>JAFKAC010000007.1:0-1200000 GCA_025766275.1 Lactarius indigo
TCACCATCACCGATCACGATTGCTCAAAAGCAGCCATATTCATCCCCTGCAACAAAACCATAACGTCAGAAGGGGTAGCCAAACTCTACCTCCAACACATGTACCCCCACTATGGATTACCCAGAAAAATCATATCCGATTGAGACCCCAGATTTGCATCAACATTCATGAGGCAACTATGCAACACCCTGGGAATACAACAAAATATATCATCGGCATACCACCCCAAACCGACGGCCAATTGGAACACACCAATCAATGGCTAGAGCAGTATTTACGCCACTGGTGCAACGTAAGACAAGACAATTGGGCGGAAGTCTTACCCATGGCACAATTCGCGCACAACTCGTGGACCAATGCCACAACCAAACACTCCCCATTCTCACTCCTTATGGGATGGGAACCCCAAACAACATGGAACCCCAAACCGTCAAACTGCCCAGCAGTGGATCAATGACTGGAAGATTTATTAGTCCTCAGACAACACACCCAGGATAGTATCAAACATGCGCAACACCTCATGGCACAACGAGGCAAGATGGGGTTCACACCTTATCAACAAGGAGACCATGTATGGCTAGAAGGAACAAATCTCCGCACCTTCTACCCTACAAGTAAACTTGCCCCTAAAAGATACGGACCCTTCAAGATAACGAAGGTTCTATCAGATGTTTCCTACAAACTCAAACTCCCACCGTCATGGAAGATCCACCCCGTATTCCATGTGAACCTTCTCACGCCCTATAAGGAGATGGAGATGCACGGTATGAACTTCACCCAACCTCCACCTGACCTTATCAACGGAGAAGAGGAGTATGAAGTGGAGTGAATTGAAGATGCCCAGGAACGAGGCCGAGGGCGTAAACTCCACTTCCTAGTAAAGTGGAAGGGATTCCCCATGAGCAACAACATGTGGGAACCTGCAACCAATCTAACACATGCGCAAGACACGATCAAAGATTATTACCAATTGCACCCATCCACCAACAGGGCTGGATGAAAGATATAAGAAGAAGATGTCCTTAGCCCAACAGCAGTACCACACAATGGCCAACACCCCAGTTTCCGATACAACTCTTGTCAATGTTCTCGACATTGATCCCCAACTCACCACCCTGTTCAACGGAGAAACCATCGCCGTCACCAATCTATCGTTCACCATTCCCGGTATCCCCCGACTGTCACCACCACCACCATCTACAGACTCCCCCCGATCCACTATGACAATTGACCCTGTCCCCATTATTCCCCGTTCCCCTGAACGAGAACCAGGGGAACTTACACTGTCCACACCAGAAGAAGGCCAATACTTGCCAACCCCCCCTCCTTGCCAGAATCCTACTCCTCCACCCAAACCACCAGTACCATCACCCCCATCATCGGCACCCTCCACACCACCTCCACCACTCAAAACCCCACCTACTTGTAACACCACTACAGGGGCATTAGGTACAGCCTGTACCAAGTCAATCAGCTCACAGTAGTACAAGCTCAGAGGCTTGACTTCAGTAGAGATGATGCACAAGGATCACAAGGACCTAAGTCACTTGGATTGTAGAGGAAGGCTAAGACGCGAAGGTCTAGCAGGAATAAGGAGGTCGGGAGACTTTCAAGAGCACTCAAGGTGATCTGCATTTAGACAAGTGTAGTATTACACAAGAAGTCTAGTCTACCGTACAAGCTAGGTGTGACTAGGCTTAAATACAAGTCAGGTTGTATGGCCACAGCAAACAGATGACGTCATCACCTGTTCGGAGAATAAGGGGAAAGGCATAAGTAGAACAAGGCATGGATATAGTGAGAATAAGGGTGAATCACGCGGGGTCATGCATGAGTGGAAATGAGGCGGGAACTAGCACATGTCAAGCTTTATCAGAAGGAATCGTCGATAAGCAAGGCATGTGATAGAAACCGGGTAATCATAAAGTCCACGTAATTGTACAGGGCTCGTATAGTATCAGGGTTGGAATAGTAAGGAAAGGAAAGAACGAGTCCGGAGAAATTGTAACATTACCCCCCGTCTTGGCCTGAAGACACCTCAATGTTACGAATTCTTTCCAGACTCATCCTTTGCTTTCTTACTATCCCACCCCCAATACTTTATGAGCCCTGTATGACTACGCGGACTTTATGATTACCCGGTTCCTATCGCGCACCCTGCTTATCGATGTTCTCCTTTGATAAAGCTTGACATGTGCTAGTTTCCATCTCATTCTTACTCACGCGCGACCCCGCGTGATTCACCTTTATTTCCATTATGACTACCCTTTGTTCTTCATATGTCCTCCCCTTTATTCCTTAGTCGAGCAATGACACCATCTGTTTGTAGTGGCCATACAGGCCAACATGTACTTAAACCGCGTCTTACCTAGCTTGTACGGGAGACTAGACTTCTTGTGTAAAACTACACTTGTCTAACATGGATGCCTTCATGCTTTCCTTCATCTTGCGAACTCTCAGTCCTTGCTAGGCCTTCGCGTCTTAGCCTTCCTCTATGATCCAAGTGACTAATGTCCTTGTGATCCTTGTGCATCATTCTACTGAAGCCAGGCCTTGGAGCTTGCGCTACCACGATTCAACTGACTTGGTACAGGTTGTACCTAACGCCCCTGTAGTGGCGTTACATTAAGTCTAGTCTCTTCAACTGCACACCATGGCTCTCACCAGCCGAAGTTGAACCCAGTTTGTCCAGGAATACCTGAACGACACCCACACGATGACCTCTGACCCTCAATCAAAGGAACTGCCCTCTGGAGAAATACCCCACACGACAAGGGATACTACGTCTACAACCCCGACAAACTCTCATACGAACCCATCAAGTATATCGAGGATCAGCACATCTGGGCCTACGTTGCCTACTCTGATTCAAAACACTCCTGGTACTCATATAAACCAGTCCCTGCACACCTCGGATTAGGACCTGGAAAAGGCCACATCCAAGCCATCAACACTGACTCAGACGTTGAAGAACCCGCATCAGAACCAGACTCCGACTCAGAAAACAACCCTACCCTTACCCCCACCATCCAAAGGCCAGTCGACTTCGCATCATATGCCAACATGTCCGCCACCCAACTCTCCACCACTCTCACCACCGCCCAACCCTCAGGAAGCTCCCAACCTGCAGGAGCCTCATCAGCGAATCCTTCAGGTAGTGGAGGACATTCTCTGGGAGGAAGTATGCTGGCAGGTGGAGGAGGCCCTCTGGGAAGCGCAGGAGGCCATCATGGAGGCGGTGCACCTGGAGGTGGAGGCGGTGTGCCTGGAGGCGGAGGTGGCATGCCTGGAGGTGCAGCAGGCACTGGAGGTGCAGCAGCAGGAGCCCCGAACGGATTACTCAGAGGGAATCCTCCTCCCAAGTTTACCGGAGACCAAGAATCCAGTCAAGCGTTTCTCAACGCCTTCTCCCTCTATCAAGGAATGAACCCAAGCGTTCAGCAATTAACCCTCCCATACTCTTGAGCGATGACCCTCCTTTCTTACATCAGAGGGCTGTTGGTGGACGATTGGGTAGAAGAACAAATTCAATGGCTAGTAGATCAATTAGCAGGAGGAGTGGCCATGAACACAGAAAACTTGTGGAACAACATAGAAATGCGCTTCATTCAGGCATACACCGACACCACTCAACAGCAAAAAGCCCAGCATGCCATTCAAACTCTTCGGATGGAAAAAGAAGATATTGACACATACATCGCCAAGTTCTCAAACAAGGCAAACAAGGCCAGATACAATAAGGATGAAGCCACCACCTTGGAAATCTTCCAGAAAGGATTACCAAATGCCCTCATGGTCAATGCAATCAAGTTCCACCACCCAATAACATGGGACGATTGGAAGGCGGCAGTCACCCTCCAACAAGCCGAATACCTTCTCCTTAAAGATAAACTCACCAAGGGGAAGAACGACAAAAGAGGAGGAGCCTCCCGCGATCAATGGCTGTCCACCTTAAACAAAAACAGAGATCTGAATGCAATGGATGTCAGTCGCACTCGAGCCCGCACTGCAATGACAGACGATGAGAAAAAATAGCTTTAAAAGGAAGGAAGGTGCTTCCGATGCCGTGGCCAAGGCCACATCTCCCGCATCTGCCCACAAAAACCAGCAGTAACAGCCAAAACTGTGGATGCCACCGCCACTCCAACGATGGCCACAATTTCCATGACAGCTTCACAACCCCTCTCAAATGAAGAGCAAGCGGAGGCACAAGTTGCTGCCCTCTTTGCCCAAATCCCCAAAGTTCGTGAACTCATGGTGGACAAGTTATTTGGACAGAAAAAGGATTTTCTGAACGCTTGAACCTGGCAGCCTGGGCTAGAGCATTAAAACTTAGTGTGTACAATAGCAGATTCCAATCTATGCAAATTCCAGTACTTTTCAAATCTGCACATGCAACGGCCAAACAAAACATTCTTATTGACTCTGGAGCAACCGACAATTTCATAAGCACAAACCTTCTAAAGCAATTGAACATTGCCTGGTTGGCCACAGAACAACCTATCAAGATATGGAACATAGATGGAACCCATAATCAAGGAGGAGAAATCACCTCCTTCACCGATCTAACTGTAAAAACAGGGGGAAAAACCCAGAACCTCCGATTCCTTATCACCGATCTTGGAAATGACGAAGTCATCCTGGGATACCCTTGGTTTACAGCCTTTGAACCAAAATTCCATTGGCGAGATGCCTGATGAACAGCATAGACATAACCAATACTCACAGTGACAAAGTAGACTGTGGTGAGATACTGGAGGCAGCTGAATAGCAGCAGAGGGTTGTGTCAAGCAGGTGAAGCAAGATAGTTGTCTGGCACACAAGCAGTGAGAACTGATGTGGACCAAGGGCGTACATGGTGATGAACAGCACAGTAGGAGGGCATACTCACAGAGTGCAAAAGTGTCTGTGGTGAGATATGCAAGAGTGCTTGAAGCAGCAACAGGGGGTCAGGCAAGTGAAGCAAAAGAGTTGTCTGGCACACAAACAGTGAGAACTGATGATATACATTGGAGGGAAGGGAGCTTACCTGGCACACAAACAGTGAGAACTGATGTGGACCAGGGGCGTACATGCTACTCTACTTATACACTTTCTGGGAGTGACACTATACAAGGGATGTAACACAAGTCACGTACTACAAGACAGTTATTGTTCTACAAACGGACAAAGGAGTGGACGTTCTGAGAACAAGGATAGAAAGAACAAGGAGAGTCTAGAAGTAAGTGATATCATAATGACATCATAATAAGGATAGAACAAAAAGAGAACAAAGAAAGATACAAGAACGCATAGTACAATGAAGGGTCTGGATATGTCCATATGATGTCATAGATAAAGTAGTCCGAGATTGTTCAGATCAAATCTAATCTAAAGCGGTCCTAATTAATCTACAGCAGTCCATATCTGTAAGTCCGGTCCGTAAGAGCCGCTAAGTGCGCAAGGGTCACTTATCAACACATGGTACTCTACTTATACTCCTACAGAGGGTGACAGTAGTACAAGGTAAGTAACGCTAGTCACAGAATACAAAGGTGCTATTGTTCTACAAAGGGACAAAGGAGTGGACGCTTTGAGAACAAGGGAAAGGAGAACAAGGAGAGTCCAGAACTAGATGATATCATACTGACATCATAATAAAGATAATACTAAGTAAAGAACAAAGGCGTTGAGTACAACGCAGAGTCCAGACACATGATGTCATAGAAGTACAGTGATGTCATATGTGATGCAATGATAAGTCCAGATTGTACAGATCAAACAGTATCTAATCTACAAGTCCTGTATATCTAATCTAAAGCAGTCCATGCTGCAAGTCCGGTCTGTACGAGCCGCTAAGTGCACAAGGGTCACTTATCAACAATGCCACCCTGGATGAGGAGTTCCAACCAGTGGTAATCACCAGCCTTAATTTGTCAGATGAAGCCATGCCTATGGAAGCTACCATTAAGGCATTGGAGACGTACCAACTTGACGAATTGGCTTGGGAACAACTAGAAAACGGAGAAGACCCGTGCATCCAACTACGAAAAATGACAACGGCGTCGGAATTAGCACAACAAGAAGCCACCAAAAAACCCCAGAAGACCTTCAAAGAAATGGTCCCTGAGGAATACAGAAGACACCACAAAGTCTTCAGTGAGGAAGCCTCCCAACACTTCCCTCCTTCACGAACTTGGGACCATGCCATCGATCTAGTCCCAAATGCCCCTGAGACTATGGATTGTAAAGTGTACCCACTCACAATCCCTGAAACTGAGAAATTGTCAGAATTCATGACTGAGCACCTGGACAAAAAATATATCCAACCGTCAAAGTCTCCTTATGCATCTCCCTTTTTCTTCATCAAAAAGAAGGATGGGAAGCTGCATCCGGTACAAGATTACTGCCGTCTTAATGAACTCACTGTGAAGAACCACTATCCACTCCCCCTAATCCCCAAACTCATCGATAGGATTCGAGAAGCACGGCTCTATTCCAAGCTCGATATCCGATGGGGGTATAATAACATTCAAATCAAACCAGGGGACAAATGGAAAGCAGCATTCAAAACTAATCAGGGACTATTCGAACCCCAAGTCATGTTCTTCAGCCTTACCAACTCCCCCAGTACCTTCCAAACCATGATGGACACCATATTCCAGGAGTTGGTATTGACAGGAGAAGTCATCGTCTATATGGATGATATCCTAATCGCAACAGCAGATGATTGCGCCCACCACAGACAAGTGTTACACCACGTCCTGGACCTCTGCAATGAACATGATTTATACATCAAACCAGAAAAATGCGTATTTGAGGTCTATGAAGTGGAATATCTGGGGTTGATCATTGGGTATGGCAAGTTGCGGATGGACCCGGTGAAGGTGCAAGGCATATGAGACTGAAAGGCGCCGAAATCCCTGAAAGAAGTGCGAGCCTTCCTAGGCTTTTGCAATTTTTATTGATGATTCATAAGGGGATTCTCCACGATAGCAAGACCGCTCCATGACCTTACAAAAAAGGATGTACCTTGGGATTGGACAGATGCCAGACAGAAGGCATTCAATACCATCAAAGAATGAATTAGTTCTGAGCTGGTACTTCTATTCCCAAAATTAGACCAACCCTTCAAAATTGAGGTGGATGCCTCTAGCTACGCCCTAGGAGCAGTATTAAACCAAAAAGGGGAAGACCAAAAGACACATCTGGTTGCGTTCTATTCCGAATCACTAACAGAGGCAGAACGCAACTATGATATCTATGACAGGGAATTATTGGCCATTGTCAAAGCCCTACAAACTTGGCACACGTATCTGATCGGCTCTCCCCACCTGATAACCATTCACATGGACCATGCCAACCTTCAGTACTGGAAGGAACCAAGAAAGATCAATCAACACATAGTGCGAGAATTCCAAGAGCTTTCCAAGTACAACTTCGTACTCAAACATATCCCCAGCACCAAAAATACCCAGGCAGACTCCTTATCAAGATGCCCTGATTACGACGATGGTACAACAGATAACGATCACGTTATGGTACTACCGGAAGAGGTGTTCCTAAAAATCACCCAGACAGCCATGCATGACATGGACATGTGGACCCAAATAGCACAAAGTATGGATGAAGCAACGCTTCTTCCATGGATCAAACCCCACAACCTAAAGAAACACAATAGGTTGTGGTGGAAAGGCGACGCTCTTGTTGTTGTGGGAAACAATGATCTTAAACGGGGAGTAATCACCTTTTTCCATGACACTCCAAGCGCCGGACACCCAGGAATTGCAAACACCCTGGAACTAGTACAACGTGATTTCTGGTGGCCAAACATGTGAAAGGACGTGGAAGCCTATGTCAAAGGATGTGCCACACGCCAAAGCAACAAGATCAACTCCCATTGACAAAAGCCACACTTATTTCCCATCACCACAGACCCCTCAGCTGAACCCTTTGAAGTAGTGGCCATGGACTTCATAGTCAAACTCCCGATGTCAAACGGATTTGACTCAATTCTCACCATCACCAATCACGACTGCTCGAAGGCAGCAATATTCATCCCCTGCAACAAAACTATAACGTCAGAAGGAGTGGCCAAACTCTATCTTCAACATGTATACCCTCATTACGGCCTACCCCAAAAAATCATATCCGACCGAGACCCCTGATTTGCATCTACCTTTATGAGGCAGCTGTGCAACACTCTGGGGATACAACAAAACATATCATCGGCATACCACCCTCAAACTGATGGCCAGTCAGAACACACCAACCAATGGCTGGAACAATATTTATGACATTGGTGCAATGTAAGACAAGACAATTGGGCGGAAGTCTTGCCTATGGCACAATTCGCACATAACTCCTGGACGAACGCTATGACCAAACATTCCCCATTCTCACTCATTATGGGGTGGGAACCATGGACAATGTGGAACCCCAAACCGTCTAGCTGCCCAGCAGTGGACCAACAACTGGAGGACCTATTGGTACTCAGACAACATGCCCAAGATAGCATCAAACACGTGCAATATCTCATGGTGCAACAAGGCAAAATGGGGTTCACACCTTATCAGCAAGGGGACCAGGTATGGCTAGAAGGAACAAATCTCCGTACCTTCTACCCCACAAGCCGATGAACAGCACACAAAGGTAGCATACTCACAGTGGACTAAGAGGACTGTGGTGAGATAGGCTGGGTGGCTGGAAAGCAGCAACAGGAGTCAAGCAGGGTAAAGCAAGAGTGTCTGGCACACAAACAGTGAGAACTGATGTGGACCAGGAGCGTACATGCTACTCTACTTATACACTTTCTGGGAGTGACACTATACAAGGGATGTAACACAAGTCACGTACTACAAGACAGTTATTGTTCTACAAACGGACAAAGGAGTGGACGTTCTGAGAACAAGGACAGAAGGAACAAGGAGAGTCTAGAAGTAAGTGATATCATAATGACATCATAATAAGGATAGAACAAAAAGAGAACAAAGAAAGATACAAGAACGCGTAGTACAATGAACAGTCTGGATATGTCCATATGATGTCACTGTACATGATGTCATAGATAAAGAAGTCCGAGATTGTACAGATCAAATCTAATCTAAAGCGGTCCTAATTAATCTACAGCAGTCCGTATCTGTAAGTCCAGTCCATTAGAGCTGCTAAGTGCACAAGGGTCACTTATCAACACAAGCAAACTTGCCCCAAAAAGATACAGACCATTCAAAATCATCAAGGTTCTATCAGACGTTTCCTATGAACTCAAACTCCCTGCATCATGGAAGATCCACCCTGTGTTCCATGCAAACCTTCTCACACCATATAAGGAAACGGAGGTGCACGGTACAAACTTCACCCAACCTCCACCTGACCTTATCAATGGAGAAGAGGAGTATGAAGTGGAGCAAATTGAAGACACCCAGGCACAAGGCTGAGGATGCAAACTCCACTTCCTGGTAAAGTGGAAAGGATTCCCCATGAGTGACAACATATGGGAACCTGCAACCAACCTAACACATGCCAAGGATGCAATCAGAGATTATTATCGCTTACACCCATCCGCCGAAGGGGCTGGACGAAAGGTATAAAGAAAACACCCCTTGAACAATACCCAAACTGATGAACAGCAAACATAGAGAGCATACTCACAGTGACAAAGGAGACTGTGGTGAGATATGCAGGGATGCTGGAAGCAGAGGTGAGACAGGGAGTTGCAGTTGAAGCAAAGGGTCTGGCACACAGAGCAGTGAGGAACTGATAATATAATTGAAGGAATAAGACATACCTGGCACACAGAGCAGTGAGGAACTGATGTGGACCAGGAGCATACAAGCCTACTACTTATACTATACAGAGGGGTGACACTACTACAAGAGAAGTAAGATAGGGTCACACAATACAAGGGACATTGTTCTACATGTGGGACAAAGGAGTGTGCTAATGGAGAACAAGGAGCGCAAAACAAAGAGAGTCCAGACTAAGATGATATCATAGTGACATCACAATAAGGATAACACTAGAAAGAGAACAAAGGAAGGAGTACAATGAAGAGTCCAGAGTAGTCCATATGATGTCATTGTACAGTGATGTCATAGAAGTCCTAGATTGTACAGATCAAATCAAATCAAATCTAAAGCAGTCCTAGTTAATCTACAGCAGTCCATATCTGTAAGTCCGGTCCGTTAGAGCCGCTAAGTGCGCAAGGGTCACTTATCAACACAAACAACAACGCAATGGCCATCACACCAGTATCCAATACCACCCTTGTCAACATCCTCAGTAACCCCCAGCTTGAAGCCGCCCTTGAACGAGGGATCATCACTATCGACATATCTGATGTCCCGCGCCTATCGCCACCACCATCAATCCCCCATTCTCCCTGATCCACTATGACCATCAACCCCGTCCCCATTATCCCCCGCTCCCTAGAACAGGAGCCAGGAGAGCTCACCCCATCCACGCCTGAGGAGGGCCAATACTCACCAACACCCCCTCCACACCAAAGCCCTACTCCCCCACCAGAACCACCCACACAATCACCCCATCATCTACACCCACCACTCCACCACCACCGCTAGAACCCTTTACCCCCATTCATGTTCACACTCCCATCGACTACAACTGGCTGGACTCCCCCACAGAAGATACTGACGACCCTGGAGCCCCCTTTTTCCCAAACATCCAAGGGACGCCAAAATACTTCCCATTACAGATCCCACTACCTGACAGAGGGTCCAATACCACGAAGTACATTTACTATCGCAAAGGATTCACCAAGGTAGTGGGGACAATGGGTGCTAGGCAACCACACTACGGCGAGGAAGTCTACCTTTCAATGCTAAGGCCCAATGTCTCCACACCCCCCTTCACAGCAGAACAGCTACAGTTTTTCAACCCCCACAACATTCACGCCTGTGCGTTGGATGAGACACTCATTGAGCTGAACTCCCCACATATCACTGCAGAGATAACCAGACTGTGCACGGGACTCTTAGCACTCAAGGAGCTAGATGAGGAACACGAGTGACTAGAGGAAAATGTGCGCAAGCTTCGGTCAGAGTGGCTCACAGTCGATTTAATGCTGGCGAGCACCAAGAGACGTCTACAATACATGGGAGCCCTCACCACAATAGCAGACGAGTACGCTCGTATGACAGCACTCCCGGCCCCACTATGCCACTCCTGATACACCATCCCCTTCTCTCCTCAACGTGGGGGACTGGTCGAATTTCCCCGCCTCACCGACAAGCCTCATCGGCGACGCTGCTATCATTGTAATAGCTCCCACCACATCGTGCACAACTGCCCCACCGGACCCCGACCAGCGTGTTGGCACTGTCAAAGCCAAGAGCATCAATCCCATCAATGCATTTTCTGCCATGCGGAAATGGTCACCAAGGTTATCACCACCCACCAGGCGGAGGAACACATATGCCAGGCCATAGCGATGGAGGCTACCACTTCCTTCACAGTACCAGAACCACCGATTACCGTTACTGAAACCCAAGGAAGATGGTGTGGACGGTGCTTCCGCACCAATGCCAACCACAACGAAATTTGATGCCCACAGTATGAAATGTGTTGAAAGTGTGGTGCCTGCGGACCATTATTTTTCCTCAAAACCCATCACTGCTGCCTGGACATCTCTCCATGGCCAGAGAATGACCTAGACACTGACATTTACGACCTCGTTGACCCGAATCTTGAAGTCGAGTTGACTTCAGATCAGAAGGGGGGGTAATGTTATGAATTCTTTCTGGACTCATCCTTTGCTTTCTTACTATCCCACCCCCAATACTTTATGAGCCCTGTATGACTACGCAGACTTTATGATTACCCGGTTCCTATCGCATGCCCTGCTTATTGATGTTCTCCTTTGATAAAGCTTGACATGTGCTAGTTTCCATCTCATTCTTACTCATGCGCGACCCTGTGTGATTTGCCTTTATTTCCATTATGACTACCCTTTGTTCTTCATATGTCCTCCCCTTTATTCCTTAGTCAAGCAATGACACCATCTGTTTGTAGTGGCCATACAGGCCAACATGTACTTAAACCGCATCTTACCTAGCTTGTACAGGAGACTAGACTTCTTGTGTAAAACTACACTCGTCTAACACGGACGCCTTCGTGCTTTCCTTTGTCTTGTGAACTCTCAGTCCTTGCTAGGCCTTCGCGTCTTAGCCTTCCTCTATGATCCAAGTGACTAATGTCCTTGTGATCCTTGTGCATCATTCTACTGAAGCCAGGCCTTGGAGCTTGCGCTACCACGATTCGACTGACTTGGTACAGGTTGTACCTAATGCCCCTGTAGTGGCGTTACACTCAACTTCAGGACTCTGGGTCAACAAGGTCATAGATGTCAGCATCCAGGTCATTCTCCGGCCAACCTGTCACATCTGTTGGGCAGAAGTGAGTGCAAAGAAAGAAAAGGGGACCTCACGCTCCACATTTGTGGCACATCTCATACTGCAGGCACCGGATCTCGTTGTGGTTGGCGTTCTGGTTGAAGCATCGTCCACACCATCTGCCCTGGGTGGTGGCTGCGGTAATTGGTGGGGATGGGATGATGAAGGATGTGGTAGCGTCAGGTGACATTTCCCAATGGATTCGCTCCTCCGCTTGCTGTGTGGTGATGACTTTGGCCACCATTTCTGTGCATCAGAAGATGCACTGGTAGGATTGGTGATCCTGACTTTGACAGTGTTGACAGGCCAGCCTTGGTCTCGTGCGGCAGTCACGTACTAGATGGTGAGGGCTGTTGCAGTGGTAACACCTCCGTCAATGAGGTCTATTGGCAAGTCAAGGGAATTTGATGGCCCTCCACGTCTGGGGGAGAAGGGTATGGCATAGCGGGAGTGACGTAGTGGGGTAGGGAGTGCTGTAAGGCATGCATATTCATTGGCGATGGTGGTGAGGGCCCGGTGTATTGTAGGCATCTCTTGGTACTAGCCAGCATAAGGTCTACCATAAGTCGTTCAGCCCTTAGCTTCCGAGCATCCTCTTCCAGCTTCTCATGTTTTTCATCCAGCTCCTTCATAGCCGCAAGCCCAGTATGCAGCCAAGTTATCTCTGCAGTGAGCTGTGGGGAGTTGAGCTCGATAAGGGTTTCGTCAAGTGCACAGGCACAAATGTCGTTGGGGTCGAAGAACTGGAGTTGTTCGGCCGTAATGGGGGGAGCCAAGACATTGGGGCGCAGGGTAGACAGGTAGACTGTTTCACCATAGTGTGGTTGCTGTGCCCCCATCACTCCCACTACCTCGGTGAATCCTTTGTGATAGTAGATATACTTCACAATATCGAATCCACCTTCGGGTTGTGGGATCTGAAGGGGGTAGTATTTTGGTGAGCCTGGAGTGTTTGGGAAGAAGGGGGCCCCCGGGTTGTCAGTTTCTTCAGTGGGGGAGTCTGGTTGGTCATAGTTGATAGGGGTGAACTCAGACAGGGGTGAATGGTTCTAAGGGTGGTGGTGGGTAGAGGGTGTCAATGATGGAGGGGAAGGTATGAGTGGTTCTGGCGGGGGAGTGAGAGTTCGTCAGGGTGGTTCAGGTGTGGTAGGGGGTGGTGTTTTGTGTTTGGAGGAGTTGGCAAATATTGGCCTTCTTTGGGTGTAGATGGGGTGAGCTCCCTTGGTTCTCATTCGGGGGAACGAGGGATGATGGGTACAGGGTTGATGGTCATAGTGGATTGGGGGGATGTCACGGACACTCTATTTTTGCCCTATTTTTCCGCATTTTTACGGATTTATTTGGTAGAAATACGAGACTCCAACGTTGTGCTCAAACATCCAAGTCCTTATCATTAGATATGATAAGATGGTTAGTCACATGATGCCAACATGTGCACCCACAAGCACGTGACCCTGGGATAGTAACTTCCTTATAGGATGTTACCCCTTTAAGTCACCTTCCTCATTAGTACAGTAGTTTCTCATTGGACGATAAGCAGGGAACGTTCTAGATAGTTCTAGACTACGTTGTTATAGGGTTATGACTCATAGATAAGGACACGTCACTGTTCTGTCAGCGTTAATGACTGTGCATCAGTCAGCACAATAGATAACGCTATTTATAGACACGACGCGTCAGCGCCTGACTCATTACTATTACACATACCTTTAGTAACAAGGTTCCGTAGTAATTCGAACTCAGCCACAGCACAGTATATAAACCCTCATGTAGCGTCCTGAGTGGAACCAACTTGTCCTCTTGGTTCTCCACTCAGGTGCGTATTTCCTTGTATTCCCTTTACTCTTCTCCAATGTTAACTTGTCCTCTTGGTTCTCCACTCAGCGTACCACTGCGTGATCACCTGACCTTTGGTCTTGTATAAAGACCTCACGTGTGTCTATCCTCCGCAGTGACTGTACGTTCGGCACGTGACTTGTCTCCGCGCTAGGCTTGGGTGTGCTACTAGTTCAGTTCACTTACCTTCTCTTGGTCTAGTTGTCGCGATAAGTCATACTGCTACAGGGGAGTCGGTGGCTGGTGGTGTGGTGATAGGTGGGGAATGTTGGTGAGGTTGATAACGACAACTCCTCGTTCGAGGAACAAGTCAAGCTCGGGGTTGTCAAGGATATTGACGAGGGTGGTGTCTGAGATTGGGGTAGAAGTCATGGTATTGCATTGCTAATGGGTCGGGTGGAGGGGCTCTTCCTTTATACCTTGTGTCCAGCCCCTTCGGTGGATGGGTGTGTTTGGTAATAGTTCTTGATAGTGTCTTGCGCATGTGTTAGATGGGTTGCTGGTTCCCACGTATTGTCACTTGTGGGGAATCCCTTCCATTTTACTAGGAAATGGAGTTTGCGCCCTTGTCCTTGTACCTGGGCATCTTCAATCTGCTCCACTTCATATTCTTCTTCTCCATCGATAAGGTCAGGCAAAGGTTGGGTGAAATTGGTGCCATGCATCTCCATCTCCTTATACGGCATGAGAAGGTTCGCATGGAATACAGGGTGGATCTTCCATGATGCTGGTAGTTTGAGTTCGTAGGAAACATCTGATAGAACCCGTGTGATCTTAAAGGGTCCATATCACTTAGGGGCGAGTTTGCTTGTGGGGTAGAAGGTATGAAGGTTCGTACCTTCTAGCCACATGTGGTCTCCTTGCTGATAAGGTATGAATGTTCCCTTGCCCTGTTGCGCCATTAGGTGTTGTGCGTGTTTGATACTGTCTTGAGCATGTTGTCTAAGGACTAGTAGATCTTCTAACCTTTGATCTACTGTTGGACAGCTCGATGGTTTCGGGTTCCACATTGTTCAGGGTTCCCATCCCATAAGGAGTGAGAATGGGGAGCTTTTGGTTGTGGCATTGGTCCATGAATTGTGCGCGAATTGTGCCATAGGTAGGACTTCCGCCCAATTGTCTTGTCGTACGTTGCACCAATGTTGTAAGTATTGTTCCAGCCACTGGTTGGTGTGTTCCAATTGTCCATCAGTTTGAGGGTGGTATGCTGATGATATATTTTGTTGTATGCCCAGCATCTTGCATAATTGGCGCATGAATGTTGATGTGAATCTGGGGTCTCAATTGGATATGATTTTTCGTGGTAGACCATAGTGAGGGTATACATGTTGAAGGTAGAGTTTAGCGACTCCTTCTGATGTTATTGTTTCATTGCATGGATGAATATGGCTGCTTTGGAGCAGTCATGATCAGTAATTGTGAGAATTGAATCAAAGCCGTTCAAAATGGGGAGTTTCACAATGAAGTCCATGGCCACCACCTTGAACGGTTCTGCTGACGGGTCGGTTGCAATGGGGAATAGGTGTGGTTTTTGTTGGTGAGGGTTGATCTTGTTACTTTGGCATGTGGCGCATCCCTTGACATAAGCTTCTATGTCTTTTCGCATGTTGGGCCACCAGAAATCATGTCACATTAGTTCCAGTGTATTTGCAATTCCTGGGTCCCGTGCTTGGAGTATCGTGGAAAAAGGTGATTACCCCCCACTTAAGGTCGTTGTTTCCCACAACAACGGGCATCACCTTTCCACCAAAGCCGTTGTGCTTTTTTAGGTTATGAGGTTCAACCCAGGGAAGGACTGCCGATTCTTCCATGTTTTGAGTAATCTGCATCCATATGTCCATGTCGTGCATGGACATTTGGGTGATTTTTAGGAATACTTCCTCCGGTAGTACTGTGACATGATCGTTATCTGTCGTACCATCATCGTAATCAGGGTGTCTTGACAGGGAATCTGCTTGGGTGTTTTTGGTACTGGGGATGTGCTTGAGCACAAAATTGTATTCTGAGAGTTCTTGGAACTCTCATGCTATGCATCGGCTGATTTTCCTTGGTTCCTTCCAATATTGAAGATTGGCATGGTCCGTATGAATTGTTATCAGGTGGGGAGAGCCGATTAGGTATGTGCGCCAGGTTCGTAGGGCTTTTGACGATGGCCAATAATTCCCTATCATAGATATCGTAGTTGTGTTCTGCTTCTGTTAGTGATTTGGAGTAGAACGCAACCAGGTGTATCTTTTGGTCTTCCCCTTTTTGGTTTAATACCGCTCCTAGGGTGTAACTAGAGGCGTCCACTTTGATCTCGAAGGGTTGGTCCAATTTCAGGAATAGAAGTACCGGTTTGGAACTAATTGTTCTTTGATGGTATCGAACACCTTTTGTCTGGCATCAGTCCATTCCCAGGGTACGTCCTTTTTTGTGAGATCATGGAGTGGTCTTGCTATTGTGGAGAATCCTCTTATGAACTGTTGATAGAAGTTGCAGAAACCTAAGAAGGCTCGTACTTCTTTTAGGGATTTTGGTGCTTTCCAGTCCCATATGCCTTGGACTTTTATCGGGTCCATCTGCAATTTGCCATATCCAATAATCAATCCCAGGTATTCCACCTTGTAGACCTCGAACATGCATTTTTCCGGTTTGATATACAAGTCATGTTTGTTACAGAGGTCTAGAACTCAGTGTAATATTTGTCTGTGATGGGTACAGTCATCTGCGTTGTGATTAAGATATCGTCCATGTAGACGATAACTTCTCCTGTCAGCACTAGCTCCTGGAATATGGTGTCCATCATAGTCTGGAAGGTACTAGGGAATTGGTGAGGCCAAAAAAATGACCCTTGGTTTGAATAGTCCCTGATTGGTTTTGAATGCCACCTTCCATTCATCCCCTGGTTTGATTCGAATATTATTGTATCCCCACTGGATATCGAGCTTGGAGTAGAGGTGTGCTTCTCTAATCCTATTGATGAGTTCGGGATTAGGGGGAGGGGATAATGGTTCTTTATGGTGAGTTCATTGAGGTGGCGGTAATCTTGTACTGGGCATAACTTCCCATCCTTCTTCTTGATAAAGAAGGAGGGGGACGCGTAAGGGGACTTTGATGGTTGAATGTACTTCTTGTCTAGGTGTTCGGTCACGATTTCTGATAGTTTTTCGGTTTCAGGGACTGTGAGCGGGTATACTTTACAATCCATGGTCTCGGGGGCATTTGGGACTAGGTTGATAGCGTGATCCCAAGTTCGTGATGGAGGGAAGCGTTGGGAGGCTTCTTCACTGAAGACCTTCCGATGTCTTCTATATTCCTCAGGGACCATCTCTTCAAAGGTTCTCTGGGGCTTCTTTGCAGCTTCTTGTTGTGCTAATTCCGATGCTGTCGTTGTCTTTCACAGTCGGATACATGGGTCTTTTCCTTGTTCCAGTTGTTCCCAAGCCAATTTGTCAAGTTGATATGTCTCCAATGCCTTAATGGTAGCTTCCATGGGCACGGCTTCATCTGACAAATTAAGGCTGGTGATTACGACTGGTTGGAATTCCTCATCTAGGGTAGCATCTCGCCGGTGGAATTTTGGTTCAAAAGCTGTAAACCAGGGATATCCGAGGATGACTTCGTCATTTCCAAGATCGGTGATAAGGAATTGGAGATTTTGGGTCTTTCCTCCCGTTTTGACAGTTAGATCGGTGAAGGAGGTGATTTCTCCTCCTTGGTTATGAGTTCCGTCCACATTCCATATCTTAATGGGTCGTTCCGTGGCTAGCCAAGTGATTTTCAGTCATCTTAGGAGGTTTGCGCTTATAAAATTGTCGGTTGCCCCGGAGTCAACAAGAACGTTTCATTCGGCCATCATGTGTGCAGATTTGAAAAGTACTGGAATTCGCATGGATCAGAATCTGCTATTGTACACGCTAAGTTTTAATGCTCTAGCCCAGGCCACTGGGTTCAAGCATTCACAAAATCCTTCTTCTGTCCAAATAACTTGTCTACCATGAGCTTGTGGACTTCAGGGCTTTGGGCAAAGAGGGTGGCAACTTGTGCTTCTGCCTGCTCTTCATTTGAGAGGGGTCGGGAAGCTGTCATGGAGATGGTGGCTGTAGTGGGGGTGGTTTCTGTGGCCTTGGCAGTGGTCCTTGGTTTCTGGGGACAGAAACGCGAGATATGTCCTTGCCCTCAACAGTGGAAACATCTCCCTTCCTTTTGCAGTTGCTTCTTTTCTTTGTCTGTCATAGCTGCGTGGGCTTGGGTGTGGCTTATGTCCATTGCGTTCGGGTCTCGATTTTTGTTCAAAGTGGACAGCCACTGATCGTGCGACACTCCCCCTTGTTTGTCTTTGAGAAGGAGGTATTCAGCTTGCTGTAGGGTGACTGCTGCTTTCCAGTCATCCCACATTATCGGATGGTGGAACTTGATTGTGTTGACTACAAGTGCGTTTGGTAGTCCTTTTTGGAAGATTTCTAGAGTGGTGGCTTCATCTTTGTTGTACCCCGCTTTATTCACCAAGTTAGAAAATTTGGCGATGTATGTATCAATATCTTCCTTTTCCATTCAAAGGTTTGAATGGAGTGTCTCGCTTTTTGTTGTTGGGTGGTGTCAGTGTATGCTTGGATAAAGCGTGTTTCTATGGTATTCCATAGGTTCTCGGCGTTCATGGCTACTCCACCCACTAGTTGATCGACCAGCCATTGGATTTGTTCTTCTACCCAATTGTCTACCAACGGTCCTCTGATGTATGAGAGGAGGGTCATTGCTCAGGAGTAAGGGAGCATGAGCTGTTGGACGTTCAGGTTCATTCCTCAGTAAAGAGAAAAGGCATTGAGGAATGCGCGGCTGGTTTCTCAATCTCCACTGAACTCCGGCGGTGGGTTCCCTCCGAGTTGTCCGTTTGGGGGTGGGGCTCCTCCTGCGGCTGTGCCTCCAGCACCTGCTCTGCCTCCAGGTGCACCACCTCCACCTCCAGGCACACCACCTCCACCTCCAGGCGCACTGCCTCCATGATGGCCTCCTGTGCTTCCCACAGAGCCTCCTCCACCTGTTGGCAGACTTCCTCCCAAAGAATGTCCTCCACTACCTGAAGGATTCGCTGACGAGGTTCCTGCAGGTTGGGCAATGGTGAGGGTGGTGGAGAGTTGGGTGGCTGACATGTTGGCATACGATGTGAAGTCGACTGGCCTTTGGATAGTGGGAGTGAGGGTAGGGTTGTTTTCTGAATTGGAATCAGGTTCTGATGCGGGTTCTTTGACATCTGAATTGGCATTGATAGCTTGGATTTGGCCTTTTCCTGGTCCTAGTCCGAGGTGTGTGGGGACTGGTTTGTATGAGTACCAAGAATGTTTTGAGTCGGAGTAGGCAATGTAGGCCCAGATATGTTGGTCCTCGATATATTCGACGGGTTCGTAGGAGAGTTTGTTAGGGTCGTAGACATAATACCCTTCATTGTGTGGAGTGTTCCTCCAAAGGGCGGTTCCTTTGATGGAGGGTCGGAGGTCGTTGTGTGGGTGTCGTTCCAGGTATTCCCAGACAAACTGGGTTTGACTTCGGCTGGTGAGAGCCACAGTGTGCAGTTAGGAGACTAGACTTAATGTAACGCCACTACAGGGGCGTTAGGTACGGCCTGTACCAAGTCAATCAGCTCACAGTAGTACAAGCTCAGAGGCTTGACTTCAGTAGAGATGATGCACAAGGATCACAAGGACCTAAGTCACTTGGATTGTAGAGGAAGGCTAAGACGCAAAGGTCTAGCAGGAATAAGGAGGTCGGGAGACTTTCAAGAGCACTCAAGGTGATCTGAGTTTAGACGAGTGTAGTATTACACAAGAAGTCTAGTCTACCATACAAGCTAGGTGCGACTAGGCTTAAATACAAGTCAGGTTGTATGGCCACAGCAAACAGATGGCGTCATCACCCGTTCGGAGAATAAGGGGAAAGGCATAAGTAGAACAAGGCATGGATATAGTGAGAATAAGGGCGAATCACATGGGGTCACGCATGAGTGGAAATGAGGCGGGAACTAGCACATGTCAAGCTTTATCAGAAGGAATCGTCGATAAGCAAGGCACGTGATAGAAACTGGGTAATCATAAAGTCCGTGTAATTGTACAGGGCTCGTATAGTATCAGGGTGGGAATAGTAAGGAAAGGAAAGAACAAGTCCGGAGAAATCATAACACTACTCCACTCACCCCTGTCCGAGTCCATACCCCCATCAACTATGACTGACCAGACTCCCTCACTGAAGACACTGACGATCCAGGAGCTCCCTTCTTCCCGAATACGCTGGGCTCTCCAAAATACTACCCCCTTCAAATCCCGCTACCTGAGGGTGGATTCAACATTGCGAAGTATATTTACTATTGCAAAGGATTCACCAAGGTGGTAGGAGTGATGGGGGCTAGGCAACCACACTATGGCGAAACAGTCTACTTGTCCACCTTACACCCCAACATCTCTGTGCCCCCCTTCTCAGCCAAACAACTTCAATTCTTTGACCCCAATGACATCTGAGCCTGCGCACTCGACGAAACCCTAATCAAGCTTAACTCCCCATGACTCACTGCCGAAGTGACTCACCTGCGCATGGGGCTTGCGGCTTTGAAGGAGCTGGATGAAAAGCATGAAAAACTGGAGGAGGATGCTCGGAAGCTTAGAGCTGAACAACTCACTGTGGACCTCATGCTAGCAAGCACCAAAAGGTGCTTGCAATATGCAGGGGCCCTTACTACCATCACTAACGAGTATGCCTGCCTCACAGCACTCCCTGCCCCATTACACCACTCCCGCTATGCCATCCCTTTCTCCCCTAGATGCAGTGGACCTGTGGAGTTCCCTCGACTTGCCAACAGACCCCGTTGACGACGGTGTTACCACTGTAACAGTCCTCACCACCTAGTACGCAACTGCCCCACAAGGCCAAGACCGGCCTGTCGACACTGTCAAAGCCAAGAGCATCAGTCCCACCAGTGTATCTTCTGCCGCACAGAAATGGTGACTGAAGTAATCACCACACAACAAGCGGAAGAGTGAATACGTCGGGAAATGTCGCCTGACACTACCACGTCATTCACAGTACCCTCACCACTGACCGTGGCAGCCACTACCCAGGGCAGATGGTGTGGACGATGCTTTCAGACCAATGCCAATCATGATGAAATCCGATGCCCACAATACGAGATGTGCCACAAGTGTGGAGCTCGAGGACCCCTCTTCTTTCTTCACACCCATTACTGTCCCACAGACATGACAGACTGGCCGGAGAACGACTGGGACGCTAACACCTACAATCTCGTAGATCCCAAGTCCTGAAGTTGAGGCACCTTCAGACCAAGATGGGGGGTAATGTTACGATTTCTTCCAGACTCGTTCTTTCTCCGACACTGCTATTCCTCTCCCAATACTTTACGAGCCCTGTACAATTACGCGGACTTTACAATTATCTGGTTCCTATCACACGCCTTGCTTATCAACAATCTCTTTTGATAAAGCTTGACATGTGCTAGTTTCCATCTTGTTCTCATCCATGTGTGACCTTGTGTGATCCACCTTTTATTCTCACTATGTCTATGCCTTGTTCTCCTTATGTACTTCCTATTGTTTCTTGATCGGGCAATGGCACCATCTGTTTGGATAGACCATACAGCCTTACGCGTATTTAAACCTAGTTCTATCTAGCTTGTACGGTAGACTAGACTTCCTGTGTA
The DNA here is from genome assembly GCA_025766275.1 of Lactarius indigo. Lineage (NCBI taxonomy): Eukaryota > Fungi > Basidiomycota > Agaricomycetes > Russulales > Russulaceae > Lactarius > Lactarius indigo. The sequence continues at coordinate 21,910 of JAFKAC010000007.1, forward strand.
ATACTACACTCAAGTGCCTTCATGCATATCCCTGTCTTGCAACTCCTCAGTTCTGCTAGGTCTTCACACCTTAGCCTTCCACTACAGTCCAAGTGACTTACGTCCTTGTGACTCTTGTGCATCATTCTACTGAAGTCAAACCTCTGAGTTTGTACTCCCACGTTCAGACTGACTTGGTACAGGTCGTACCTAACACCCCTGTAGTGGCGTTACAGACCACCCCGCAACTGATCGATGTTGAAGACATCATCCTTGGGGCAGTTCTGCCTTGTCTGGCTGGCTTCAGCACCTGGCGCCTGGGTTGCACGTTGCACGATCAAGCATGAGTGAGCAGTACGATACTTCCAGCCTGCCAGTTCCCCAATGACTCCCACAGCTTCTTCGCACCGTGCCTTCTTTTCCTCATGGGTTCAAGAATTCTCAAAACCTCGACATCAGGGGTGCACCCAGTCTCATGCACTCACTATCAACGATCTCTTTGACATACTAATCTTCCATCTCAATATCCCCGCACCAGCAACTGACCCCCTTTACTTCCATGTTACCCTTCCACAGGGGATGGGGACAGCTCCTCAAAGGATGTCATTTCCCATCATCACAGTGTCCTGTGGCCCCACTCTCATACACGCTCGCCATTACTTCCATCTCCGGACATCTGTTCTCCCAGCGGCCTTGGGCAACGTGCCAGCATTATCTCTGAGTTCGATATGGCCCATACCAATTCGCCAGTCTCACCTTCTTTCCTGCACATGTCCAAGATGTTCTTGAGCGTACTAAATCACAGCATCCCTCTCAGCACCTGGTCATCCTTCTAAACATGCCTCACCCATGCCCACATACTCAGCTCACCCACATTCTTGTCCTCCTCGACTGATTCTGCACATGCCCCCTGCACCAGTACTGCCCAAGGACATTACAGTGACTGCCCCACAGATGTTCAAACTGTGCAGCCCACGACTCACCCGACAGTAGGTGCACCAGAGCTTTCCAATCCCGCTCTCATATGTCTTGGCTCACATCCCATGCTTGCAGCTGCCCATCCTCGTCCCGCATCTCGAAGCAATTTAGCACTGCAGCGCAGCTCGTGCCCTACCCTACTCTCGATTAATCCTCTCATGAGACCAACACACGTGTCACGCAGCTAGCAGGGGCACTGCACCTCGCAATGCTCATGACGACCCTCACACTGTGTGCTTACTCGCCCATGCACAGCCCGTCCTTTGTGCTTGCGCTAGCACTGGCACTCCACTCTATGTGCACAGTATCAGCACTGACGCTACCGGCCTTCCATGTGGAGCTGCTTGCCACCATGCCGGGTATGCTCACACATCTCACACAACTCCCTGATACACTCCCCTATGTGTTATTCAACGAATTTCTCGCTGCGCTCGTGCATGCACGTCTTACTCACCTTGCATTGCCCCATTTCATTGGCATTCCCCACGCAGTGCAGGATGTGCCCTCCGCCACCACACCACGCATTGCTGTGCTTGATAGCAGCCCCAACCTTGTGGTTGCACTCACTCCTGGCTGTCCACTGTGCCATGTAACACTACGCATCGCCAGTATGCTGTACGATGGCTTGTGCCCTGCAGTGCTTTTTGGCACTCTCAGAGAGCAGGAGCGTAATGTCAGGGTCATGGGGCAGAGGAGCCTCAGACAAGTATATGAATTATCGTGTGACACTGAGAATTCAAGAGAGAAGGGATGCACTGGCATGGGGATGGAAGGCATGTACCAATCTTGTTGAGCCTGAGCCGAACTGTTAACTGTTTTCCCTCCACCTCCTGCACATGCACATCCTCCCTGACTGGCCAGTTGTGCTGGACCGTGTGCACATCAAGCACGAGAAATATGGTGGCAAGCTTGTGGATGTAGAGCTGCTACTACAACTGCTCCTTTGTCTTATGGCTCCTGTCAGGTGCCAGCTCCAACGCAGCAGATAGGATGTCGCACATGGAGGGGAAAGCCGCTAGCTACATGAGCAACAAAAGTCTGGGCTTGACATCACTCTCGACCACACACTCGTGTATATAGATTAGACCAAATGACAAATGATCCTTTTAAACGACACCGTGACCTAGTGAAGTACAATGTGCTTTCCTCAATTATCATGTCAGTGACAAATGAAGTTTAAGTTCAGTCCTATCCATACCCACGTGTGAGTTTTCGAGTACATGGAGCATATTGGACCAACATACCCGATCAAGAGGTAACACGTGGATACATGGAGATGTAATGTGAGGGTGTTCAAATGGGGTATGGGCAAAATGGCACAGAATTTGACTTGGAGTCACAAGCTCTGGGCCCTTGACCTTGTCATAGTAAAGATGACCACCGATGAAGGGATGCTTACAATAAGGATCATGCATCGCATCCATTTGTGTAAGTTCCTCGTACTTCTGCACAACAAAATAAGTCTCCATACGACCCACCAACTCTGGTATGGGACTTCAATGAGTGTATGTGAAGATCGTGAGAATGCAGCTGGCATGCCAATCATTGGGTACCTTTCCCCCAATAGCGACATAGCTGTCTTGTTGGACACAGTTAATGGTGCTGAAACTAACTCCATATCAACTGAATTTGTCGTGCTTGACACCAAGGCGAATGGCCTGTCGCCAGGGTTGCACATTAGTTGCTGCAAGTGCAGACTCGGGGTTGACATCTCCATCGCACCGTCCAAATATTCCAGTCTCTTGTTGGGCTTTTCTTTCTTCATAGGCCTGTAATAGTTTGCTGGTGAGACTGTCCAGCTTTTTCGCAGCATTTAGTTGGTGGTGTTCCGTAGTCTGAGTAGAGCTCTCAAACCCTCACATGTCGCTCATCAAAGTCCCCAATTCTGTTGACTCGAAGTGCCGATTGAATGCTGCGACAAGTTTCTCTAGACTCAAATTAAGGCCAAACGTGTTGATGATCCCCCTTAGTCTCTGGTTCATACAGAAACGCTCAAATAGAGTTATTTTGAGCTGGCCTAGAAAAGGAAGCAATATAAATACCAGTCACATTGAGGGCACATGCTATGCGCACCAAATTTCCCATTTGTGGGGATCTTTTGAAGTGTATGATTGTACCTTTCAAATACCCAACAGTGCCAAGCATGAGTTGGTCCAAAGCTGCAGAGGAGCTCCTTTATGTGCAGCACGAGATGATGTGATGGCACTAGCTGGTACATTGGAAAGAGCTTGCCAAGACCACAGAGATATGTAATCATATGATCTTGGAACTCCTGTGCACTAGCACTGGTGGCAGATCTCATAGTATGATCTTAGTCGCATGAACGAGACTGTAGAAATTGGAAAGAAGCTTATGTCTCCGGCTTTCGGGTGGTGAGTGACCCCAGAGACAGCTAAGGGTAATGAGAAGGTGAATTGTACAGAATGTCCGCCATCCATTGGCAGAGATCTTCCTATGTTGACTGTCTCCGATCTGTGTGGGGGAAGGGCAACACCAGGTGGGGAGAGTCATTTTCCTCATATCACTCCAGACTTCCTGCAGTGTCTCACAACCAAGGACTCAAGTCTTCTTCCTCTGTGAAATGGCTTGCATGGTGTGTGTAAGACAGATTAGATCAGGGTGGTTCAACCTCCCCTCGGAATCCACGATCCCTTCCTGTTTCCTCTTTTTTAGGGTGTCAGTGTCATGTAAATCTAGAGGTGGTGAGTGATAGCATACTGCATCCCCAAGTTTTTTGATCAATACATTTTTACTCAGACATTTGAGAGAGCCTGGAGACGGGTTCTCATTTATATGAGAATATAACTTGACAAGCAATGATGCAGGAAGGTCCCATAGCACCTCCAAGTTGTCAGCTGTTTCATAGAGCACTACAACCATGTTGAAATCCATGACATTAATCCCCCCACTGTCAGACATGATCATGGCAGTAACGTCAAGGACCTCCAAAGGTCCCAGGGGGTTGATTAGTCTGTCATTGGCGTCGAACCAGCCAGAGTTAACATGCTATTATGGAGTGAGTGAGTTACCAAGCTGATACACTGATATCACCTCACATAATTCGACAGTATGTCCAAAAAGACAGATTTAGTCGTCCCTTTGACACTTTTCCCTAGGAATTTCACCAGTACTTTGAGGGTTTGGGAGTTAAACTTGGCTAATTCTTCCAGTGTTTCACGTCGTAAGGCGATATATGCCCTCTGAACATCTGTAGACAACAAAAGCGCGGGTGGTACTGGGTCTGCGGTAGTGTTGCTGTGGCTCAGCTCAGCTTGGCTTGGCTCAGCTAAGCACAGCTCGACCAAAAAAGGACGAGCTGAGCTGAGCCACTCCAAATTGAGCTGGCTCAAGCCACCCAAAAGTACGAATAGGAAATTGTACCATTTTGGGTAGCCTGAGTCAGCCAAGCCAATGAACACGTGCGTGAATTCGAAGTCTCGAACTTCAAGCTTCAAGCCCTGAGTATACCTGGCTCCCCCTCAGTGAGACTGAGCATCTGAACGACTGGCTGGGATCCCCAGTCATCCCTTCCTCTGCACAGACTGGGCTTGCGGTCTGCATGCTGTCTGCGCACTGTTCGCATTGTCTGCCCACTGACCACTGGCCTTGTCTGTGCTCTCACCGCCCTCGTTGCTCTCTCTCTGGCTGCTGCTTCTTCTCGCTGTCGCTTGCTCTGGTCGCCACTGGTCACTGGTCGCCACCGCTTGCTGCCCCTCACTCTGGTCGCCGCCACTCGCCGCCCCTCACTCTGGTCGCTGCCCCTCACTCTGGTCGCCGCCACTTGCTCTGGTCACTGCCTGTTGCTCTGGTCACCACTGGTTGCCACCTCTTGCTGCTGGTTGCCACCTCTCGCCGCTGGTTGCCACCTCTCGCCGCTGGTTGCTGCCTCTCGCCGCTGGTCGTCGCCTGTCGCCGCTCCTCTGGCCACCGTGCAGCCGTCGGTGCCTCTGATGGCGCTGTCGCCATTGTTGCCAACATTGTTGCCGTTGTCGCCTGCGCCGTCACTGTCACCGCCACCTACTAGGCCCTTGTCTCTGCCACTGCCTCTGCGTTGTCTTCGGCATCATCACCCTATGCCCTCGCTTCTGCTGCCACTGTCACCACCACCGCCCTCTGCCACCACTGCCACCACCCACGCTGCTGCTGCAGCTGCTGCAGCTGCCGCCAACACCCTTGCTGCAGCCACCGCCACCGCCACCATCCTCACTGCCACTGCCACCGCTGCCACCACCTTCGCTGTTGCCTGCCACTGCCCTCGCGTCGCTGCCGCTGCCACCACTCACTGCTGGTGCCACCACTGCCGGAGCTGTCACTGCCACCACTGCCCATGCTGCTGCCGCCACCACCATTCCACCCTCGCTGCTGCCGCCAGTGCCTGCCCACCTTCGGACGACCATCACGTGCCCCTGGATGCCTCAGACACCCTTGGAAGGCCCTCAGACGCCCTCGGATACCCTCAGACAGCCCTCATGCACCCTCCTCTTGCCCCTCCACACCCCCCTTTCTCTTCCCCCCCTTTTCCCTCTCTGGCCACCCCAGGTGAGTCACACAGGTCCCCTACTTTTATGTAGTTCATTCCTAGGTACAAATACATGTATATAGCCTTGTTGCAAATAAATTTCTCTTAAACTACTGCTCACTAATGCCCCTGATATAAGCCCTCAAGTCCTCAACTGGTCTGACTGCCTCCATTCCCTCCAGCTCTTCCATTTCATCCTTCTCTCCAAGCCCTTCAGTAAAATTGAGTTCCCTTTTATACTTTGCCTGAAACTTGAGTATCTGTATGGCTTCCATGCTGCCTGGCTTAAGGCGGTTCCTCCTGGCTCTAGCTGTCTCCTTGCTTGCTGAGAAGACACGCTCACATGGGACTGAAGTGGCTTGAATGGGGAGTAAGTCCATGGCAAGCTTGAAGAGTGTTGGCCACTTTTTCTGGTGTTCCTGCCATTCCAACTACTGTCAGTACTCCCTAACAAAATGAACCATTCTACATGTTACGATCACAACCGGTTATGACTACGGACCGACTCAGTATTAGTCATGGACACTTACATCGTATCAGTCAGCATAAGTAGTACACATGTGATTGTGGCTCGTGTATGACTCATTCCTAGGATAGCTGTACTAGGGTTCGAGCTAGTTACGCTACTGGTTTCTTATTGTTCCAGCGGCGCTTTAAAGCCCGCATGTATCTGTATAAGTAGTCGTTTTAGAAAACCAAGAACCCCATCTTGGTCTTCTTCAATCCACCACTTGACTCACCTCCTGTTTGCCTTAGCCTCGAGCTAAGAGTACTTCCACTACTATCCGCCAAGGGATAGTACTTCTTCATCTTTGCTGCAAAGTGTGCCAAGCATGCCCTTGTTCAGCTTGTGTTGGGTTGATACGAAGTCCCCATTCGCCTAGTCCCCGCTAAGTCGATTACGCCTATCACGAGTCCAAGTCGGACTAATGCCGGTGGAGTGTAACATTAAGACCAAGATCCTCATCGTGGCGTACTCAACCAGAGATCAGTGGACGTCTTTCCGTCCCTATCATATTGAACGACGAGGAGACCGCAACGTACCAACAAGATTCTTAGGAGCGGCCCAGTGGAGAGAACAAGGAGAGGATACTGGGTACTTTGTGGAGTTCAACGGTCCAAACCGTTTTCGACCCGTTGAGTTCAATTTCGAACACCTTTGTTGGACCGAGGTTACTTGGAATCCTATAGATCACCGCTGGGATATTGTACGACCAGCAGAAAGGAATTACAGCTGTGACATTGACGCACAAGAACTCAACAGCCGCGCAGATTACAGTCCTATTGACGGACAAGCACAAGAGCATACTGACGAAGGAATCAGTGGAGAGGAAGCTTCCAAAAGTCAACAATCACCAAGCCGAGGAACTACGCTGGCAGAAGAAGCTAGCCTAGGAGCTATTGGCGACCACATCATACAACGAACTGAGTCCCTAACTATCCACCAGCCCGAACCAGAAGTAATCCATATTCACAGCCCAGCAGTCGCAATGGCAACTGCCACCATCACGCAAGAGGAAGTACAGCTTACCACTGAAGCAAGGGATCAAATAGCCCTAGAAGAGCAAAGATGCATCGCGGAAGAATCACGAGCCAATTTGGCTCCCATCAACCCATACACCGGTCACCGAATGACTGACGACAACGTAGCAATTCATCGTGCCATTGGGCTGGACATAGCTGATCCTCCTAGTGGTGGAAGAGGACCCCCTGGCGACTTACCAGGAGAGGGACCCCCACCCAGAGGACCCAGATTTGGAGGATTCCCCGGAGGATTCCCAGGAGGACCACCAGGAGGAGGATTACCAGGTGCAGGTCCTGTTGTTCCCCCTCCAAATAGTAAACTAGCTGGCGAAGCACCCACAGTATTCGATGGGGAACGCGCGAAAGTCGAAGCGTTTCTCACTCAATGGCACGTTTACTGGGGCATGAATGCAGACGAAGGCATCATGGCCACACCATACCGACGAGCCCTCCTCTTTCTATCATACATCAAGGGTGTCAACGTCAGCAAATGGGTGTTAGCAATGCTCACCTGGCTTAATGGTCAAGTACAAGCAGGGATACCCCAAACAAGCGAAGGACTGTGGAACGAAGTTACGTGGAGCTTCATGCAGCGCTTCAGAAACACAATGGAACAAGAACAAACCCAATACGAATTAAGAAAGGGGCTCAAAATGATTGGGGGTAATCTAGATGAGTATTGCACTCAATTCAAACAGCTAGTGTGACATGCACATTACCGGCTTGATGACCCCCAGACACTTGACCTATTCGCAAGTGGACTACCCACTGACTTGTACTCCAAAGTATACACCCTCAACTCCCCACAAAACTATCGCGAGTGGAAAGAGGCAGCCACTACCTGCCAGCAACAATATATGCATCTCAAAGCCATGCTCAACAAGGGAGCGCCACAGAAGCAAGAAAGATCGCAAGCGCAACGACAACGCCCTTGACAAGGACCACCAAGAAGCTCCTGGCAACCCAGGAACCTCCCACAAGACCCAAATGCGATGGACACGTCCGCAGATCGCATTAGGGGGCAATTAACAGGAGCAGAAGACATACTTGCTCCTCACCCCCCATATCGACCTCGAGGAGGGTTCCTACAAAGAGGAGGAGGACGTAATAACCCAAGGCCAGTCACTTGTTACAATTGTGGAAAGGACGGACACATGGCCCAAGATTGCAGACAGCCACGAAGGGATTATCAGTCCCAAGCATCCACTAGTCGGTATATTGATACTGACTACCATCAACAAGAACCTGAAGTCGCTACCAGGGCGGTTCAAGAAGTACCCCCTCAACAGCGCGCCAGTGACTGGCTTAATGGAGTAGCAGGAGAATCGGACGACGTCAAAGATATTATCCTCCAACAGTTGTGGAAGAAGGAGGATTTTCAGGACGCCTGAACCCATCGGCCTGGGTAAGGGCAGTCAATTGTAACAGTGTAATCATGACTCGCTATCGTTCAATGAGAGTTCCAGTATCGATTCACACCAGTTACGCAATGGCCGACATACGAGCATTAGTCGACTCAGGAGCAACCCATTGCTTCATGAGACCCTCCTTCATCAAAAGGATGGGGTTTGGGACCAAACCATTAGATGTCCCAAAGAAGATATGGAATATCGATAATACCGAAAACAAGTCGGGGCGTATCACCCACTATGTTGATGTGGATGTGCAAACTAAAGGAATTAATAAGGAAATACGCTTCCTCATCACGGACATAGGGGACGAAGACATCGTATTAGGATACCCATGGCTCGCCATATACGACCCTCACATCAAATGGTCGCAAGCAGCCATACACGAAGCAATGCTCCCCATTGTCATCCGGTCCGTAAACCCCCGCATCGAACGAATTACACCCGTAGTGGCAGCATCCTCAGTACAGGACGATGAGTACAAAATTGTACACTCCTGTGTCATTACCGACGAACAACGACAACAATTTGAAGAAGACTGTTGAATCAGGGCAACAGCCATGGACCTCGCTATCGCTGCCCACCAATATGTCACTAAAGCTGAGTTACCCCCGAATATCGAGAATTTGAACGTCTCTTCAGTGAAGAAGCGTCAGACAGGTTTCCTCCCAGTAGACCCTGGGATCATGTGATCGAATTCAAACCAGGGACAGCTGATGCCATCGACTGTAAAATATACCCAATGACTCAAGAGGAAGACAAGAAGTTACGGGAATGGATAGACGAACAGCTAAAGAAGGGGTATATAAGGCCCTCCAAATCCCCGTATGCGTCGTCTTTCTTCTTCATCAAAAAGAAGGATGGAAAACTACGGCCGGTGCAGGACTACTGGAAGATCAACGCAGTCACCATTCGCAATCAATACCCCTCCCTCTCATTTCCAACCTCATCACGGATCTGAGCAATGCCCATATTTACACTAAACTTGACGTCAGGTGGGGGTATAACAACATGCGCATCAAGGAAGGAGATGAAGAGAAAGCGGCGTTCAAAACACGATACGGACTTTTTGAGCCTACGGTGATGTTTTTCGGCCTAACCAACTCCCCTGCCACATTCCAGACCATGATGAACTTCATATTTAGGGATATCATGGCAAAACATGAAGCACGTGGGACGGTTATCAGAGTCTACATGGATGACATTGGCATCACCACTGGACTCAAACATTCACTAAGCGATCACATTGAAGCAGTCAAAGACGTCCTCCGCGTATCAGCGAGCACAACCTCTATTACAAACTCGAAAAATGCCTCTTCCACTCCCCACGCATGGATTACCTGGGGGTAATCCTTGAAAAGGGGGTGACACACATGGACCCTGTCAAAATTTCCGGCATTAAGGACTGGCCTATGCCAACCAAAGTTAAGGACATCCGCTCTTTTCTTGGATTTTGCAATTTTTATCGACCTTTTATACGAGGTTTCGCAACCAAGGCACGACCACTCAACAAACTCACACGAAAAGACATCGAATGGCATTGGGGATCCGAAGAAGAAAAGGCATTTCAAGACCTCAATGCCCTCGTCACCAGTGAACCCGTCCTAGCGCATCCCAATCTCACCCAACAATTTGAATTAGAGGTTGACGCCTCAGGTTTTGCAACTGGGGCGTCCTCCTTCAGCACAAAGGAGATGGCAAACGACACCCCATTGGTTATTACTCATCCACCCTCAACGAAGCAGAACGGAATTATGACATCTACGACCTCAAACTCCTGGCAATTGTCAAAGCTTTCCGCCATTGGAGGCCTCTCTTAGCAGGCTCCCCCCACAAGATCAAGGTCTTCTCCGACCATCTTAACCTACAATACTGGAAGTTGCCGCAGAAGATTAGCCAACGCGTTGCCCGGGAAGTACTCAAACTTTCTGAGTACAACTTTGAAATTCATCAGATCAAAGGAACTTCCAACGGCGCACCGACGCACTGTCGCGAAGACCAGACTACGACCAGGGAGAACATGACAACAAAGGGATAACAGTACTACCAGAGAGCGTCTTTACACACGCCAACATCCTGGAAGAACCACGAAATCCCCACAAGAGACCAGAGATTCTACCAGTAGAAATGACTCCTGAACACCCCATTTATGAACAAGACACAGCTAAGTTGAAGCCTTGGGTTGACGCGCATAAACTAAAAGACATTGAGGGGACATGGTATAAAGACGGATGTCGAGTGGTCACCGGTGGCATCCATGACAAACGCACCATCATCGCAGCACACCACGACTCTCCTGTATATGGTCATCCAGGCATTAAACGCACCCTCCAACTGACAGAGTGACATTACTGGTGGCCACAGATGAAAAACGATGTCACGGATTACGTAAAAGGGTGCGCGGAATGCCAATGACACAAGGTCAATCTCCGCCCCATCCAAGCGCCTCTGCAACCCATCTATCCCAAGCCAGAAGCTCTGCTGTTTGAGACTATCGCAGTGGACTTCATTACCAAACTCCCTGTCTCCTGCAGCTACAATTCCATCCTGACGATAACAGATCATGATTGCACCAAAGCCGCTGTTTTCATTCCTTGCAATGAAGAAGTAACTGCCGAAGGAATGGCTGCCCTGTACGTCTCTCACGTCTTCCCACGATTTGGGCTCCCCTCGCGCATTATCGCGTTATCAGCGATCGAGACCCCCGCTTCACATCAAAGTTCATGAGGGAGATATGCAAAATTCTTGGCATCAGCCAAAACATTTCAACTGCTTACCATCCCAGAACCGACGGCCAATCAGAACGAACAAACCAATGGCTGGAACAATACCTCTGTTTCTGGGTAAATGAATGGCAAGACGACTGGGTTTGTTATCTGCCTATGGCAGAATTCATGCACAACAATTGGCCGAACGAAACCACGCGGGAGTCCCCCTTCTTCCTCTTATCAGGATTCAACCCTCACACTGATTGGACCGATAGGCCATCCCCTATCCCACAGGTGTCGTTAAGACTAGATCAGTTCAAACAGGCACGGCAGCGCCTTCTCCTGTATGTTCAGGGCACAGAAGTCATGGGTCAAACACAAAGATACGCCCAAGTTCAACGAAGGGGACCTTGTGTGGCTTGAAGGTCACCACCTACGTACACATCAGCCAACCACAAAATTAGCTGCAAAACGGCATGGGCCATTTAAGGTCATCCAGGTGATGTCCCCTGTCAATTATCGCCTCGAACTTCCCACGCAGTGGAGCATCCATGACGTCTTCCACATAGATCTTCTCACACCTTATCACGAGACACCCACGCACGGACCAAACTACCAGCACCCACCACCGGATTTGGTAGATAACGAAGAAGAATATGAGGTCGAGAAGATTCTAGACTCTCAGCAATTCGCAGAAGACGTCGGCTCCAGTACCTTGTCAAATGGAAGGGCTACCAGACTCGGACAATCAGTGGGTCGATAAGGATGACGTCTTTGCTGACCAAGCCATTCGGGACTTCAAAACTTCGAACCCCGACCAAGAAGTGCATATAAGGGCCACGATGTGTGCTAAGTCTCCATTCCCCACTCCTGACCTCCATCCTCTCATGACTACCCCAACTACCAATGCCTCACACCGAACCCCACGCTCGTCGAACACCTTGCCAGGGGTGCAGTGGCCCGTAATGCGCTACACACCTTCAGAGCTCCTGAAGATGTCCCCAACGAAGAGGGGCTTATCACCCAGCAAGAGTGGGACTGTCCAGAGACGCTTCCCCTTACCTACCAGAGGGGTCCTCACCGACAACACCACCCCCACTTACAACTCATCGACCCCGATACCGGTCAGCAATTCAACACCACCCCCATCACCGCTGAAGAACTCACCGCCCTTCGAGCGGCTCTCCCAAGCGTGACGAGCGCGCAATCGCTCCGAGCATGGGAGATGCAGTGGAAGGAGACAGCACGCAAGTGGCAGGACGAACAGTTACACCTGGGAGATGCGAAGAAGGAGGAAGGCGAGGCAGAAATATTGGAGGACAATAACGCTATCTATGACGATAGCATCAATACCCGGCGAGACACTCTTTCCTCAGAACACAAGCCACACTGACGATCCCAATGCCACCCCTTATATCGTCTACACCAACGGAGACCCCATGTACAGGGGAGACATCCGAGTCTTCTGAGTGGCGCCCCACGAGCCCAGATCTCCCGAAGACGATCCCGCCTCCCTTATGGCGCCAGAAGGGTTCCGGCGCAATAGGGGACCCAATTCAATTCCCTTCAAGGTCACACTCCCCGGAGGAGAGTTGTGAACACTGACCATGTGCAGTGGTCATGTGCAGCAACCCATTCGTGCTAGGGTTGGTGAGTGGCTCGCCATACGTCTATGGCCAACCTCTGTACGCCAAGCCACATCGCCCCCACAATGACCGAGCCTTCATCGCCCATGAAGACCTCATCATGATCAAAGAAGGGAACACCACCGACCACGCCCTTGAAAAGATAGGGGATGAATCCCTCCGCCGAGATTCACCACTATCGGGCAGCCGCGTTTCATGAGGACTGGTTGTTAACGCGCATGAGGGAGATCAGGCTCCAATTGGCGAATGTTACGCAGGATAAGTTGGACTCCATCTATAGGTTGGAGGGCTAACACCTTTTGGCGAATCGAAGAGGTGCAGAAGGACTGGCCGTTGTCGGCTTTCATGCGAGGTGGGCCTCGCATCTGAAAAGGGGGTAATGTTATGATCACAACCGGTTATGACTACGGACCGACTCAGTATTAGTCATGGACACTTACATCGTATCAGTCAGCATAAGTAGTACACATGTGATTGTGGCTCGTGTATGACTCATTCCTAGGATAGCTGTACTAGGGTTCGAGCTAGTTACGCTACTGGTTTCTTATTGTTCCAGCAGCGCTTTAAAGCCCACATGTATCTGTATAAGTAGTCACTTTAGAAAACCAAGAACCCCATCTTGGTCTTCTTCAATCCACCACTTGACTCACCTCCTGTTTGCCTTAGCCTCGAGCTAAGAGTACTTCCACTACTATCCGCCAAGGGATAGTACTTCTTCATCTTTGCTGCAAAGTGTGCCAAGCGTGCCCTTGTTCAGCTTGCGTTGGGTTGATACGAAGTCCCCATTCGCCTAGTCCCCGCTAAGTCGATTACGCCTATCACGAGTCCAAGTCGGACTAACGCCGTGGAGCGTAACACTACACACCTGCCAGAACTCAAGAATATTGGCATATTTGACTGGGGCTGCTAGATAGTCATCAACTTCACCTTCTAAGGTATTTGCCTGTGGTCTGTAGACAGGCATTGGGCCAATACCAAGGTTTGCCAAAGTGGCCTGCATGCCACCAAATGGTTCAGTGGGTGGAGGGGGTACAGTTGATCTAGTAGGGGCTCTAGATGGTGTGTACAATGGTCTGAGCTACTTAGAATTTTAGTTTTAGAGTAGCATGATAAAATTAAAAGCACTCACTGCATCAAGGAGGTGGCGCTTTACTGCTTCAGAAACATTTGATTGGTAGTGTTGCTTGAACCATTCAAGCTTTGTCAAAGGGTTAAGAACTGTTCACATGAGATGAGAAATTATGCAGAATATTAAGACAGCCACTCACCCATTGAAAGCTGATATACTGGAAGGTCAAGGGCCTGGATAGAATATGGAACTATCTTCTCTGAAGCTTTTCCAATAATAAGACCAATATCCTGTCTCTCAGTCTCCAAGGTATTTGCCAAGTCATTCAGGGTTTTTAAAAAACCCTCAAATGCAGCAACTGTGCCACAAAGTGTTGGTGTCTTCTCATAAGAAAGTGATTGCTGATACCAGAAGGGAATCTAATAAATTAATTAATACAATCAGAGAGAGAAAATGTCTGCACACCTGAAGAATTCTCTGAAGTCCCCCAAGGACCCTCCAATCTTCCTCATCTAATGGGTCTGGCCCTCCCTCCTGAGCAAACCTATCAATTGCCTAACTCAAAGTTAGCATTAGAATTTATTAAATGGTATAAAACATACCTCTCTCAAAATAAATGCCCTCTTGATCATTAATAGGCAGAGGACCACCTGGTCTCCACATCAAGGATTAATTGCAAAGGAGGCACATTTGACTCCTTTGCAATTGCAGAAAATATATCACCTTTGTGATGAGTTGCGGATCTATTATAAATAGTTAGAAAAAAAAAAGAAAAAAAAACTCGGAAAAGAAAAAGAAAAAAGAAAAAGAAAAAGAAAAAGAAAAAAAGAAAAAAGAAAAAGAAAAAAGAAAAAGAAAAAGAGAAAAAGAAAAGAAAAAGAAAAAAGAAAAAAGAAAAAAAAAAAAAAGAAAAAGAAAAGAAAAAAGAGAAAAAAAAAAAAGAAAAAGAAAAAGAAAAAAAAAGAAAAAGAAAAAGAAAAAGAAAAAAGAAAAGAAAAAGAAAAAGAAAAAAGAAAAAGAAAAAAAAAAAAAAAAAAAAAAGAAAAAAAAAAAAAAAAAAAAGAAAAAAAAAAAGAAAAAAAAAAAAAAAAAAAAAAAGAAAAAAAAAAAAAAAAAGAAAAAGAAAAAAAAAGAAAAAGAAAAAAAAAAAGAAAAAGAAAAAGAAAAAGACAAAAAACTCAAAAAAAAGAAGGGAAAAGAAGAAAAAAAAAAGAAAGAAAAAAAAAAAAAAGAAAGAAAAAAAAAAAAAGGAAAGGCTCACATAAACAATAATTTGCTGAAGCCTTTTAACTTGGTCAAAACCAAGTTCAACTGCTTCCTCAAGCATTGCCTTGCATGCAAGATTTACAATATGGGCAAAGCATCTAAAAAGTGTTAGCAAAAAAATATTAAATAGTTTGACACTTACCTGATGTGGCGCTGCTCTGCAGAAAACCCAGTATTAGGATATTGCTTCTTTAACTGAGTTTCTAGTGCCTCCATCATAGAGCTGTTGTTGGATGCATTATCTGTTGTTATCCAACCAATCTTTATTTTAACAAAAAATTAATTAGTCGAAATTTATATATAAAATGAAGTAGACATTACCTTTCTTTCAAGCCCCATCCTAGTAATGATAAAATGAAAGACCTCAGCTAACCTCTCTCCAGTGTGGGACCCAGGAAAATAGACAAATCCAATAAGGTCAGCTCTAAGGGTTAGCTTTTGCTGGCCATCTTGAGTCTGGATCTGCTCCAGCCAGTGAGCAGTAACAGCCATGTATGGCTTGAGGTCAGGGTCTGTCCACATGTCTGTGGTAAAAGAGACCCTCCCAAGGCAGCTTGTCTAAATAGAAGTTAGCCCTCAAGCACTAAGATATAATAATAAAATATTACCTGAATATGCTGAGACAAATTGTGGAGTGCCTCTGTACAGTTCTCCACAATGTGCTTCTGCATAGTGGTCCTGTGAGGGATGTCTGCATCACTCAGCTCAGGGTGGAGTAGGAGACACAGGTGGTGGAACTCTGGTCTCTCCACAATCATCATAGGCTAAAAAAAAAAAAAAAAACATTAAATAGGGAAAAAAAATTAAAATTAAATAAAAAACCTGATCTGTGGCAACAATAAATTGCACAAGGCCATCTAAAAAGTTGTCTTGAGTGAAGGGAGTGCGGCGCCTAGCTTGATGCTCTACAGGAACTCCAGTAACTCTTGCAACAGCTTCTTCTCCCTCTTTACCTCTTAGCTCAATTTTGAGTCTTTGGCACTCTGTAACCCACTCATCTGCATGGTGATTGAGCAGATGGGACCGCAGAGGACCTGTTGCAGTAGTGGAGCGATATGAGTGTACTTTGATGGACACATCCTCTTGATGAAGTATCCTACAAAAATAATTTTTAGAAATAAAAATAAAAATAAGAATAAAAAACTCACAAGCAAAACTTGCACTGTTTCTTCCCATCAAGAGCCTGAAAAAACCTCAAGGTATCATCACCTGAGCCCAGCCTTGAACCAGCTTTTTGAGCCCTCCTTGGGTGGCGAGTTGGGGTTGGAGGGTCAGAGTTGCCTTCCTGAGGGCTATTGAAATTAGCACCACCCTCCTGAGAGCCATCTGACCCATTTCCAAGGTCAAAGTTCTCAGGTTGGGGTGAGCTAAGGCCTCCCTGTATTAAATTTGTTAAAAAATGATTATAAAATTAATAAAATAGATACTCACTTGATTGGCAGCCTGAGCAGGTGAAGAACCTGCAAAGGGGTCCTCTCCCTGCTGTGAGGGTCCAGGAGGGCCACCTGAAGCTGCAGAAGAGCCTAGATTAAAGTGCACATGTCTGGCACTGGCAACTGATGTCTGAGCAGCTGTGGATGAGACTAACACAATATGAGTGTATGGATACCATCAAAACAATGAGCACATACCATCAAGCTGAAAAGACATCTCCAAAGCACCACCAGGAAGCTCCCACTGTTTGACCTGGCTCTTCTTGGTCTTTGGCCTTTTTGGAGTCCTCTTGGGTGTTGAAGGGGCCCTCTTCCTAGATCCAGCCATAGTAGATGTAGCCAAGAGTAGTACAAAAAAAAATAAAAGAAGCAAGTAGAAGTAGATCAGCTGAGATCAGGCAGAGATGAGGAGAGATGAGACTGTAGCAGACAGCAGGAGCCGAGATGAGAGCGTGGGAATGTGCATCGTACATGTGGTGGCTGCAAAAATTCCTTGCCCTTGCATTGCGCAACTCGCGTTCGTGCTCACGAGCACCACTGGCACAGGTTTACGACCCACCCTCTCTCTTGGCCACAAAGTAAGTGCTTTTTTTTTTGCCTGGCTCACTGACTCACCCACATGCACCCTCGCAGGTAACAAGGCAGCAGCAGGACCTGCCCTGCGATAGCCACACCCCGAACCCCCAAGCCCCCAAGGCAGCCATGGCAATGGTGCCAGCCCTGGGGTGTGATGACCATGACCGCGACCACAACCACAACCGCAACCGCAAACCGCGACCACAACCACAACCACGACTACAACCACAATCATGACTACAACCACAACCACGACTACAACCCACAACCATGACTACAACCACAACCACGACTACAACCACAACCATGACTACAACCACAACCATGACCGCAACTGCAACCATGACCACAACCACCACAACCACCACAACCACCACTGCGGCAACTGCAACCACCACAGCAACCACCACGGCAACCATGACCACAACCATGACCACGATTGCAACCACGACCACAACCACAACTATGACCACGACCGCAACTGCAAACCGCAAACCACAACCACAACCACAACCACCACAACCACCACCGTGGCAACCACGACCGCAACCGCAACCGCAACACATACACAACCACCACAACCACCACCGTGGCAACCACGACCACCACAGTGACCACCACAGCGACCGCCGACCATGACCACGGCGACCACAACACAACCACAACCACCACTGCAGCGACTGCGACCACAACCACCACCGCAACCACCACCACCACTGCAGCAACCGTGATGACCATCGCAACGACACCAACGACAACCACCACCACCACCACAACTGCAGCGACTGTGACAACAACCACAACCACGGCGACTGCAATTACCACCGCGGCAACCCACCACCACCACCGCAGCAAACCACGCAAACCATCACGACAACCGCGACAAACAACCGGCGGACCACCACCGCAACCACCACCGCCACCGCAGCAACGATGGTGATGCCTTCGACTCAGCGCACCCGGGCAGTAGATAGAAAAAAAAATGTATTCTCTATACTATGTAGTCTACAGCAATACATATGTTTTATTTTATTTTTGTCAGAGTTTGCGCAAGGTCATCTAAGGAGACACCAAAAAAGAGGGACTTACCCACTTTTCTTCTGAGAGCCCCAGCAGACACTGGACACGCACATTGAGCAAATATATTCCATTTTTGGCCAGCTTGTTCTTGGCTAAGCCAGGCAGAATCCATTCTTGCCTGCTCACGCGTACTCACAAGCCAGGTGAGCCCTGCCTAATCTGGTCATTCCTAATCAAGCCTGGCTCAGCCCAGCTCAGCCAGCTCACGAGCCGAGCTGAGCCAATTTTGGTCCTGAGCCGATGTGTCAGCTTGGCTCGGCTCAAAACAGCTCAGCTTGGCTGGCTCAGCTGATTTGAGCCAAGCCACAGCAACACTAGGTGCGCTGGAGCTCTATCTATTGGGTCCTCTGTTAGGTTTGAAGTCGCCCATCAAGAAGTCTGGATGTCTTAGACCTTTAGACCCTCCTTTTTTGGTCAATATTTTCCCAGAAAGTTTGGTGGTTGTTCTTGTTGTTTGGTGCGTATACGTTTATTATGACTATTTCGTTGTTTCCATGCCATTTGAACTTGATGGCCAGCGCCCTTCCTTCTACCAATTCAATCGCGGTCATGTCCAATGGGGCTATTAGGGATCTATTTATTACAAAGGCAACTCCCGCAGAAGTGCATGGGTTGGTTTCAAGCTGGGAGTTTATCACCGTCAGTCTCTTGCCAAAGCACTCATGGACGGAGTGTATGAGGTTGTTGTCGAGGTGAGTTTCTTGCAGCACAAGGACTGCTATTTTGTTTTTGTTCATAGTTTGGTATATTGACGGACCACTTTTCAATCCCGGACATGTTGCTGCCAGCGCAGCGTAGCCATTCATGTTTAGTGATGCAATTTTTATATTCACTTTTAGGGTTTGGTTTTTCAGTTTAACGTTTATATTATTATGGTCCCCTTATGTGGGGGGGTACCAGTGGGTACCCAAGGGGCACCATAAAGTGCGTGACTCATTGGCATTCCTCTGGCTAGGAGGGCATGGCATGGCCTGGGGAGGGGGGGAAACACATATCATTGGGGATTGTAGGGGGCATTCCTCAGTATATATACATATTGAGGCACTTGTCTTTTTATGTACATTTTTGGGGCTTAATGCCAGCTATGTCTACACAAGTGGTAGTTTACCAGACGTGTCAGGTATGGAATGAGAACTTCGTGGCTTGCAGGTGTTGGGCCGTGGTGAAAAAGGCTGCATTCCATCATTTGGGGAAATCCCCACTTGCATCTCTGATTGGGCCATTCCATCCTTCAACACTTGGAAGGGGCATAGCCCTCTCAGGTGGTCATTTCCATGACAGCAGGTGCATACGTATGGGGTGTGTTGTGGGGTACCCTGGCCTTGCATGAGGATGTATACAGTTGTTCAGCTAGGAAAGATCTCATTCTCTTCCAGATCTCATCGTGGGAGATTTGATTGCTGTCTGCATATACATTGAAGCGCGGGTTCAGAAGTGTTCCCAGCTTCTTTGATGTTCAGCCTCACTAGGTTCATCGAGCAGAGCAGATGATCAATTTCGCAGGTAACATTTTCCCTCTCACTTACCAGGACAGCGCTTATCAGTGACACTACAAAGTTTCTAGTGGTTTCATTTTCCCAAACTTCTCTTATAATGGGGAAGATGTCCTTGGTTGAGGTGGTGATGAAGCCTCTGAGGGTAAATAGGAAGGTGGGGCATGTTGGGGTGAAGGGGGTGACACGGAAGGTGATGATGTGAGAGGACCAGATCTCTGCGTCTTAGGAGGAGTTCCACTTGTTCATTGGTGATATTGTAGATCAGGAAGGAAGCTGAGTTGGGTACACGGTTGGGTCTTTTTCCTCCCTTTGGTTGGTTCAGCTTTGGGGCCGCTATGCTTGCCTCTTGTGCACTCATGATTTCGGTAACCGCAGTTAGTATTCTTGCACAGATGTAGTTGTGGGAGTCCGTATCTTTGGCCTTTGTGTCGAAGGGGATCGCAATTAGTTTCACACTGGGGTGAGCATCCCATTCCTCAACTAATTTACAGTCAATATTGTCAAAGGGAGTGGTGGGGTGGGCATCTTGGATTAGGGGCATTGGTCCTGGGGTGTATTTGTCTAGGGCCTTTTTTGCAGGCAGGCTGTCAACCAGGTCTGAGTTGTTGTTGTCAACCTCTTCGAGACGTGCGGATATGGTCAACTTTTCAGGATGGGGGTGGTCGCGCTTGTTTGGAGACGTAGTCCCAGGGCGTTTTGTGTAGGGGTGGCTGGGAGCCAAAGCGGGGTGGGAGGAAAGCTGGTGTCATCTCGACGTCCTGTGGGGTGTTCAGGGGTGCCTGGGGGTGTTTGTAATTGTCCTCGGGCGTGGCATAGGGGACATGGGCGGGGTTGGGGACCTCTCATTTATGTGTGGGGGTGAGTACCATGGGGGGGGCATTCCTCCAGCATCCGACTGGGGATATGGAGTTGCCAGGCTGGGCTGCGTCATGGGGGGAGTGCCTAAGATCATGGGTACTATCGGTGTCACTGGAGTGGATGGCAGTGGGGGAGGAGGGGGGGGCATTCCACTTCCAGATTCTGGCATAGTGTTGGGTTTGTCTGTTTGCACAGAGGGGGGAGCTAAGCTAGGTTGCGTCAGGGGGGGAGTTCAGAGCATTCCCAGCTTCTGGCACAGCTATGGGTTTGTCCGTCATGGGGGGGTTTTCTTCAGATGGGAGGTCAGCTATGTTTTAGAGGGGGGAAATTTGGTAGCTTACTGTTGCGCTTTTTTCCCTTTCCCTTGTGGGCTTCCACTGCACTTGCAGCTGGACCACTTGAGATTGCTACGTGCACTGCCATGGTGGACTTTTCTCTGGTTGTCAGCTCTGTGCTCAGCTCTAGAGAGGTGGGTTCCTGTGCAAAGGATGGTTGGCTGGAGAGGGTCATTTGAGTGGCTAAAGGGTGGGGTGGGTTGCGTACTGTTGGGGGGGCTATTTAAGTTTGCTCTGCTTGCCATTCTCTGGGTTTGGGTGTTTGGCCACTCTACATGCCTGGGGCTGGTTGCAGACTAGGGTGGTGGTGTCACTCTAGGGTGAAATGTGGCATCAGTGTTGTTGATAAGTAACCCTTGCGCACTTAGCAGCTCATACGGACTGGACTTGCAGCATGGACTGCTTTAGATTAGATATACAGGACTTGTAGATTAGATACTGTTTGATCTGTACAATCTGGACTTACCATTGCGTCATCTATGACATCACTGTACTTCTATGACATCATACATCTGGACTCTGCATTGTATAACGCCTTTGTACTTTCCTTTGTTCCGTACTTAGCTTTATCTTTATTATGATGTCACTATGATATCATTTGCTTCTGGACTCTCCTTATTCTTTCTTCCCTTGTTCTCAGAACGTCCACTCCTTTGTCCATTTGTAGAACAATACTTCCTTGTACTGCGTGACTTAGTGTTACATCCCTTGTACAGTGTCACTACCAGAAAGTGTATAAGTAGAGTACCATGTACGCTCCTGGTCCACATCAGTTCTCACTGCTTGTGTGCCAGGTAAGCCTCTTCTCTCTAAATGTAACAACATCAGTTCTCACTGCTTGTGTGCCAGACAACTCTCTTGCTTTACCTTGCCTGACCCCCTGTTGCTGCTTCAAGCACTTCTGCATATCTCACCACAGACTCTTTAGCCCTCTGTGAGTATGCCCTTCTACTGTGCTGTTCATCAAGTGTCCTCATAGGTGACAGGTGGATATTGACTGCCCTGGGATGTATCAGGGGGTGGCTGATGTTGGGTGGTGTTGTTGTGTAGTGTGTGGTCTCTATTGGAGGGTAGAGGCTTACCCGGCTGTAGGCCATTTGGGCCATTCCATTGTGGGCTGTAGTTTGAGTAGATGGGCTCATGTAGGTGGGTGGTGGTAGTCCTCATTCCTCACGTGTATTTTCATTCTGTTTTCTGTTTTCTTTTTTCTTCTTTTTTTTTTTTTTATATTACTATTGTTATTATTATTTAATTTTAATGCTTTGGGGAAAGGCCATACATTTGGGTGCTGTTTGCGGCGTACTGATTTGCCGATGTCAGGTGTAGTTCATCTCACATTTGCGCATTAGTATTCCTGGGTCTTATTCCCGCTGGGATGAAGGGGGGGAGGTAGGGGGTTTTTAACTTAGTTTGGTGGGGTGCGCTTCTTGCCATTGGTGGGGGCCCATTTACCTGTGTGGGGGGGTATCTCATGTTTTTGGATTTGGTGTTTTGGGTGTCTCTTTGTGTGGCTGGGCATGGTCTTCGGTTGGTTTTGGTGAGGGGAGGCACCTTAGGGCTCAGTGTGCAGGCATGGAGGTGCACTGATCTTCCTTCTGGGGTGGGGGTCGGTGTGTGGCTTTTGTTGTTGTTTTTTTTTTTTTTCCTTTTCTCTCTTATGTGGGGGTCACAGGGGCAGTTCATGTTGTTTGTGGGCTGGTGGTTGTGTATTTTTATTTCTAACATTGTGTGTTTCAGTGTGTAGGCCACCTGTAAGTGAGGGTGGAGGCTGTTTTTTCACTGCTTTAGCAGCAGTACCCAGCTTCCAACCCATCCCTGTCCCTCAGCGTACCGTGGGAAAACCATACCACAGTGGTGGTTTCGGTACAAGGAGCCCTCCTAGTATCATAATGTCATAACTGCTATAGATAAGGTCCTTACATACTTATCATGTTCCAACAGGAATTCCATCTCATAATATATTTCTACAAAATGTTAGGGGAAAATGTTACCATAAAAAATCAAATAATAATAATAATAATTTGGCAGAGAATTTTGACCTGCCATAAGACCTTGGCAAGCAAGATGATGATAAAACGGCGGGCATCACAGAATTGAAGCACACTTCGTCTTGCACTTCATTATAAGGGGCACTTTGGTATTTTGTTTCCAAATTTCTAACCATCATAGTTATGCCCTTCCCCCAGTTACTCCTGCCTCACCTGGCCCGGCCACCTCTTAAGAAGCTGCGATTTTTCACGGACACGGCAGTGGCTCCGTATGGACCGTGCCTCAGTCTGGTCAAGTCCCACCAATGCATTTGCCTTGGACGACGTTTTAATTCCACTGCCATTCACCCACACCGTAAGAAACCGATTGGTAAATCTACCCGGTTCTGTGCTATTTCTGATCATAAGTGGGTTCTCCGCACTGGTGAGTCCAATCCTGCCTCGGGCGCAGCTCCATTCACACTACGTGAACAGGCCGCATTGTAGACACGCTTCTAACAACACTTCCTAACTTCTTCATCGACGGGCTTACCTCGCAAATCATAGATCCTCCATCCTTATTTCCTCTGGCCAGTCTCACCGGGACAAACGTGAATGCAGACCGAATTGACTGTACGAACCAAGCTCAGGAAATTCCCATATACAGTCCTTCCATCTGCCTCGAATATGCACACCCAACAGCCCTTCTGACTCCGCTACCACAGAATTTCCATGTTAAAGGTCTATCTACCTTCTCTACACCACGACGACTAGCTGAACATGGTGCAGGCTTACCTCTGTATCTTGCATCCGCAATGTTTGTACAGCACACACTCAATTCAATATACACCGATCTTGGCATTGAGTTATGCATGGTCAAACGCCGGTCGCCACCCCATATACCATTACAGTCGCACCCTCGCGAGCTCTGTGTATCTATCGGGCTCATTGTGTCTGGACAAGCGCGCCTCACCGGTCAGCCAGCCGAGTGGCGGATGTACGTACCCGACCCTGATATATATCGCACTATGCTCAGATCCAATTGTTGTAGTTACTCAACATACTCTTTTGAACCAATTCAAGCTCTCATCAGTCATCACAGGATCGATTTCAATCCTTCCCGAGCCCCAAAACGGTGTTTCCCTCGATCTCTTACGAAGAGCACTAGACGCTACTAGTACCGGCATGGTTGGACAGTGCACACTACTTCCAGGACCCGGAAGATAACTGGAGGGTACCTAATCTCATGAAGTTTACTACTTCCAAGTTATCGATTTGTGTCCAACTACCCGCCAAATTGTAAAAAATACGGTGTAAGCCTTATAACGATTCAAAATGATTCGAACAGACACGCTAAGCGACAACCAGCACGCCAGCGCCGTAAGTACATGAACAAAGGACTTAACAAGACCCAGTCGTGAAGAAAGTAATTAATGGGTATAACTCGACGCCGGTGGCTATCTGGGTCACAAGCTAATCACACCAAGGGAGATCATCGTCATCACCATCATGATGGTCAGGACTTTCCGTGTGATGGGGCTTTGCTGGTGTGGCTGTCGCAGGTATACCAGTAGCTGGGGGTGAACCCTCGGGAGGGGGGGACACAGCGACTGCCCCAGCGACGCAAAGCACCTATAGGGCATGAGGATCCGAATAAATCCAGACTCATTGGGTACACATACCTCGCCAATGTACATGTTGGAGCAATCCGCATTCAATTGGGGGTTGTTGTGAGAGAGGACGGTTACGTTGATATTGTAGGCAGAGGACACAATGTTGCAGTCGTCATTAGACTTGACCACGTATGTAGTCGTGCAGTCCTTGTCAGAATGCCCCAAGCACAGATTTTGCCCTGGACGGAGGTTCGAACAATCCCGGTTAATCTCTGGGTTTACGACCGCAAGTTGATAACTACGAATAGGTTAGGAGTGGCCGGAATGGGTGGACGACTCTCACGTGGACACATTATTGGCAGCTGATATTGAGTCACAAATATCGCCGACCCGAACAGTGTATGAGCGCGTGCACGACGTGGCAAGAGCTGTTGTCATCATTAGTGAAGAGAAGAGCTCAAGAATCAAGACAACCACCTACCGGGTACAAACACCGAAGATAAGGCGACTGCAGCGAAGGAAAAAAACGAGCATTCTTGCGAGTACAGGGTTGTAAAGAATGACAAAATAACAAGAGAGTGATCAAAAGAGTGGTAGGGTTCGCCTTGAATGCGTCTGACGTGCGGGGGACTCGGACTGGTGGGTGAAAAAGAGAGACAATGAGAGTGTTCGTTTCGCTCGAGTGGTTAAATACCCCTGATCGTTCTGTCCACGTGTGTATGCTACTGTATTGCGACGTCTTGGCCCTGGCCTTGGCCGTCGTCTTGACAACGTTATTTTGGGTGGTGCCCGTCAAGTCCAAGTCAACACGACAAGCAACACAGGTGTACTGTAACTGGGTTTATGCCAGGCACCTACGTGGGTGTAAGGTGCCAAAAAATCAATCGTTTTTGCATAACGAAGCATACAGCAATACGTTCTGCCTCATGAACTAGTGGGAAATGCTCCAGGCACCGACTGCCACCGCCGCTCAGGGTGATGGAAATAGGTTCCATATCGTGTCTTCGTTGACCCACTGACGTTCTGCGTATCTGGAGTTCCAACCACCTCCTGGCCACCTCCGGGAATAGCCGAATCGGACAACACCTGAGGGCGCCGCGGACTATTACCCGCAATACCGGCATCATCTTCTGAATCGCTGTCCAAGCCTTCCGGCCAGACCCCATCATCCGGTAATATTATCACACCTGAATCAAAGTCATAGCTTAACCTGTGATTGATGGCGCGGTGCGTCTGGGAGGAGCTCGATGAACCAGCTATTTGCTCCTGCCACGGGTTGTTGGTCACCTCGCCGTTTAGTTCCTCCGGACTGAGGGTTGCGCTCCGTACGTTATCTTGCTTGGCAACCGTCTTCGGAGCGCTTCCGGTTGGGAGTGTACCGTCACCCACTCGATGAACGCTATACCGTTTACGTAATGTCAGAACAACCGCTTGGCCGATCTTCTGACGAGTATGGCTTGCATTGTGAGTATTGACCAATGTTTCACCCTTTTTCAGGGGGAGCCATGGTTGGGGGAGTAAACCGGTCAACGCTGGGTGTCCGTAGCGCTTTTTCCCGGTACTGGTGACTCATTAGTAACCATTGGCAACCGGTGAGCGTGAGTTTCACGTACTTCAGCACGCCGTTGTACCAGTTTGCCATTGGCGGCTGTGACTGAAAAGACCGTTTATCAACGGGCATTAGGCCAGGAGCGAATAAAACCCACGTAATCCGTGTGATCATCCTCCGGTGCAACATATAATATCTCATCGTTTTGAGCGTATCGACGCCTATTAAGGTTGCTAGATTGCAATCAGCGACGGAAACGGTTACATGGAAATCATAAGCACCTTTGCGACCAAGATACTGGGTGACCTGTTCGCAAGCGTACAACCTCTTCTGTCTCTTCTCCACGCTGTACTTCAAATACTGCGCTCAAGTTGACAAATTTTGTGAGACCGTGGAATGAGTTGCTGATGTAGACCGACCAAGCCACAGTGAACACAAAGAGAGGGGCGACAAGGGACGAGAGTACAAAAGATCTCTTCAAAACAAAATTTCCTGACATGAAGATGAGGAAGATGAGGACGCCCCAAATAAGGCGTGTGAAGGTGATTGGCCAAGCTTGCCCTTGAGACTCGTACGGTTTGTAGAATACTGTACCATTGTAAATATAATAACCTTCAAAGTAAACACTTACTCACCGAAAAGAAGCTTGTATTTGTACACGAGATACGCAACACCAAAGTATATGGCGCCAAAAATAAGGATGAGCGGTTGGGCGATGCTATACAAGAGGGTAATCACGAATATCAAGATAGCCTGAGGATACACGGTGCCATAATTGATCACAGGAGGCGCGTTCAGTTCAGCAAAATCTGATGGGAGGCTTAAGTGACTGAAGCACAGACATTACAATACAATAATTACCTCGCGGGGTGCGGGTTACCAGCATACGATAAAAAACTCGGGGGATAATGACGCCCAAATTCAGAAGTTGCAATGGCATGATACCAAGCCCTAGAGCGTTTCAGTTTGGCATCGTTGTGGATAAGAGCATCCAAGTCCTTCACCTTGTAGGATGACATAAGAGAGGAAGAAATGCCTAATTGTACGTGAGCGCTGGTAGTTCTAACGTCCTCTGACAAAACACTAACCTTGCGCTACCTATTTGGAGAGCTTGAGCAAGCTTTTCCGGAATTTTTGCTGGTGAATTGGCTAGGTCCCGCACAAGTTGCCAGTAGGTGCTTGCCAGTAGGAAGATGAATACGACATTGACTAGCAGGAACAGAAAGTATCTATAGATCATTAGCCCAACTTGATCACCATAAGCAAAACAGACGAACAGACTTCTTCATGAGTGAGTACTCGACCAAACTCCGAGCGCGGAATCCTTGTACATAGGTGAGGGCTGTACCGCATTAACTCTTGAACCATATAACAAGAGGGAACTCGGACCTTCTAGCACAAACGGCAAGAGTGCATTGAGCGTGATCATTGCTACGGATGGCAGAGAGTTCTGTACAATGGCACGAATCTTCTCGTTACTGTCGATGAGGTGACCTAACCAAGGCATAGTCTTCTTGATCTCTTTATAACTGAGTAAGCCCGCAAGACCAGTGATTGGGATGACCCAGAAAAAGAAGAGAAGGGCGAGAGAACCAAGGACTATGGCTTCACGTATACGGAGTGCCCTAGTTGAATAGTCCATGTTCGCCCATACAATGTCACGAGGCTCTGGTGCAAGGCAAGTCTCTAGTTGAAACGGGGCGGATGTATGAACTGCTTGAGCAGCGATTTGCTACAGGTATCGTTAGTCACGACACACAGGAGTAAAAAAAAGTTACGAACCGCACTAGACATCTTTTCGAATGTAACAAACGCCACATCCGTGGGCTTAAATTTTCCCACGCGACGATAGCGCTTGACAGCGTCGTCCGCGTCCAAAAACTTCTTTTCAAGGAATTGGATGGCATCCACGGGACGAGAAAAACAACTCGTGCGAAGTGTTGGCCGTTTGTGATGCGGGATAACAAGGCGATGGGAAGCCTGAGCTTCTGCTGTCGCAAGGTCCCCCTCCCCGACTGTTGCGTGGTCGGAAGGGTCATACGATTCTACTGTGCTTGGATTGCCGACGTATTGAACCCAAGCGTCCTCCAACCTGAGCAGTGCACGCGTCCGAGTGTCAATAAGACGTTCCAGAGAACCGAGTTCACGACAGATGTTAACACTCTCTACACTCAATTTCATGTTCTCAAAGTGTTCGGCAAGCGCCCTTTCTGAACGCAGGTGAGACGGCAGCCCAGATACCATGACTGTGCGCGCAGCAATAGAATGCACGAGCTCAAGTGAGAAAAGTTGTCTTGCCTTGATGAATCGTTTATAGTTCAGGAAGATGAAGCGCAAGGAAAGCAGGGTGAACAGATATGTGAACACGAGGTGAAGCGAGAGATATGAGTTGGCATCCGATACCAAGTCAAACCAGTCTGTTCCTTTGCGCAGAGACTTGTGTTGAGTTTGGACTGTGTGCCAGTCTGGGTCGTCGTCATCTTCGTCCCCAATGCCGATGTTGTTCTTCGATCCGGTTATTGAGAATACTCCAGGACAGAAATGCGCGCACCTTGAGATTTACGGGCATCAAATAGATACAGCAAACACAGAACACAGAGAGAATAGGTAAAATGACATCTTGAAGAAGTTTAAGAGCTAGCCGAACGAGTGTAAGACTTAGCCCATCCAACCTGAAAAAGGCGACATACCACGGCAGCGTCAAGGCCGACTATCTGAAGCACGGAGTACTCCGACGTCCTCAGAGTGGGAAGAATCCATCCAAAGAATGCGCCGTGGGCATGCGCTTCGTGGGGCGAAAAGCCTGTGGGGATAACGTGGTGATCGGTTGTTCAGTGATAGTCAGAGGTTCGTACCCTTGAGCTTCGTTCTAGGCGCAAAGAGGAGAGGCCACCTTGTCCGACAGTACG
Source organism: Lactarius indigo (assembly GCA_025766275.1). Lineage (NCBI taxonomy): Eukaryota > Fungi > Basidiomycota > Agaricomycetes > Russulales > Russulaceae > Lactarius > Lactarius indigo. The sequence goes on from JAFKAC010000007.1 coordinate 50,824, forward strand.
AGAAGATGAGAAAGGCGGTCACTCCAATGGACGAAGAAAGCATTATTTGCGTTGATAACCATGGCCCTTGATACTTTACTGAGGAATGAATGAGATAACGAAGTAAGACCAACGGAAGGGAGGAACATACTGGTGGGAGGAGAACCAGGCGGCGGCCCCCCCGGTTCATCGAACGAGGTATGAACGTAGGTAGCCATGGACAGCGTTGTGTCCAAGAGGTGTCCTTGAGTCAGGAGTACAATGAACCTGCTGTCTGCCAATGCGGTCTGCGATCGGGCCGCCGAAGACTTGGCCGAGGAACAGCCGGGTCAGGGGACTCCCCGGCCCGGCTCTGAACACATTTGTTGACGATGGTACGTATGCTATGCCCACATATTTTTCCTACTATTGTGATTTTCAGCGAATCCCTAGAATGTAGAACTACTGAGCGATGCAGCAGCGCCTCGATACGGTATGAATCTGACGAGGAAGATCAGCTGAACCCACTTCTCAATAGACCTATACAGACACCAACCTGTGTCTCCATCCAGGGTTATCCGTCTTCTGACCAACCTCCCGAAGTTGTCATCATCGCGTCCGGTGAGGCAGGGAAAGTTTGGGCCCAGGGAGCGCATCTCGGCGAGCAGCGGGCAACGGTCATTGTGGATGATCTTGCAGTAATTCGTGTTCTTCTCATGACTACCTACTAGCCCCGTTGATACAACGTATAAGGTTGGTTGCATTTTCTTACCCTCCTGGTCAGACGCAGCGGTTATAGTATCCGAAACTTCCACAAGTCTATCCACTTGGGAAATGTATACCTATGCGGAGGGTATCATCAGTTTCTTCAACCCCAAACGGTGAATAGCACTACTTGTCTGCTCTAATCCAATCTGACGTACGGTTAAGGCTTTTGCTTCTGGACGTATATTCGGTTCCCTTATATGTTAACCAGGCACCACTTGAGGCTTATCGTGCCCCCGTGCGCTACCTGCGGACGCGCAGCGGGGAGACCTCTGTACGTAGCTGGTCATTTGTGTCAACGTTACTGATTTCGTCCCCCATTAGGCCCCTTTTCTTGTCCCATTTTCGTCACCTAATCTCATACAAGCGACCTGCGCAACTTTTGCATCTATCGCAGCTCTCCCGGCATCGCAAATGGAGGCAATCGTGCTTCTCTTGCCTTCTCCATATATCTCTATTCCTCGGGGACATAACCTCCCACCGTCTCCACCCCCCTCCGCTGATAAAATGGTTCCATCTGGTCGGAAAGTATTCTGCAAGAGATCCACATTTGTCTTGCGGAGCTCTCTGGAATGCGAGCACATCAGCCTTGGGAGAGCACAGGTCGTGTAGTGCTACCAAAGCAGTCGGGGATCAAACGCCGCGGTGATATTGGTGACGGTGGGATGTACATGTAAACCATTATTACCAGTGTTCGCCCATATATAAATTGTACGGTATGAGTAGCTACTCAAAATTTTATCGTTGGCCCTAACGGGGAAGCGGCTCGTCTCGGCCGACACTGCCCAATTGTGGCAACTGCTGCTGGTCCGCTGGGGTGGGTAGCACCATCAAACAATCTTTATATTTTGAACGACCATGGTAGGTACCCACGAAGTCTGTGTCTGAGCTATCACTTATACTTTTCTGCAAGAGTGACAATGCAGGTTGTGTTCCTTCCATGCTGTCCTCACCGATGTTCATATTTGGCAGAGTACAAGGAGGCTTTTGCCCTCTTCGACAAGAAAGGTACTGGTGCCGTACCCCGCGAAACTCTCGGTGATCTTTTGCGCGCGCTGGGGCAAAATCCTACTCAGGCAGAAGTCGCTGATATCGTAGCGAACGCTCCACGGGATGGTGAGCCTCGGGAGTCCCAGCTGCTGGCCCAACATTGACGTTCTACTCCCGCAGTCGATTATAAAACATTTTTGACGATTTTGAACCGGCCAGACGGCTTCAAACCCGCGGGTACTCCTGGTACTTCTCTGCTAAAGGAACGATAGATACTCTTACTAAACGCCTTGTCCCAGAGGAGTTCGTTCGTGGGTTTCAGGTCTTTGACAAGGAGGGCAATGGCTTCATCGGCGCAGGCGAGTTGCGATACGTGCTAACCCAGCTTGGGGAGAAGATGACCGATGAGGAAGTGGACGAGCTGCTCAAGGGTGTGCAGATTGGCGCGTAAGTGTCTTTCCTTCCTCATCTCTTTGATACAAATAACCTTGTAACAGCGATGGGAACGTGAATTATGAATCATTTGTACGTACGATTTTGAGCCAGTGATTAGTGACTTGCACTGCTGGGTCCTCCACCTAGCGAGGTCACATAATGCCACGAATATCTGTAATGCATGATATGTAGCCTATACACCATGCATACCACTTTCAACTAGTTGAAAAGTCAAAAGGCGAACAACATCACTCGCTCTTTTCTGTATCGTATCCGTCATCATGGTGGCCACTATTCTCCCCTCTCGTCTCCACAACGATTTGACCACCGTTACCCAGTCCTTCGATGTCCATCAAGCGAACAGCAGGTTGCCAAGGAATCTCTTGGCGGGGGTACGCAGTGAATAAAGAGAACCCCCACCAAGCCTCGGCAAGTTGCCCAGACGATTGTATAAGCTCCTGAAGGTTCTTCTCTGCCACAGAAGTGAGAGCCTTTGTGTCAGTGTGGGTAAGGTCGGTATGGGTGAGGTGTGCGTCAACATAACAGTAGAGGGAGGTCACAGTCGAACTCCGCACAGCCAACCGCACAAGGCGTTGACCATCCGGCAAGCGAATGGTCACCCGGATTTGGTCTACGTTCGACGGCGTGTCAGGCGGAATAAGTAGCTGTCGGAATTCCCGCCGCCAAAGATCTCGTGCATTGGCAATGCGAGCACGGGTTTCTTCTTCCGCGCGCTTGCGTTCCAATTCAGCTTTCTCGAGTTCCGCAGTCCGGCGCGCCTCTTCAATGCGGTGTGCCTCCTTCTCTTGGTCCCGACGTACGCTCTCGCGAAATGCAGCATCCTGTTCATCACGCAAGGCGCGCTCACGAGCGCGTTCTGTCGCGGCCGACCGGAGACCTTCTAGGAATGGCATGACGCGAGGAATTAGTTGAAGAGCAATTTGATCAGCCAACGAGCGTGCGCTTGTTGGGGCAGAAGCTGGGATTGAGGGTCCCTGATGCCGAGAAAGGATAGTAAGGGAAGGTGATAATGATGTCCTTGAAGATGCTCCCATGAAGGAAGAAGCACGAGGGGGTTGGAGTGCGACAAATGCCACGAATGGGAAAGTGGTGGCTTGCAGCTTCTGCGCGGCTGTTACCCTGTATGAGATGTGAAGCACTTGTGGAAAAAAAACGCACCGCTCCAAGCTTCACGTTCACGGATATCACCACCCCAAACGATAAACTTGTGCTTATGGAAAAGTCCAATGAGAGTAGGGTCCGTCAAAGTATGTCTGCATCGCAATTGGGAAAGGGACGTGATGAAAAAAGTATGACAGCTTACCGCTTAAAATCTGGAACATCATCGTGCTCGTTGCTCACCAAGATGACACAACCAATGCGTATCTCCGACTGGCATAATCGTAAAATCTCGTCGTAGCTGCCTAAGGTGAAGTCCGGCAGCAATCTCGGCGAACCCGTGCCAATTCTGTTGCGAAGTTCGCTAGATTGGAGCTGCGAAGTGGAAGGGCCAGCACCAGCCACTGGACTTGCACGACTCAAACAGTGGGCACCCGTCTCTTCTTCAAGGCTTCGGACCCAACGGTCTGAGACTGTGTAAGGGTCGGAGCGTGTTGAGGGTCTTGCAATAAGAGGACGATAGAAATTTAGAGATGAAAATGGGACTCTCGGGATAGGGATACGCAGTGTGTGAAAAATAAAGCGGACTAAACTGGCCAAAATGTGGAACGGGAAAGTGAGGATTGAGGACAACATACCTCGCACTGTTTACGAATCCCGTGGCGTGGCCGAGTTATATGATTGTGTCAGCCAGCCACGCGATCCCGTGACCTGGACGCGTTTATGCCATTGTACAGTACGCCAGTCCACCACTGGCCCACTTCAAGTTATGCTCTCGAACTCTCCAGCGAAACCATCTACCACGGAGGAGCAAGCCTTCATGGCACAACTCCTCAAAGATTCTTCAGCTCCGGTGACACCCACCCGTCGCCAATCTACGCGCAAGGTCACGCTCACCCCAAAGAATCAACTCTACTCGGCAGGAAAGATTGACCTCGAAAAGGAACTCACTGGTTGGGACTGGGAGGCCCTTTCTGACTATGTTCCAACTCCGGAAAAATCACATAGGAAAATGGTGCTAGCAGAAGACGAACACCAGAACACAGCACTCCAAGCTCACATTGCACCCGAGTACACCCCCGAACCCTGTACACGATGCTTGGTACAAACAGTGGAAGTGTCCTGGAATAATGGTGTGCGAGAAAAGGTAAGAAAGCCGCTGTCTACATAACGAAAAGCCATTAAGACGACTTGACCAGCACATCCTCGCCACAACGGAGCCCGGGCTCGAACCTCGGTATGTAGTGCTGAAAGACGACTGGGTGTTTACCGACGTTCATGAGGGTGGGTATAGAACCTATTATTATCCCTTCCTCATTAAGACGCGAACGAACAGGTGACGTTCTGAACATCATCGGACCCTTTCAGATCCTTGCCAATGGCCAGAAATCTATTACTCTGACGACCCTTGATAACTTACTCATCCACCATCCTGACACGCTCCTTACACCATCTCTACTTGCTTCCGCGCCAAATTGCCAGCGTAAGCCCCTAGTTACCGCACTCGTTAGGGCCTTGAGCCCTCCAACGCCATCTCTCGTGTACGGCACTGTATTACACGAGGTCTTTCAAAGTTGTCTCCAAGAAGGTCGCTGGGATGCGCCATGGATAGAGGCGCGTGTGGACTCTGCATTATCTGCATCTTTCGGAGATCTCGTGCGTGCTAGTGTTCCACTGTCAACCGCTAAGGATGAGATATTGCGCCGGGCTGTCGGAGTCGAGACGTTTGGGCGGCGGTACATCGGAGACCATCCCAAGGTACTTCCTTCAACATCGTGTTCATGGTGTGCTTACCCTTACTTTTCAAGCGTGAAGCTGTATTGTCCGACACTCGGGCGGCGCGTGGAGAAACGGCACTACTGGCAATTAGCTCGTTGCATGATGTTGAAGAAGATATATGGTCTCCAACTTACGGGCTCCGGGGGAAACTTGACGCCTCCGTGCAAGCCAACATTGACCGTAACCAAAAGCCATTATCCACGCACCCAGCTCCTTTCGAGATCAAGACCGGTCGTGCCGTTGCAGGCCTCGAACATCGCGCCCAAACCATGCTATATAGTCTTTTGATGCAAGACCGTTACGGTGAGCCCGTGGACCTGGGTTTACTGTACTACACGCAAAGCGAGGAAGTGATATCTGTCCCCGCTACCCGACACGAATTACGGGCGCTCATTGGAGTGAGGAATATGATCGCCGAGTGGATGGCGCGTCGCTTCAGGGGATTCGGACATGCAGTGCTCAAGGATGAAGCACCTTTCTTACCACCAACGATAAATAGCGAGCAGTTATGCGGGCGTTGCTATGCTCTCGACGCTTGTATGCTATATCGTCGGGTAAGTGCTCCTTTTACTTGGAAAGTATGAGACAACGGTGACGTAGACAGGCCGTAGAAAATGTCACCGACGAGACCTCGCAGATTGCGGACATTTATGCAGAGAAGACAGGACACCTCAGCCAATCGCACGCGGATTTCTTCAAAACATGGGAGCGACTCATTGCTCTTGAGGAGCGGGACATGATGCGCTTCAAGAAGGAACTGTGGGTCCTCGGTGCGGACGAGCGAGAAATGTTGGGTCGATGCTTCGCAGATATGATGTTGGACACATCTCCGGTCACAGAAGGACCTGTCAATGCAAGTGTCAATGCCGGAACGAGCAAGATCCATAGGTTCACGTATCGCTTCTGCAGACGCGTGGGAGTTGACGCAGAGAGTCTTCTTAATGGACACATGAACGTCGGTGATGCGGTCACAGTTTCTGTTCTCCCAGATCTATTTGCCCTTTGTCGAGGCTTCATTCTGGAGCTCGGTCCTCAGCACGTAGTCCTCGGTGTTGATCACGTGCTCGATGTCGCGGTAATTCGTCAACGTCTCCGCCAGCGGTCACGGTCAGACGCCAAAAAGTCTACCATACAAATATCTTTTCGCATCGACAAGGATGAGTTCTCCGCTGGCATGGGCCGGCTACGCGAAAATCTTGCGTCTTTATTCTACGTTGGCGGAGACGGAACACGTTTACGTCTCGTCGTTGACCTCGCTCCGCCGATTTTCGACTCTGTGAGCGAGCTGCTGGGGGCGGTACAAGCATCGCCGTGCTGCCAAGCCTTGGCGCGGTCGCTGAATGCACACCAAATGCTTGCTGTCGAGAAAGTGCTCTGCTCTCGTGATTACACATTGATCCTAGGAATGCCTGGTACAGGAAAGACGACAGTTGTGGCGCACCTCATCCAAATGTTGGTTGAGATGGGTAAGACTGTGTTGCTCTCGGCGTATACGCACTCCGCTGTGGACACAATCCTTGCAAAGCTCAAAGATGCAAAATTTGGGATATTGCGGCTTGGAAACATTGATAAGGTAGGTTTATTCCTTTATTATAGTCAGTGTGGATAATGACTGCCACAGATCCACCCCAGTTCGAGACCCTACCATCTCTCTGCGCGAAGGCAACCCACGACAATCGAGGAATTTGAACGTCAATTCATGACTCCACGAGTGGTCGTAACTACCGCGCTTTCCATCGACCAGTGCGTCTGGAGCCATTCCGAATCCCCTACTACTACTAATAGGCTGTAGCGAGCTATTTTCACGCCGGGAATTCGATTACTGCATTGTAGATGAAGCTTCCCAAATCACTCTGCCGACATGCCTTGGCCCCTTACGTTTCGCCCATAAGTTCGTACTTGTAGGCGATCATTACCAGCTTCCCCCGTTGGTAGGGTTCATGACCCATATCAAAGTACTGGGCTTGACGGACTAGTTCACAGGTTCGCAACCGTGATGCACGGAAAGGCGGTCTGGACGTCTCCCTATTCCGGCGACTTTCGGAGGCACATCCGCACGCGGTTGTCGAACTGACACAACAGTATCGCATGAACTCAGATATCATGCTACTCTCCAACAAGCTCATCTACGGTGATCGTTTGAGTTGCGGGAACCAAAAAGTTGCGAACCAAAGTCTAATTATGCCTGACAACTTGTTCATTCAACGACTTCACGAGCTGGTCCCTTCTTGTGGTGCCCAGTGTTGGATGAAAGAACTGTTCCTTCCGAAGCAAGAACACCCTCATTTACTGTGAATTATTTAGCAGTTCTGACCAGTTTCGTTTAGCCGAAAAGCCATCTTCGTGGACACGGACCTCGTCCCAGCAACAGAGTCGCTTGTCAGCGACCTTGTACAAAACGTGACCGAGGCCATGCTTGTGCGCCAATTTACAGAGTGTTTGCTTCGCAGTGGCATTCGCCCAGAACAGATCGCTGTGGTCACACTCTACCGACAACAGATCAAACTGCTCTCACATCTGCTCAGCAATCAACCAGACATCGAGATTTTAACAGCCGACCGTAGCCAGGGGAGGGACAAAGATTGTATCATCATGTCTATGGTTCGCTCGAACGACGAGGGAATAGTGCGTTTTCTGCTCGCCATTTCATAGGTGGGCTCACGAACTGCTCTCACAGGTTGGTGACCTCGTAAAGGACTGGAGACGCATGAATGTCGCTTTCACGAGAGCTCGCGCCAAGCTGGTCATCTTCGGTTCGCGCACAACTCTCGCGCGTACACCACTTCTCGAGTCGTTTTTCCAGTTGATGGAAGGCGAAGGTTGGATACTCCAGCTGCCAAGAGGCGCCCATGAAATACACGTAGAGGCGCTCTTCCCTCCCGAAAACGCACATGCCAAGCGCGGGCGTCAGGACTCTGTGGGGGACCAAAACAACCCAAAGTCTGAGGAGCAATTAGGGAAGCGAAACCCTCACGATGCGGGATCAAACAAGAGAATACGAAGGAGTCCCGATACCGGACTTTTACGAGGTCGACCCGTCCTGAGAGATGTTTTTAACGATATCATCGACCTGACATGATCAACGACCGATTTTAAGTATCTCTCCCCTAGCAACCTCTTCCCTGTTTTCGCCTGCGCTCTTGTACAGTAGTTTACATGTTCTAATGTTTGGATAGTCCCTTATTCCCATCTTGTCAATTCACGACGGCAGTATACCGGTCCAAGTATCGACAAGGTCAATAACACAATACCCGTTCACGGGAATGTATTGCCTTGTGATCATCTTTATTGCTTCCTGTGCCACGATCCCTCCCAAGAACGCGGCAACATTTGGAAGGTCAGCTGTTGGCGCACGGACGCTGTAATCGCTGTTAGCACTGGTCTCTCAAAGGCCAGATCCAGAAAACTTACATCTCTCCGACGGCGTCCGAGATCTCCTTTTCTCCAAGCCCCGCACCAGCAACCAAGCTAGCGATGTGTTCATGAAGCTCGCTTTCCGTGGGGCCACCAATTTGTCTGGGAGGGGAGGCCCGCCACGCATCCAATGCGGAAAGGGCAAGATGTGTGGCCACTTCTCTCGTTAGGGAGCTAAGGTGGGTGACTGGTTCATCTTAGCGGGCACCACCTTTATATTTGCCACGCAGTGACAAACTCACTGAGTTTTTCGGGGGTAGCATCCAGTGCGCCATAGCACACACCGCTAAGCAACTGTACACCGTGCGCGTTTTTAACGAACAGATCAACAAGTTCGGTCTGGACGGGAACCCGCAGAAGCGCACGGAACTGCTCACGTTCCTCTGCAGCTTGCGTACGGTAGAAATTCTGAAGGCGCACGTAGTTCTCCGTATCGCTCTTCATGTCAGGTAACGTAGCGCTGAGAGGCAGCACATGTGGCGAACGGTCCGAAAACGACTGAAGCGCTGCCAGTAGATGTCCAAAAGGAGTCGACGGTATTGTTGTGCCCCCGAACAACCCTACGAGATGAGGCGGAACAACTGTCGGTGTCCAAGCCCGGTATGCTTGCGCTACCGCTTCCTCGAAGTTCTCTTCATCTGGGGTACGCTTTTGAGCATTTAAGATGGACTTAAATTCTTGCTTTTCTGCATAAGTTTGAGGCGCCAGCCCGTTGTGCTGTACAGTTGAATAGGGTGAATGTGGTGTGAATGAGGGTGACGTACTGCCGCTTTCCAATCATCGAGAGTACGAACGAGGATGTACACATAAGGGATGTGTCCGTGGTCGGTCGTGTCCATAGCGTCGAAATCAAGCGCATGCGCTGCTTGGAGGAGCGCTGGGAACGGCTTGTCTATGCGAAGAGATGGCGAGGTCTCTGAGTGACTCTCGATAACTGAACATCATATTTGATTCACTTGAGATTGTCGCATGATAGTGAAACGGCGACGCACCTTCGTGGATGTGGAACTGCACATAAAATTCTGCGAGGAAGCCCGCCGAACGCACTGGAATGAGAGGAGGAGCAGACGGATCTTTCCAGAGAAGATCAGCCAGTCTTGACAAAATTACGGGTCGGAGGTTGTGCGTGATAATTAAAGAAAATCCGAGAAAGTAAGACGGATCTGAGGCGAGAACATCGGCGACGTCGCGTGTATCCGCACGAGCGTCGACGCTGTCGTTTAGTTCTGCCAATAAACGAACGGCTTCCTCGGCGCGATTGCGACCGATACTAGTCGGTCCGTCGAAAAAAAAGTTGTTCCCTGCGTCAGCTGGTGAGACAGCACCGTGGTCAAGTAACGTAAAATGGCCAATCCCAGGAAGTACTAGATTCTTCAGAATGGACGTTGCAGTGGCACTCGAGCCAATGACCAACACGCGCGCAGATTCCAACGCGGATTGCCCCGTAGCAGCCCAGAGTCTAGGACGATTATCCAGATTGAAGTGATTCTAGGCAGGCTCAAACTGGCGAAGCTTACCTGAGTTGACGATCATATCGACGAGTCTTATTGTCTGGTTGGGTACCGTCGTCGGACATGATTGGATGAAGTTGAGCGCCGGTTCTGAAGCCTGTGGGACGCGAATTATGCGGCGCGTTTGCTGCCACGCGTCACGGACCGAGGTCATGCTCCTTCGGCGACAATGCCTACATCGTCCACCACACCTATTCATTTTTCCATCCCGGCATTCCAGACGGTTTGCGTTGAATTCTTCGAGCAAGTCAGAGGCCACTGCCGCATATGAGCAACTTCTTCGCGAGCACGCCCCTTTAATTACCTACCTGGACAGGTCCATAGTGGGCGGCATTCCTTTGGTATCGTCTTTGCCATATACTTAGTAACCGCCTCTTAAGCATATCTCAGGGTTGTCCTATAGATACTTGTGGCGATGACGGAGTACACCCACGCAAAGCGAATAAGGACTTGCAAAACTATCTCGAGCGATTCCGTGCTCTCAAAGATGTCAGTCGAGTTCGTAACTTTCCATCCGTTTACTCATCCACTGCAAGTAGGCATACGAAGGTACAGTGCAGCTATTTGACTCTCCTGAGCTTCTAGACCTCGCTGTTGTTGAGAGCGACACACTCCTCTCAAGCCTACGCTCGCTCCTCGCGCATGAGCTTCCGAACGCGCTTCTTCCGGCCTCCGAAACTGATGGGTTGTCTGCACTCGTCGAACTCAAGGCCGGCGTAGGCGGCAGCGAATCTTCTTTGTTCGTCGCCGACCTATTGCGGATGTATGGACGGTTTGCTCGATTGAACAACTGGTCGCCGACTGTACTAGCGAGTTCTGAGAGCGACGGTGGGGGGTTCAAGGATGCTCTTCTCGAGGTTAAAGGCGCAGGTGCTTATGAGTCATTGCGCTGGGAAAGTGGCGTGCACCGCGTGCAGCGGGTCCCTGCGACAGAGGCCAGTGGTCGCGTGCATACGAGCACTGTTGCGGCAGTGGTAGGTGGATATAGCGTTGTATTCTGCATTCCGAGTTCACGTCGACAGGTTTTACCTCTCTCTGAAGAATCGCGACCTGATGGCGTAGATGATCTGCTGAATCAGGACGATGTACGGATGGAGGTTATGCGTGCACGCGGTGCCGGTGGCCAGGTGCGTCTTTGCAGCTTGTATTTCTTGTCCATCTCTAAGCGTATGTGGATGTGATCGTAGCATGTCAACAAAACAGAATCCGCAGTGCGGCTCACACACATGCCGACTGGGATTACCGTCTCGATGCAAGACGAACGTAGTCAACATCAGGTATGTCTCATCTCGGGTTAAAGAGCCGGGGCTTTATCAGCGATCAGAATAAACGACGAGCATTCCAAGTACTGCGGGCGCGGCTCATGGACCTAAAAATAATGCAGGACCAGGCAGAGCGCCGGGCGACGCGGAAAAGCCTTGTGCGGACCGCGGATCGCAGCGAGAAAATTAGGACGTATAACTATCCGCAGGTTCGTTCACGTGCCAAGTGCCTCCTACATCAAATCGATTGACTCATCGTGTGAACAGAATCGCGTGACGGACCACCGGCTTGGAAAGGGGAGTATGCTTTCTTGCGAGGTGATGATGGAAGGTGATGGACTACAGGCACTGATTAACGAACTTAAGGATAAGAGCCTGAGTGAGAATCTTCGGGAAGTGTTGGAGCCTGGACATTAGAAAAAATATTTTTAAAATAGAGATGTGACAGGCACGCGTCACGCATAACCCTAGTTCTTTTTGCGGCGGCCGCTTGCAACGGGCATAAACAGAGACCTTCCTGTTCCTGCCCAGACTTATCCTCTCTTCACTCTACCTCCCTTTCTCCCCCCAGCAGGGTACGCACAAAAAAGCCCTTTTTTCTTTCTCTCTTTTCCCTTCTTTCTTCTCACCGTGACAATCCGGAACTTTCACTCCCTCTCTTAGGATGCTTTTCCATCCGCTCTTCCCTCTTTGGTTATCCGCAGTCACTGCTGCGCTTGCTCAGCAGCCAGGCAGTTTTGAGACTGTGGGAGATACCCTCGTAAGCGCAATGATGGTACGTTCAGAGACTGCATCACACATTACACTCTCACATCCTTTTCTTCTTCTTTACCCAGATGTTTGTAGGCAGTGATGATAAGGTCTACATTCTCGACAAGGTCGAAGGCAACGCCCACCAAATCAATGGCCATTCTCTATATGCGTCTGTCTGGTGAGCTGTCCTTTCGTAGTTCCCCCACGACTTCATTAAGTCTCTTTCATGACAGGGACATTGGTTCACGGACGGCAACACCTATGGATGTCCAGACCAATCCCTTTTGCGCTGCCGGCATGCACCTGGCCAACGGCTCATTTGCTACGTTTGGTGGGAACAATGCAGTCGGTCCTGGCGGAGATAACTCTTCTCCCGGCTCTACCACCGCGTTTGATCCCACATACCAAGATTATGGTGGCACACGTGCAATCCGTATCATCAGCCCTTGCACTGGCGATGTCGGTTCTTCGCAATGCACTTGGTACGACTCCCCGAACGGACTCCAGATGGCCAAGTCTCGCTGGTATCCTGGCGCAGAACCCCTCGCTGATGGTACAGTTGTCCTCATCGGTGGGTTCACCGCTGGTGGCTACATCAATCGCAACTATCCAAACACCGACCCCGCGTACGAAGGCGGTGCTGCCGAACCAACTTTCGAATTCTTCCCCTCTCGGTCACAAACCCCTCAAGTCATGAATTTCATGGTGAACACAAGCGGGCTCAATTCCTATCCCTTCACATACCTTATGCCCTCCGGCAAGATGTTCGTTCAGGCCAACTATTCGACCAGTTAAGTCGACGTAACCTCTTACCAATCTCGATTACTAACTATCACCAGTTCTCTGGGATTATAATGCCAATGTCGAGACACCCCTACCTGACATGCCTGGGCAGATAACTCGAGTGTACCCTGCGTCTGGAGCGAGCGCCATGCTGCCTTTGACCCCTGCCAATAACTATACCCCAACCGTCATCTTTTGCGGTGGCCAACACCTGGAGGATGGTCAATGGGGTAATTACAGCTGGCCATTCGTCGACACTTGGACTATTCCCGCCTCCGCCGACTGCCAACGCATAACTCCCGAACCTCAAGATGGATCCGCACCGGTCTACGTTCAGGACGACAACCTCCCGGTTGGTCGCACAATGGGCCAATTCATCGCACTCCCTGACGGCACATTACTTGTCCTCAATGGTGGTCAATACGGTACGGCAGGGTATGCTCAGAGGACGCTGACGACTACGACATTCGATGCTATGCCATATGGGGAGTCACTCGCAACTGGGCCTGTCGGTCAGCCTGCAATCTACAACCCGAATGCACCTTCTGGCAGCCGGTGGTCGACGGCGGGATTAGGATCTTCCAACATTCCTCGGTTGTACCATTCCTCAGCAATATTGCTACCGGATGGTTCCGTTATGGTCGCTGGTTCGAATCCGAACGTCGACGTGAATTTGACCACGATATATCCTACGACGTACAAGGCGGAGTACTTTTATCCGCCATACTTTTCTGCTTCGACGCGTCCTGTTCCACAAAATGTTCCGAAGACGCTTTCATATGGTGGTGATTTCTTCGACATCACTGTTCCCTCTACATCTTATTCGGGCGCCGGAAATGATGCCGCAGCCAATACATCAGTATGGCTAATTCGTCAAGGTTTCACGACGCACGCAATGAACATGGGCCAACGGATCATGCAGCTAAACAACACGTACACGGTGCAGTCCGATGGGTCGATCGTTCTTCACACCGCGCAGCTACCACCCAACCCCAATCTGTTCCAACCTGGGCCCTGCTTTTTATTCGTGACCATCAACGGCATTCCTAGTAACGGGACATATGTGATTGTCGGGAACGGACAAACTGGCTCTCAACCGACGAGTTCTGTGTCTGCTCTCCCAGCTAATGTGCTTGCCAGCTCAGCGTCAGGGTCGGCACCTAGTAGCTCCGCAAGCAATAGCGACAATAGCAACAGTTCATCCTCGCATAAGGGTTTAATTATCGGCGCCGTTGTTGCTGGCATTGCCGTAGTGGGTGTCCTTGGGGCCGTCTTTGGCATCTGTCTCGCCAGGCGGCGTCGCGAAGCAGCCCTCGCCAACTCCGGTCCGACATACCCTCTATCTGGTTCGGGGTTAGGTGGCCTTACGGGACGCGAGATGCGGAGCTCTGATTCAAGTGCGTTCGTACCCTTACAGCAAGGCAATCAGAGTGCGGCTAGCCTCATGCATTCCCCTTACCGCGACCAATTCGAACCGCGGCCGAGTTCGCAATTTGCACAGAGCGGCGAGTTTGACCCATATCGTGACGTTCATCACCCTATCTAGGTATCTAACTGGGACAGGAGCTGGCGAGTGTGATGTTTATTGGGCTCGTTTCACCATCGCTGTCTTATACTTATCACCCCCCTATCTTACTGTCTTTCGTGACGGACAATGACGGACATGTAATCCCATATCCCATATATATCCTGCGTCCCCCCTCTTTTACCTGACGAGCTTTGCTTACTGTATGTGACTGGGAACTTGGTCGGACTATCAAAGCTTTCTTTCATCCTTATGGCACGTTCTTTATAACATAACACATACAGCTGGCTGTCGCTTCAGAATATATATCATAATCAATAAAGACGGTGATCAGAAAGCAGTTACATTACGATGGTATAACATACGTGAGTAACGCGAATTTTACCGATGGTGGAACCGGTCGAGGGCTGAAGGCAGCTCAGATTTGGACCCGTCGCGAGATATTTCCCGTGCCCGTTCACGTTCAGCTCTTTTCTTGGCAAGGTGCTCGCGCACCGAGACCTAAAAACCGCACTTGAGTGGTTGCAAGAAAAGGCGCCAAGTGAACTCACAGATCTGGGATCGATGACATTTTTCCGCTTCTTGCGCAGGTAGCTAATGCGGACCTAATTAAACCCGCACTGAAAACCGGGCTCAAGTGATAGCCCACTCACCGCTTGAGGCTTTTACCTTTACCACGCATCTTTCGCCTTTCCCGCTCTGCATGGTCGTGTTCTCTTGCGACCGCGGCGTCCGGTGGGTCATTCGTCGTTACATCCGCTTCACTCACATCCTCCGTAACATCCGCCTTCCCCTGAATACGTAGACGCTCGAGGCGCGGCCGCCGGCCGAACGGTAGAGTATCTGGATCCACGCCTTCCGTCATCTTCCCGGGTGTGACTAGCTTGCCAAGGAACTCTGGATCGAGCGCGATCATGTCCGGTTGGATCTGAAACAGCGATGAGCGTGACGCCCTTGCTAGGTGACCCTCCCTAGAGGGGGAAATGGGAAAGAAACAGAACCTTATCGAGTAGAGACTTGACCTCGCGCTCGCGCCGTGCCTTTGAGCCTTCGAAAGGATCTGCCTCGGAGCTGTCAAAGTTAGGCTCACCCGCGCCTGGGACCAGTATACACGAGACACCCGCGGCATGTCCGATCGCAAGGACGTCGTGAAATGGGCAGAATGAGAGGGACGTATGCGGCTTCGCAGGTTGAGGGTGTGTTAGATATAGCGGAGGGGGCGACGGTGCGGGGTGAGCTGTGTGTATCGAAGGCGGTGAGTGTACCTGACCAGGCGGAAGATGTTCGTTGGTCATGTAAGATGAGTGAGACTGCCGAGAATCGCACGTACGTTGACGGCGCCGCCAGACGCGACAGCGAGATATCCCCGCTGACTCCACGCAACGGTAGCGTTGCCACCGCGAGAGTTCCAAGACCGCAAAGATTCCTTCCAACTTCGACAGTCCCATAGTTTCACGCTTCCGTCCATTCCTGCGGTGGCCATGTACCGACCTCCACTGCTCTGGTCCACTGAGACACTGCAGATCGGCCCGAGATGCGCCAATAGTCTCACAGCTGGATGTGGAAGGTTCGGGGTCCATAGTGTCACGGTGCCGTTCTGATGGCCAAGATGAATGACCGCGTTGTGAACATTCTGGGTCATGGTGACACACGCCCCCAGCTTTGTGCGGTGTTCCACAACGAGCTGCCCCGTAGAGGTATCTTGATACTTTAAATAGCCCGAATTTCCCTGCAGAGAGGGTTAGGCTATACCGTGACGTGATTCATGGAGGGTTCACACACAACCGTGGCAAGGAGCCAGTGAAAGGGAAGGAACTCGAGTCGCGTAGGTTCGACGTGGGCTTTCAACCTATGAAGCTCGACACCATCACGGTCGTAAATGAAAACGTATTTCTTTTGTGCTACTGCGTAGTGCGAGTGATCCTGCAAGAAACTGGAAGAGGTAAGAACGTGCCAGGCAACAAAGACAGGACGTACGTGATATCCCTACAAGTTTCCCGTAGCTGTAGCTCCGAGTGGATGATTCCAGTGTGCCAGTCAAAAGTTGATACATGGCCTTTTTGTCCAACAACGGCCAGGTGTCTGCCGTTGCGAGTGTATTTGGCGCGGTAAGGGCCTCCGTCCAACTGGAATTCCTTCCGACCACGCGCCGCTTCGACACTCACTGCGTTGACCATATCGTCCTGTGATGTTCGCCATGTCTTATCCATATCCCCCTCCACTTCCATTTTCCCGGCCTCATTGGGTAGGAGGAGCTCGGCGTCTTTGATCAGAGCTTTCGATCGTTCAGCATTGGTCGACTGTCGGCGCAGAGTTGTTCGTAGCTTTTTATTAGCGATATGATTATATTTTCGTGCATTTTGTGGTACAGGATCAGTTGCCCTGAGCGATCGAGGTAGTGCCGTGTTGGCCTTGGTGATGAGTGAGTCCATAGTGTGTGTGCCAAACGCGATCTCCGCTATCACGAGACCAGAACATAGACACGCCCATTAGGCGTATTCAACATCGCAGACTCATGAAAGACTTAAAAATGACTCGGAAGGGCGACCAGTGACACAACAATTCAGTCCCGGCGCACCGCTCTACTTCTCTATCGGTAAGCCGTAGGAAATAAAATAAAGATCGGAAAACGAAGGTCTAAGTGCACTAAGAACCACAGTTAACGAGAACGCCGGCGCCCCGACTATCTGAGCATAACAAAACGGAGATCTCTCCAACCCCTCAATCTTCTACTAAGCGTGCCCCGCCTTTGTCAACCGTGAGGCGTATACGGTCACCGCTATTTACGTCCTTAAACTGTATCGTGCTTGTGAGAACAAATTAACAGGAAGACACGGAAACACATACTGTCAATTCTCGTGTCCTATGCAAACTTTCGATCTCGTCGATACGAGCGCGAACAGAGTCCAACAAGTCATCAAATCCTTCTTCTTCAACAACCTCTCGTGCGGCTTGAAGGATCAACATCGAGTCAGGTCTGACATCATGATTGATCTGGGACGATGATCCATATCGCCAGTCAGCCGGGGCTGGTGAACAAAAGGCTCACACTCACGTCTATAGAAATGATATTGGCGCTATCGAGTTCTGTGAGGAAGGAGGTAGGGCAGCGTCGGGGGGAGTCCAGTGATAAGCGTGGATGACACAAACAAACCTTCTAAGAAGTCGGCTCTCGTCATAATCTGTCGGCATTTATGCTGAGATGAACGTAAGTGATGTATTTTCCTGGAAAATACAAATGAAACTTGCATATGGTATCGAAGGCAGAGGCAGGTCATGCGGTGGGATGTCTTCACCGGCCGCTACGGCGTGATCTCGTTGACGTTCTTGTTCCTGTCTTATCTTTACGAATTCGCGTAGGAGTAACCAAGAGCAAGAGCTCCATTTTTGCTATTGTGGCGTTAGACAAATCCCATAGTCAACGTTAAACCGACCGCACCTCGTCCATGACATCGTCGTCACAGTCCTCTATGAGGCCGATTCGACTGAGGAGCCACCCCTTCTCAACGGCTAACATGCCGAGTGCCATTTCTACCATATCACGAGATCTGGAGATACGATTTAGATACGCCAACCGGCCACCCAGGAGGGATGTGGTCTGTGTCAAGGCCTCCTGGGAGGGTAAAGGAAGTGATTTGGAATGGCGCATGCGTTTACAAGCGCCTTGTGCTTCTTCCGGACTCAGATCATATACGGTCAAGACCTGCAGTATTAGTGGTCGTTAAGGACCGGACTAAGGGTGAAAAGAATCCGTCACTTTACGTGCATACGGCTCCCGTTTTTTCCTGAGCAAAAAGTTAGGTCAAGACACGCGAACGACAATTAGGGCTTACGGAGTACGGAATATGGCCAGAAATCGTCACTGATAAACGTTGTTGGCACAAGGATGTAGATAGATAGCAAGAAACTAGTGCTCACGAGCTCATTACAAGCGTCAATATGCCTATCGGGTGCATTATCAGATACAGATGCACTCTCCGTGACACAAAACTGGCTCACCGCTGGCTGCCCAAGCCTCTGCACGCTGCTGGAGCTGAAGCAACATGTTTTTTCCGCTGTCGTCGTTGTTGAAGAGGTGCACGTTATTAATCACGAGGACTAGTGGTTTTCCCGTTTTTTTGGCTGATCGAAGAGCCACCTTTTCGAGTTTGTTCATGACTGCAAAATACATTCTGTTCCATTGCACCTTTAAGCACAAGGGTATACATACCTCGTTCGATATCTAGCCCAGGGCCACCTTCACCACGTTCGTGTCAGTAGGGAATTGTGGGCCACCATAGGCAAATTACCTTCTCTTGGATCCCTCCGCGAGAATAGGCCCGTCTGTGAATCCTCGCTGTACTCATAGTTCAGGGCCTTTCCGAGGCGGAGGCGGAAGACCTCTAGATCAGGGTGAGCGTCACACATGGCAACACCTTCCGCCTGATTAGTCTGCATTGCGTCTAAGATCATGGTTGTCTTTCCAGTTCCCTACACGATGTGAATGTGGATAAGCGACGTACAGACAGAGAAGATGAGGATAAACCTTGCATCCGAGAATCATAAAGTAATGACCCGTCTCCGCTCCGTGTATTACACGTTCAAGGAAGTCTTGCTCTTTTCGTCGCAGATGTTCCGTCCAAGGGCCATTCTCTTCAATCTCGAGCTCATCAACAGCATCTGTCGGGTGTGAGCTTTTCATCGAGTTCTTCGCGTGTACGGCTAATTCCAGCGCGGGATCATAGCCCCCTTGAAATGCTTGCTCGATCTATGCAGGAATCAGCAAATTTAATATTTACGAGAAGCATATCCGGCACCTTATCCAGAACATTTTTCTTATACCAAGCATAATATACGACGCCACCTACGAAAGCTGGGACAATTAAGGCATCAATATTCATGCGAAGGCGTCATAAAGTCATGCAGGATGAATGCACTCGATTTGGAGTGTCGTGCTAACCTCCGCAGTCATTTCGTTTCAGACAAGGGGGGTCGGGAGCATGTAGGTTGCAGATAGAGGCATGAAGTTGACTGAAAAAATGGCTGCGTGGCCATCCTGAGATTTGACATGCTGACCTCGATCATTGCTGCTACGCACGTCGGCACGCAAAGTACACCCAAAAAGTAGGGAGGTCAGAGAGGCAGTGCATAGAGGCAAATGATCAAGGGACTAGTACGCATCCGAACGAGGGTTTCGAAACCGAAATATATGTGTATGTGTACTGTTCAGAATACAGGGCTTACCGAATCCGATACCCATCAACGTGGCGAGCGCAGCATCCCAGTACGGTGATCCGCCGGCACTTTGCACTTGGACCGTCTTCACTGCTCTCCATTCGGCGCAGCACGGACAATGAGCTTCGGTGTCCGATACACGTGGTCGAGAGCCGTCTCCGGAATGCTTGGGACTTTCGGGAACCGAGTTACGAAGAAAATGTGACCACGAAAACCATCGCTTCTGAAAGGAATGTTGTGAAAAGAACCTATTTGGGACAGAATTTCGCGAGGCGGCAGTAAGCGGACGTAGGCCGCACTGACGAGGCGAAAAACGAAACATGCTAATGGGAGGTAGCCTCGGGGCCATTAGGTCTGAGGCGCTAGCGGTGAACGTTAAGGAAGCGTCCAATTGGTGGGGTTTCCTCAGTTTATAGTGACATGCTGAGGTACGTACACATGGCAAGTGCACTGGTCTTGGCACTTGGCAAGAACACCGGCCTGGGAACTTTTCGTCATAGCCAATGTTTTTATACTGTATTCGTGTACTACACACGAACGACACAACAAGTAGCGATATTATGTGGCCACCGTAGTGAGCCGAAAATACGAACTAAAATTATAATAACGAGTACCACTGGAAATCAAGTCAATCATGCATGATCCACCGCCAAGACTCAGATCATAACGTCTTTACATCGAGGGTTGCATGGATACGCTCCCACTCGTTCACCCACAAGTACTGGGAGAAAACCATATACAACCAGCGGAACCAAGCGCGCTGGGATCGATGCTGCAATGTGGCGAGGACAGCTCGGTAGTACCCTCCTATTCCCGCAACAAAGATAGGCCGAACGGGGAGGCCCAGGCTGCCATTTTCTGTGTCGCGTCCTGTTGATTGTAGGACGCGGGAAAACGTCATTTTCAGCTTGACGAGAATAGGAGCCATGATTCCGGTGTATTTGGTGATGACAGACTTTGAGGTGAGGGAATACGCTGCTAAAGGATATTTGAAACTTGCTGGTGGCTTAGCCAGAAGCTCCGAAACCCCATGATACAGGGAATAATGATTCGGATGGCCAGATACCCCGTATGAATCAAAAGTCAGGATCTATGAGCGAGATAAACGCGATGCCATAGCTCAGATCTTGTTGAGCAGACAACGTACGATGGAAATATCGTGATCGGAGATAAAGTCGTATACTGTAGCGGCTATGAGACTAGTGTTCCACATTGCAGTAATGTTGTCCTGAAATTCACTGAAGCTCACATGAGCTACCCGTGTCAGACGAAGCAATAAAAAAACGCACTTTTTGTCAAGAACCCATCGTTTGTCCTCAGCTACTCCGATAACATCAAGGCTATCCTGAAGCTCACGCCTCCGTACATAGCCTAGCCCATCCGCATTCCCCACTGAGAAACAGAGCGAATACACATGGGGGAGGGTGAATGGAACAGAATTCGAGTGGATGGGGCTCGGGGACAATGACACTCCAGACGAAGGAATCAAGGAGGTCAAAGTCGGTCCAAAGAAAAAGGTTTCGTCATCGGGGTGAGCAGTTAACAATAAGAGGCGAGGCGAGGAGTTGTCGTTAGCAGGCCCAAATGAAAAGACATTCCCCGAATGCAGCGGCTGGAGCAGGCTAAGAAGGACTGGTAGCAAGGCGAGTGCTACGTAGAGACCGGCCATCTGTAACTTGAAATAAGCTTGGCGCTGCGTCCTACACTCACTGTCTCGTCTGCCTCTGCCTCTTATGCTCGTATTCACAGTCGGGCAACATGCTACCGCTGGTGTCTTACGCCGTGCATATCTTCTGCCCCGCTCCCGCTCATTTTTTTTCTCACTGCACACCAGCTACCGCTTTCAACATACTCAGTCGTCACAACGAAAGCCCTCTCTTCGCGAAAACATTTACACGTTTCCTAACCTCTTGACTGTTTCGCGCATCGCCGCCTGCCCTGCACTAGGATGGTCAATTCTATCCGACAACTATTCTGCGGCCACCTGCCTACTACTCTATGCTGGTATCACGGACTGGGTGAGTGTTTGAGGTGGTTTCCCGTCTCGCTGACCCCGATACGATTGTGCTAGCTTGATGGGTTCGTGGCGCGGAAATATGGGATGACATCTGTCCTTGGTACTATCCTCGATCCCGCTGCAGACAAAGCACTCGTCAGCACCCTTGTCGTCACATTGACGATGCAAGGACTGCTTCCTCGTGAGTTGTCTACCGCCGAAACTGGAAATCAATATTCACGACCAGGGCAGTGCCCCTAGGTACAATCATACTTGGTCGTGATCTATTGCTGTCCCTTTCTGCGTTCTATATCCGCTATACGTCGCTTCCGTATCCGGTAAGCGTATCGTGACGTTCATTGCGTTTTGCCCTCAACTATCCTCAGAAAACTTTTCAACGTTACTGGGACTTCTCAATCCCTTCCGCGGAAGTGCGTCCCACCACAATTAGCAAGGTCAACACAGCACTCCAACTTCTATTGATGGGCTCCACAACTATAAGTCCTCTTCTACCGGGTATGGCTGTTGGTTTTGGCCTCTACTTGAAAGGTTTGCAGTAAGTTTTCTACAGCAGGACTCAGGGGCTACGAAGAATAACTACGTGGCATAGGTGGACCGTAGCTGTGACTACTATCTCGAGTGGTCTATCCTATATATTCTCAAAAGACGCTGTTCGGATACTATCTAATGCACGCAGACCAAGAAGGCCACCGTTCAACCCCTAGTCTCCTTTCCCGCACAAGTAGCTTTGTTACTCTGGGTAGGCACAACGTGCAATATTCCGATATCACGATGTGGCCCGTCTAAGTTAACGTCCACACCTCTGGGTTGACCCTGTGACACCTTTTCAGACTTCCACACAGCCATCTTTATTCTTTACCTTGTTTCATAACACGACTCATACAGAGCTTCCGCTTAGAAAAGAGGCGATGTGAGAGTGGTGTGAGTGAGCTGGAATGATTTCTGTTTCTATCCCTTTCTGTGCGAAAATGTTTTCCGGTCATCGGTACAGGGATGTCATTTTCTCTTGGGCACGATCACGATGAATAAGTCTTGTATTTTGATTTCGTACGCCCCTCACTTCTTGCGCAGTGTATTGGTAGCCTGGTGGCTCCACACCACCGCTCGAAGGGGAAGTTATCATCGAGAACTAAAAACACCACAGGACTTCGAGGCGGCACTATTGACATTGTTACCGAAAGTTATCTGGGCATTCTGAGAAATTCTTTGTTGTCCCTCCCTAAAACACTATTTAAATACCAGGAGCTCCTGATAGTATTTTAGCCGAGGCCTACTGAGGTACTTTAGACTAGAGCTCTGCGATTTCTCATTGACATTGTGCTACCTACACGTAGTTGTTCCCCTGTTCATAAGGGCTTCGTTCACACTTGAATCCACGAAAGAAAGAAACCACGGTACTGTACTAATACACTAACCCCAAAACAAGTCATACCTGTCATGCATTTCTTGATGGACCCAAGGACACACCTGTACGGCAGGAACCATGTTG
This sequence comes from Lactarius indigo, assembly GCA_025766275.1. NCBI lineage: Eukaryota > Fungi > Basidiomycota > Agaricomycetes > Russulales > Russulaceae > Lactarius > Lactarius indigo. The sequence goes on from JAFKAC010000007.1 coordinate 73,838, forward strand.
CTTCGCGACCACTGCGACAGTACTCAGAGATGTTATAGCGCTCATACGTCATATTAGTGGCCATCATTTCGCCCTTGCCAGTGATTCCACCACATTCTTATACAGCTCTCAGTTTTTGTACCTACAGTATCTCTCAGCTGCATTTATTTTTCAACAATAGTAGGTGAAAATAACTCTTGATTCCATAAAGTTCAATACTCTTATTCTTCGCTTCCTGTGCGCCTTGTTGACGTTAAAAATAATTGGGTCCGTTCCCCTCTTAGGCGTCTATCCCAGCAACGGAAAAAGGTACGTTAGTTGCTATCCCTAAATTCTGCAAAACTTAGAACACAGCGCTGGCTCGTCAAATTACACGCTTACAAGGCCTCATATATTCGGCGCCAAGGAATCCAAGGATCAGAACGTCGTTACCAATAAAATACCGTAATAGTGATCTGCCGTTCACCGTAAGGTCAGGAGGGGTCCGTTACCGTTCAATGTCCCATTAGTAACTAGGTCTTTCCCGAATCCTCTGTCCATATGTGCGCAAGCTGGTACTGTACCAGGAGAGGCGAGACCAACTCCTAGATGTTGATACCCGGAGGTATTGTCTACGGTAAGTGGCCAGTTGCTTGAACCCTGTCCTTTGTTAATATACTATCCAGACCAAATACTGTATCCAACGACCGCAACAACGCCCACCAATACAAACAATCATCGGTCATAAGAGGGCATAAAAGGGACCTCCGCAATATGATCTCTGATGCGGTTTGCGATGCCATGCCAACAGCAACACAATATCTCACAAAATGCAGGAAACTCGTTTCCGGAGCTAACGGCTGCGGCGAAGTTATTGTTGACCATTCAGGCACGTGGTTTGTTGCACAATGCAGTAGCTATATTTATGTTATCAATCTGTCCATTTAGGTTGCCTTACCTCCGAGGGATCGGCCAATTTATACAGTAAGCACCCACTGATCAAATGTAATTGACCAGAGGGCCAACGTTCCCAGTAGTGTCTAGTTCCCACTGCCCGTAGCGCCGCCAGTCATGTATATACAATGGGTGAGTTTCACGTAAACGCGAGCGGTATGCATAGTCCAGGAGAGCCAGCCACTGACTACAGGGGTGTGTTCTGCCGAGGCTTAGAGATAAGGTGCCCACCGGCCGCTCCTCGTAGTCATACTGCGATTGAGTGGCGATTGGTGATCACTAACCACGGTGAAACCCTACAGTAACTTGGTTGTCCCCGAGACACAACGTGCGTCATAACCGAGTTCGTTTGACAAAGTGTGTGCAGCTCGTCCAGTGATTTATGGGGTAGTCGAATGGCTGAATGGAGTACCTTCAATAAGCGGCCCCCGTGAGGAGTTTGTACCGGGAGACTATAACGGTACCATCTCCGCACCAAAAGACCGATCAAGACAGAGATGACTGGTGGTGACCCATCAACAATATGTCAAGAAGCCTGCCACCGCAAGAGTTAAATCTTCTATAAAGCCACGTAAAAGGGACCTCCTCGACCCATCAAAAAAAAAAGAAAAAACCCCATCCCCCACCTTCACTTCATTTGAGCCATCGTCATGCTCGCTCTGCCACTCCTTTCGCTCCTCCTAGCTACCACAGGCTTTGCCGCACCTTCCCACAAGGGGCGCAACAGCGTTCCTGCTTCTGCTTTAACGCTCCCCAGTGGCCAGACGCAGCTTGTTGCCCCAAACACCGCGCCAAAATTTGTCGCGGCAGGCTTCGGAAATCAGAACTATTCCTGTACAGCTGGAGGAAATTACACGTGAGTCACGGTGACCCGTAATTTGTCCGCAATAACGAAGACGAGTTGGGTAGATCTATCGGGGCCGTTGCCCAGCTGTTCGACATATCCCCTCTCTATGGAATACCTGAGTTCTCGACGATCCAAAATGATGGATTTGCTGTCTGGTCGTCTTGCCCAGGCACCGACCCCTTTGAACCAGGACTGGCCCCTCGGCTCGGCCGGCAGTTTGGGATTAAACCTCTTGGCCAACACATTTTTGTTAATTTTAACGGCGCTTTGAGCCCAAAATTCGACTTCACACAGACTACGGGCAACCCCGACAACTTCGTTGTTGCAGCTAAAGCTGGAGATATCCCCGCGCCATCTTCTCAGGATGTTGACTGGCTGGAGCTGAAAAACGTGAACGGCGAGCTTGCAGACATAGTCTTTCGCGTTAACACAAAAGCGGGAAAGCCACCCTCAACGGTAAACATTTCCCAATCTGCAACAATAACGCGCAGCTGACGTGTGCCTTATAGTGTACGCCCGGATCAGGTCCAATTACGGTCAAGTATGCCGCAGCTTATTGTAAGTGTCTAGCCAATGCCCAACCGCCTTTGACTGGTATTTACGTAACACGCTGTAGGGTTCTTTTGATGGATCACTCTTTTGGACATTAACATGGGAGCGCCACCTATTTGTACATTCATAGCGTTTTCTTTCCCTCTCCTAATCTTCCAACTTTCACCCAAAGAGCGCCAGGCGTGGTTCGTTAAGAGCAACCCCTCGAAGGGACTATCTCCTTAGATAAAGTGTTTATACATCCTTCCGTCCTGCTGGTAGCAATAGAGGGAATCTCAGGCAATGGGTACTTTTTTCATACAAGATCTTGAGGCTTAAGGCACAATGGTGCAAGCAAGGTACCATGATCGATTGGTTCATAACTCTACGACAAAACTCTGCCTAAGGCGCCCCGTGGGAAGGCTCGTGGGAAGGCAGTCGTGAGGCCCAATAGATATCATAATCTTTGGGGGGCAGGGATCACCGTTTATATGCCACTATATGTTTTTAGAGCTGAAACATGCGGAGAGTAAAGAAGAATCAATTTTAGATGACAGATCAATGGTGTCTCCTGCAGTTGTCTCCCCGATGGCAACGGGAGGGAGCTTAGGCCGAAGCGAGATTCGGCCACCTTCTTTAGAGGTACAGTAGAGGTTTGCTTCTTTCTGTTGCAGTTCCTAAGATAAAGAGCTTGCGTGCATTGAGCTTCAAGCAGGAATGTGTCCTGCTAGTGGCGAACTGGTTGGGGAAGATGACCGATGATCTACTTTGGTAGCACGTCCCTGCTACGACCCCTAAACAGATAGTCATTCAGTGACGGGAGGCTAGAAACATAAGCGGAAGTAATGTTGGACTTCGAGAGAAAAGAGACGAAGTTGGAACGCGACGAACCATTCTGACTAGCCCAACCTCCATCATGGCAGTCACAGCAATAGCCTCTCCACGGCGTAGCAACTCTTTCTTGGTGGCCACACCAGGTCGTGGTCGTAAGGAGTGGTACTTTTCGCCGTGCAGACCACCTCCTAAAATATCAAACAATCTAGTCCGTAGTTGCGAACACGCCATGTGCTTGAGCAGTAGCACCTTCGGGTTATGAGCTACCCCATCCTAAAACGATTGGCTTGTAGGATCGTGACTCGGTAAATATCATGGGCAACGGTAACTGCCTTGGCAACTACCTCAAACTCACGATCATACCTACAGGCCCTCGATGGGTCACCGGTCACCACTCATACATGTCTATTATGACGACGGCTAGTGCAATCATTGTTGGCGGTATTCTGCCAGTAGTTCTGCTCCCAGTGGTAATGCACTTGTTTTCTCGATTCCGTTCTCATGAATTTCAAAGGCACGCACCAACACAGTAATATAAGGCAGGGATCATGGCTAGCTTTGGGGACGTAGACAGGCTAATACTCGTTTTGAAATCCCTTTAATCAGAAACTTGGCAACTGTTCCGCGTTTCCAAGAAAGCCTTTGATCAGGTTTGTCCATGGCGGCAAGTTGGAGTAAACTTGAGAGCTTGAATGGTTGGGGAGCTTTCAGACCTCATGCAGGCCTTATGCGTGACACGCAGATCTAAATATCTTGGGAGACACGCAAGCATTTAGACTCATAGGCACACCAGATCCTCCGATTGATACCTGATATAGGCCTGATACTTTCTAAACTGGCTCGGGTACACTTCTGCTGCACGCACGATTGGTCATAAGTTCCTCTCTCTTACTTTCAACAGTTCTGCGACAACTCCCGCCACTCAGAGCCTTCAAAGGTGAACCAGTGAAAAAGTAGTAGTCACGACTAGTGTTGGTCACTGACTCAGAGTCCTTTAAACTTCGAGAGACCTTCACGTATCCCTTGGCCAATCTTCTGTGCAGTGTTGTCGTCCTGGGGTCCCATAGTAAGGATCTTAAGACAAGACACGCCGGCATGTGCGATTCACACCTACCAAATTGATTCCTGCCTTCTGTGCTGCAAAATTAACACCCTTGTCGGCCCAGTCTTGTTGACGTGCGGTCTGGTTTGACGACCTGTTGTCGCCACTACCGTATGAATCGTTATTAGACGATCCATAGCTATCGTTGTTCGATCCATAGGTGTTGTTTGAAGACCCATAGCTGTCATCGTTCGACGACCGGTTGTCGTTGTTCGACGACCCGTACTTGTCGCTGTTCGACGACCCGTAGGTATTATTTGACGATCCATAGCTGTCGTTGTTCGACGAGCCGTGCTTGTTGTTAGATGACCCATAGCTATCGTTGTTCGACGAGCCGTGCTTGTCATTGTTCGAAGACCCATAACTGTCGTTGTTCGAAGACCCGTAGGTGTTATTCGACGACCCATAGCTGTCATCATTCGACGATCCGTAGGTATTTCTTGACGCGTTGTTCGACGATCCGTACTTGTCATTGTTCGATGACCCATAGCTGTCGTTGTTCGAAGACCCATAGGTGTTATTCGACGATCCATAGCTGTCGTTGTTCGACGACCGGGTGTCGTTCGACGAGCCGTACTTGTCGTTGTTCGACGACCCATAGCTGTCGTTGTTCGAAGATCCATAGGTGTTATTCGACGACCCATAGCTGTCATTGTTCGACGACCTATTGTTACCGCTGCCGTATGAATCATCGTTTGAGGCATAGGTATCTCTATTGGACGATCTACAATTAACATGTTATCATGATTGCTGTCCACTCGAAGAGGATGGTTATCTGACCTGTTGTTGGACCCATAGTTGTTGCCAGAGCTGGTGTCATCATTGTTGCGGGTCGAGCCATAGCTATCGCCATCACGATCTTGGTTGTAGGACATGGTACAGTATGTGAGCAAAGTCGAACCGATGAGGTGTGAGGATATAGGGGGGTGATGATGCACTGATATTTATATATCGAGTGGAGAGCCCGAGAAGCCGTCATCAATGATGTTCAAATCTAGCCTAGACCGTAAATGTTATGTCAGGCGTATGCACTGTATCCTGAACGTGCACAGTGCTTCCATTCCGTATATTCTGCAAGACGTCCATGACAGTCGACACGCCAGAGTAGCGTTACCTCCGGATGAGGTCGGTGTTCCCAGACCGCTCTGGGGGGCTGAAATATGAAGATTTCAGGGTTTGTTTGAGTAGCTTTGAACTCTCCTATGGTATCTGAAATGGCTTGGGCTCACCAACGAAAGGACAGACTGTATCTAATTGGATATGACGAGGGCGCAAGATCATGACAGCAAAGATGCCAGTATCAGTTCGATTGACATCCAAGTTGACATCAAACACGAATATGCATGAATCCGGATAAAATGTGACAGCCGTCAACGAAGTCCAGTGTCATGTGTTCTGAGTTTTGGTCCGGAGCTCATACTTGTGCGTGTGGGAATAACGTAGAACGAGTAGTTTGAGAACCAAGATCGCACGGTACGTAATGCAGATGTCACTGGTGGTCACCGGTAACCGGATCGCCCGTTCTCCCGGTTCTGGCTAGTAAGTTAAGATCTCCTTGTTCCCCCAAGAGTGCTGTAATCTTGTGCCAGTTCCAATTTGACCTGATTGGCACAAAATACGTCAGTTGAGTTGATGTAGTCAATGCGCCTATCAATCACATGATCATATCTCCATACCTCTTGTGCATATTTTGGAACGCACCCCCATTTCCTGTAGCGAGTTCTAAGCAATGTATGACCGCCTGTCATTCACGCAACGCTTGTCATGATGACGTCCTCGTGATGAAGACCGTCCACGTTCAGATCATTGCCGTATGTGCTAGGTGGTCAATTTGGTTCTCACTTTCTGGTTAGACTGATCTGTCCGTCGGCGATTCTTTGATGACCCACTGGAGACTTGATGCTCATATTTTTAGAAATGGAAGTGCATTTGCCTCAAATTCGGGGTTTCTCGCAACGCGAGGGGGATAACGAGGCAATCGGAGAGAAGCTACACGAACAAAAGGTTGTATCTGATTGAACAAACGGGGAACAGCGGGACAAGGTGCGAGACGTCTAGACTCTAGAGAGATTGTACGCAATACCGACAGCTACGCGAGCTGAGTTCGCAAGACTTCGGCAACACGTTCAAACACAGTGGCAATTTCCGTGAGGTAGTCGTCCGAATTCTCGTCACGGAGGTTGCCTGCCGGCACATCTAGAGTGAAAGACGGCGCATACATGGGGAAGGCCGCATGGGTGGGGATTGGTGTGTCAAGAGCAAGTGGTGCTCCACACTGTTCAGATCATTATAAGTAAATGGTAAGGTCACTGGTCACCCCTGACGTACTGCTATAGAGGTGAGTAGTGCCCACGCACGGGCAGTATTGGTCGGACTGTATCCACCTAGGTGATATGTGAGGGGTCACCCTCCCATTGACCGACAAAACAACGTACCACCGCCAAGGAGTAATACTTTTGTGGAAGAGTTCAGTATGCGTTGAACAAACCAGGCGAGGCCGCCTTCGCCACCGAGGGACCAATTCCATGCACCGATCGGATCTCCTGCAAGGCCGTCGACGCCGCACTGCAAAACGAGATAATCAGGGGCGAAAGCCGCGAGAATCCGATCAACGGCCTGCCACACGCGCATAAATGTGGCGCTGCTAGCCCCAGCGTGCAGCGGCAAAGAGAGGGTGAAAGGGTCGAAGAAATCTGAGGATGGGTCTGGAAGGGCCGAGTGCTCGGAGGGAGGGAAAAAACCACGGGCAGCGTAATGAACGGATAGTGTTAGCACCTGACCTCGGGCGCCGGCACCTCGAAACGCCGCAGCGACGCCATCGCCATAGTGCACGTCTAGGTCTAAGTACATGATACGAGACTTTTTTCGCGCCTGGTTGGGTATTGATGACGAGAGACTTGGCGGTGGTGCCCGCCTGAGAACGAGGAGGGCAAGCACGCAGTCATTTATGTAACAAAATCCCGAAGCCTTGGATTTATGGGCGTGGTGTCTGGGGGCACTCAGCGGCAAGTTGGGATGAAGTGAGAGATTGCAGAGACCTTCCGCCGTCCCAACAAATGGCGATATCACACCTGCCTTCTGCGAGCTCGCGTGCTGCAGTGAGTGACGCGCCGGCTATTCCGAGGACGTATTCTCGGAGACCGGGAAACGGTGCACAATCCTGTATCCCAACGTAAGTGCGAGGTCACAGAGAGTATGGAGAGGGTTGGTTACGTCTTCGAGACCGAACTCCTTGCAGGATGCCGGGTCAGGACCTGGGGGGTCGGCGAGTAGGGCATCAATGTAGGAACGATCATGATACGATGCGAGCTCAAGTGGGGAAGCAGGGCCAGGGCGGAGCACGGTGAGTCGGTGAGACGGAGGAGGGTGACTGGGGGAGCTTTTCCGGAGAATGCCAAGAGAGGTGACGAGGGCGTGGACAAACGCGGAGCGGTTTCGGTTTGAAGGAAGCAGGGATGAAGACTGAGAGAGGGTTGGATAAGAGCCAAAAGAGAAAGAGTCGAGCCTAAACGGACCTTTGCAAGCTTCTCTGAGGCTACGTAGACGATTTCACAGGGTGCCATCGATTAATTCGTGCTGCACATGGACCTGGTGGTTGATCAATGATCGGCAGCTTCCTCTCTTCATCGATACAGCAGGCGCCGATACAGCAGAGGGCAGTGTCAGTCAGCCTCGTTGTTTCCAGCCTTGGCATTCGGAAGCGCTAACGCTCATCAGGTCCAGTCTTGGCAGCATGGCCTGGCCGTTTTTCCGAGAAGAGCTGGTTGGGAACCGGGAGCGGTCTCGTCTATTTCTGCTTCTCCTCAGTCTGCCTTTATTCCCTGGTCTTGTCTCTCCTTCCCTTCCCTCTCCTTCCCCCTCCCTCTCCAGTCTGGCGTCATGAAAATACCTCTCTTAGTCGCCCTCGGACTTGCGGTCCCTGCTGCCATTGCTCAGCAGCCTGGTTCCTTCGTGGTCGCCGGAGATACCCTCGTCAGCGCTATGATGGTGTGCCCCGTCATACATTTCCCAGGGCCCATCACTCATCCCTTCCCCAGTCTCAGATGTTTGTCGGTGGCTCCGATAAGGTGTACATCATCGACAAGGTTGAGGGAAATGCTCATCAGATCAATGGTCACTCTCTTTACGCTTCAGTTTGGTGAGCACATTTCGCTGTTTTGGGTACCTTTTCGAGAACTCCCCACAGGGATCTTGCCTCGCGGACCGCGACGCCGATGGATGTGCAGACAAACCCCTTCTGTGCGGCGGGAATGCATCTGCCCAATGGTTCTTATGCTACCTTTGGTGGCAACTATGCTGTGGGTCCAGGTGGCGACAACCATACCCCAGGATCGACCAATCAGTTCGACCCGACGTATCAGGACCACAGCGGCATGCGCGCAATCCGTATCATCACACCTTGCGATGGCGACGTCAGCTCTCCGCAATGTTCTTGGTACGACTCTCCAACAGGACTCCAGATGGCCAGGGCTCGCTGGTATCCTGGCGCAGAACCCCTTGCCGATGGCACAGTCGTCCTCATCGGTGGATTCAACGGCGGCGGCTACATCAATCGCAACTATCCAAACACCGACCCCGCGTACGAGGGCGGTGCTGCCGAACCAACTTTCGAATTCTTTCCCTCTCACTCACAGGCCCCTCAAGTTCATGAATTTTATGGTGAAGACAAGCGGACTCAATTCCTATGCCTTGACATACCTCATGCCCTCCGGCAAGATGTTCGTTCAGGCCAATTATTCAACCAGTTAAGTCGACGTAGCCTCTCGTCCAATCTCATTTACTAACTAGTCATCAGTTCTGTGGGACTATAATACTAATACTGAGACGCCTCTGCCTGACATGCCTGGGCAGATTACTCGAGTATATCCTGCGTCGGGAGCAAACGCCATGTTGCCTCTGACCCCTGCCAATAACTATACCCCAACCATTATTTTCTGCGGCGGCCAACACTTAGAGGACGAGCAATGGGGCAATTATGCCTATCCGTTCATTGACACTTGGACTATTCCCGCCTCCGCCGACTGCCAACGCATAACTCCCGAACCTCAAGATGGATCGACACCAGTCTACATTCAGGATGACGACCTCCCAGTTGGACGCACAATGGGCCAATTCATCGCACTTCCTGACGGCACACTACTTGTCCTCAATGGCGGACAATACGGTACGGCAGGATATTCTCAGAGGACGCAGACGACCACGACACTCGGAGATATGCCATATGGGGAGTCACTCGCAACTGGGCCTGTCGGTCAGCCTGCAATCTACAACCCGAATGCACCTTCTGGCAGCCGGTGGTCGACGGCGGGATTAGGATCTTCTAGCATTCCTCGGTTATACCATTCATCAGCATTATTGCTACCGGATGGTTCCGTTATGATCGCTGGTTCAAACCCGAACGTCGACGTGAACTTGACCACGATATATCCTACGACATACACTGCGGAGTACTTTTATCCACCGTACTTTTCTGCTTCGACAGCGTCCTGTTCCACAAAACATTCCGACGACGCTCTCTTATGGTGGCAATCCCTTCGACATCACCGTTCCTTCGGGATCTTATTCTGGCCCCGGGAATGCTGCGGCAGCCAATACATCAGTATGGCTAATTCGCCAAGGCTTCACCACGCACGCGATGAACATGGGCCAGCGGATCATGCAGCTGAACAATACGTTCACCGTCCAAGACGATGGAACAATCATATTACACACGGCACAATTACCCCCACTCCCCGCGCTGTTTCAGCCTGGGCCCGCATTCCTGTTTGTGACGATCGACGGTATCCCCAGCAATGGTACATACGTTATAGTCGGAAATGGGAAAGTTGGTCCACAACCAACAGCACCAGCGAGCGTATTACCCTCGAGTATCCTATCTGCAGCCCAGAACAATGGTCCCTCCAACAGCACGAACAATGGCTCGGGCAATAACAATGCAGCGTTGAACCACTCGGGAAATATACTTGTCCAACTCCTCGCGGCTGCGGTAGCGCTCGCTCTCTCATGACGTGTTGTAGTATTTGTTTGGGATAACGGGAACTAATGATGGCGATGGGAGTGGTTGCGTTTGAACTTTGAACTCTGAACATTCTCTCTTAATGGACTAGGACGTCTTACTGACATTTCTCACGTGGACAATATATACCTTGCATTCGATACTGGAAGCCACGACGCTGAGTCGTGACGTAGACAGCCTTTTGAGACTCGCGAAGGCTTAAAGCAACAGGACTTGGATTGTACAAGAGAGTGTAGCGTCGACCCTCCAATGTACGCAGGTAGGACACCTACGGAAAGTAGTTGTGGTCCTATACAGTAAAGCAAATACAGGCTTGATCATGGGAACGACCACCAAGTATCTTCGAACATCTGTTCCGACAATGGGAACGGGGAGGCTTGCAAGAATAGATATGACAAAGCGGGATGGTGCTACATAGGGTCACGACTGCCGAAATGCGGGGGATGATCGATGATCGACTGAGATGGGTTCGTCACATGAACTGTCATTAATGTCATTGGCAAGGCGACCCTGGCCAATAAGAGTGGATTGTTTCCGGACAATTTCAGAAATCCAGAATTGGTTCCTTGCGGCTCGGCTGCAATCTCGGATACAACGGGTGGCCACGTGATGACCGTATTCCCTAATTCTGTTTGCGTTGGTGCAGAGCCGGACTGACCACGGTGATATATCGGGAGCACACATGGGCAGAAGGGTGACCATTGGCAACAAGCCCGTGTTTTCCACCTCTCCGAGTCGGACACCGCCCTTCAGCCACTGGGAATCGCACATTTCATATCTCTGCTAGCATCTCGCCTCCTGATCGGGACATGACTGGCATGACCGCTCATAAAACACGGTACCGTGTATCCCTGACGGATCCAATCCGACCTCTCCGCTATGCCTTCAACCACCTACACCTCCCCGTTTCCCAATCTCGAACTTGTCTCCGAGTCCCTCTGGACATTTCTCTTTCAAACTACCCAACATGACCCTAGCCTTCCCGCCTTCATCGAGGCTGCGACTGGTCGCGTCCTTTCACGCGCTGACCTCCGTAAGCTCTCGCTCGAGTTTGCATACGGAATCCGTACCCGCCTTCCACAAGGCAACCGCCTTTTCAGAGGAGACACTGCCATGATATTCAGTCCCAACAGCCTGGCATGGCCCGTCACCATTTTTGGACTCCTCGCTGGCGGTGTCTGCTCCACCCTGGCGAACAGCGCTTACACCCCCGCGGAACTCGCGTTTCAGTACGCTGACAGTCGCGCCACTATCGTGTTCTCCCATCCCGATTTAGTTCCAGTCGCGTTGTCCATGTTCAAAATCATCGGCGTGCCGGAAGACGAGGCCCGTCGCCGATTAGTAGTCATGGACATCTATGGAAACGGCGCTGAAACGGCTCGCAAGTTTGGGTTGTTGGAGCTGGGGGACCTCCTTGGCCATGGCGCCCTTCCGGAGGAGGAGAAATTCACCGGTCGTCAAACCGGTGAAACTCTACTGTTGTGCTACTCGTCTGGAACAACCGGCAAGCCAAAGGGCGTCGAGGTACGTTCGATCTGGCTGATTTTTTTCCTCCTGTATTGACCAATGTGGCCCAGACAACGCATAGGAATCTCACCTCCGTGCTACCCATGACCAGTGCTGTAATGACCCAACTTCTTCCTCGTCGAGACGTAATGCTCGGCGTTCTGCCCTATTTTCACATCTATGGTATGTCCTATGCTCTCGCACCCCCTGTCCGCCCGTTAACATAACATCCAGGTGTCGCTAAGCTCCTATTTTACCCCTTCTATCGAGGCTTCCCCGTGGTCATTTTGCCCAAATTTGATCCCGAGCAGTTCTGCAGAAGTATCGAGCGTTACAAGGTTACCGTAGCCTTCGTTGTTCCGCCAATAATTCTTGTTCTAGTCCGTCATCCTGGTCAGTGAGAATTGCTCACGTTTTCGCTTTCCATTTATGCTCACTGCTCGCGCAGCCACTAGCAAATACAACTTGCGGTCTCTCAAATTGCTGTCATCGGGCGCCGCTCCACTTAGTGCGGGTGTTGTTGACTTGGCCAGGAAGAAATTCAATTCGATTGGTGCAAATGTTGACATCGCGCAAGGTTCCACCTCCCTTACTTTCTATGCACGGTTTGGAACTCATTCTACTTTTAGGTTATGGCTTGACCGAGACCTCACCCGTAACACACCTGCTCCCAGCCAGCGATGGTGTAAGAAAGGTTGGCAGCATCGGCATACTCCTTCCGAACCTCGAAGCTCGCCTCATAGCCAGTGACGAAGGCAACGTCATTGACGCCAAACCCGGAGAGCCAGGCGAACTCTGGGTCCGTGGGCCCACCGTGATGAAAGGCTACCTCAATAATCCGTCCGCCACTGCGAATTCGATAACCGCAGATGGGTGGTTCAAGACGGGCGATATCGCGACTAGAGACGAAGAAGGGTACTATAAAATTGTGGACCGAAAGAAGGAGTTGATCAAATACAAGGCAAGAGCCCTTGACCATGTTTTGATCTACTGCGCTGACACTAGATTTATAGGGCTTCCAAGGTAACTTTAATTACAATTTACCTCGGCACCGCGAAGTAATACGGACCATTCTTATTTTTCACAGTACCACCGGCTGAGCTAGAGAGTGTCCTTCTTCGACACCCCGATATTGTCGATGCTGCGGTGATTGGAGTCGAGGACGCTGCCCAGGCTACAGAGCTTCCACGGTAAACTAACTCGTCTTCTATACTCTCCACCATTAATCGTTCGTCTGCAGGGCATATGTCGTTCATAAGGCGGGATCCGCTAATGCGCCAAAGTCGTTCCCTCAGGACGTGCAGTTGTGGATAGAATCCCAGGTTGCAAGACACAAGTTTTTACGCGGCGGTGTTGTTGTCCTCGACGCCATTCCCAAGAGGTTACCTATTTTCCCCACAATACGTATCGCATGTGTTGAACGCATCTTTACAGTGCTTCGGGAAAAATTTTGCGTCGCGAACTACGCGAGCGAGCGAAGTCGGAAGCCAGGGCGGGTTCGACACCCAAGGCGAGGCTGTGATGACCTGGGCCTTATTACTTATCCTGGATTGCTCCGCTTTCGCCGTGGTCGATACCCTCTTCTTCCCGGTAATGGAGACACATAGTATACTGCTACTGATTTGGATTATATCTGCACATTCTAGTTCCATGTATGTATTTTCACCACAATCGTTAATCTAAGTGCTATCGATATCTTGACCGACATGGCCATGGCAGTTAGCAATCTCCCTCTGACCCGGGCTGTAAATTATTAACGTCTTCACTATGTTGGTGGTCACCGGCGCTAGTAAGGTGTGTCGGATCGATTGGATCTACACCACAGTATGGGAACCGGTCCTGGTGTCGCAAAATTGACGTCTGGGCGGATCGATACGATCAGAGGTTTCGTTCAAGAGAGGTCACGGTCGTGACGTGATAAGTATGAGCACATGATGGCCGTTGTAATCAGCTTGGCCCTTGCTAAAAACTTCGCCTCCAGAACTTACTTATGAGTCCCTCTAACTCCCCAAAGCTAATGATACAGTACACATGCCCTCTCCATTGGAATTGTATCTTGCCATCGATTGCGGGGGTACCAAGACTGCCGCTGTCTTGTGTTTATCAAGCGGGGCCACAGTCGCTCGTGCAGTGACCAAGGGCTCAAACTTCACCTATCTTGGCCTCGACGCCTTCCTTGAAAGCATCCAAGCGACGGTATCCTCCGTCTTGACCGCGGCTTTACAGTCGCCGACGCCCGTCACTCTCCCAGTCGACCCCACGACACACGTCGATGCTGCTGGAACTAGTACGCCACCTTACAACCTCCAAGCAGCATGGTTAGGCGTCGCGGGCGTGGACTCCTCTGCCACGATCTCACTCCTTCTCCCACGTGTATCGACGTTACTCTCCGTCCCCATCGAACGTCTGATCATTTCCAATGACACACACCTCCTCGCCGCACCGTTGCGCCTCTTACAGGACGTGCAAACTGCCGTCGTGGTGGTCGCGGGAACCGGGAGCATCGTTTCCAGCTTCCGCGAGGGTCCCTGGTGATGCGCTGCCAGAGCCCCTCGCACGCGTGGGCGGTTGGGGCTGGATCCTCGGAGACGAAGGTGGTGGGTTCGACGTGGGGCGCACTGCAGTGCGTGCCCTGCTTGCGCAGGAAGACGCGGAGACCACGGGTGCTGCGGTAACGCGCGGCGCATTGAAAGAGAAGGTCCTCAAAAAGTTCCGGTGTCGCGGAGGTGATGGAACTGCTGACGGCCGTGCACGCATCTGACTCGACCGGTTCGCTACCACGCGAGAAACGGCTCTCTTCACTCTGCCCAAGTGTATTCGAAGCGGCGTTCGAGGACGGCGATCCCGTTGCCGTACAAGTACTGCGCGATTGTGCACACAAGCTCGCCAAGCAAATATCGGCGGTACTCTCTCCCCTTCTGCCAAAGAGGTACGAGCACACCCCATTTCTTCTTCTGATATGTGCGACCGACTGTACCAACAGGATCACCCCCGTAAAGCCCGTGCAGAATCTAGCGTTTTATGTATTGGGGGCTCGTTGGGGGGTATAGACCACTATCGCGAGCTTGTCCTCGCGACGTTAAGGGAAGAAGGCCATGTGTTCAAACACGTCGAGGTTGTTGCCGACGCGGCGGGAGTGGGCGCGCACGCATTGGTCGCGACGTGGAGAGGGAAGTAAGTTAGCAGCCTGGATTTGGTTTTCTTTTCAGGAAAGATAGGTGGGTGTATCACTTGGTGGCGTGGCGGGCACGGTTTGTTGAGCCCTGGTAGTCTGATGGCGACTCCGAAACGTTCACCTGTCAGCTTGGGTCGCTTACTGTAATTTATCAATCTACGGTGATGATGAGGGGCTTCTCTCGTGCCGTGACGTCGGAGTACCTCGTTCCGGTTATATCTCCACAGATGTAAACTGTCAGTGGTCCCTTCGCGACCATCATCTGACGGAAAACTGTATACCGCCTTCGAGCAAGTGGTGTCCCAACTAAGAACGTAGGCTGTTTCCGAGTCGATTTATCTTTGGAAGACGTTTCGCAAAAATCTTACGTCGGTGTACCAATCCAGTTGGCCGAGAAACTGTAATGCGCGGCACCAGTGGAATACTCTGTTCTACTTTCATCAAAGATCTGATCAGTGAATCCGAGCCACACCTGCTCGTCATTGGTCTATTCGCTCCAAACTCAGTTTACTAGTACCCGTGCTGGTTTCGTTCGTGACCCCCTTTGGGAACAGTGGCTTCACAAATGAGCTATCTGATGCTTGAGCTGTGGTGTCTACACTTTAACCGAAAATGCTGGCGCAACGGCGCGATACGGATTGGCCTTCACACTGGACACCTGGGAAACAAGAAGTGATGCCTTTTTTTCTTCTTCTTTGGTACTCCCCATGGACTCGGAGCAGCCGACTCAACGAAAATAGAGAGGCAAAACTTGGTCGTACATATGAAGTCTCCTGGGCCACAAAAGTACATTACATTTTTAGATGTTTCATTTCGCACGTTGCGCTATTGTTTTGTCAAGACATCACTCATGACACTGAGCTTCGATTGTGTATTCAACAAGATCCGGTTGGCATCATACGTCAAAATTAACTCGGGACGAGCGTTGCGCCTTTAATTATCAAGAGAGGTCCGAACTTGGAAGGGGTATCTAATACTGAGCGATACCGAAAACGGTGTTCTGTCCCTCGATGTGGCTGAATTGGCACCTATGGAGACTCGAGACCCAAGTCTATAGACCTGGACACATCCAGAGCTTCCCAGCGGTAAGGTGACATCGAAGCAATTGGACGGTGCCACATACAGGGATATGGTATTGCAGGAAAACTTGCCCGACTCTGTTCCCAATTCACAAACCAAACACTAGCGCTCTTTACTAGAAATCGGTCGTTATCTACACCATCGGATGAACGAGTGATGTGTGTTAATGTTGGGACCAAGGCGCAACTGTGCTTTTGGATCAGAAAATTGTTTCCGGGTCTCACAACAGTAGGGCCGATCACGGTGCAGCACCTTGGTTGTTGGTTCAGACAAGCCCGCTCAGGCTGCCACCGGTGATCCGTCGGAACCTAATGGACGAAAGGCGTGCCAGTGTGTTCGTTTATCACAGAGGCGGACCCGGGGGGACCCGGAAATCACTAGAAGATCAAACGCTGAAAACCCCGGAATATAGAAAACAACAGGTTTTGATACGTACTGCAGGTGGCCCGGGTGCAGAAGCTATCCTCGCTGTCATCCATTTCCTGGACAATGCTACATGTGTTCAGGCTGTTACATTTTTGCCACAATTGCAATGCGATGCGATGCGCCATGTGGCGTCAGCTGACGAGAACATGTACTGTAGCTGTCTCACCTATTCGACGTACTGGACCCACACCGACGGGTCTCTAAACAATTTGTTCCGGGGTACCCCAGCTACCCTGTTGCGGTCTCTTTTGCGCTTTATCTTCGAATACTGCCGTCTAATTGGCATTCGTCGGGGCGTTGATCGTACGCAATCCCTAATATAACCTGATCCATAGCGCGGCGCCAGGTGAAGGTGAGTTCGGTTCCACCAACGCGAAGTTCCGGCTGTACGTACTAAATGAAAGTTTTACTGAGGGCACGCCTCCTTATTCCGCGGTCACCGTCGCACTTCAAGGGAAGTGTTATCACCTGATCTACTGAACGCTTGAAAACGACCCAGGATCGAATGTCACTATCGTAATCGTAATTGCGTCCGCTTCCATGTCGCTCGACGGATAGAAGCTGTCATAACACTGATGACTTGCACCTTTGCCTGGGAATGTTTTGTTGCACACTTGTAATTCTCCGAAGACACCCAGGCGTTTGCGAAGAGTTAGTGTCAAGAACCACCTCCACAAAAGACGTCATATGTGACAGGATCTGACTTCTGTGTGCAGATATCACATTCCACTTTGTGCACTGGGACACTTATCTCAATTCTATTTGCCTGAAGCACTATTTTCTTTCTGACATTGACATTGATTGCCACTTGGGGCTCGCATTGGTAGAGTTTGTTGCGACTGCTGGGAACTTGCAGGAGCCGCGGCTTTGCTGACTCTTTCGTTAGGGTGGCTTCGCCATCATGATTTGCTTTGCCACATGCCAGCAGACTAAGGCAAAGAGCGTTTGATGGCTCCCATCAACTTACGGTAATTAGTGGAATAATGTTACAGACTTACTGTGCGCTCCTGAATTATAATGGCACTCATTCAGATCACACTGAATCGTTACAAGTCAAAAACCCTTCTATCAGACATAAGGTGTTTCGCGTGTGAACGGAATTCGCAGAAGTATATACAGTCTTTTTTTCAAGTTGCGGGGGAAAAGAAGGCACCTGTCACGCGTTACGCAATGAATGTGACTCCATGTGACCTCGGCTGCCAACAGTCAGCCTTCTCTTCCTCTCTTCCTCTTGCCGTAGCGTTTGTTTTCAACGTGCTGTCTCTCTCCGCAAGTCACTTCACGTTCAAAACCCCCCATTTAGTTTGCTCTTTATCTGCAACACTGCGCGTTTAGATATACAACATGGGTGGCGCTGGTGCGTATCCTCATATGTCCCTAAGGGATGGCTCACTCACCTTACTCGTACAGGTTGGCTTTTCCTCTTCGCAGTGCTCATGGCCGCAGGGTTATTGTTCACTATGGTTTTCTTCGTGTGTATTTATTTGTTCAACTTGTTAATCTAATTGACTTTCTCTTACCACAGATCATCATGTTCTCTGACTTGGAATGCGATTATATCAACCCAATAGACCTGTGTAATAAGTTGAATCAAGTTCGTCTCTGTTGTTTTTGATCTGTTCGGCCTCCTGACATGAATGGCGGACCCTGGCGTGTCTTGGTTTTAGTTTGTCATCCCCGAAAACTCTGCCCATGCATTTTTGACAATACTGTTCCTGGTCTCTGGACAATGGACTGCATTCCTTCTCAATGCGCCGTTACTTGCATTTAATGTCAACAAGTACGCATGTAACATCAGCTGTGTCTCATGCCTCGAACTAACGCTTTCTTTGAGGATACGAAACAAAAACCACATGTACGATGCAACAGAAATCTTTCGCACCCTCTCCGGGCACAAGAAAGAGAGCTTCGTCAAGCTCGGCTTTTACTTGCTCTCTTTCTTCTATTATCTCTACCGGTATGTCACCTTCCAATCTTGCAGTGGTGACCTCACGTGTTCCTCATTTCAGGATGATCGTCGCACTTATTTCTGAGAGTGAATAAACGGGTTTGGCTCTATTTAACATTCGGCTACCGGGACGAGAGCAATGATTGTCCTTTTAGCGGAGGTGAACACCGGATGAATAGCTGGAGTATGTCTTCTCAATCCGAGCAGGATAGGTTCGATGAATGTGGCTTGAAGCAAGATCGGACCTGCTATATCTACTTTTACTTGCTTGTTTTACAATCGCATTTGCAAACGACACATGAAACAGATCGCTTTCAATTCGTTTTTACAAGCCTGCCCTGGAAAGTATACGCGATGTGCTGGAGTGTATGAAGCAAGAGGGAAAGCTGTGTACATAAAATGCACAACTAGTACACTAGTGAGTAGGAAAGTCGTTAGCTAAAACGGCAAAACAATGAGCCATAGTAAGGAAAGTCGTTGAGAGAAAGATGGATATATCGTTTCCTAATCCATCTCCCCGTCCCCGTGTTCTCACCTACCCCCACCAATCGCTCCTCCACGGCGCCCCCGACCGCGACCACGACTACGACCGCGACTCGACGACGACGACGGAAGATAGTCTTTTGGATCAGCACCTGGAGGCGCGATGAGTATATGTGCACGCGCTGCGGCTTCTGGG
Source organism: Lactarius indigo (assembly GCA_025766275.1). Lineage (NCBI taxonomy): Eukaryota > Fungi > Basidiomycota > Agaricomycetes > Russulales > Russulaceae > Lactarius > Lactarius indigo. Next base: position 92,894 of record JAFKAC010000007.1, read on the forward strand.
TCACGAGAGAATGATAGTCGTCCGAGCGCATTTTGCTGCTGGACTGCGAGGATTAAGACCACTTCTTCGGGGGGTCAGGGCACAGGAATACGCACGAGCCACCATCTGTATCTGTTTCCATGAGTGCATCGACGCTGCCATCCACCACGCTCATGCTCAAACGACCGCTTAAGCTAGCATTGACGCCACCCACGACCCGCACTCCGAGTGTTCGTCCGTCTGCGACTTGCTGGTCGAAGACACGTACAGCTTCCCGAGCGTCATTTTCTTGCTTGAAAGTCAGACGCACTGTGACATCCGCATTCCCATGGGATTGCTTCACAGATGACTGCGTGATAGGACCGCATCGCTTGAAGATAGCCTGAGGGGTTGAGCTCAGCACCATGGAATTATTGCCAGCGAATCGCTAGATCAGTCCCGCAAGTAAGACAATCACTCACCTCTACGTCCTCTGCTGTTGTCCCTTTTACAAGACCAGTGACCTCCACGACGTTTCCCCGAGTGCTTGCTCCACGAATTGACAACTCTTTGTCCGTCGCCGATCCCGTAGCCTCCTTGAGAGCCCTCACTGCACCTCCAAAATTCATCTTGGGAGGCGCGTCCTTTTGCGGAGCACCCAGACGATCAGATAGAGACTTCGCAGATTCAGAACCCTGCTGATACATGTCGTGCTTCCATGGCGAGTTAATGTCGCCTTTTGGTGGGCGTGAATAAGGAACTGAACCTGCACGTCGATTCTTTGAGCGTACAGGCCCGACACTTGGAGTTGTGTCCACGTTCATGCGGTCCAGGAGAGAGGCCATACTGGAAAAGGGTTGGGGTTGGGTGGAATCGTGAGTGTTGAGCGTTAAACGAACAACAGCGGGTGGCGGTTGCGCTGTGCCAAGTCAGGTATTACTAAGCCCCTTCCTTTTTTTTTTGAAATCGTGGGAACTTAAATCGTCTCAACATCTCGCTTGTTCGAGCTGTTGCCAATAGCAGTGTACCTAGCTCGTAACCTAGCCAAGTGATGAGTAAGTATACGCCGCAAATAGTGCCCTAAGCTCACTGATACCGAGTCGTCGCCTCTTGCTCAGCTCAGTCCTAAGCAAGCGGGAATGGTCATGTCATGCTCTTCCGAATAGTGACACGTACAGTTCCATTTGGGAAAGAGCGCAGAAAGGGTTGTGTCATTTCCCTCCATATGCTCTACTAGCACCCTTCTGGACTACCACTCGGCGATATCCTACTAAAATGCATGCTGTACTGGGTTTCTTTCTCGCATCCGCTTCGGTCCCGAAACCTCCCGTGAGCGCCTTCAGCCCAATAAGCTAGAAGATCGAATAAGTGAAAGGTGACTGGGAATTACCCTGAAATGCGCCTCAAGCTGCCCCCCACCATTCCCCACGTACAAATGCATGGCACGTCTGGGCTAGTCGCCTGCTCAAGTTGAGCAACTCCGGGAGCGCTGGAGTGCATACCGAATGGACGTGTAGCAGGCAGGAAGATCCCTCGTATCCCTCCTGGTAATGGTGCGTATCTTTTACATCCTTATCAAGTGGACGTGGCACCAGATGATGCATGCATGCCTGAGTGAGTTATGACCAGTCCCCATGCGTGCAGTAATGATTTTCAAGGTCAGCGTTGCAGTCGACAAAGGGTGATCTCACTCCCTGGACAGTGTTTAGACCATATGCGGCACCGGCGAGTGTCGAACACCCTCAGACGTAATGTTACGGGTCTTATCCTGGTGTGAACCCGTCGTATTCTTTACGAGTGCGTATGGCTAGATTGATTTCACACGAGCAGGGACGAGTTCTGGTTTTAGGAAATACCTTGTCATCCCAATGGACTAGCGAGGGTTGTCGCGTTTGTAGTTCTGCCGCAAGCATTCCAGTAAGAACTCAAGTCATCAGTACATCCATCAGTTGTTCTGTGAGTATTACAAGCCCTTGTGAGGGAAGTGTCCAGTTTAAGGGTTACATTTTCCATTTCCGCAGCTAAGGCAAATTTTTCTGTTGCTGATGCTCCACGATCCACGGAATGCCGACCAAACTGGGGAAATGACGGGATGCGGTCGAGATCAAAAGTGGCATCTGGCCCGAAGCAGGGTCAGGAATCACAAATGCCTCCTTAGCGAATGGGGGCTCGCGCCGTGAAATGTGTGGCAGCCGATGAGCCGGGATAGACTCGCCACAGGGGGGACCAACGGTATCGCGGAACCAGACCAAGAACATCATAGCAGGAAAAAGCCACAGCGTTTCCCAGGCTATCAAGTGAGAGACGTATCCATCCGCTGCCCGTGAGTGTATCATCAGCCTCGATCAGGTACCGGTCCCACGGAACTGTTTGAGGTTGAACTACTACTGTAGCTACGCCGCACAAGGCCTACAGTACTGGTCAGGCCTGAGACCTCCTTGCGGCAGTGTGATATCATCAGTCTCAGCGCGATAAACCAATGATTCCTTGTCAGGATTTCCCTATTGTCTTTCGAGAGTGTTGTCCCTTGGTCGCGTGTCTCCTAAATTGCAGCACGTGACGGGTTTAGTACTGACTCGGGTGAGTCGCCGGATGTGGGAAATGGCCGGGGATCGGTGACCAGCGGGGGCAATTAGAAGAAAAAAAAAAAGGTGTGCAAGAGGGGTGCCCGGGGTCTGAGACGGGGAGCATTGTGCGCTTGTTCATTGTCTGGTTACGGTTACTGGACCGGTAATCGAACCGACAGTTCGGTCACTCACTAGTCACTCTAACATCGCCACGCTACTTCTCGCCGCCGCATCCGTTTTCCTTCTTCAATCTCACCCACATCCGATCCTAAATCAAATGGAGGACGGCACTTTATTGTCTCGACGGTTTGAATTTCCGCGTTCCTTACTCGCCGCGGACCGAACTCAATCTGCCACAGATTTCTATTGCTCGCTCTAGGGCAACGCCGAAACCAGGTGTGATCTACCTGCAGCCTCCTCCACCAAATGGGCGGCTCGATCAAACAGAGAGGTACTTATGTGCTCCCACACCTCTTCGAGTTTTGCGTGTGCCAGTCCCCTCGTCCACTTCACGACTTTCACGCAACGCAATTCTTTGGCGCTTCTCTAGTGACGACCTCATCCAGTATGTGCCCCCCCCTACCTTCTATTCATCGTCCTTTGCTTTGCTCATACCCGTTGCTCCGGCTCACAGCATCATGGCGAGAATGGTTATGCCATCACTCACCCCTCACTATGCCAACAATTCGCCTTGGTCGGTCTCGGTCAACCTGACCTTTAGCCAGGCGGAAGACTTTCTACGACGTTTCTTCTCAGCTGTAATTTATCACGTACACACCGCCATCCTGTTTACTTGGACAGACTACAAGACCATCTTTCTCCCCATTGTGAGCACACTTTTTCCTCTCTTGCGCCTAGTGGTAACGCCTCGCTTCGCAGACCGCCTTCGCATGTGCAACTGCACCTGTACAGTCGTTCTCCAGCCTGTTGCAATGCTGGTTATGGATTTGGTTCCACCTACTCCTGTGCAACGTGTCCAACCAAGCCCGCAGCTGTGAAGAGGACAAGCTCAACCGCCCATGGCGTCCTCTCCCAGCAGGGCGAATCACCGAGGCCCAGGCTGTCGCCCTCCGCTGGGCCATCGTCATTTTTTGTGTATTTTGGTCGTCGATCTATGATCAAGATCTCGTCTGGACGACGTTGGGCCTCGTGGCCACCACATTCATATACGACGAACTCGGCGCGGCCAGTCACATCGTCGGCAAAAACTTCTGTAACATTGGTGGTTACGCTTCTTTCGAAGTTGGCGCTACGACCATCATTGGTATGTGCTTGTGCGAACTTCGATTGGCGGATGCTGACGAAATTAGGCGCCAACCATGCGATGGACTACGTGTCTGTCACTGCCGTCATTATTAGCGGCATGCTAATTTTTACGACAATCCAAGCACAGGACTTCCCTGACGTCGAAGGAGACAAGGCCCTAGGACGTATGACTTTCCCTATCTATGCCCCCGAGTTCTCTCGGGTTTTCACTCTCGTTGCTACTATCGTATGGTCTATGTTTCTCAGTTGGTTCTGGGAGGTCGGCCCCATCAGCACCGCCTTTCTCGTTTGCTTTGGTACCTACATCGGGATGCGTTACTACCTCTGGCGGACTCTGGAAGCTGACAAGAAATCATATTTAATATTTAACGTACGTCCGTGAATCTCGCACGCATCATCGACGTTGACCACGGTGTGTTCTAGGTCTGGCTAATGGCTGCACACGTCCTTCCCCTGCATGCTAGGACATCCGTTCTGTCATTTTGAATGATCGATTGACAGCCCACTTACGCTATATTATGTATCCAATCATTTTCCAGCACGCCCGGCGCATGACTGTATTTTTATTTGCGTACTGACGCCCACAGTTACGTCTTTACCGTTCGTATAATGCATAGGCAACACCACTTCGAATTTCTCTACTACCCTACTTGATTAGTATTCCAATACGACACTTGTTGTGAAACACTTTCTAAATGCACACCAGTCTGACCGGAAAGCGCGTCCTCCTGCCACTGTTGAATGGCCTTGGAGAGAACACACGCCCCGTGCCCCTTGCGAGCAAATGCGGTCATATCTTTACCTCTTTAGCAAACTGCTACCCGATCTAAGAAAGCCAGGTGGACCGTGGCCGAGTTCTTGCCACTTTACGGGGCGTTAGCCAACCCCTTGGAACGTGGATGGCATGAGGCCGACGACAATCCAGCGTAGTTGGCGATGTACTGCCGAGGCGCCTGAGGAATGCTGTGATGCTGTGGCACAGATGGTGATTGCACCAGTGCTGCTGCGGACAAACAAGGGATTTTGGCGCCCATGATAATCTTTCTTGTCCCATACTCGTTATTGTCGTGATCTGTACCGGAAGTGATATTCTACAAGAAGGGATACAATATCACTTTCTTTGCGGAACTAGACTAACTAAGAGATGATCGAGAGTGTTCGCGGCGGGGTTTATTGTTGTGCAGATCGCCGACAAAGACTTGCTCAGTCCAAAAGTGAAAACCTCGAGGTCCAGTCCCAAACCTAAATCGTCGTCTGTCTGATTTGAGACACACAATTAGCTTAACCCATTTACCAAAAGACAACGATCGGTGTATAGGGTATGTAGCCCACTGAATTAGATGCGACCCTTCGTTCTAACACGCCTTACGGGGCTATCGCCATAGATGATGGAGACATGGGCTTGCCTTTGCAGTTTTCCGCATGCCAGCGCGATCCTGAAAGCGCGCGATCCTTGGAGAAAACTTCTACCACGCATGGTTCCGGGTTCCTGTTGAAAACTAGGGCTGGGAACACTGTACCTGCTGCCGGGCAACGTCTCTCCAGGGCTCCTGACAATAGCCCACAATAGATATAGCAAGTCCTGCCGCATCTCGCCCTGCAGCTTTACCCCATCTCGGTTAGTGCATCACCGCACAAGGCCGCCTGGGACTAGTTGTGGGGACCCGGGCGTAATAATTCGAGAAATCACCCCGGAACATGGAAGGGTCAGGGGGTCTAATCTACAACTAGAGGCAAAGCAACCATAGGACGAGGGCCATATCGGAATATGAAAAGCTTCAAGGGTCGCACCGGATGAGAACAACTTGGTATCACTGGAGAATTAAGCTTAGCTGAACTCCATTTTTGAGCTAGAGGGAATTGACGGGCAACCACAAATCCGGCCCTCCCTGAGAACTCCTGAAACTTGAACGCAGCACCCATTTCAGGCAATTCCAACCGGTCAGGGCGGAAGTGAAGGCTCGAAGTTCCGAACAATGGCTCCGAGTCTGGGGGTGGGCACGGCGTCAGGCCCAAAGGAACTGTTGTGATGTCACTTTAACGATTGGATCAAAAAGCGCGGCAACTACAGTGCAAAAGCCAGTGTCCCTAGATTCTTGAGATGATGCACTCTGACACGGCTGTCGCAAGAGTCATAGACATGTTGGATCCGTGAGGTGCGCCACAATGCCGATGCGAAAATGCCGCCAAGGAAGGATGTTGCAGCAACAGCCCACCGAGAACAGATGGGAGCGCACAATGGTAGCAGGGAACCATGAGTATGTATGTCCAGCAGAGGATAAAGGCATGCCGGTGCCATGCACAAAAACTCCGGCACCACTTCCTGGCGGTGTAAATGAATCTTGGGAGACTTCCATGGTGTCAATGACCGGCAAATACCAGGCGCTCATGTCCGTGACTGCCTGGGCACGGTCTCAGGCTCGTAAGGGTCGGCAACCTGCCTACGGACCTTGCTTTTTGTTTGAAAAAATTTGCGGGTACGTTGTGAGAAAGTCGCAATTGTCCGCACGTAGGTTGTCAATCAGCCACAGTTTAGCAAACCTCGAATCCCCAAAAAGAGGTGACACCGAGCGTTTGAAGCATCCACGTGGCAACACTGGCAGTGCAGCCGAGCGCTTGTCCGATGTCGGCGCCAACAACACGAGGAAAGATGGGAGCAGAAGCAGGGAGCGACGAATCAACGCCTATGTATCGTGGCCGCCCATGTACATAACTGGTGTAGCTGTAGGTCTCAGTGAGCACCCATGAAATAAAATAAGTGTCTGAAAATGTCAATGGCTGCTCACGGGACACCACCCCACCAAACACCCTAAACTCCGGGACCGTTAGGATTAGTCAGTAATTGAATGGATGACGAGAGTGTCAGTCGCTCTGTCCCAGCGTTTTTGGCAAGATGAACCGTTTGCAAGCAGTCGGGGAGCGGGCATCACGAGAAACGACGCCGAAATCTCGATACCCGTTCGTTGAAACTGTTCAAAACATGTTAAGAGCCGGTCCCATCGTTCAGTCGCTTGGGGCACCTGTTTTACAGATGCCGTCACCATTCACCCAGCTTTCGTGCCTGGTATTCCCGTGGACAGCGGCAACAAGTCCAACATGGGAACTCATACCCCAGACACCCCCTAATCAAATTGCTGTCCTCACTTTGAGGCTGATTTCAGCCAAGACACACGTTTGCGACACGAGACAAGACGCGGATCAAGGCGAGACAACGTGAGAATACAAGGCGACACCGCCGTCACGGTCAATGTGTCGACAAGGGAGTTGGGACATTCAACACGCGGCCTGAGTCTAGATTTTCTGCTCAGGGGGGTGATACTAGCACAGAGACGGAGAATGCTCAAATTAAGGAGTGACGGAAACGAATGCCCAAGTCAATATGTTTCTACCCTTCGCCTTCTCCTGATAGTAAGCCCCATATTTTCCTTCCTACGTTCCGAGCGAGTGCCCATGGCGCACCGTCTTGAATGGACTCGCGCATCCGATATGCGAATTTCACTTGGTTGCCAGACGTGAACGAGTCGCGAAGTGTAGTGAGGACGACATGCGTAGGAGCAAGATAGCTGGAAATCATGCGCTTGACCTCTGGAACAGGCGTGGACAACGGGAAAAGCATGCTATAATACGGGGGAGAACTGCGTGCAAAGTTGAGTGTCGGTGCAGATCGAGAGAATTGGCTAGATCTACGCACAGGATATCCTCATGCATGTTCGCGGTCCACTCAGAACCAAAAATACGTGCCTCTGGGGTGTGGTAAAACTCATGTTGTCTACCCTCTCGGACAGCCTGGGCCCACATGGCTTTGGAGCGTTCGTACGCAGATTGCTGAAAGAGGTCTCGCTTCATGTGGGACATGTGCTCTGAGGCAGCCTGCCTCGAGCGAGAAAGCCAGACATAATACCCTTCTTGCCAATGCTGTTGCTTATTCTCGGGCTGTGGAGAGGTCGATGTAGGTGAGGACGACGGGGTAGATCCATCGGAAGCCTCTGCGCGCGCAGCAGGATCAGAGATATATTGACTCAACGTCGTATTGGCCTCCTGAGGGAGTGGGACGTTCGCCGAAATTGTGGGTGACTTGACAACGGGACCGTAATTGGCACCGGTGAGGACACGATCAACTTCGTGATTAAATACGCGTCGTAGGCAGAACGTGTAACATTTCGGTTCACTTCCGTGAGTACGACCGTGGTGGGATTGTGAACAATACGTGAAGCAGCGCTCAGATGTTGCCGGAGAAAAGCGTCCTGCGGTCATGAGATGCATAAGACATGAGGATGCATGAGATCGGGCTCACCTCTGGGAGGGACAGACAGTCTAATAGAAGGTATGCGATCTACAAAGGATGGATCTGGGACTTGCTGGGGGGGTGGGGGAGGTTCCACCCTGGGACGAGGTCGTGGAGGGGGATTGTGTGTTGAGGGACCGGGGGCAGAAGGGTCAGACGAATGATGTCTGGAAGGAGGATCACGTTGTTCCGAGGGTGAAGACATTCCAGATAATTTAGCAGGGGCTGATTGTTTCCCGGAAATCAAGACAAAAGGCCGACGAGTAACTGCGCTGACCTTGCGTGGTGGACCGCACCAATAATGGCGGACTCGGCTCAAAGTGGGGACGGCTGGGTCCGCAAAACACGTGACCAACATGCTAAAACTTTTTTCGAGTTAAATTTTCCCTCCCTCAACTCACCGCCGCCGCACAAAGAATCGCTATCGCAGCTCACGCACAGGGGTTCATTCAGCAACCCTTTCTTCTTGCTGCGGGGAAAGTCCCCGGAGATGCAGAGTACGCGACCTTGTATATGTACGCTATGGAAAGCATCTGCCACTAAGAAGGCCGTTCGCGTTGCATCTACAAGGCCCGCTCATCCCTTCTTCAGGAATGGAGATTGTGGCTTGGGTTGGGGCTCTGCAGCTCAAACGCCTGGTCATATACGCGATGATATGAGCGGACCGGGTGGTTGGGCATATTACTCTTAGGAAATAGTCATGCGATTGCCGAGCCCCCTCGCAGGGTTTTGGTAACTGAATGGGGCTCACTCTTGTGCGGCGGCACCCCCGTATTTTTTCCACACATCAAACAGCTCGACTGTTTGCCAATGTTTCTGGTGCCCAAAGGTATGAGGTGAGTTATGTGTCCGTTGCGAGGGTCTCGTCCCCTGTTTCGAATGATGTTCGCAAAACTTGATTGAATTTCTTCAGGGAGGATATCCTTTCCGATGGAAACGAGTGTGCTCCAAATCTTTTGACACTGCTGAGCTCTCGTTTTACTTTATTTATTTTTGATGCTGTGTGTAGTTCTGCCAATGCTCATTCTCTTTCCTTTGGTTTAGGTGCTACGCGGACTGTAGTCGATTAGTTAGCTGACATAATACATTTGTGTTACCCACTTTGCTGTGATGAATGATGAAGCTAAAGGTCAAACCATCCGAAAATTGGCTCACTCTTCATAAGGTTAGTTTGTCAACCCGAGGCCACTGTCGTTGATAGTTATTTTTGCGCAGCGGCTCCAAACCGACACCTCTCCTGACCAACCTCAGAGGAAGCGGCAAAAGAGGCAAGAATCCTCTTTTCGCGCCTCTGACTTCCCTACGCCTCCAGATGTCAAGCCGCCGTCTGTCACCCCTTCGCCTCTCGACGAATTTTCTCTTCGTAAAAATACGGTGGAGGTGCTTCGCTCCCTCATATTCGCCCCAACTCCATTTTCCCCCGATCTTCCCCACAAGGATCGTCTGCTAGGCTCTCACATAGCCCTGGACTGCGAAATGGTCGGTGTTGGGCCCATGGGGGCAGAGTCAACACTCGCACGGGTATCGGTCGTTAACTACTTTGGGGCAGTCCTACTGGATGAGTTTGTGCGACAAAAGGAAAGAGTTACAGATTGGCGGACCCAGTGGAGTGGCATTCGGGCAAAAGACATGATAAATGGTGACTACCGCTATCTATACATGGTTCGGATTTTGGTCTCACTATAACCCCTAGCAAAGACATTCGAGGAGGTGCAGGGTCTAGTGGCTGAACTCATCGAGGATCGCATCGTCGTCGGACACGCTATTCAGAACGATCTCAAGGTAGGCTCACTTGCCTGTGGTGTAGACAGACTCACATGCGACTTCGCGCTAGGCACTTATGCTCTCACATCCGCGGGCGAAAATTCGCGACACGCAACACCTAGCTCACAAGCATGGCCAAAGTCGCTCTGCTCGACCCGCTCTGAGAAACCTGGTACGTGACATGCTCGGGGCAACAATTCAGCAAGGCGAACATAGTAGTGTATGTATCAGCCTACGTTCCTCGCGCCGAATCCACCTACTAAACATCGTTGCAGGTGACGGACGCTCGTGCTACCATGGCGATCTACAGACTCCATGGTAAGCAATGGGAGAGCGGTTATGCTGTAGTTCCAATCCGCGTCCAACGGAAAGATAGGGCAAAGGAAGAGCCTAATGATGGCGATCCACCTGCACGAGAGGTTTCTGGGCGAACGAAGTCCAACAGAGAATCCCGGGCTACATCCCGCCCTTCAAAGACGCGTGCGAGAACGACTACACAACGAAAAGGTATCTCTTCTGGTATGTCCACTGTTGTGCGGCATTCATCGACGACGACCAAGGGTGGAGTCGGCAGTAAGAATAAAAAGTGGTGGACTGTATTATCGGGCACTGGAAAGGGTTCCAAGGGCAGCGTCAGAGTCACCATGTAGACATTTACGGCCCGAGTCCATGACATGATCATGTGTGCGCTCTACTTTAACGGCCCATCGCTTGGTCGGGGGGACGTTGTATCACTTCTCGGTTGCGACTCATGGGTGTTCATGGTCTTGCGACCTATCTACGAGAAAATCAGCGCAAGTTATCAACTCCACTCGTCCTTTCTCAAGAACGATCAAAATCCGAAGCCGCGATTTCTCTCGTCGTCGACGGCTGGTCGTGCGTAGTACCGCCTGTTGGCATGTGATCCAACATCATTGAGAACGACCCTGCAGTTTCATATATGAACTTCACAATCAGTCTCGCCTACCGTGGGTGTATGGTGGGGAACCTGTCGAGTTCCGCGACCTGGTGACACGGGTTGTAAGGGCATGGATCTCGGTTGGTCTCAGACCCAATTTTGTTTTTGACGGTGAGATCGGTCCCGTTGTTGGCCTTGATACGTAGCTTACGGTCATTGAACTAGGTCCTTATCACCGATCCAAATTCGCGACGAGCACAATCCGTGTAGAACAGTCCACCATACAGCCTTCTCTACTGTTTTTCAGGACGTCATCCCTCTCGCGTGCCTCACCACGTTTCTTGCGGGAGAATTCCATCTTGCCCCCGCTTTATTATGTGGCCACTCTTGAAGCCCTACGATCGCTCAATGGTGCCGTTGATATCTACATGGCAGACGACGAAGGTGATCCATTCGCTGTTGAGCTCGCCGGCCGACTTCGGGGCTACGTGACAGGGCGAGACTCTGACTACGTTATTCTGAACGTCGAGGGGTATTCGGGGTACATCCCCATGGACCAAATGGTCTGGACTGCCGGTTCTCAAGGAAAAGACGAGGAAAAACAAATGCAAGACGACGCAGGATTCGTGGTGTCACAAAGGAACAAAGCCAAGAAACAAGGCAGCGAACCCCATAATCAAGGGATCATCTCACCCGATACCAACGACGCATTGTCTTTGAGTTGCGTTGTTTATAGCCCGCACGCGCTCGCCGCCCACTTTCAGATCTCCCTTTCTCTTCTCCCACTCCTCGCGGCTCTCATAGGCAACGATTTCACTGCCGATCGTCGCTCTACAAGCAAGTTGTTTTATGAGCGCAACATGACAGCGTCTCAGCGCATCACTCGCGTAGCGAACGTCTTAAAGTTGGTCGCTGCTGCAGCATCCGGAAAGCCGCCGAAGAAGGCGCGACATCAGATTACCGGTGTCGTTGACTTTGTGGACTTAACCATCGAATCCCTTCTAATCCGACCGGCGGCCATGGGTCCCGGTGAGCGGGAGGGCATTGTGGAGAAAACGGTCGAGGCTGCTCTGCGATATGCGATACCCAAGAACCAGGACGGTGACCGAAGACTTAAAGAACCTACCTCCGCCTGCGCTCTTCACGATGCCGAATCTTGCCCGCTGGTGGGGTATTTGTCTCGGCCCGCTTCTGATCCCTCCACTGAGAACGAGAACGGATCTCGGGAGCGGATACGTTCCTTGTACATTTCAGCGTATCGACGCGCCAACTTTTCTCCGGGGCTGATGGACATTTTGAGCACCAGCACCGCATGGCCAGAGTTATTCCTGGAGAATCCGGATCTCGAGACTGTTGTCCGGAGCCTGGGGCGTCCCATCAGGGAGTGGGTTTATGCACTTTTGAATGATGGGACAGGTCTCCTTGGCGGTGACATTGATACCGGAGGAAATGGATTGGAAGAATCTACTGTCAATGAAGAGTCCGATGAAGACGAGGTCATCGACGTCTACTCCGACTCGGACGAAGACACGGAAACGACCAACCCTCTAGAACCTCTGCAAGGGGCCCTCGAGAAACTTTCTACAGGTACAACAGTACCTCCGTCGTCCGTGACGTCGTCCATGGCACCGACTTCGCGTAGAGTATTGCCCAGGCACGTCATTGAACACACTCGCCGTGGTACTCGGCACGTTGAGGAGCCCGTATCAGTGCCGACGCTTACCATCCTGTTGTCGGCTCACGGCGTTGACTTTGCAAAAGGTTCCGAGCCACTCTTCGTCCAGCTTTGGGATGAAGAGCTCCGGCTAAACGTCTTTTTACGCGCCCTTGGCTCTGACACACCGTTGGTCAAGGCGCTTCCACCGGAGCAATTAATGGCCGCTGTGTCATTGAGGTGGATCGTAAGACGACTCGCCGACCGAGCCGATGAAGCAGGGCCCAGCGCTGAAAGACAAAGGGAGAAGTGGACTATCAAGGAGGGCCAGGCGTTTCTAGCATCCTTCTCTTGGCCCAGCATGCCAAACTGTAGCAGCACATCAGTCGAGTCAACTGTCACCCCGTTGGAGGACCGTAGTATCCAGCTTACCGCCCAGATCTTGGCTACACTCGACGCCATTGAAATGCTGTCCCAATCACTGCTTTTAACGAGTAGGGTACCTAACCGGGCATATTTACTCTCTGGTAAGGCATTTCACCGGCATCTTGCCAGTGACGGAGAGAACATCGGCGCGCGCATTCCACCTGGTCTGTGGGATGCTTGTGTGAGCGGGTTAGATGGGACATTTGCTCGCGGGAAGGAGGGGAGCACGAAAAAGAACCCTAAGTCCACTAGCAAAGGTGGCCGTGCCAGTGCCAATGCACCTACTTTTCAACGAGTCCCAGGTCAAAGCATATTTGACGTACTTTCAGGGTTGGGCGGAGATACTTAGTTTCCGAATATTCGCCTGTGTCTTTCTGTTGCTAGTTTGAGTCAAAGTGTCTGTGCACTTATAATAGTAATGGCACGGCCTCGTGCTGTCAAGGCGATGCCGAAGCTAGGACACAGGTCTCACTTTACCGCCTTGCACAGCCCACAATTACTTCCTGCAGCCACAACCACATCGCCGCGCCGCAATCGCAGCATTCAAGTCCCGAGTTGTCCTAGGTGGTTCTGAACAATGACTCCGCACCGCCGACGAGGCAGTATTGGTGCCATGATCCCACTCACAGACCCGTTCGTGGCTGACTCGTGTGCTGTGGCCTCGTTCTCTCATATAAGAGGACGCTGGTGTCACCTCGATGCAACTCACTTGCATCCCCCATAACTTGACCGTCTAGTCCAATCTCCCACCCTCATGTCTTTTGCATCCAACTCAATGGTCATGGGATTCCCGCCGCGCGGCGGAATGAACGCGTCGCGCCCTCAAGTAGTATCTACTGCTGCGCCTCGAGTTCCTCCCAGTATCCTTACGTATAGCTACAACTCGAAACTGGTTTATGTCACGCCAGGAGAGTCTTACGAGGTACGTTTCTTTTATATAGCTGGATATTTCTCTTTGCTTACTCTGAGTTCAGCAAGCCATCGACTTTGCCCTAGAATCATTTCCAGAGCTCAGAGACGTCGATCGCAGCCTGATATGCTTAGAGGTTCGCGTGGTTCTCAACAGTCAGGCCGAACGAAAGACGGCACGAATAGGCCGAATGGCGTGGGCCCCTGTCGTGGCCACCCTTGCCCAGTACGAGATCGTGGAAATACAGGTCGCACATCCCTCAAATGCCGCGTCTTCTGCCTCCAAGCCCTTGACCGCCCAGCCACCCCCATACGCTTCAGAAACGGGTTGGTTCACGGATATGAAGGGGTCGTCTACCAGCGAAGTTTCGTTCGGCCCTGCCCCGAGTCAGCAGTCACACCCGTGCTCTTTTACAACACGCGTTGTCGGATTATTTGGTCAGAAGTCATCTCGAGACCACCCCACTCATACCTCCTAGAATTGCCTACTGTACTGCATTATAATGTTTTGTCCCACAATGTCTTTTTAATCGGCTGCATCGTTCATACCATAAGCTACGATACCCTTGTATATTACAGCGAACAAAGAATGTCACTTTATCTTGCCCGTCTGATCTTCGTAGCCAAAAACTATATCTGGTAAGTTATTTCGAGCGCCACCAGCCAAATGAGCCACCTTGTAGCAGTATGCCGTGACCTTGATGTCCGTAGCCCTGGGGTGCGTAGAAAGGATGCAATAGGCGACTTGTTTTGTGGGGGTTTTACGTTCGGCTATGCCTTAATAGTGCTTTACTGCGGAAAGTGGCATTGTACTGCAAAAGATTGTTAATATCTCGGACCCAATCGTCTTCCTTTCCAGGACCTGCCCCTTCTTCTTGGGCATCAAAAGCGGGGTCGGATATTGAAGACCGGTTGATGCAGGGGATAGGATGCAATGACGCGCGGACGGTGACCGATTCCCCAGGATTCAAGACATGGGAAGCTTGACCATCCATGGAAACACCCGCAGGAGCACGGCTGCGGTCACCTATCTGCGAGCGGTGGTCAATCGGGTGGACGGATGAAGGAGGCTATGCAGGACTTACTCGAAGGGTGATAGAAGATGACGCTGGAAAGACAAGTGGGCGGAAAGATAGGCTACGGGGGCAGATGGGCGTAAGAACAAGAGCGCTCAACGACGGGTGGACAATCGGTCCACCGGCGGAAAGAGAGTAGGCGGTCGAGCCTGTTGGTGTTGAAACAATCAAGCCGTCTGACTAGGAATGAAATTGCTAAGAACGAAAGCTCGTGGGTTGTCGAATAGTCCTTACCACAGCCTCGGTAAGGTGTTGTCCATCGACGTAAGCGTCAATTGTGTTTAGGTGAGGGCTTGATCCTCGGTGCAGAGCAACCTCGTTCATTACTTGCCAATCTAGAGAATCATTAATGCGTTGCGTTTAGAAAGGGAAAAGAAATGAAAAATACCTTCGCCCTCCTTGCCTAGCTTATTCCCATCCTTATCTAAAAAGGCGCAGGACAGGCGCATCCTGTACAACACCGTGGCTTTCCCCTGGAATACGCTCTCCAATGCTTTCGAAAAGTCGTCGACATCTGCGTGAACGAGCCCAATCAACCATCTGAAAGAGCGATTGCAAAGAAAGGTGCCAACTGACGGAATGGAAGGAGAAAACCAAGTGTACCCATAGAGAAACTGAGAACAGGAGGCACAGCTCCGACCTTGAATAACGACGAGGCATGGAGAATTGTCCCGTCGCCTCCAAGTGTTATAACGAGATCAATTTTCTCGGCACCATCGCCTGTGACAAACAGTCTGTTCAGCAGTAAGGTCATGAGGACAGTGGACGTACCAGAGCGCCAGACTTCTACATCTCGTGGTATATCCCTTCTGTCTTCGTGGAATACCCTTACATTAGGGTAGTGAGCGCGTAGATGGCTAAAAGCTGTCAGTGCTGGTCGCGTTTTGCCAAGACGACTCACTCAAGAAAGGAGTCAATGGTGTCGATGACTGGTTTTGTGCGCAATTTATTTACGATGAGAATAGATTTGACCTGTTCCGCGTTTGTTCTGTCTTTGACTGATCAGTTGGCTGCAGATCAGTTGCGATGAACGG
This sequence comes from Lactarius indigo, assembly GCA_025766275.1. Lineage (NCBI taxonomy): Eukaryota > Fungi > Basidiomycota > Agaricomycetes > Russulales > Russulaceae > Lactarius > Lactarius indigo. The sequence goes on from JAFKAC010000007.1 coordinate 108,731, forward strand.
GTTGCAAACGTACGGGGCGGGGGAGCTGGGAAGGTGGAGAAGAAAGCTGGGGAAGAGCGTGGTATGGCCCACCTGCGTGCGAGACTACGAGTCGAAAGACATCGTCTGAGAGCGAACAGATTCATGCTTGTGAGCCTGGCTTGGTGGCACCGCGGTTGATCAACTCACGCGTTTATTATGTAATACACCAGCCGCGTCGCACCCTTCGAGACGCTCGCAGTCCTTCCCATCGTCCCCACAATGTCCGACCACGCTAAGCGGACACGTTCACAACTCTCGTTGGCCGATGAGTTTGGAGACGTCCACCTCGGAGTCTCCCCGTTGAAGGCTGCCAGGCAAGAACAGAGAAAAAACATACCGGTGGCCTCTCCTGTTTCTTCTGAACCTCACGTTCCTCCCAACGTCGAAGTCAATCAGAGTGACGACGGGCCTTTACTCTCTCATCACGACGATCGACCTCAGAAGCGCACTTCTCCGAAACCTCAAGAGGACGATCCTGAGAGACAATTTAAACGGCTGAAAACGGACCACATCGAGGGTGAGTGCGATGATGCACCACCTCATGCCCACGACTTGCGCCCAGAGGAGTCTCGCGTCACTGAGATAACGCGGCCTAGTGGTCCGTTTGATTTCTCGGCCATCAGCCCGAAAGACTTGCTCTCGCCCCCGGGTTCGAGGCCGCTGGGAGTATCCTGGACGAAGCGAGCTCAATCGGCCCCTCTTGTGTCACCGTCTGCACCTAACCGGAATCTTGGGCAACTCATGCCCTCCCCTCGGAAAACAGCCTCGGTCTCACCTGTGCGGGAAACGTTTCGTTTCTCCAGCCTGCCGCGTGCTCTCGGACCCTTTGCCGGTGACATGCTTGTTCGCAACGTTGGGAGGTCACCGACAGAACCCGAACGTGACAGTGAACCCACAACTCCACATATATCACTGGCATCGAACGAAATGGACGCTTCCTTGCGCGAGAAGCCGACGCTGGTGATTGACACCACAACTACCTGCGATGATCAACTTCCTGCTGCAGGACCTAGTTTAGAGGTCACTGCCTCCGACGTCTCTCTCGCTGGTCCACTTTTACCCCTCGATGTGCGTGCTTGCATTTCTATCGTGTCAATAATATTCATTTTTGCGCAGTTCTGTGTGACAACCCCTACCACATCTCCAAAGGGACAAAACAGCGATATTACGCCTAAGGCTACTGCGCCTGTCCCATCGTCCCCTCCGGGTGGTCGTCTAACTCCTATCCCCTCTAGTGATCCACTCTCGCCATTGACCGATGATCCTCCATCCCCTCTCTCCGCCCTCTCATCTCTATCTGAACTTGATCACAACCCGTCGCTCAGCGATTCCGAGATGCGCACTTCTGTAGAGCCTCCCAGTCGTAATTCCCAAGAAGTGAATCCTCCGCTTTCTTCGCTCATCACAGCTTCGAAATCAATCGACGCGTTACCTCCAGTAACAAGACCGGTTACTGGTTCTACGTCAAGAGGCAGGGGAAGACGAGGTTTCACAGTACCATACGGCTCAGCTAGGCTGACGCGTTCGTCTACGACAAGGGAGAAAAAGGAGACGGGGTCATTATCCAGAGACAGCACTGCCAGTTCGTTGCTCCTTTTCGATTCCCTAGACACCCATTTTGATCTAAAGCTAGGACCGCAGAGTACTCTTTCGGTCGCCCCTGGGCCGTGTTCTCACAAACAATCTTTCTCATTTGCCATGCCCACCTCGTCTTCCCTAAACAAGGCCGTGGAACGAGCTCCTGCCAATTCTCCACAGAAGCCGTGGTCGCTCCCAAAGCGCCAGCCTCCCAAGCTGCTGTCGCCAATGAAGCCTGCTTCAATGCTAGGAGCACCGTCTCGTTCAAAGCACACTGGTCTATCAAATCTTTCGCTTGCTCTGGAGAAACTAAAAGCTGCCCCACCTTCGCGCCCTGCGACCACCCTCGGCTTTACTCGCGACACGGACAATGCAATTGGTAGCTCCAAACCCACTCCCAAAGCAATGGATGACAGTACCGTTCGTCTTGGGAACGGGTTACCTCCGAGCGCAAAGGATGGCTGCTACGCCGTTGAAGAGGGCGGCTTCAGTCGGGTCCGCAGCAAATCTCCAACCGAATGCTCATGCATCTGGCAGCAAGACTACGACAGTGATTACACGTCCTTCTAACCTACCTCCCACTACTGGCCCTGTGGCGAAGATCAGCCTAAATTCGGGCATTGTTGTGGGGAAGAGTTCGTTTAGTAAGCCGCGGGGGTTCGTGTACGGAGGTGTTGGACAGAGGCGCCCGTTTGAAAAAGTTAGCAAGAAATCTAGCCTTCCTGTTGTGGAAGCTAGTCCGGTGAAGGGTTCAGAGAGTTCCCGAGCTGTCAATGGGAACTCTGGCGAACTGCCTTTTCTGTCCGTGGGCCAGATGCTCCCTCCGGCCTCAACCTCGCGCGAGAAGGACGATAGCCAGGTGGCGGTCCCTGCACCCTCGGTGGGTATTGAACCGATGAAATTGCAAGAGGCCTTCACAGGGCATGTTGGTAATCCGAAAGCAGATGGAAATGTGGCCGATGATATTACTGACGCTGGCGAAGCTGAGCTTCCAGACATGTGGAAGGATGCGTCGCGCCGAGCATCTCTAGCTTCACAATTTCTGCAGCAAACTTTGGCAGTCCTCCCCGCCACACCTCCACCTGGTTCAAAGTCGACGGCTATCATTCGACCGCAGTCTAGCTCGCAGGGAACCAGGAGTGGGCTCCGTTCCGGCAGCAGTCTAGATGTTTCAGGCTCCCGAAGTGCAGGAGCGCCCTCAAATGGTCCCGACGTTCGCACACACGGTTCCCACTCAGGCGCCACCACCGGGGCACCATCGGCAACAAAGCCATCTTCGTTGAAAGTTCTCAAATCATGCACAATATTCGTTGACGTACGGACAGATGACGGGGACGATGCTGGGGGTCTGTTCGTAGACATGCTAAGAGGGCTCGGTGCGAAGGTATGTGCATTTCTTTTTACTCTTGGATGACCTTATGGCTGACCGATCTGGGACCGCAAGATCATTGGACGTGCCGGACAGTCTTGTACGCACATCGTGTATAAGAATGGCTTGATGAGTACTCTGACGAAGTACAGGTGTGTATAGACACGGGTGTTGATTGTGAACTGATCGTCTAATGCCACCTTGAGCAGGTTGATGCGCGAGCCAAAGCCCCTTGTCGTTGGCATCTCATGGGTGGTCGAATGCACTGAGCAACGCAGACGAGTTGAGGAAGACAATTTTGTTGTCGACCTAGAAGGTCTGAACGTAGCAGGCAACAACAAAGTGGGTTATGTCTTCTCACATACAACACCGAACCTAAATAATTGCAACCGCAGCGCCGGCGTTCGATGCTCCCCAAACACATATCGTCGAACATCCAGTCCCATACGATGACAGCACCGTCCCAAGCTAGCTCTAGCCTTGGTGGAACCTTGACGAGTGATCAGTCTTTGGACGGGTCTTCAGGTGAGACAATCCACTTTGTAGTAGGCTACGTGGCTCATTTATTCTTAGTGGGTGCTGATCACTCGCTACATTCGAGTGATGGCTTTGTTGAGGATGAGGACGAGCTACCCCCCCTAGAGAGAGCAAGGCAGAGGCGGAACATCTTTTTCAAGCGATAGCACTTGAGTGACATCACCCCACGATTTACGACTGCTTGCACGCACATTTCATGGATGGACCTACAATGAGCAATTTTTGTATCAGTAAATTTTAATAATGTAGTCACATGATTGACGCGACGCGATCACATGATAAGAATTGGGGTTGCGGCGGTGTTAATTCCCACGGGGTGTTTGCTTTGCTTTAACGGCGTCGACGACAGCGACCTCTTTCCCGCCAACAACGACGCCCGCGTGAGCCGCGCCTTCGTCATTATTACCACGGCAATGGCTCCTCTTCGTGATCGCCCTCCTTCTAATACCACTGAATCCGAGTGGCCACCTCAGTCCGTCACACCCCTTCGCATTGCGAAAAGAGACACACCCGGACGTCAACATGCTTCACAGATCAGCCGACGAAGCTCCAATACTTTTGCGAAGTTAACTCGCAGCAATCTTGTATCTCAATCTCCCTTTCGTTCTCAGGCCCCTTCCGCCCCCGCGCCATCTCGTCCTTCGTCCGTTGCCAACGTGCCTCCACCGCGTCGCGTGAGTGGCGAGAAGAGACCGCGTCCCGATTCTATGCAGTCCCATGTAGAGAATGAGCGGCCCCTCGGTTTTAAGAGACGCCAGTCTAAAGGTTTTCAAAACCTCATCGAAAAGGAACCGGTCTCAAAGAGCCCATTCCGCCGTCCTACCAGTCCAGATGAGGATCCCTTCCCTCCACCGCCACCTCCACCGAAAGTTATTCATACAAGTCATCTTCCCACTCCGTCTTCATCAGCGTCTCCCGGACGCTCGTCGTTGGTCTCTAAGCGTTTGCACGGACCCAGGCTTATCGGACACGACGTCCCCAAGCGCCAAAGGAGAAAAACGGTGACATTCGATGAGACTTGCGACGTCGTTACTTTCGAGCGTGATGATTCGCTCGACTCTGATGTTTTTTCTGACGATGATGATGATTACGGCGAACCAGAGGAGTATGGAGAACCGGCCGAAATTGTCGAGGCAAATGACAGCATAACCGGGCTTGTCGATTCAATGATCCAAGATGCTCGCGATGCTTCCAACCCCCAGACTCCTCCAATGGACAGATCCTTGCCCCCACACATGGACAACCAAGATGGCGTCCCATACGGTCGGTCCCATCACGCTGACAGGGCCGCCAATTCCCGCCACTCTCACCCGACTACTCCGCTAGAGATTTTGGAGACTCTCACTTCCGTCGCCAAACAGAGTCCTTCTGTTCCCAGTACGCCTCCGCAAGGTCAGTCAGTGGGACCCACGGTTCCACTCGGGCGATCAACACACTCGGAGAGAGTACTAGCAGATCGGCTGCCCGACGATGTTGAGGACGACGTACGAATGCTCCCCCCGTCACCTTCACCCGCAACAATCAAGAAGCATCCACCCAGTGACCGTAGTGAGAGCCTCCTCCCAAAGCTTGACTTTGACACCCATCGGCAAGATGTGAATGATGAGTCAGGTACGTGTGATTGATCATTTACGTAGTTACACAACTCAAACTCTTGAACAGGCAGTGAACATGCACACTCGTTTAACTTGCCGAGGCCGGAGGACGTTCAGATTGTTGAACTATCATTCATGTCTTCTGAGGGCCACTCAGGGTCGCTATCCGAAAGGGTTGGTGCTTTCCAACACGACCCTCTAGCCATCGAGCTCGAAGCAGAGCTTGGGGTAGTCGTCCAAAGTACACCAAACTCTCATATACAGGCATCGACGCCACCATTGAGGCTTAAATCACCTGGTGGCTCGCTCGGAAAAGTGTCTGAGTCACCTAGCTCGAGGGTACTTCCCCGACCACCCCGAAGTCGGAGCGAGTCACCACTTCCCCCTCGGATGGAATCTCCATTTTGGTCTCGCTCAGGGTCACCGTCGCTAGCACATCGAGGGTCTCCTTCATTACCTCCTTCTGGTTCCCCAGCATTCGCAGCACCATCGCACGTAGCACCACCATTCTCCTTTGGCTTCGAATCGGTACCGAGCATTGGGAGTTTAGGCAGCCGTGGTAGCGTCGAGAGTCTCAGCCGACGCAATCCCAGAATCGACCGCGAAGATATCCACAAACGCTTACTGCGCAAGAGAAACACAGACAGCCCTGTGCTGGAGGAACCTGGCGAAGTATCAATAGCCGACCGTTCAATGGGCGGAGACGAGACTGGTATCAGTGCCGAGTTGGATGATGTTTCACTTGCCCCGTCCCAACCTCTTGTACCCCCTCCACTACACAGAGACGGAACCTATGATGGCGTCATGTCAATTGACCCGAATCCTCAGCCCGCTGACCCGCCGCGCCCCTCTCTTGTCGTCCGTGCTCAATCAGAATTAGAGGCAGGTGCTAACACCGCCGGCCTTCAGACTCGAATACGGCATGTCAGTCCCGGGCTTGATCTCGGTATCAGCGCACCAGGGACAACCAGGGTCGAGATTGACGAAGTCCGAAGTGCACTGGAGCGCCTTGTTCAGAATGTTGTCACTGACTCGGCCAATGCGAGCATGTCATCGCGGCCATCCCCCCAAGGCCTCAATACGAAGGGCAGTCGCGCCTCTTTAAAGATCGCCACAGTCGCAAAGGGAGTCAAAGCACGAATGTACGACCTTCCTGATGGCTACGACAACGACATCACAATGGAAGAGGACGATGACTTTGATGAAAAGCTCGGCGACCACGAATCACAACACCTGACGCCAGACGAGTCGACGACACCCGAATTACTCTCTGGAGGAGGGTTTATGAGCCCATCACTGAGCCGTAACGCAAGCGAGTCATCGAATCCATTGCAGCCTGTACAGAAAGACGCCATTCGAGCCCGTGAACAGATCATCCTCGAGAAGCGCCGAGAAATGCGCCGACGTGAACAAGATGAAGACATGGGTTATGTTACTCCTCCGCGAAATCCGCCATCCTCTACATCGGGCAGACCAAGCGCTCGACGTAGCATGAGCACTGGGGATGTCGAGGATTTGCAGGCGGCGGTGAGGTCGGCGGCCTTGAACCCATCAGGATCGAGTGTACTCCCCGAGGTGGTAGCAATGGAAGAGAAGGACCCACTCGCCGAAAGCATTGCGAGAGAGCTCAGGAAGCTACGCGGTTCGACGAAAGGCGTGAGTCTTTGTACTTTCGCTTGATGGATCACTCGAGCAGCTTTCTCTAGAGATATCATGTTCGGCAACATAGTGAGACTATTTACGCTTCATCAGATGCAGATAGGGTCTCGCACATCAATGGTGCCGGCGATGTCGACGGCGGAAGGGCCTGGAGGACAGTTCGCCGCCCATCGGATATGGTACGCAGACATCAATGCGGTGGCGTCCAAAGACTAACGTCGCATCACAGAACGAGTATGCCAAGCAAATCAGAGAGTACCGTTCCCAGGAAAGGGCAGGAAAGAGCCATGGGAAGGTCTTTGTCAGAGGCGAGTAGCTCAGCTCAAACGTTCGTTCATACAAACTTGCATCTAACTTCGGCTTCCATAGTGATCCATGCAAAGGGTCTCGATTTGCCGTTCCCCCAGCAAACCACTCTCGTGACCTGCACACTCAATAATGGGATTCATTTTGTCACGACTCCAGAGTGTAAATTAGAGAAAGACTGTCAGATCGAGCAAGAATTTGAACTGTGAGCAGGCTTGCATCTATTCGCTGTTTACACTAAACCTCCAACGCTTTGTTAGCATTGAGCATAGCAAACTCGAATTCACGCTCACCCTGAAAGTTCGGCGAGACCCACATATCGTTGCCCAGTTTAAGGCCAATACTCCTGCACCCCCTCCTCCCCCTCCTCCAGCGCCACCTGCTTCCAAAGGGGGTATGCGAAGCTTTTTCTCTTCTTCCCCAAAGAAGCCTGCGCGAGTTATTCGGCCCGTATCAGTGGCTCCAGTCGTACTCGAGGAGAACCTTGCAAGGTATCTCAAACCCGATGGCACACTGGCGCGCGCTTTCGTGTCGTTCAAGGATATCGCAGCGCGTTGTGATACGCGCCTTTTCGAAACCAGTTATCCCCTAATTGGCCAGCGTTTGGAAAGCGGGTCAAAGGTCAACTCGGTAGAAATTGGCGAGCTCGTATTGCAGTTCTTTAGACTTCCACCACTGCCTGGAATTCCATCCAGTCAACTTCCTCAGAGTTTGGAGGAGTGCCACCGCGGCTTACGCCACGTTCATTGGCACAAGATGACGTACTTTGAGGGAACCCTAACGCAAAACGGTGGTGACTGCTCAGTACGCCGATATTAGCCCAACCCCTTCATTCAGCAACAACTAATTTTGACTCGTAGACATGGCGGAGAAGACAGTTTCGCGTCATCGGCGCCAATCTGGTCGCGTTCAATGATGTAACGAAGAGGGCGACCGTTACCATCGATCTGCGAAAAGCACTTGCGGTCGAAGATATTCCTGACTCACGAAACCGAGTCTTAGGCACTTCCTCAGCGCAAACATCTCTGGGTAGTTTTGACGAGTTCGAAGGTCTCTATGGCGTAGAAAGATCTTTCCGCCTCCGTTTTCAAAGAAACTTGGAAATTGTCTTCTTCACTGATACGGACGAAGAGAAAGAGAGATGGTGAGTTATCCGTGTCATGTCACATGGTAAAATTTAAACGCCGTGTGATAGGCTTGAAGTTCTGAGCGCGCTGATTGGCCGAATCCCACCCAACCATCTTTGGGCAGAGTTGTTGTGGCAGCGGCAGCAGGACCTGACGAAGCATCTTCCATCTGCCCCATAAGGCGCCGTTGAGTATCGGCAATTATGGAGAATCCACCCAAGCGACACCTATTGAATGCTCCGAATGAAGCCTCCACACCCCGGCCTGGCAGATCGTGCGAGCACGAATGGCGGGACCATGTATACAGCACACTGCATTTGCATCATTGACTCTCTTACATCTCATCTCACGTCTTGATAGCGCTCATCACTGGTCAATTATGGTTTCGGCCCGTTATACTTTAGCAACTTATGTATGTTACATTCAGGCTAAGCGACTTATTGCATATGCGTTTCTTCTGCTGGAGGTCACTCTCCCCTCAGTCCGACAGTCACTCCCCACGGTCTTTTTTGAGATTCCGCTTGGCCGTGTGGCAAACGAGTGTGCAGCCTCAGGAATCAACCCAAGGCAAAGTGGGGGGTATGCTCCAGATGTATTATAACGAATCTTGTGCTTGAGTACTTGAGTAGCTATGTGAAGTTGTCCGTCCATATACTGTCGCGAATACTTTGTGATTTATACTGAAATCACTAGTCCAGAAAACAAGAGGTTAGGAGGACAATCAACTGGTATTGATATGCGTGTCTATCCGAGCTACAGTACAAATGAGGTTTTGCGGTATATTGTATCAGGTAAAGGTGAGACCAGCTGGGTGGGTGAGTAAAGAAACACCATAAAAAGTACAGAAAGCAGCTATGGGTCCAAGAATGTTCCGCATATACGAGACGACCAAAAGCAGACAGTGCGGTAAAATGCAAGTAAAAAGAAATTAAAATTAGTCGCTCCCGCGTTCCCGCTCCTTGCGGCGCCGACGTTTCTCCTCCTCGTGACGACGTTCTTCTTCTTCCGCCTCAAGGTCCTCCTTCCGGGCAATCCGGGTACTACACGACTCCATATTTAGGATCAGGGTAAGAGTGCAAGGAAACTAGCGACGTACCTGACAAATTCCTCCCGTTCCAGAGCCACCACATCTGCCTCCATGTCTTCGTCATCGCTCACCACGTCTCGCGCCACGTACTTGGAACGATCACGCCCGAAGATTTTCCAAATCTCGTCCTGAATGCCGTTGGATGGGGCGGGTGCTCGTTTGCGAGGATGGTGGTCGTATTCGGAATCAGATTCCGACCCAGAATAAACCGACGGTGGTGTGCGGGCACGCTTTTTCGGCGGAGGTACGCTCGATCCGGATGGGGCCTTGTTGGCCCCCGAAGAGGGGCGAGAGAGTTTGGCGGATAGGGATGACGATTTGGTCACGGTCTTCGGAGTGGGTCTCGTGGCGGGTAGCGATGGGGCCCTAGAACCGGATGGGCGGGGAGAAGACGGCTTTTTCAGCGTAGAAGGCGTCGAGTCTGGGCGATAAGGGGGCTTAGAGGGCGTACTCGCACCCGATGCGGCGGGAGACGGCGGGGAGCTGGCCTTAGTGGCCGTGCCGGACATCGGTTTGGTGCCGAACCAGTCATGGAACTCGCGAGCATCCTCGCCCTCGAGAGTCTTGTTCTCGCGCGCCCTGGCCCGGTCGCGCAGGATCTCATCGATAGTCCGCGTGTCCCGCTTGACCGTGTTGAGCTTCGTCAGGGTATTGGGCATGGCTGTGAGACGTGCGCGCACGGAATGGGTGCCACCTGCAGACCCGTCAGTTGTTTGCGATGAAGCGGTGACATTGACGGCGCCCCCGGGCAGGCGCCGTCCGACCCTAGATATCCCCGTGGAGTATCCAGCACGACGCGCAGCATTTTGGGAGAATTGTAGCTGGAGGCGTCGCTCGCGTTTTTCCTCGCGGGTCAGCGCAAGGCCCATATCCGCTTCCGCCTCCTCGTCTGGTATCCGTTTGATAGTCGAAGAGGAATTTGGGTGGCGAGGAGCCCCGTCTTTGGCCCTCTTGGGACCGTAGAGCAGAGCCTGGCGCTGTTCTTCTTCTCGTCGACCCATCTCCTTCAACTGTGCCTCTCGCTCTCGCTCTCGTTTCTCTTGCCTCTCCTTCTCACGTTTTTGTTCCTCTAGTCGATGCCGCAACAACTTGGCTTGCCGTTCGCGTTCTTTGCGGTCCTCTTCTTCCTGCTGGAGCCTGCGGGCCTCCTCCTTCCGCCGTCGCTCTGCCTGGATGGAATCAGCTGCTCGAGTGGATTCTTGCGTTTGAGCTTGGCTCAATTCCATAAGGGCAGCGAATCCTCTACTCGTCATGATGGGCGACAGCGAGGAGTACAAGAACTACGAAACGACGATTGAGAGAGATGAGGATGGATGGCAGTGGTGGCACTGTCAATGCCACAACCGTTTCATATAGTTAGCCTGTATTAGTCAGCGTGACCCCCCGTGACTCACGTGACTAGCCCGATTAAATCTTTTACTATAGAGCCCCTCTCAGCCTTGGTCTCAGCACTCAGTAGCGCGGCTTCTGGAATACGCAGGGACTAAGTTAAAGTTCACTTAGGACGCTTTCAACATAGACAACTTATTGATGACTAACACAGTGCCGACCAAGGTGTCAGCAGCCAACTTGGTCCCAACGGTCATCAGTGAAATACCAGCGTAACTCAAAGTCGTGCAATGAACGTTCAGTATTACTTACCATTACTACCTACCATGATTGTCAAGGAGGTGGTAGTCGTGGAAGGCTGATACGGTCCATACGGACAGTATGTTGTTACCATGTTGACGCTCATTCAAGCGCCCAGGGCAGTGCGACTTAAACCCCAAAATGGGTATAGGAGCGCACCCCCTAGCTTGAATCGTCTTAACGGGGACCGGGGACCAGGTAATCGATGCAATTCTGCGGCTCGGTGTACTGATGAATATAGGGATCAGTTTGTGTACCATGAGAGCTGGAAGGTGCCCATGCCATGTGAGGGTCCTTCGTAAGCCTGGCTGACTCACTTAGAATTCAAGTCAAGTAGTGCTTAAGCTAAGTCCGCGGTCCTGGACCAAACGCCGACACGGCATGGGTTCAAGTTGGCAAGCGAACAGCCAATTCCCCCCTTGGCGACATGATTACAAGGGAGGTGTTACAGTAAAAAGTGATAAGACCTCACAGTATAAATTTGGGCCAGCGAAGTGTCCGACTGGATAGCGTTGAGAGGGAACGACGAGCCTGCGATGACGTCAGACAGTACTATTTCTCCGTCGGTTCTGGCCTGAATCCGAAAGGGAGGTCGGCCGCACTCAGGCTGACCGCCATGTTCCACCGAAACCAAAAGGCCAAAACCTTGCCACCAGCTCGTACAGAGCACAGCGGACAGAGCGCAAACACGCAGAGTCAGATATCAGGCAGGGCCAGCACCGTGTCGGGGACCTATGGTGAGGCCGCTCAGGTGAGTGCCGGTGAGGCTTCTACCGTCACTTGACGGACTTCCTAACACCTTTCGCTTCTTGTATCAGAATTGGCGCATATTCTACTCGAAGAATAGATTCTGGTTTCCGTTTGGCATTATATGTGGGTGCCCGAGCTTTTCTTGGTCGGTCCACGTCTAGTAACCTGGGTCCTCAGTGGGGATCGCCTTGGGACTCGTATTCGTGGGGCCATATACTTTACCTGACATACCAGGTCATTTCTCGGTCTTCCTGGAGGACTACGACATTTCTCTGCCGCTCCCCCTTCTTCCGATCGACCTTTCGCGGGTGCAAGCCGAGTGGCAGCGACTTATCAGCACAATCCCTGAGCCCTGGAAATTAAATGCAGACGGGCGGGAATTCCGAGTTGGAGATGCGATCAAGGCGAGAGGTCTGGAAGCAAACTACCCTGTGATTTTGATTCCTGGAGTGATTTCGACGGTATCTGCGTTTCCAACCTCGAGCTCAGGTTCCTAGTGTGTTGATGCGTTCATTCCCCAGAGCCTTGAGTCTTGGTCAACGTCGCCAGAGTACCGCGCTTTCTTCCGCCAGAAAGTATGGGGTGGTTTCCAGATGCTCTCCCAGGTGACTTTCAACCGCGAGAAGTGGATGTCCTCACTTCTATTGGATCCCGTCACGGGTCTTGATCCTGAGGGGGTGAAGGTTCGGGCTTCAGAAGGATTCGATGCGGCCAGTAGCTTCATCCAAGGATATTGGATATGGTAAGTCATTTTGGCGCCGTGTGTTGCTTAGTAAACGTAAACTCATACATGCATGCTTGACGTTTCAGGTCCAAAGTTATTGAGAACCTTGCTGTGGTCAACTACGATACGAATAACCTGGTATTAGCTCCTTACGACTGGCGCCTAACACCGTATAACCTTGAGGAACGTGACGGGTATTTCTCGAGACTCAAGACTACTATCGAGGGTTTCAAGTAACGAATCCTCCTTTTTTTTGTGTCACTCAGATCGACTGACGTTTACCGTGGTCTCGCAGGAAAAAACAAAGAAGAAAATGCGTCATTGCCGCACATTCAATGGGTAGTACTGTGCGTGATCTGCAGGATCTCATTCATCACCGAGAATCTGAGACACTTTTTTTTAAAAAAAACTAGGTGCTTTTGGTGCGATTTCATCCCCGTCTTGACACTGACTAAGGGGAGTTGACCCTCACGTTCGAGTAGTACTTGTAAGGCCCTGTGAGAGCCCATCCTCACTCGTGCTGATTTCATCACGCCATACAGCTTGAAATGGGTAGAATCCCCTTTGCACGGCCAAGGAGGTCCAGACTGGGTGGAAGTGAGTTTAGTCTCATCGGCGCTGATGGAGAATAGGTGGCTGACGTTTATTTTCAGAACCACATACAGGCCTTCGTTTCTGTCGCAGGAACACACCTTGTAGGTTCTTTGATGTCACTCAGAGTTCCTGACCGCTCAATCGGTATGTCGCAGGGCGTGGTAAGTTTTTGGCCGCCTTTGTGACAGTAAAGGTGCGATCAATCTTGGACCGAAGGCTAAAACCACGGCTGCATTGCTGTCGGGAGAGATGAAAGACACCGTAGATCTGAATCCCGCTGGTGCATATGGTCTGGGCCCTTCTTCAATTTGACCGCCTTGTTTTCTCTGATCTGTATTTGAAGTGCTTGAGAGGTTCTTCTCAAGAAAAGAACGGCAGCTGCTGTTCCGTAGCTGGGCAGGTGGTGCAAGTCTGTGGGTCAAAGGAGGTAACGCCGTATGGGGCAACGCCACTCACGCACCGGACGACGGGGAAGGTGGCCACCATACATATGGTGAACTTATCTCTTTTCGCCAGATAAATCCAATGCCCCCGGGTGGCGAGGACGTCGACACACCGCCATTTATGCAAGAGCGGGGTCAGACCGCCCATGCTACAACAACAGAAGGTCCAAGTAAATTTCCTTTGTCGAAGAATCTGACTGCCGATGAGGCGGGTCCTTGGATCCTGAGGCACACTCCTTGGACGTTTAGGGTGGGCTTCGTTATCTCCTCTTTCCTTCCTTAGACATTCTCACGGAATCCTCAGAGAATGATCGCTGCAAGTTATTCCTATGGCATTGAGCGCAATGAAGAGGCCTTGAAGCGCAATGACCTAGACCACACCAAATGGACTAATCCATTGGAATCAAGGCTCGTCACAGACTGTATCTTACTGACGCGTGGGTCTCTTAATTGTACGACTCAGACTACCTAACGCGCCGTCGCTGCAAATCTACTGTGTCTATGGACATGGAAAGGAAACTGAGGTGAGCATTTGGTCTGGCCAACAGGAAGACTCGTGCTTAAACGAGAACGCAGAGATCATACTGGTTAGCGAGCTTATGACATCTTTATGTTTTGGCTATACCAAATATGCGTGCACAAAGGTACATCTCGGAACCGCATGAATCTGATTACAGCAGTACCGAAGCCGAAGTATGCCCGAGGGATGCCACCTTTTCTGAGCAGAACACGAGCCTGCCACAAGACATGACATTTGCACGAAGTTGGATCGATAAAGATTATTCGAACGAAAGCTCGAGTCCCAAGGTTTGTTTGCGCAGTAATAAAAAAAAGTTTGCCATGACTGACCACATTCGTACTTCTGGCGTAGATTCGAAACGGCGTTAAGATGGGAGAGGGCGATGGCACTGTCTCACTTCTCAGTTTGGGGGCTATGTGTGTCGAGGGTTGGAAAAGGAAGCGATGGAACCCTGCTGGGATTAAGATCACCACAGTAGAGGTACGGGTGTTAATTTATCGTCCGGTGTTCTGTTTTCCCGACACTCTCTGACACGTCGGGTTGGCAGTTACCCCATCGACCAGAGATAACACTCCCTCGTGGCGGAGCCAATACAAGTGATCACGTCGACATTCTTGGATCCCAGGCTCTGAACGAAATCATTTTAAAGGTAGCAACCGGAGCAGGGGGAGACATTCGCGACAATTATGTCTCACGAATCCGGGAGTATGCTAAGAAGATTCGCTGGGATGCTTAAGCTCGGCGTGCGATAGAGGTGACCAAAGATGATGAATCATAAATAGACTGTAGACTGTAGACGAAAGCCAACCTTATGCTATTCTTATGTTATTCTCTACATCACTCAGCAACGGCACGAGGGACTAGATCGATCGTTTGTTGGTCTTGCCATCCCCTGTAATCCACACATTTTTGTCTGCACGCCAGAACGGCGTTGTTGTTTCGGGCTGGGACCAGACGAACTGAGTCTACGACTGCGCCACATCATGCGTGGCCCCTGTGGAAAGGGCAAGTTGTTGACCATATTAAAGTGCAGTGCTGTAACCATGAGTGTACACGCATTAAACACAAAAACCAACACATAAAAAGTCCGTGTCCTCCTCATGGCGGAGATACAACAAGTAATGAAAATAATTTACAAGTGTATGCAATGATATTGTTATACAGCGGATTGATGATGGGTGTTTGAGTTGCCAAATGAGTGGTTTCCGTCTTTGTACGGATAGGCGTATGAGGCGCCAGTAAGGGGGTGCGACTCATCCTCCTGCTTCACATGGGTGTATTTCGGGCCAGCGTTGTTATTCATGGGAACGACGACGACTGCGGGACCGGATCTCCAAGTCTTCTCGTTTCGTAACTTCTGTGCGTACGACGAGACGATATATGCGGCCCCTTGAAAAGGTCAGCGTCAGCCAAACCGTGCTTTCATATATATATATCCTCGTGAGACTTACAAGACTGGATCAACAAACCAACGATCATGCCGGTGAGGACTGTCCACTTTCCGGCATTGAAATTGTTGTTGCATATGTCCTGGACTTGTTTTTCGGTCGAGCCGTCGATGCAGCGCTGGATGAACTCGTCACGAGATTTAGAGAAGAAGGCCCAAAGGTACAGGGCATCGATGACAATTTGGACGCCGATGGACCAACCGAGCCAGAACGCATAGGTCGAGAGTAAACTGGCCTTGCGGGCGATTGTCCCGAGAAGCCTATAATGTTGGGAAGAAGAGATAATGAACACCGAGCCTCGGATCAGCTGGTGTAACACTTACCCGATGAGGGAAGCGAGTGCTAGAATGCTGTAATAAACTGCACTGGTGAAAATCATAGCCTTGAGCGTGTTCGGAAGACGACCGCCTGTGTAGAACAAAAACCGGTCGTTGGTCAAAGGGGAGGTGTGAGAAGAAATAGGGTATGCTACACACGCAAGGTCGATACGGTGTACCAGCCGCCAGCCGCGATGAGCCCGCAGAGGGCAAGTTGGCAGAAGGAGATGAGCAGTGCGCCGAGTCGCAGCGGTAGACAGCAGAAGAAATGACGGGCGGGCATGCTTGGAATCGAGCGGAAGACTGAGGGGTAGGGGAATGAGAGGTGGTTGTATACGTTCAGTGACGGAAGGCCCTTATTTAAGAGGACCCCCTTTGGGTCGAGGTCATCGCCGCGTTGTGAGCGGTGACCGGTGATCGCTCCACAAACAAGCACAGGGTGAGCATCCCTGAGCCCGTGATACCCGATTTGCTTGGCCCTCCCGAGGCCGTACTGTCTATCCCCCTTCGTAACATCATATGCCACGTATGTACCGAGCATCGGTGCACAGTCTCCTCGGATAATGGTGTGGCGGTGCTTCGGTTCATCTGAAGTACCTCCAAACATACGAGCAACCGCATCAGGTGCAAGCGTCTGGGAAGAGCATGCGGAAAGCGCGGACGCGCAAGGGCCTTCCCGATTCGTCGCCACCTTCAAGTTGCTCGTAATCAGGCATCCACGGTACCCAATTCAACTCAACTTCTAACGGCACATAACGTAGACCGGTGCTACCAGGGCACAGTTATCGGCCACCATGGGAACTGCCATGCACCCGAGCTTTTGCTGGCTCATTGTTAACTTGCTCGTCCTCATTGTCCTCTTCTGTTACTGGTTCGATTTCTTCGAGAGCCGTGACGCGGCTCTGCACGCTGGCACGCTGCGTCATATCGACGCCCTCTTGGACGACACACTCCGTCTGTCGCTATCTGGTCTTCACGAGAATGGCGCTTTCCAGGACCGTCTCCCTGTGTATCTGAAGAGCACTGGAACGCCAACCTCCGCAGCACCACTCGAGCCGATCGCGCCGGCCACCGCTAGAGCGTGGCTCTGCCAAAGTTTGCAGGGAAGGACCATCCACTTGGTTGGTCCGCGCGAGACCTTGTACCAGCTCCACACCTACCTCCTCAAGGCCTTACACCCGCACGCACCACGACCGGGCGCAACGCGCACCTCGTGTCCCGGTCCCCTATCTTGTCCATTTCACGTTCTCTGTCACCCACTCTCACGGCTCCCTGGCTCTGGCTCAGGGCCGCTCACCCCGACCGACGTGGCGTCGACAAACGCCAGCCTGATGCGGTTCGTGTATTCTAGCACCCTGCACCCGTCGCCGACGCGAGATGACCCGCGCTTCCGCTTGCCCTTCGTGGACCCGCGCACTGATGTGCGTGTCGTCGACTCGCGCTGGGTAATGCAGGCAGCGGCCTCGAGAAAAAAGCCCGCAGACGTTCTTGTTCTCAGCCGCGCGCCCCTCCCTGCTCCCGCCTGGAGCTATAACGCCTCGAGGGGCGGCGACTGGACCTGGCTCTCCGCTCTCCGCGGCCTCGAGCGGGAGCACGCTGGGCCGCTGGCCCACCACCTCTTCGCTGAGGTTTTATCTCGTCTTGACTACCTCCCGACAGAGTCGAATACCCAGAGACAGTTACTGCTCGGCGCCGCTCTGCATTCCACCGTCAGCACATTCCTACCCTCTCTACTCTTGAACCTAGAGAAATTACGCGAGCATGCCGGTCATCGTGCCATTTTTGGGGAGAAGCCTGTTCTCTGGTATGGAAGCTGGTTCCAACCCGTCTCGTGTGCTCAGGATCATGTCTCTACTCTGTTGTCTTCCGAACCCGACCCTCAGCGTCTTTTGCTACGCCTGCTTGCTCAAGCCGAGGCGATCGACAACCCGTGGAGTGCGTATTACAACGCACAAGGTCTAGCTTCTTTTGCTGGTTCTTGGCAAAAGTGATCTTGGCTAAACTCGTCACCCCAGTATACATGCACGAACGACTCCTCGCAGAGCTTCTGCCTAAGTATGGCATTGTTTACGTCTCTTCGTTGTCTACGGTCATCCCATCAGGGGTAGGGCGGACGTACAAGCAAGGTGATTGCCTCGCTGCGCCAACTACCTCGTTTCTTATTCTTTTTATAGCCGAGGGTTGGTCTTGCATTCAGCGTGTTTTCGAAACGCCGCATGGCACACTCATGGGGCAAAAGTTTTTGAGGGATCTGTTCGGTGCCCTGGGCTCTTGGGATTTGGGGGATGCATAGAGTCGCTGACCATAGATACCTGCCTTTTGTCAGTTCCTATGATGTCGAGTGATGTAGAAAAATAAGTTATTGTATACGTCTACCAGACTACAGTGGGAAGACAGTCGTCTTGTAGGTCTAATCGTCAAGGGTTTGAGTCCCTCCCCGTTTTTCGACTCTTATCGCGCTTCTGCTTTGTTTTCGGAACAATAACCGTCCTACCGTCACTGGACACCGAGTTGTGCTCTAACAGGTCGTCCGGAATATCTGACTCGCGGTGCTTCTTCCTTTTAGCGCGTCCAGGCAGCGCTTCGCCCACGGACGGCCCCACGACCTGTGCGCTATTTGGGGGTTTGGCGTCAGACTCTACGATAACTCTGAGCTTCCCTTCTTTCCTCCGTCTCCGATCTTCCTTCTTTTTGCGTCGTTCCTCCTTCGCGCGTCTCCTTTCACTCTTCCTCAGTTCTTCTTCGTCACCTGCGTCCCCACCGTCATCGTCAGCGCGTTCGGCACTAGCCCCATTTGCTTCCTCCTTGGCATCGGCCGCGGCTTGGCCTCGCGCGAACCTCGCCGCAAGCATCGATGTCGCGCGCACGGGCTCATCCTGAAACCCTGTCGGTACCAAACGCGCAGCGGCGCCCAAACCAGCGCGAGGTGCGTCGTCATCCCTATCCGCGTCCTGAGCAAGAGCGGTCGAATTTGGCCGTGCACCCGCTTTGGCGCCAAGCTTCGCCCTGAGGTAATCGCCGACCGACTGGGCGGCCGTCGTCAGTTTCTGAAGCGGGTCATCGTCTTCGGACGTAGCGGGAGTTGGGGTCGTCGAGGCGGTCGCGGTGATGAGCGGTGATGGAGAGGCGGTCGCAGTGGTGGAAGACGACGGGATGCCGAGAATTTCGGCGAGCGCGGCCGAGTTGGACGCGGCCATGCGCTTGGCTGCGATGATGCGGGCGCGGTGGGCGCGTGGGCTGTCATAGGATAGAAGGAAACACATTCATGAGCGCGGGTCAAGAGTCGGACGTGGAGGCGGATGACGTACAGCGCACGAACGGGGGCAGGCGTAGCGATGGGGACGGTGGGCGCCGGCGTGGATTCAGATGTCGGGGCTGCTGCCGCCTGGACTCCTAGGGAGGGGGAGACATCGTCCTCGGACACGTCGCTCTTTGATTTTTTCCGCTTCTTGCGCTCCCTCTTGTCGCGCACCGCCTTTTCCTCCTCTTCATCCTCCTGTAACGCCTTGCGCTTCTTCTGCTTCTTCTTTTTCCTCTCTCGTTTGGTTTCGTCAGCGTCTTCTTCCGCGCCGTGTGCACCGCCCACCACTTCAACAGCAACCTCTTCCTCATCGGACGACGATCCGCGCGCTTTACGGAACGGCTCTGTCGCTTCCGTGCCCTCGTTCAGCCTCTGCAGCAAGTTCTCAAAGTCCCGATTCTGCCGCCAAGCGATGCCGTCGGGGTCGTTCTGGTGGCGCTGCATGCCAATGCCGAGCATGTCGAGCTTTTGCGACATTTTGATCGCGTTCGTGCGACCCTCTCCTGACGCACCGAGCCCCTTGGAGGCATCCCAGCCAAATTTTTCGAGATACGCCTGTCCAAAGCGACTTGCATCTGTCCGAAGTGGGCTACTTTCCGCCAGTCAGATAATGAATCCAGGCTCACCATCGGCCCATGAGAGGTTACGTGGATCGTTGCCGATTCGCTGCTTGACCTTCCTACCTGAAAGCCCCATCCTTGGCCCCATCGGCGAATGTCTTACAAGTCGGTCTCGCACCGCACGACTGGGATTTTTGCTGACTAATCGTGTGCCTAATATAGTGAATAGGTTACCGTACACTAACCAACAGGACAAGGAGCAAATATCGTCAAATGTCATCAAATGTCATAAAGATGTCATAAATGCTGGTGTCGCGAGGGCGGAGAACGCGTATCTCGTAGATGGTATAGATGATAATCTGAGGACTCGGAGAACGGAGGTAAGGGAGATGATGGTTCATTGTCAAGCTGGACTGGGGCAGTTGCTCTGCGTGCACCCTTCGACCGGGGCAGCTTCCGTGAGCGTGATAGCATCGGCTGGGGAGTGAACATATGTGCCGGAACTGCGGCTGTCCCCGGAGTCGACCAACGACGCGAAGGGGATGATGTATCGCCCTCTATGGAGAGCGGGGTATCGTAGTAAGCTCGGGAGCTACGCGGATAGCGGGTTGTTGGAGAGTCGGGTGGCCCATGCCGGTGTGAACGCGCGTGCCGTGAACGATCTTCTGTCGAGGTGGGCGAGGTGGTGAGACCATCAGCTTGCGCGAGCCTAGCCTGGTAGTGAACCGATTCACGATGATGCGATTGTCTGGAGCTACTCTTGGGTGGAGGCGCTGGGGGCAAGCCGGTGTCGCCTTGATCTAACCCGCTCTGCGTCGGTTGAACCGAAGGCGGAAGGATAGGTAGGTAGCTCAGCTTGGCGTGAAGCTCACGCTCACGCGCGTCTCTCGTGACCGGGGATGCAGGACTCAAAGTTGAAGGTGAGATCTCGACGGCTCGCCCGGCATCAACATTCTGCGCCAATACTGCAGGCGCGGCATTGATCGGGAGGTGAGTTCTGTGAGAATCTAGAGACGCGAGAACCATAGAAGTGCCGCCGGAATGCAAGGAGGCGGATCGAACCGAGGGGTTGGGGAAGAGTCGGTTGAGGACTGTGTCGGCGCGGGTAAGGCTAGCGCGGGCAGTAGGCTGAAAAGGATGTCGATCCTGCGTAGGCAAGCCTGCTACGTCCTGGGACGTCCGGATCCCAGGAGGTTGAGGGGACTGTGCGCCGGGCGGGAGTTCCTGGCCAGGCCCTCGATTGTCGCGATACGTCCTGAGGAGCGAGGTAGGTGGCTGATCATCGTACACACGTACTCGCTGCTCGACGTCCCTAGATGTATGTCGAGAGCGCGATTTGCGCTTGGGCGGCGGCGACGCCGGAAACTCATCACGAGCAGAATTACTTTGGGAAACTCGCTCGTACGCGCTGCGCCACCAGGATCGTTGTCTGGGCTCGTGCGTAAGGTTCTGGTTGCCAGGGTCCGTATCTGGCTCCGGGTCTACTAACAGATGGTTGAGTTTCGGTAATTAGAAAGAAGGTTTCGCACTGACCACCAGAGCGGCCGTAGCCCCTCTTCTCCAGCTCCCGTTCGACCACCACACCCAGTGCTTCACTTATCTCCCTCCGCGAAAGCCCGTAGTCATACTCGTCTCCTGCACCCAGCCACTGCCTCTCTCCGTCGACGTCGACTTCGACAGCCTTGCTCACTTGCAAACTCCGTTCCTTCTCCTCTTCACGACGCTCACGCCACACTTGCTCGCGGCTCTTATCAAACGCATTTTCGAGCACGGCCACACGACGCGCATGCGGGTCAGTCTCAGCACCGCGCATGCGACGCCACATGTACACCAGACCCGCCCGCAACTCGCGGAAGGTCTCACGGAAGTCCATGGCATGGGCAAATGAGCGTAGACGTGGTGTTCGCCTAGGGCTAGGTGTAAGCGGCCGATATGGCTTGTAGCTGAATGCCTTGATGTGGACGAAAGCGAAGATGCTACACTCGTTTTGGTGTCGACGAAAGCGCGTAAAGGTAAATGCCACTGACCTCATCTCAAACGTCTCGAGGACGGCACCCCAGCCAATGTTGATATCGCCAGCGGTCATATAGGGGGTCTATGATAAATTTACGGTTAATAGTGTGAGAGGCTTCCGCTGAAACAAAGCGCCATACATCTTTGACAACCCCGACCATACTGAGTAGAGATAGAAAAGTGGCTTGCCAGAAGGTCAGAAACACTGTCGGGCATGTATCAACACCATCCTATATGGGTAAAGAGGAAGAAACATACCAACAGCCTTGACGGCAAACAATTTAAGAACAGGGCGATGCGGAGCCAATTCTTCTGCCACGCAAATATACAGTTGCAAAAGGCAATACATGGCTATTGTAACACTGATTGAAATAAGAGTCGTGATCTACCGGACGTTTCCCGTGATCAAAGGCCCGATCCGTAGAAGTGAACAGTATCACGCACCCAGACATGACCCCAGACAGGGGACCAAGATTGCTCGCAATACAAGCCAATGTGATTCAAGATGACAGCGGCAAATGTGGTGCTGCTCTCAACGGTGACCAAAAAAAAAAAAGGCGTGGTATGAAGATGACCCACGTCGGCCGGACGACACAGTACTGAAGTACGCCCCATTTCATCAGTTGCAGAAAGAAAAGGCCATCCTAAGAGACCCCATTGACATGAGAACACGAACAGACGAGAAGACAGCCGCTCTCACTTGAGGTTTCCACCTGACGAATCCCAGGGGAAAGACCCACTTCTTCCGGGGCTGCCTCCGCCGTCTGAGCTCCGCATCGGCATCCTTCGAGAGACCTCGTTTAAGAAAGACCGCCTTTTGCACCTCGGGATCCGGGGACAAATACGTGAGCAAAAGATAAAAGAAGGCAGTGAGGAGGATGGCCTCGTATGCGTCGCGAATGAGAAGTAGAGGGGTAGCGTTATCCTGAGGACAAATACATCAGCAGACAGGTGTAGCGCCGGCTGTTACGGAACAGACCCAGAATAGGTACGACGCCAGACTGATCGAGGCGTATATGGGAACCATGAGAAGCAGCCGTATGATATCTGCACATGGCCATCAACAGATGAACTTCGCGAAGAGTGCAGTGCAATGGAGACGCACAGCGTTGTTCACGTTTCTGTACAGGTACGCAGGTCATAAACTATATTCACGGAAAGCGGTTATGGCGAACGTACGTTGGTGTACCACTGGAGATGCTTGTTGATGAGCCAGAAGGACGTGACGATAGCCAAAACGGTGAAGAAGCCCGACACGATCCATCCTACATCATGCGCTGCAAATTCAAGGCAACAGACGATCGAGGGAGTAAGGAGCCATAGATCAGAAGCCCAAAGAGTCCATGCTGAAAACCCACCCTGAAATACCACGTCCCCGTGCTGAAACAGAGGGGGCCCTTTCTGGGGTGCTTTCGGCGGAAAGCAAGTCGCATTCTCCGACATGAGTTTCCGTCTATACTGGGTAGTATGTGATAAGAATGGAATCACTGAGGAGCCCTCAAAAACACGCGCGAGAATCAAGTGATTATGGGCCGAGCCGACGAGCAGTGTCGGGCCAGCGCCAGACAGTGCGCCGTGAAGTGGTCTGAATATAGTACGACGTTAGCAGCGTTACAGAAGTTGGATATCTCGTCGGCCTAAGCCGTGGGGTTGTCGCAAAGGGGGGCTTCGTGGTGTTCTTGAGAAGAGAAACCCCCCTCAGGGCTGAGCTGCTGTCTCTTTCTGCCTCTCTGCCATCTAGGCACATGCTTGGCATCCCTTTACGGCAATCACACGGCAACCACATCCCGACGCCAGTCAAGCACAGCGTGGGTAACCATTCTCTATTTGATTACAACAAGAAAAGCAAAGCACAAGCAATGCGGAATCAACCTCCTCGATATTCCGTACATCCAAAACTGCCCAATCTGCTTTCTCTTTGAGCACTCGCGCACACGCGCAAACAACAGATATCGTTCACTGGCGGCCGATGTGCGTCCCGGCTAGCTCCCGCTCAAGCTCCGCACTGGGGTCATCCATAATCGGGCTCGCAGGGCGACGACCTCCGCTGCCGCCTTGAGGCGTCTGTCCGCTATAGTACCCAGATGTGGCGCCGTTTGGCGGCGCGTCCTCGCGTATCGGGGAAGCGACGATATCATCGCGGGTTGGGATCGACAACCTGCACGGCACCAGGTTGTTAGGTACATATCTCAGTGCTGCGAATCGCTACCCACTGTCGGTTTTGGTTGGGCCGCGCCGCAGCCCGCACCTCGGACCGGAACGAGTTCACTTCCTCGACGATGAGCTTCTTCATCCCCTCTATCGAGTCCTCTTCTTCGAAGAAGAAGTCGAATTTCTGCCAGGGAGGTCACGTCAAAACTACACCTGGCGTTCTGTGAGGGGCCACATACATTCGGGCAGACGGGCTCATCCGTCGGGTCATGCCAGACGGCGAGGTATGGGTGCTCCAGTGCTTGTTCGCATGTAATCCGCTTCGCGGGATCAAAGTTGAGCATCTTAGCGAGCAGGTCAAGAGCTAGTGGGTTCGCGTGTGGGAAGAGCTGCGAAAACGGTACTCGCGGCCGGATGGGTAGAGACCGGATGTAATCTTGAGCCTATAATTTTTGCAACTTAATAAAACTGCAAAAGTTTTAGCGACCCTGGGAGACGACCCACCCTCGGCGAACCAACGCGACGGAGGGTGTCCTCGGAGGGCGTCCCAAGGTAGTGCAAGATTTGGTTCAATTGGTCTACATAACTGCGTCGAACGGACACCGTCAGTCAGTGGCGAGGTGAACACATACGCGGAAGGTCGCGCTCACTCTCTTCCTTTGAAGATTGGCTTTCCAGCCAACAGCTCAGCCAAGATGCAGCCCACAGACCACACGTCGATTGCGGAAGCCTAGCGAAATTGGGTCATGTGCATCAGCCACCGCGCGCAGATCCGAGAAAAACGCTAAGATCGATCAGACAGATTACCACACGTACGTAGTTCGCAAAGCTGAGCATGATCTCGGGGGCGCGGTACCACCGCGTCGCGACGTACTCGGTCATAAATCCCTGCTTCTGAGACTGGTTGAACCCGCGCGCGAGCCCGAAGTCGCAAATTTTGAGCTCGCAATCCGCATTCACGAGCAGGTTGCCTGGTTTGAGGTCGCGGTGGAGCACATCGGCAGAGTGGATATATTTCAAGCCGCACAACGTTTGGTAGATGAAAGACTGGAAATGTGCGTCCGAGAGAGGCTGGCCGGAACGAATCTGGGACACGCACGCACGCGCAAAAAAAGGGTTGGATTCACAATTAGTACCGGTAAAGCGCGATCACGTACGATTGCGTGGAGATCGGCTTCCATGAGCTCTTCGTAGAGATATACTTCGTCAAAATTACCATCTGGGCCAAAGACGATGTCCATGTCGTAAAGACAGGTGATCTGCATGCCCGGGAAGGCAGGGGCGAAAAAAAAAAAAAAAAAGGCGATGAGGATTGGACATGATATCCGGTGTTTCTAGAAACTCACATTCTTGTGTCTGCGGAAATGATGCAAGAGCCTTGTTCATCGGCGAAACGATAACAACACGAGGATTGCGTCGAACGACGATCAGCATCGTATGACATACGCGGGCAAGATAACAAAACGTAAGGGTCATACTTGATCTCACGCAGACATCGCTTCGTTAGGATCCTCTGGTAAGCGAACACAACGATCGTCAATACGAAATGCTCTTGCACAGCGCCGGCGCCACACAGGGCACGACGAGCAACGACACGACAGATCGCACCTTTGTGTTGATGTTTGTGATCTTTTTGATTGCGCAACCATCGCCAGAGCGCCTATGCTTTGCAGCTACGACACAACCATAGGCACCCTGGCCGAGCTCCTTGACGAACTGATATTCCGAGTCGACCACGAAGGTGGAATTAAGAGCGGTGAAGGAATGCCTCTGCATGGTTCGAGTAACGAGGTGACAGTGGTGGTTCTACAAGCTGTACTTGTACCTGTGCTTGTGATTGTATAGTTGACAGTTGTGACCCGACTAGGGTACCGGGTTTGATGCATTTTTGATGCCCAATCGATATGATCAGCCCAGACCGCCCGCTCACGCGCCCATGTCGTGGTTACCCCAATTCTAACTTCTCGTTCGCACACAGGGGTCCGAACAATTTGACCAGGTCCGGACTCTGGTGTACCCAGGGTCAGACGCCGAGGTCCGTCTAACACCACCGTAAACGTACAACGATAGATTCTACTACTCGCGAGTTGGCTTGCTCTCCCGTACTGCCCCAATAAACCTCTTCACCTTATCCAAGTCTTTCCCTGTTCCGTCCTCAGTCTCAACCCCTCCGCTCACGTCCACCACCCAAGGATGCACGATACCCACCGCCTCGGCAACATTATCGGGGGTCAGGCCACCGGCAAGCACGATCGGAACCGGCGACGACGCGCCACCTGTTGCCCCGACCTCACCTGCACGCACGACGCGTTTTGCATACTCCCAATCAAACGTCTTTCCGCCTCCCCCACTCAGCCCGCCAGGCGAGACGGCCGTGTCAAGCAGTACGTGATGGTGTATGCTTGGTCGAGTGATACTCTGAAGGCCGCGGCCGTCAGCATCCACGTGAAATACCCGGATGACGGGCACAGGGATCCGCTTGCCCCACTCGAGTGGTTCGGAGCCGTGGAGCTGGACCAAATCGAGCTGTGCGGCAGCGACGCAGTGCAAGATGAAGGAGAGCGGCTGGTCCTGGAAGACACCGACCAGAAGCGGGCGGCCGATGATGCCAACAAACTGGGACAGTCGGCGCGCATGGAATGTGAACCAAGGCTCGTTCTGCGTGGCATCGAATGTTTTTTGAAGCGCGGACGATGCGGACGAGATGCGCAGCCCGCGGATGGCGGAAGATATCGCTTGCGCTTGCTCTAAAGGAATGCGTCGTCTGCTGGTAGGGACAAACATCAGACCGAGCATCGCGGCACCAGCGCCGGCCGCGAGAATTGCCTCCTCAGTTGTGCGGATCCCGCAGATCTTCACCAATGGTGGCCATAGCGCATCAGGTTCCGAGTCCTGAGCCTGGTCGAGAAGCTCGGCGATAAATGCGCGCGTGTCCTTGGCTCGCATCAGGGCTTCTCCGACGAGAACGGCACCAACACCCTGTTGCACGTACTGTCGAACGTCCTCTGGACCAGTGATGCCGCTCAGCGCACAGAGAACAACGTCCTGGCCCTTTACCATGTCCGCGAGACGCGTCGTCGTGCCCATGTCGACCTGGAAATCGTGCAAGTTGCGGTTGTTCACGCCGATGACGTGGGCGCCAAGGGCGAGTGCTGCTTCCATTTCGCGTGCATTGTTGACCTCCACGAGTGGCTCCATACCTAGAGAGAGGGAATAGTCGTACAACGCACGCAGGCGAGTAGGCGGCAGCATCGCGACTATAAGTAACACCGTGTCCGCGCCGTGGAGACGGGCCTCAGCGATCTGATACTCGTCAAGGATAAAGTCCTTGCGGAGGAGTGCTGGTCGGTTTGGCAGCGAGTCCACGGCCTGGCGCGCGAGACGTAGGTCGAGTAGAGAGCCCTTGAACCACGTTGGTTCTGTGAGGACCGAAATGACAGACGCGCCGGAGAGGGCATACGTCAGGGCCTGTTGCGCTGCATTAGCAGAGAGGGCGATGGGGCCCTTAGAAGGGCTGGCGCGCTTGATCTCTGCCATGAGAGCCGGGGTTTTAGCTTTAAGCCGAGCGACAAGTGGAATGGGTGGCGGAGCGAGGTGCATAGAAAGGAAGGCGGTGAGATCAGCGGCAGTGGTGCCCGGCGTTGCCTTGGCTGCCTGGACGTCCTTGAGGCGCTGTGCATATATCTTCTCCAAGATGGTAGGTACTTTTGCAGTCGTCGCAGAGTTATCGTCGTTTGAGGATTCAATTTTAAATGGGGGAAGAGTCTGGTCTAGTACACGAGCAGTCGGATTTTGTTCCCAAAGGCCACCGTTGAGCTCAAGGAAGTTGCGAAAGAGATCGTCGCCGAACTGGGAGAGAATACTTTCGGGATGATATTGGACGGCCTCTAGTGTATACCGACGGTGGCGCACACCCATGATGACGCCACTGTCTTGAGAGGAAGCAGTGATTGCGAGGTCGGCAGGTAGTGTTTCGACATTAGCGCTAAGAGAGTGATATCGGGTCGACTCGAAACCCTGAGGAAGGCCGCGGAAGCAGCCTCGGCCGTCGTGTCTAATCCGGCTAAGTTTTCCGTGCATAATTTCGCCAGCATAACTGGAAGATGAGGAGTTTAGTGGCTAGGCTTATCGTCGAGGAGAGTCCATGGCTTCGTATACCTGATCTCGCCACCAAATACATCTACCACACATTCAAGGCCCATACAGACGCCAAGAATCGGGACGCGACCGGCGAAATGACGTATCGCCTCGCGCGATATGCCCGAGTCTGTGATGGGGTGACCTGGACCAGGGGAGATGATAAGAGAGCGAATCTGGAGCAGGGGGATGCTTTCCGATGGAATGGCATCGTTACGAATGACGGTGATGTCTGCGCCAAGGAGCGTCAAATGTTGGTAGAGGTTCCAAGTGAAAGAGTCGAAGTTATCGATCATGAGCACGTCCAGTGGACGAGCGAGATGATCTGGGAGAGACATGATTGAGAAAAAGTATGAGATTAGGAAGATAGTGGTCAGCTTATATTCTGGATATGTATCGTAGACAAAGATTGGTAGTCTAAGGAGGGTTATGTAAAGGGGACGCCGCGGATATCTTGCGTCACGCTCATCCGGGTCATATAGCGGCGAGCGGGGCCAAGGCTGCCCGGGTGTCTTGCAGGAAGCCGCGGACAGTGTCTCAAGGTGATTCTTGGCCGGAATGTAGTGGATGGCGTGCTGTGTTCTAATCGATTGGTGACAGGCGGATGAATGATTCCACAAGCGGTGAGGCAAAGCGGCGCCCGTTGGCATCTCTCTGTAAGCCACGATGCGTTGCCAGGCAAAAGTCCGGATCATAACAACAACAGCCATGTGCGCGATCATCATCAGGCATGTTTTAGTCCCGCTCTCTCTCCTTCTCGTTCCCCTTTCCCTTTCCTTTAACTTAGTCCTCTTGCTTCTTACAGCATCACCCCCAACCTTATCACCCTCTTTTCCAACCCACGACTTTGATTCACCGTCCTTTCTCCCCAAAATACTGTCTCAGCGTCTGGCACGCCTCTCCCACCTGTTGTGACTGACTCTCAGAAGTTTTGGCCCTTGACTCTCACCACTTCTTTCCTTTTAAACCCCGCATCTTCAATCTTCTCGTTTGTTTACCCCCACAATAATGTCCCTCAAAGCCGAACTCGAAATTTGGGCTTCTGCCCTCAAGGCTTACGATGAAGAAGATTTCGAAAAGAGTCTGGAGACATTCTCCGTTCGTCGTCCTTTCCTCCAAATCATCCTCCGTCTCATTTTTGTTAGCTCATTGCCGACTCTTCAAAAATCCTCACAAACATGGGTCTCATCTACGCTACCCTTGGCGAGCACGAGGCTGCCGTAGAGCAATTTGTCGCTGCCACTCGTCTTGACAACTATCTCGCCGTCGCGTCAGTCCCATTCTCGTCCCCCTCGACTACCCTGCTCACTCTGAATCGATTCCAGTTACTTCCAATGTGGTGTCTCAAACTTCTTACTCGGTCGCTACGACCTCGCTTCCAAGGACTTCGAGGAGGCTCTACTCTATTTACGCGGCAACCAATCTATGTACGTAACATCATTCCTTACAGTTATATGCTACTCATTCGTGCATCGCATTCAGTAATTATACTCAGCTTGGCCTTGCCTTTAAATTATATTCCGCTGAAGTCCTTTTTAACAAAGGTTATTCACTACCCTTGCTCACCCCCCTTTTCGTATCTCTAACACCACGTCAGGCCTTGCTTTAATATACCTTGGCCAAATGCAAGAGGGGATGGCCGAGTTACAGGACGCCACAAGCCAGAAGGCAACAGAGGAGCATGGCGTGATTGATGAGGCTATACGTGACCGTGGAGAAGGCTATACCGTCTTTAGCATCGTGAGTCTTTTCCTGGTCCTCGTCCCTTTAAAATCCGTTGACCCAGCCCAAAAGCCTGTCGGCGTACTCTACCGGCCGTCAGAGAACAAGCTCAAGAATGCCAAGACTCGCGACTTTTTGGGAAAAGCTGTGAGACACTCCAACCTATTATGTTGATAACTTTACCTATTTTCAAACAGAAACTTGTTGCTTCTGAGAACCCTAACGAGGCATACACAACGTTTACCGGCGTGACTCGTCTGCGACAAGGAGTTAGCCCCCAAAATGTTTTCGTCGACAACAACTCAGACGAGGTCAGTCTCTCCAGGGCCGCAACGCTAGGCCGCCTAAGTGCGCATCCTTAATTGAATTGTGGTGATCGAGTCTCACCGTGTCCTGGTTCTAGGGGGTCCCGACCTAGACGTGCAGCCTGCTGGCAACCTCAGCCGTTCGAAGACCACGATCAATGTTCCAGCCGACGCCCGCGAGCGTATTATGGCATCATCTGCTGGATTGGCCCCACCTAGGGATACGAATCCGCCAACTGCCACTGTTATTTCCCGCAGTAACACTACCATTACCCCTGGGCGTTCCGCACAGGCGAGTCTCCCCACGCGAGGACTCAGTATCCGCAAGCCTGGATACGAAGACAGTGCACCTCCCGCACCACCTAAATCCAGTACGCAAAACTCCCTCGCACGATCTCTTCCCCTACTCACCACCTTACAGAGACATCTCCACGCGGCGGCGAAACTAGAATGACAGAGTTTTATGACAATCTCGTGGATTCGTATGCCGATGGGTCTCAGCCCCCGTCTGCTGGAAATGACCGTGTCGCAAATTGGGCACGGAACGCTGCGGGTGGTCCCCCGCCTAGTCGTGCACCAAGCGCGTATGGCGGTTCGACGCGTTCAGGCACGCTCAAGCGGCGTGTGACCCGGCGCACGGTTGTGCCCAGTGTGTATGACGAAGACGAGGAGGGCTACGCGACTGGACCAGGCGAGTGGGACGAGATGTACGAGCTTACCAAGGTCCGGGTGAAGATCCACTTTGAAGGGGATGTGCGCGGGATGGCGCTCGACCCCGAGACGCCGTTCGCCGAGTTCAGGAAGCGGGTCGCGGACAAGTTTGAGACGAGTCCGCAGTCGATCACGCTCAAATTCCGCGATGAGGACGGCGGGAAGGTGTCGTTGCGAGACGAGAGTGACTACGAGCTTGCGATCGAGACGGCGCGCGAGAGTGCCAAGGGTAAGCCAGAGGGCAAGCTCGAGGTCTGGTGTGAGGCGAAGTAAGCCGGACGTGGTTAGATGATCTTTATTTAGTCGAGGGGGTTATTCGTTTATCTGTCATTTTGCTTGTATTGCAGTCACTTGCCGATCTTACGGCCATTCTACAGTATTTGTATCAGTGGGGGGCGTGTTTACTAGCAAGGTGTCGCAAAGACGGTATGCTTTGATCGTTTTCGTTTTCGTCGGTGTGTTCGAGCTCGAACTGAATTTTGCATCTTTGGGATACCTAACTAACCCTGCATATCTACCATAGCACCAGTGAAGGACCATTGGGCATAGACGACCTATCTCTCCCTGCTCGACTATATATTCGACCAGCATCTGAGGTCGCAGCAGGCCTCTCCAACGGTGGGGGCGACGGCCACCTCTTGACTAACTTTCTGCGCAAAGACTACGCGTCAAGCTAACCCGAGACATAAAATGTAAATATTTCCACACTAGTTGCGTATCTTCCGTATGCTAGTGTGGCTTCCGCAGGCTCTGCACCCAATTAATTTAAGAGCACCCCAACTTTGAATGGACGTACGACGCCGAGTTTGTCTCAAGAATAAAGGTGATCTATAAATTGCTTGCGAGCCGCATTACTATGACTACTCAGAACTTGAACCCTCCAGCTAATCCCATAACATCCTCGGGGTCTACCTTCGCTCTAATTTCCCTAAGCCGTGGCACATTCGCCCCATACATATCCTCCAGCGGTGTATCGAATAACGCATAGTTCACATAAATTGCTGCGTGTGATACATCCTGCCCGTCTGCAAGCACAGTAGCGCGCACTTCGTCTGTATTCTGGCGCAGCATGCGAGCCACAGTCGTGTCGAGGGAGGCGTTGGTCCACAGGTAATTGATAGCGGAAGGGAAAATCACCCGAGAGCGGTCTGGTGGATATGCGGAAGGGGTCCCGTGGGAGAGAAGGGTGCTATCGAACGGCTCAATCGAAATGATCACAGTCGCGTTCTTGTCCAAAGCTCCCAGTCGTGCTCCCCAGGACTGCCCAAAAAGTTGTTCAAGTGGTATGGTGACCTGACTCCGAGAAAAAGACCCACCAGCGTCTGGTTGGTGAAAGCGTCAAAGATAGCTGGCGAGTACTGAGTGACGGGTACCCCGCTGTAGAAAGTGCTAAAGGCGAGTCGGATCGGTTATGGCACCTCCTTTATAACACAACGCGACACTAACCGTTGGGTACCACTCGCGGCAAGAGAATTCAAGCTCACGAGATAATCAGAGAATGATCTCGAAGAGACAGTGTTCTGGATAGCTGGGATCGCCAAGAATTCGTCAAAAAGTCCGGGAGGTGGTGTCGGTGCATCATAAAATGTGTTCAGGAGTACCACGAGCTATCAAACGTCAGTTGGATCCGGTACGACATGAGAACATGGAGCGCACTTGTCCTGAAGCATAAACCAAGGAGATGATTATGGAAGCCTTGGTATCATTCGTCTCCTGGAACTTGGCAAATGCCCCCTTGACCGCATCTAGCTGGGTCCCAGGGTAGAGAATAATACCGGCCTATCACATATCAGCAAAACATCAGAAGTGTCACTTTTCGATTTTACCCATATTTGAGTTTGCGGGTGCGACTTCAGAATGAATTTGGTCACGACTCCCTATAAGCTGATCAGAATTTCAAACATCTCTTGCAGATCGACGACGCACAAAATTATTCAGCCCTCCCTATGACTTATTAGTCACTCCTACGCCGGACAACACTCGACCACTTACTCTCAGTCCGAACCACAGATCATCGTCCTGCGATGTCACAGTCGTGATGGTTCCGTTAGGGAGGACGAGCTCATAACTCGCGACATTATCAATCGCTAGTCCGTACTGACTGGACTTGTATGAATAACCTGTGAAAATTCGAGATCTGCGATCGGCCTAGATATCTGGCACATACCTCCTCCGAGAGTCAAGCCGGCGACACCTATGCCGGGTATACGTCCTCCGATGACATTTACCCCAGTCGAGTTAAGAGCAGTGTACACTTGGTCCCAGGTGAGGCCAGCGCCAACCTCAACGGTCCCATTTTCAGAATTCACTTTCGTGTCATTGAAGCGCGCCAACGCAATCTGAACACCCTTGGTCGAGGAAAAACCCGGGTTGGTTGTATGGCCTCCTCCTTTCACCGCAAACGGCGTTCGGGTAGATCCCAAGATACACAACTACGGAGAAACAGGGTTTAGTGGGCGCTGGGATACCGGTCGCGGACACTTACAATTTTGCTCACATCCTCTGCTGTTCCTGGCTCCACGGAGCAGGCAGACTCTTGGGAACTCGACGGAGCGTAATGAGAAATGTCAGAGAGGTACTGTGGGGAAGCTCGATCTCTGTCAGCTAGAAAAGTACAAGTAGAGTGTTGATACACGACTCACAAGGAAAGAATACTTGTGAAGCGTTCGAGACGGCCTTCGCTATTTGATCGCATGTGCTTCGAAAGTTGGAGGAAGCGCGCTGCTCCCAAGTCTCAGGACGTCCAAGAGCAGTAGATGACAGAAAAAGTGCGCAAATAAGAGAAGTAGTTGGATACATTGCGATGAATATGTCCGTGAGGGTCAGCACACTAGATCAACACATCAGTCAACCTTACTTTTTATACGTTTCGGTAGACTAGCCGTGTTGATGGAATGGAACTCAGCGACTCGGATGTGATTGACACAACTCTCTTGACGCCCTTCGGAGCGCATGCACGCCGTAGGTCACCGAGAGTGCGACAATGCGATCAGAGCACCATAGTTGTTCTGTTGCTTGGATCGAAGCACAGTTGCCGGCGTGTTGGTTGCTAGCCTCACGAAACCAGGCAATCGATAGTGACTTCGGCTAGCGGGGTTGCAAGCTTGGTTGCAAGAGTCTTTGCCCAAAAATGACTTACTGTAAATTCGGGAAGGGATTGAAGTGGGTTTATAATTTACTGGTAGAGAAGGTACCAGAAAATAATAAAAAACGAACGTCGAACTCGGGGTTTGTTGTCTCAAGAGTAAAGAATTACCTGTAAGCCGCACTACTATATCTACTCAGTATATCTACTCAGAACTTGAACCCTCCAGCCAGTCCCCTAACATCCTCGGGGTCTACCTCGGCTTTAAAGTTCCGAAGCCTCGGTACATTTGCCCCATACACGTCCTCTGGTGGTGTATCGAATAACCCATGGTTCGCATAAATTGCTGCGTGTGATAAATTTAGCCTGTGTGGGGCACAGCAGCGCGTGTCACGTCCGTATTCGGGCGCAGCGCGCGGGCCACGGTTGCGTCGAGGGAGGCGTTGGTCCACAGATAATTGAGAGTGGAAGGGGAAAACTCTTGGGAGCAATCTGGTGGATATGCGGAAGGGGTCTCATGGGAGAGAAGGGTGTTGTCGAACGGCTCAATCGACATGACCACCTTCGCGTTCTTGTCCAAAGTTTCACCAGTGTCCCCAAGAATTGTTTAAGCGGTATGGCGATTTGATCTAGGGAGGGGCCCACCAGCGTCTGGCCGCTAAAAGCGTCAAATATAGCGGGTAAGTATCGGGTGGCGGGTATCCCGTTGGCGAAAGAGCTGAAGTGATTCGGTTAGTTCTGTTACCTCCTGCAACACAACGCCCCACTTACCGTTGGGCAGCACTCGCGGAAAGGGGATTGAAGCTCACGACGAAATCAGAGAATGATCTGGTAGAGACAGTGTTCCGGATAGTCGAAATCGCCAAGTATTCGTCAAAAAGTCCGGGAGATGTCAGTCCATCATAAAATACGTTCAGAAGTATTACGAATTATCGGACGTCAGCTGGAGCCAGTACGACATGAGAGCATGGGATGCACTCGTCCGGAAGAATAAATCGAGATAATAAGGACTTGATATCATTCGTCTCCTGGAACTTGGTATATGCCTCCTTGACCGCACCTAGTTGGGTCCCAGAGTAGAGAATAATACCGGCCTATCACATATCTCAACAAAATCTCAGAAGAGTCATTTTTCAATTTTACCCATATTTGAGTTTGCGGGTGCGACCTCAGGACAAATTTGGCTTCAGGAAAAACCTCCTGCGCGAGCGAGGGATGACTAAATTATCGACAATGGAGACAATGTGCAATCCTTCATGCGGCAATCAATTATCACCAATTATCTGCTAAAATATTGTGTAATTATCTTGATCACTGAAGGGGTTTATGCACACTATGAAGACTATACAGGAATAATGCTTGCGCTCGTTGCCACCCCAGCCGTTGTCGGCCTCGTCATTGCCATTGTGACCATGGTCATCTTCATCACTTCGTCGTCGCGGTCGCGATCGGCGTGCGGTCGTCTTCGTTGTTAGCGTCGTCGTCGTCGTTACCACGCATTGTCACTGCTGTTGTAGCGGCAGTAGTCTTCATCACTTGGCGGTCGTCGTCACGATCGCGATCCCCGCCGCCGCCGCCTCGTCGTCGTCGCTCGTTGCCACCGTAGCCATTGTTGTTGCGTTGTGATCGTTGAAGACAGGCCATCATGGCCTGTCTATGTCTACCGACCATTTTTTAGGCCGCTTTTCGTTGCCGTCCCTCTCCTTCCTCTCTCCCTTGCATGATGAGGAAGGGGGTGGTTTGCTCTCGACTCCTATCGGGAGGCAGGAAATTTCGGGAAGGGGTTTACAACAATTTGATGAACGACTGAGCACTTGTAATGGTTGTATGTTAGAGTGCTAGAAGTGGGTGTTTATATTGTGATAGCACATGATAGTTGAATGATAACTTCTTATGAATTAGGTAAAAACATATTTAAGTCATTCCTTTCGCCCAACCATTATCATGCCGCCAACACCACCGAATCCGCCGCTACAGTTGAATAGCTCATAATGCATATGGGTCGGCCACCTATTTTCGTATGCAATATGAGATATATGCATT
Source organism: Lactarius indigo (assembly GCA_025766275.1). Taxonomy (NCBI): domain Eukaryota; kingdom Fungi; phylum Basidiomycota; class Agaricomycetes; order Russulales; family Russulaceae; genus Lactarius; species Lactarius indigo. The sequence goes on from JAFKAC010000007.1 coordinate 144,463, forward strand.
AGGGTCATTGTCACAAACTTGTGACCTTTGTGACAGTTGGTGACAGGCCCAGAATACAAATTGATAAAAAAAAGATTTGAACAAACATCCAACTCAGAGTTTGTCTATAGAGTAAAGGTGGTCTATAGTATTACCGGTAGGCCAAAATCCCATATATGCTCAGAACTTGAACCCCCCAGCCAGTCCCATAACATCCTTGGGGTCTATCTCGGCTCTAATTTTCCGAAGTCTTGCTACGTTCGCTCCATACATGTCCTCCAGTGGTGTATCGAATAGTGCATAGTTCACATAAACTGCTGCGTGTGACACATTCTGTCCGTCTGCAAGCACTGCAGCGTTCGCCTCGTCTGTATTCTGGCGCAGTGTGCGAGCCACGGATGCGTCGAGGGAGGCGTTAGCCCACGCAAAACTGATAACAGACGGGAAAACCACATGAGAGCGGTCTGGTGGATATGCAGAAGGGGTCCCATGAGAGAAAAGGGTGTCGTCGAACGGCTCAAGTGAAGTGACCACAGTCGCATTTTTGTCCAAGGCTCCCAGTCGTGTCCCCCAGAACTGCCAGAAAGTCGTTCAAGTCCAACTTTGGTGACCTGACCCCAGGAATGGACTCACCACGGTCAGATTTTTGAAAGTATCAAAGATAGCTGGCGAGTACCGAGTGGCAGGTATTCCGCTGTACAATGTACTAAAAGTGGCTCGATTAGTCCTTTTACTTCCTGTATAACAAAAGTCTCAATGCAACACCAACCGTTGGGCACCACCCGCGGCAAGAGAATTCAGGCTCAGGACAAAATCAGAGTATGACCTGGTAGAGACAGTGTTCTGAGTGGACGGAATCGCCAAGAATCCGTCAAAAAGTCCTGGAGGAGGTGTCGGTGCATCATAAAATGGCAAGAGAAGTACCGTGAACTATGCTATATCAGCTGGAGCCAGTACGACACGAGAGCATGGAGCGTACTTGTCCCGAAGTATAAATCAAGGAAATAATAAGGGAAGCTTTGGTATCACTCGCCTCCTGGAACTTGGCATATGCCTCCTTGATCGCATCTATCTGCGTCCCGGGATAGAAAATAGTGCCGGCCTATCACATATCTCAGCAGAATCCCCAGAAGTGTCATTTTTCAATTTTACCCATATTTGAGTTTGCGGGTGCGACCTCAGGACAAATTTGGTTACGATTCCCTACGAGCTGATCAGGATTTCAACTCGATATCTCCTGCGAATCAACGACGCACAAAATTATTCAGCCCTCCCTACGACTTATTAGCTACTACCTCCTCACGCTCAACGACATTTGACCACTTACTCTCAGTCCGAACCACAGATCTTCGTTCTGCGACGTCACATTTGTAATGGTTCCGTTGGGGAGGACGAGCTCATAACTCGCGATGTTATCAATAGCCAGTCCGTACTGACTAGACTGATATGAATAACCTGTGAAAATTCGAGATCCATGACTGGCACAGACATCAGTCATTAGCCGACACTTACCTCCTCCGAGAGTCAGACCGGCGACACCGACGCCAGGTATGCGTCCTCCGACGACATTCACCCCAGTCGAGTTGAGGGCAGTGTACACTTGATCCCAGGTGAGGCCAGGACCAATCTCAACGGTCCCATCCTCAGAATTCACTTTCGTGTCATTGAAGCGTGCCAATGCAATCTGAACACCTTCAGTTGACGAAAAGCCTGGATTTGTCGAATGACCTCCCCCTTTCACGGCAAACGGTGTTCGGGTAGATCCCAAGATACGCAACTACGGAGAGAAGAAACACAAGTTAGTGGGAGCTGGTGAACCAATTGACGAACGCTTACAATCTTGCTCACGTCCTCTGCTGTTCCGGGCTCCACGGAGCAGAAAGACTCCTGAGTGCTCGACGGAGCAAAATGAAAAATGTCGGAAAGGTACTGCGCCGAAGCTCAATCCAAGTCAGCTAGAGGAGTACACAGGGTATGTGTTGATCTATCACTTACGAGGAAAGAATACTTGCGAAGCGTCCGAGACGGCCTTTGCTATTTGGTCACATGTGCCCCGAAAGTTGGAGGAAGCGCGCTTCTCCCAAGTCTCAGGGCGTCCGATGGCAGCAGATGTCAGAAAAAGTGTACAAAGAATAGATGTCGGGAACATCGAGGCGATTACGTCTGTGGGGTCAGTACTAAAGTAACATACCAGCGAATCCCACTCTTTTATACGCTTCGCAGCCAAAAATAACCACGACCAGTTGGTAATGCGCCCCAGCAGCAAGGCTAGCCAATGTCAGCCATCCCCATGAAGCTCAATAGACAGGTCATTTTAGTTCAGAAGCCCTGAATAGAGTAAATCCCCTTCGGAGCGCGCGCACACCGCGGGTCGCCGCCGGGATTGTACCAATACACCAGGGCATTGGTAATTATATTGCTCAGATCAAACCAGCGATGACTGTGATGAAGCGCATAAGATGAGCGAATGTCGGAGTGCCCTGCAGGCCATCAAGTGGGACATCTACACGGCAGAAGCCAGAAAAAGGCAAAAACTGCGAACGAGTCAATAGGCGACAGGAGTGGAGTGGGGAGCGTTTGCCGAGACATACATGAAGGGTAGGCATATGATACGTAAGGGCGAAACGGAGATAAAGCCAAGCATCGAGTCACTGGCCAAGCACCCTCACCATACATTCATGTAAAAAAACTGTGATTATAATCTCGAAGACACTAGCGTTGGCACTATTTTAAATGGAACCTCTTGAATCACGGGGTTTTCGAGGAGCACAAACCGTCTAGCGCCACTGGTAAGGCGTGTCGGTAATGTCGGAAGCCACGTGAAGCTTTGCTGCTCCTCAGGCTATGGTTCCAAAGACGCCTAAAAAACGGCCAAGCAGAGACCACATACTTCATTGAGCCTCTCCAGCTGACAGAAGTTGATATTCGAGTATCCTCTCCGGCCAAGATTACTAGTAGAAGGAAGTACAGTATGTCCGAGTCGTAACAGCGAATGGTCGGAGATAATTTGACACGTTACGTCTGCCACCAATATAGACAAGTGAGATCCGGTGAGAGTCCATAAAAGTTGTCGGTGATCCCATCAGCCCGAGCGCGTCAGTGAGTCAACATCAGACCGCAGTTTATTTGATTCAAGTTCAAAACGGAGGGATCAAAGGAGCCCCATTCGGAAGTAGTCGCACCTGGCGGGCCGATGTCGGCTTCCAACTAGTGTCCCGACGTTGGTCTTGAGACCACTGCTATGCTGAGGAACGCTTGTACCGCTTGCAGTAATATTTGTGACAGCTTGCTTACAAAAACCTGTATGTGCAAGTGCATGTGCCTAAAAGTCGCCTCCAGTCCGAGTCATTCTTCCTGACAGACCGACTCGGAGGTGGGCTTGGGTTTTTATTGAACTTGTACATAGTGCATAATGCCGTGATCGTCGTCGTGCCACCTTAAGTACATAGTTACTACTATCAAGTCGTTCTTCCTTCCTGACTGCCAGTGAGCCACAGATGTTGCTAGCAACCCTGAACCCTTAACGCCGAATTTTGGTGCACAATTGATCTGGTCTCAGGCCTGCATCCAATATGAATTGATTTAAAAAAAATGTTTTTTGAACGAACAACTGAGTCAGAGTTTGTTGTCTCAAGAGTAAGAAGAGTCAAGGTAATCTATAGTATTACCGGTAAGCCGAAATCCCATATCTGCTCAGAACTTGAACCCTCCAGCCAGTCCCATAACATCCTTGGGGTCTATCTCGGCTCTAATTTTCCGAAGTCTTGCCACGTTCGCTCCATATATGTCCTCCAGTGGTGTATCGAATAGTGCATAGTTCACATAAACTGCTGCGTGTGATACATTCTGCCCGTCTGCAAGCACGGCAGCGCGTGCATCATTTGTATTCTGACGCAGCGCGCGAGCCATAGTCGCGTCGAGGGAGGCGTTAGACCACTGGTAACTGGTAATTGAAGGGAAAACTACATGGGAGCGGTCTGGTGGATATGCAGAAGGGGCCCCATGAGAGAAAAGGGTGTTGGCGAACGGCTCAAGCGCAGTGATAACACTCGCGTTTTTGTCCAAAGCTCCTAGTCGCGTCCCCCAGAACTACCAGAAAGTTGTTCAGGTCCAAGTATGGTGACCAGATTCCGGGAAAGTACCTACCACAGTCAGATTTTTGAAAGAGTCAAAAATAGCTGGCGAGTACTGGGTGACGGGTATCCCGCTGTAGAAAGTGCTGAAGGTGACTTGGTCAGTTTTGTTGCCCCCCACATAATACAACGCGACACCAACCGTAGGCCACCACCAGCGCCAAGAGAATTGAAGCTCAGGAGAAAATCAGAGAATGATCTGGTAGAGACAGTGTTTAGAATGGTCGGAATCGCCAAGAATCCGTCAAAAAGTCCTGGAGGAGGTGTCGGTGCATCATAAAATGGCAAGACAACTATCGTGGACTATCAAATATCAGCCGAAGCCAGTACGACACGAGAGCATGGAGTGCACTTGTCCCGATGAATAAACCAAGTTAATTATAAGGGAGGACTTGGTATCATTCGACTTCTGGAACTCGGCATATGCCTCCTTGATCGCGTCTAGCTGGGTCCCGGGGTACAAAATAGCACCGCCCTATCACACATCTCAGCAAAACCTCAGAAGAGTCATTTCTCAGTTTTACCCATATTTGAGTTTGCGGGTGTGACTTCAGAGCGAATTTGGTTACGACTCCCTATGAGCTGATCAGACCCTCAAGTTGATATCTCATGTGAGTCAATGGCGCACAAAATTATTCATCCCTCCCTGCGACTTATAAGCTACCTTCCACACTTAAGTGCACTTAACCACTTACTCTCAGTCCGAACCACAGATCTTTGTCCCGCGATGTCACAATTGTGATGGTTCCGTTGGGGAGGACGAGCTCATAACTCGCGACGTTGTCAATCACCAGTCCCTACTGACTAGACTTATATGAATAGCCTGTGAAAATTCAAGATCCATGACTGGCCTAGACGTCAATCAATATCCGACACTAACCCCCTCCGAGAGTCAAACCGGCGACACCGATACCCGGTATGCGTCCTCCGATGACATTCACCCCAGTAGAATTGAGGGCCGTATACACTTGATCCCAGGTGAGGCCGGCGCCAACCTCAACAGTCCTATCCTTGTAGTTAACCTTCGTCTCATTGAAGCGTACCAACGTAATCTGAACACCCTTGGTTGAGGAAAAGCCCGGATTTGTCGCATGACCTCCCCCTTTCACGGCAAAAGGTGTTCGGGTAGACCCCAAGATGCGCAACTACGGAGAAACATGGTTAAGTGGGTGCTGGTATACCAGTTCACGAAAGCTTACAATCTTGCTCACGTCCTCTGCTGTTCCTGGCTCCACGGAGCAGGTAGATTCTTGGGTGCTCGACGGAGCATAATGGTCAATGTCAGAGAGGTACTGTGTCGAGGCTTAATCTACGTCAGCTAGAAGCACATAGAGAATGTTGTCAGACCACTTACGAGGAAAAAATACTTGTGAAGTGTCCGAGATGGCCTTCGTTATTTTGTCGCATGTGCCCCGAAAGCTAGTCTCAGGGCGTCCGAAGGCAGCAAATGTCAGAAAAAGTACGCAAAGAAGAGGAGTCGTTGAAAACATTGTGATGACTATGTCTGTAAGGGTCAACAATTGAGCAACACACTAATGAACCATACTCTTTATACGCTATGTGGCCAAAAATTCCGGCTGGTAGGCCAGCACGCCCAAGCAGGGTAACTTGGGTCCGTATAGCCAATGTCAGCCATTCTCTGAAACTCAACAAGTCACTTCGATTGACAGCCTTTGAATAGATTTCAGTCGCACGCACGCAGCGCATCGGCGAGAATACACCGATGTATTGGCGCATTTCGGAAATTACTTGTTAACCAGCTAGAAGCAGTGGTGACTATGACGAAGGCGCACGTCGTTATCATGATGGGCATTGGCGCCGATATGTAGAAAGGCGCGTGTGAGCTTATAAAGAAGACTCCCCACTTTGCGCACCTCGTGGTCGTCTTGGGTGCAACTCAAGAGAGCACTCAAAGTATGTTCTGCAAAGGGCTCGAACGAACGATCTAGCTGTGACACACCGACTTGCGACACTCATATACGTAAGAGGGGCCAGAGGATATGCGCACCATGCGGGTGTAGGGATGCCATAAGATGGGAAACAGGGAGCTGCTTCTAGGCGGCAGAAGCCAGAAAAAGGCAACAGTTGCGAATGTGCAAGCGGTGTGGAGTGGGGCATTTACGTGAGATGTGAAACGAATGACTACCGGGCACCATGAAGCCGAGCGTCGCCCAAGAAATTTACACTTGCACCACAAAAAAGACATAAAGTTTGTGTAACTTCGAAATCACTGATGTCAGCACCATTTAAACAGATGCTGAAATAGAACCGAACTTCAGGTATCTCAAGGAGCACAACCCGTCTATCATAGCACTACCGATATGGCCGCAGATTGGCATGGAACAGCTCAGGAGCCTCAGGCAATCCAATTAAAACCCGCGGAGGAACCGACATAGTAAGAATGTGTCAATCAATTCGGAAGTTGCATGTAGCTCTGCAAGCGCCTGTGGTTTCGAAGACGCCTAAAATTGGCCATGTATATGCTTCATTGAGCCTCTCTGGTGTGCAGTGGTTGGCATTTGACATTAGAGCATCCTCCCTAGCCAAGGTTACTAGCAGATGTTGCCGCTTCGACACCTCCAGAACACTCCAATCGAGTGGAAGGGAGCACAATATGTCATATCAGCGATTTTTCGGAAACGGAGGTCGACCAAGTTCCGTAGGACCCGGCGCCACTAACATACTGTAGTGAGGGTCCATGAAGTTGTGAGTGATCCCATCATCCAGAGCGCATCAGTTACCGTGATCGCAGTTAAGACCACGTGTTCAGTCCAAAACGAAGGGACCAAGAAAAGAGGAATGCTGTGATGGTGGTTCACATTTACGATCGAACCTGAATGATATTGCCACGTTGAAATGGAAAGCAGGGATACTACATGGATAGGTTGAAGGGGTATGGATATGGATAAATGGCGATGTATCGACGACCAAGGAAATTTCACGATAAATATGCTAAAATGCTCAACGGGAAAATGAAAACAAAAAACCATTGCTACTTGCTTTGTTTCATGCGAAAATATCCTGCTGCAAAATATCCTCTGCCCTGAGACCATCATAATTACTATTATCCACCTGAGTGAGGAGTTTCACCAGAGAGGACGCCTCGGCCTCATCGTCCCACAACTTTGCAAACTCGTCCCCGGCCCCGTCGTCTGCAGTGCTCGCCACCACGGTCGTCGCCGACGACGACGAAGCGAGAAACGCATCCAGGGAAGACCAGAACGCCGCCATCTCGGGGTCGACGCCGACCGCATCGTCGAGCTTCTCTGGCGCATGTGTCGGGTCTGCACTCGGTGGTGTCGCCGCCTCAGCACCAAGTTCGAGTCCGTCGGAGAGCGCGTCACTGCTCAGAAGGGGGCTAGACGGCGGCAGTGGCGAGGAGGGTGGGAGTGTGTCGGACCATAAGCGTCGTGCGACCGTCTCGCGGTCGTCGTCGTCGTCATCGTCGTCATCACTAACAACTCGCCGCCCATGTTCGGGTGCGCCGGATTCTTCGTCATCCGAGGCGACAGGCAACGAGCCCGTGGGTGTCTCGGCGCTTGTATTTCCTTCCTTGTCCTTGTCCTCCACATTCTCTCCACTATTCCCGTCCTCCACTGTCGCTGCCAGTGCCTCGCTGCTGCTCGTGCCCTTGTTTTTGCAGCGCAGCGGCGACGCGGGCATTACGGCCGTGCCAATCCCACGACCGCGTAGCACGCTCTGGATAGGCGAGAGCACGGACTGATGCTTGGTGAGCGTGAGCGTATCCCCATCGTCCGCGTCTGGCGAGAAGAGCGGGCTGCCGCCATCGCTCCCCTCCGCGACGAACGTCGGGCTTGAGGTGTCAGAATACCGCGAGACGCTGCCGTTGCTGCCAGTGACCATGTTACGCGTCGGTGTACACGGTACAAAGACCGGCATAGGGACTGCGGTGGCCGGCGACGAGGACGACCGTGGAGGGGGAGAGGATGTGCGCAGGATATCCGCCGCTGCCGCAGTGATGGGTGCGGCTGTGCTCGCGCCGACACTGGTACTGTCTCTCGCTGGCGACGCCTCCCGGCATGACGGTGTGGCAGTGGCCGAAGGACGAGAAAACACGGTGTATGTGGAAGAAGATGGGGCGGCCGGGTCTGTTGCTGCCTCCCCGCGTCCGCGCGACTTGAGGCGATGCGCGCGCTTGCGCTCGAGCAACCTGGCATGCTCGCGTGCCTCCTCAGCCTCCTTGCGCGCCAGCGCCTCCGCGGACATGCGTGGCTTGGTGGCGGTTGTGGTGCGCGCCCACTCGGGGACGACGTATGGCGTCTTGGCTTTGGGCGGCGCGGGAAGAGACTCAGGAACGGCCTTGGACGTGGCCGTAGTCGTTGATAGTAGTGAGGACGTGGGTGTGAGGTGGGCCATCTTTGGGGGGGAGGGAAAGGCGGCAGCGACAAGGGCGCTGCGTGCGGCGAAGAGATCCGCGTTCACACGCGGTGTTTGTAGCAGTATGGGCTTACTCGGGAAGGTGACAGGGTCAGAGAGCAATGGACGTGACAAAAATGTGAGCCTGCGTTGAGGTGGTGAGCTGTCGCAACGCCGCTTTGAACGACCGTGGGCTTCAGCTACGTCGCTCAATGTACGCTTTCGTTTGGGGTTGCTCTCTGAGGCGGTCGCGGTAGAAGACTTTGTTTGTATGCCACTGCGTCGCCTGAATGTCGCCGGGTCAACATTCTCCTTCTCCAGGACGACGATTTCGTCATCCAAATCCGTAGTCTCCGGTGCGGCGGAGTCTTGCGAAGAGGCTGGAGTTGGAGCACGATCTGATGGTGTATCTGCGGGCTGTTGTGCAGGTTCGGCGAGCAGCTGAAGGAGGGTATTGATAACTTTGGCTGAGCGGGGACTCGTATGTTTTGACGACGACAGTGGTTGTGAGGCCTGGCTTTGGAAAGGGGCGAGCAGAGTAGAAAGCGCCGAGCGCACGTCTGAGCTAGAGAGGTCAAGATTTCCGGGAACAACGCCAAGGTTGGGTGTGATTGACTCGACGCGGTCCTTCTGTTTTGGTATCTTCTCGTCTTGTGGTTGGGATTTCACCGGAATACCCCTGGCGGCTCTGATAAGCGGATGAAGATGTGAGTTATGACTCTTCTTAGATGTGCCGCCGCTCGAACTGCGAGAGGTTGCCTTCCGCCCGCGATCCCGTCTCAAGGAGTCAGATTCGAAATCTGCTGAGTGGGAAGGGTGCTGGATATCGAGCGATGCAGTGGCCGCACTCGTGCCCATAACATGCAAAGTCATTGGTTGTGCTATCGTGGAGCACGTCAGTGAACTCATCGAATAACAAAAAATGAACAATACACACCTGCTGGCATATGCATAGGCGCGGAAACGGGCGTCTGAGACTGCCAGTGATTGCTACTTTGAGACCCGAGCTGAAAAACTGGAGGTTGCGGGGTATGCAGAGTCTGCAGAGACGTAATTAGCCACGGGAGAAAGCGAAAGTAATTAGCTATACCCCTCGGAGAGCGAACACGACCTCAAGAGCAGACTCTCCCGATGCCATTTTATTCACTATGCCGGTGACGGAAGCGTTGTCATCAGGGGCGGCGAGCGCCCAGGACATGAGGCCCATGCCAACAGCGACACCAGGAGGCGGCTGCTGGGGAGAAGGGTGAAATTGGGATGAGCTAGATCCTGAGGCCAAGGCTGCTGTATTCGGAGCCGCGTCTGACTCTGATGGGTCGAGAGCGTAGATCGAGAAGTCGCGTTGACCAAAGTGCATTAGCTCGGGACTATTTTGTGAAGTCAGCAAACGCGATATAGTTGTGAGGAGAGGCTGAGCAACCTCGATCTACATATAGAGTGCAAGCATAGTTTGAGAGATGTTGTGGCGAATGTGGCGTGATGAGAGGAAGTAGTACCAAGGGGATGCACTGGGAATTTATCTGGAGAACGAGCAAGAATATACTGCGAGGACCCATCGATGGTGTACCAGATGCGTACTGTGAGAGCAATAAGTTAAAATACTCTGGATAGATTGCGCACTTGCCTTGAAGATACTGGGCCTGAGCCATGGTGGCAAGTAGCAGACCAAGGACAACGCCGAATCCGACGAAATAAACGAGCATCGCGTAACCGGCTATCCCGGACCGTGACCGCGACCGCGCCTGTCACGTGCATAGGTTCGTGTTTATTATTTTTACACAGATTATAAGACAAAACAGGACAAAAATAAGAGTACACTTCAACACCGAGATCAGTCCGACGCTTCCCCTGGCTCCGAGTCCTCTTCATAGAATTGTTCCAGCGAACTCTTCGCCGTTTGATATTCCTCTCTCGCGCGTTCCAAGGTTGTGCTGATCTTCGCGATAGCGTCCTCTTTCTCGATGACTTTACTACCCTCTCTCAATTGTCCGTAGTGTTGGATGTCCTCACACGAGGACTGCACCTTGAACACCCCGAGCGCCGCGGAGGAGCCCTTAAGAAAGTGACCCAGAGAAGACAGCTTCTCTAAATCCTTCTCCTCCCTAAAGGCTAATGAGTACGTCGGGAGAGAAGGGATGGATCTAATGCGCACAGTGCAGCGGCCATCTCAGTGAAGGTTTTTTCCGCTTGAGAAAAGTAATCATCGACCATCCCTTGCGAGAAGTCGTCGTCGTCTTCGTCGAGTTCGAGTATTTGTCCAAACACATCCATGTCAATACCCTCATATTGATCGCTTGCGACCGGCTTTGGTGAAAGTGGCACGCGTGAGTTCGTAAGATACCGACCAAGGGGAGATATCGACACACCTCTTCGCCCCCCAGTGGCGGTCCACTGTCTACCTCTACGACGGGTGTTGGTACCGGTCTGGTTGCTACTGGTGTGGGGTCTGTCCTGTGGGTGGGTGGGGGAGAGGAGAGAGGAGCTTGAGCAGTGGGTGTGGGCCGAGGGTCATCAATGGGACGTGTGGTGACGGGAGGCAAGGGCGAAATATAAACAGGCATTGTCGATACTTGTAGGTAGCCAAGAAAGATGCTGATGTTCCGTTTACCGATGAATCAGAGAGAAATTGAGGAAGGTACGAGAGAGTAAGTGAGTGGGATAAAGAGGTGTCAGTAGCGGCCTTACTGCCGTGCCTGCTGAGATCATTATCTCTTAAGCGCTGAAAGCCGCCTGTGACGTAGTCGCTTCTTAATCTTATAGCTAGCTATTCTCCTCCCAAGTATTCCAGAGGTATACACGACACGGGATCAAGCTGGCCTAGCACATTGACAATACTCACCTAGGCCAAAGCTAGCCTTCCGGTCCAACTATCGTTGGAGAGCGTATGGCTTGGCAGGCGCGGTAGCTCCAAGGTTGCCACCGCCTCGAGTGGAAACGGAGCATCCTCTTTCGGAAATACCCGAGCTAACAAAACGTGCCTGACTCCTTCTAACCCGCCATGATAGTGCAATTGGATCTGAAGGGCGTGGCAAAAGTCATGCGCATAGTGTGATGCACCCCATGGGGAACAAAAGACACGATTGGGGCCCTGTTCTGCATCAACAAAATTCTTTAAACACATGCCGCTCCAACGCCGCCACTCTTTGGAGCTCCACAACGGATATTAGAATGCAGTTAGGTCGGTGGTCGAGACCTCGAGGGCTGGGGCCCATCAATGAAGGCAATCCAGCTCAGTCCAGGTCCATCGAGTCGCTGTTCGGCGCCCGCCCTCCGATCTGTTTGGGTAGAGCCGAACGGCGGACAACGGTGGTATCAATTGTATGCCCGGTATCCGGCACCCCCAATATTTTCGTGTGTGGGCACGAGCATTGACTATATGCAATGTGTGATGACGATCCGAACGAGAACAGAATGCGAGGGAAAAAGTTGGCGGCGTAAGAGGCAACTTCGCAGAGAGAATGTCCATTATCGCTCTTCAGAGAGTTCGATGCAGGGGGCATGCGTCTGGGTCGCGTATACCACGCAGGGGTAGGAAGTGGATCACAAATATATGGAGGGAATAATAAAATAGGTGTCTGGTAGGAGACGGCAGCTGGAACAAGACGCATAACAGTTGGACGTGTCGTCAGTTTAGGTGACTCGTTTTCTAAATAGGCCAAGTGAGTGTTGACCACCGCACGATATGTTGACGGCGGCCCACGACCCGCCCGCCCTCCGCACGACGACGGTAGGCGTCTGCACACGCTCCTGATCAGCAATGCCGACCTCACCTTGCGCACCTTCTCCCCATGTGTACATCGCTCCGTCGCGCGTCACGGCCGCATTGAATCGCGTACCCGCGGCGATGTGAACCACTGGGTCGTCTTCATGGGAATTGGGGAACGGCACATGTACCGGTTCGACAACATGGTCGGTGTCTACTATCGCCGGGTGGTCGAGCGCGAGTCCAAGTTGCGCGCTGTCCGATCGTCCACAAGCGAAGACGCGGCCATCAGCGGAAAGGAAGAGTGTGTGCAGGTCGCCACCGACGATCTCGACTATTTGGATACCGTCGAGGCCAAGTACGCGACGCGGGGTCTGCACAATCGAGTCAGTGTCTGACGTATTGACGCCTGTACCCGTCTGCCCGGCGCTATTAAGGCCCCAACCCCAGACTGCACCATCCTCGTCGACGGCAAACGAGTGAAAGCTCCCTGCGCCAACGACAACTGCACGCCGGCCACGCGCACCAAGCACGACACGCTCTGGATTCGTTCCGTGGATTTTGCGCCGCTCGAGAATTTTGCGGCCAAGCTGCCCCTGCTCACCCGCACCCCATGAGTAGATTGAACCGGTGACAGTTAATACCACTAGATGGTTGTTTCCAGTAGCAACGTTGACGCATCGCTCGTTGGGAAGAGCGGCTTTTGGGATGAACTGGTGTGTCAGGCCAGTGGAGAAGCCAAGCGCACCTTCATTGGCCTGGCGAGGGTTAGATGGCACAGGATGATAGATAGCAATATCACTCACACGGAAGGAGCCCCAAACGCGTAGCTCTCCCTCAGTACCGACGGCTGCAGAAATACTATCACCTGCGGCAACTTTAAGGGCACGGAAACCATCATCGACAAGAGTCTGTAGAGGATGTGGGAAGGTGGTGAGGAGGTCAACGTTCAGGAATTGACCAGGAGTATTTGGGTCTGGAACATCTTTGGTGATGCGGCCAAGTGCAGCGTCATCATTTACGCCACAGGACCAGACCTACGTAAGACGGTGAGCATTTAATACATCACAGACACACGCGCGGAAGGAGCATACAGTGCCATTCTCATCGATGAGGAGCGAATGTAGACCCCCCGCAGCAACGCCGACGATGCCCGAACCCGGCCCGGAACCAAAGACGCCCTGGGCCACCTTCTCTTCAATCCAAGTATTCCTTGTGGGTTTAGAGACTTCATCAAGGAAACTTGGCCCCATGCCAAATTGACCGAAGTTTCCTGTACCCCAAACGAAAATCTGTGCCGGGGGTTGCATTTTGGCGGGGAATGGAGGGATGACGTTGATTGGTAATTCGGTTTCTGAAGGGGTCTTGCGAGTTCTCTTGGGCTGTTGGGGAACAACAGCAACAGTCTTTGTCTTTTTTAAGGGCTTTGCGACGCCATTGACGCCGTTTACCTCCTTCAAGGTGGCGGTGCTACGAGAGCGCTTGAGTGAGGGCGGAGACTGTGACTGTGACGTATCGGGCGATGGTGGAGGCTTGGGCTGTGTGCGACTGCGTGTCGTAGATGCTTTGTCTGTCTTGGACGATCGCACCTTAGGTGCTAAAGCGGTACGAGAGGACGCGCGAGAAGGCGCTCTCGGTTTGGGAGCATCGATAGAAGCTTGCGAGCGGCTGCGGGTAGGCATTTTGAAAAGTAGATGAGAGGTTAAGAGAGGAGGTTAAATGGGGGCCGAGCGGCCACAAAAAAGAATTTTGTGGACGGAGGACGGAGGAGACAGAGAAATTGGTTGGTTGAAGGTCAAGGCAAGGCCAAGTCGAGTCGAGTTGATCACATTCCCCATCACGTGCACGTAAAACAACACCACGACGCGTCGCGACGCGATTAAATTACGCAGGGGCAGCTTCGGTCCACAGAAATTCATGAGAACTGGCCCCGATTAGTAGGATCTCTAATCCCGTCGGCAATCAGAACTACAGTACTTACCTCGCTTCCGAGTCGCATTCAAAAGGCGACTTGTTCCGGTATCACTCAACTCCCATTTACGGGTTTTCAAGCACGGGATTATGGAAGTTAGATTTATCCGACACGAGGGGCGTAGGGCACTCTTGTTTCGGGGTGCCGAACACGTAAAATTGCACCGGCACTAGCACCAAGACTATGATAGCACGACTTCTCTCAAGACTTCTCTGCGCCCGGAATCGTGGACCGGAGGCGTGGTGCTAACCACAGTCTAACCACCAATGGTGTGATCTCCTCCATATATAAGTGCAACGGGCGATCGATTTTCTGAAAAACTCACGTGTGATTTTCGAGCCATCCGCCTAGCATGCCTGATTTCAAGGTAAATACCACAGATGAAATCGACGCCGTAAGTCTCCTTCCTCGACTCGGCTCGCTCAGTTGCGCGGTTATTCACGACAACTCGTAGGCATATAATATCTTGCAGGCGACCTTCCGTGCTGGAACTACCCGCCCTCTCGCATGGCGCAAGCACCAACTGAATCAGCTCGTCCTTATGCTGCGCGAGAATATAGAATCGATCGTTCAAGCATTTTCAATCGATCTTAGGAAGCCCCCGGCAGAGGTTTTAACAGGAGAAATAGGACCGGTGGTCAGGAGAGCCATCCAGAGTGCAGCACAACTCGATGAATGGGCCAGCGATGAGAAGCCTCAGGCGCGGGAGTGGCAGCGCACCTGGTCCCCCACAATCTTGAAGCGCCCAAAGGGTGTCGTATTGGTTATCTCGTGGGTTCACAGATCCTTTTACCCGACTTGAGTCTCTGCGATCCTCACGCATGAACCCGCCTCGCAGGCCCTGGAACTACCCCCTTTTCTTGAGCCTCCAGCCAATCATTGGCGCCATCAGCGCGGGTTGTCCTGCCGTTCTCAAACCATCCGAGATTGGGCCTGGTGTCTCGTCTATCCTGGCTGATCTCTTCCCCAAGTATCTCGACCAATCTTCCTATCGCATCATCAATGGCGGCATCCCGGAAACCACCCATCTACTCAAACTGAAGTGGGACCACAGTGCGCACATTTGTGTTCATCCTGATAATGTCCTTCTTTTGCTCACTATTCGTGTTTGTTTCTGTTCGGTCAGTCACGTACACTGGAAACGGGATTGTGGCTCGCATCGTAGCAAAGGCCGCCGCCGAGCACCTCACGCCGCTCACCCTCGAACTAGGCGGGAAGTCTCCCGTGATCATTGACGCCAATACAACAGACCTCAAGATCGCCGCAAAGCGTGTCCTCTGGGGAAAGACCTTGAACGCCGGTCAGGTAAAGTAGCCAGAACCCTCCTTCCCCCATCAAAAAAAGCTTTCGCTGAGTGTTCGTTCCGCAGATTTGCGTGGCGCCCGACTACGTCCTCATACTACGCTCGGCTCAAGATGCCTTCGTAGAGGCGATTAAGGAGGCAGCTGTAGAGCTCCGCCTTGACGGCGCGCTTGCGTCTGACTCATATTCAAGCATCGTTTCCGAAGGCCACTACAAGCGCCTTCGAAGCTTGATGACGAAGTCTTTGGGAAACATCGTCGTTGGGGGAAGTATCGATGATGAAAAGAGACGCATCACGCCAACCGTCTACAGGGACATCAAGGAGGGCGACTCCCTCCTCGAAGGGTACGTACAACCTTCGATCTCCATCCGGTTCCATTCGACGGCTCATCTCCATTAGCGAAATTTTTGGCCCTCTTCTGCCCATTGTTCCCGTGGACGACATTCGACAGGCGATAGAGTACATTAACGCTCAGTGGGTCCCATCCTCGGTGATACGGCAAAGTATTTATCATTTGCATTAGTCCTCATCCTCTGGTGTTATACGCCTTTACCGAAGACGCAGAACTCAAACAAGCACGTATGCTACCTTTCTCACCTGCTCACGTTCTCCACGCTCACACTAACACTGGCTAGTTCGTGACGAAACGAGGAGTGGGGGCCTGCACTTCAACGACGTTGTCCAGTATATGTCCGTAGATACGCTACCCTTTTCGGGTATCGGAGAGTCAGGGTGTACGTGGCTCACAGGGGTTCGTCGCGTGCGTGTGGTGCGGCAACTGACGATGATGGGTAGACGGGTCGCAAACTCTCAAGTACACCTACGACGAGTACACACATTTACGCTCTTCCATCGACGTCCCACTCGCGTGAGTATTCCTTCGTGAATCTGTACATGTGGAAACGGTGTCTTAGCAGCGGCGTCGACAGAGACGAACCACGACTTTCCGCGCGCTATCCTCCCTACACGCCAGCCACTACCCAAATGATGGCGGTCAGGGCCGGCGCCATAGAAGCACCCGCTGCAGCCCTTTGAAACCAGGTTTATCATTAATCGAGAATGTGTGCATGTATGTTATACCGTTTCATATTGACTCTGGGGTCAGCTCACCCGTCTCTCAATAAATAGGCAGCGGTTATCTTGACGTGCCTGTGCTGTTCGTCAGGATGCCAATATATACTCAACAGAGAAATCGTAGTGACGCTTCGTAGTCAGTTGTGTTCGTGCATGAAGATAGTTAAGCGCTGTAAAGTACAGATCTAGTCTGGTCCGTGGAGAGTAAATTAAAAGAAAACCGACAGAATTGTCAGTAACCTGACGGTCGTGCGTGTGTTTTAGATGTATCATAAGCACGAATAAGGCGCGACTGGTCTTGTCGTGCCGGGTTCTCCGTCTGGCTAAATGCGAAGCCACGATTCCGCCGCATACGTTGTACTGCACGGACTTTTTTGATGGCGTTTTGGAATCTAATGGGGAAAGTCAGCGGCAGAAATGTCGAGGGATCCAAAGACACTTACTGCGTCTGCCGTGGCCGATAGTCTGGAATGTTGTACTTTTGGATCTCCTGCGCAATGTGGTAAGATGCGGGCATATACGTCCGCCGATAACTGTTAGACGGTCAATACTTTGGGATGAACGAAATTGCATCGGGGCTCACTATTTCCACACAAAATCTCGACAAAGGCAGATAGCAGGGACAAGGAGGATCGTAAACCAGAAGACGCTGTCAGTGAACAGCTGGGGGTCTAGTCCCCAATACTCTAGAGAGAACCCGATACTGGGAGCAATGACGATGTAAATGGGAAGGAAAAGCATGGTGAACACAAATGAGCCCGGAATCGCTGAAAGATAAAAAAGTAAGCATTGAAGCGCCCACACCAACGACTGTCGCACCTGCAACAGTATACTTTGTCCATATGCTGCCATATGAAGACCGTTAGCAACGTCGAAGGAATGGTAGCACGACAGTGTACGCACTCTGACACCAGAGCAGCTTTTCCGAGAACTGTTAACAGTACCGCAAGATAGAGCATGGTACCCCAGAACCAATGGCCACAGTCATAACCCTTGGATGATTTCAGGTCTCCCCAGAACAAAATCACGGAGAAACCGAACGCGACCTGCAAACGGTAGTAAATATCACTTGTTGCCGTACAGGAGAAAGGAATACACACGATACTGTGGTAGAGCGCGTTGCCTACCCATAGCCAAAAGGCGGTTTTCGTAAAGAACGCGTTGTTCTGCCCTAGCATATAGAGCTGGGGATAGCGATCAAGGATACGCGCCGAGACAAATTGGTCGAAGATACCGATAACGAGAGGTGGAAGGAGCGTGAATAAAACATTATAAAATGACAACGTCCATGATTCGTAGGCGATCTGGCCAGAGAAATTGTTGAAGAAAGAGAACTGGGGAAGTAGGTCAGGAGGGCAACGATTGTAATTGTTTAAGACTCACCCAGAATTGTGTCATGTAAAGAACAATGTTCTTATAGAAAGAGTCTAACAGGACCGAGTGAACACGGGCTCGACAAGCGAATTGAGGTCATACGAACAAAGGATAAGCTTTGACAATCTGCGATAGCTCCATGCACCATGCACAAGAAGTAGCTTTTTCAAAAATCTAAACTGAGAGATCGCAATGTCGGCAGAACGTGCGGCTTGCAGACCCTGTCGGGGTGTCAGAGAACTCCAAGAGTGGGTTGCATAGCAAATTACCTCAACACCAGAGATACCGACACCAACATGCGCAGCCTGAATCATACTGACATCGTTTGCACCGTCTCCAATGGCAAGAAGCAGCGACTTGTGGTTCTTCTTCACTAATTTAACGACCAGAGCCTTCTGTAGTGGAGAGACGCGACCTGCGCAGGTTTTTGAGTGCGTAGTGGTATAGGACCTGGATTCACTCTTACAACAGATGACCGCCTTGCACATGATAGCCAGTTCCAGGAATAGCTTTGAGATCTCCTTCTCCAGGGCGAATGTCAGGCTTTTACCGTCTACGACAAGGTCAATCGTCATAAAAATCGGGTTCAACTGAAAAATCTACCAATTATGAGGGCGAGGTCCTCCAGTTCTCCTGAACTTCGCTGGCTCTTGACGGCCGTCAGTCGACGCTCGATGGTATCCTTCGTATCGTGCATGGTTTCTTCGTTTATGATAACCTGCGTAAATTATGAGCCCATTTCACAGAAGTTCCAGGCAAGAGACTACAAACCAGGTTCATCGACTCCGTGATAAGCCGACACGACATTCCAATATTAATTGCAGTCTCCTGGCGGTCACCGGTCAGTACCCAGACCTTGATGCCTGCTAGCTGCAAGGTGTGAATTGCATCCGGAACGCCTTCTTGTAATTTGTCCTCGATCGCTGTTGCACCTAGTAGGAACATGTCCTTCTCGATCATCTCAGCTGCCTTGTCCAATGCCTCGCCACGACCATTGATAGTTGCGGCTGCCTGATCGTAGATTGTGGTCCACTGCTTATACTCTGATTCAGACATCTCACGGTAAGCAATGCAGAGCGTGCGAAGGCCCTCGGTGGCGTAATCCTAAATTCGGTCTATTCAGTATGAGGGAGTGAATGGACAGATTGTGTGCACCTCGAGATGGGCAATGGTCTTCTCCGTGTACAGCTGTGAAGGAGCGAGTCGTTCGAGAATGACGGTGTCGGCGCCCTTGCAATATAACTTGATCCTTCCATCGGGCCCACGGACGACTGTTGACATGCGCTTACGAGTGGAGTTGAACTCGCATACGTTCAAGATTTGAAACTCTTGAGTGACACCCAGGACGTCAACAAACACAGACTTGGGTTTCCGCATCTTGATTCGATCAGGAGGTAAGTGAGAAATAGTAAGAAAGGGCGTGAGATGCGCATACGGTGAAGCGAAATCCAAGTAATTCAGCACCAGAAACCAGTGCTGCTTCGTCTGGGCTGCTCGCCTGGTAAACCATCTTCTCGTTCTTGATTTCCGGAATGACCGTGTGGCAGACAGCAAGCAGCGTCAAAAACTCGCGCACTATCTCGCGCTCTTTGTCGGTCCCAGTGTCATTCTTGCGGCCAGGGTCAGTAAACGGGTTGTTTGCCTCAAGTAATGCGCGCATCTCATCGAACGTGCGCCAGGCATCACGTCCTTCACCATCTTCGCGCCGCGCATCGTCGACTTCGGCTGCATATGCGACGCCTGCAACCGAACAACAACGGAACTCCATCTCGTTACGAGTGAGAGTTCCCGTCTTGTCTGAAAAGACGTATTCAATCTGGCCAAGTTCTTCGACAAGAGAAGAGGTGCGGCAAAGAGCAGGTGTGTCGGTCTTCGCATAGTACATATCAAGATCCGAGTTAATCAATTGGGCTTGCTGGAACTTGACGACTTCCATGGTAACGATGAGCGAGATGGGGATAAGGTTATTGTACAGGATAATGAATGTGAGAATATCTGTCTCAAAAAGTGAGTGGGTTGCAAACAAAAATGATCGTTGCGTTTGTGCGTACCCTCGATGAATTCCTTGGCTGATGAAACCAACGTAAGCGAGTAATTCGCGCAAGCACGACGAAACCCACCTCGTCCTCCCAAGGAGGTAGATTCCACGAGATACCATTGCTTTGAAGCGAAGGCCCACTATATAAATTAAGTTCAATCCTGTGCAGAAAAAAAATAGGGCTTCTAGCACGTACTGAACGAATGCTAGCTCCAATCGTCGAACCCACGGAGAGTGCTAACAAAAGAAAGAACAAAAACACAATCTGAGTATTGACCTGTTTCTCGACAGCGGTTCGCTTGATTGGTGCGGCGCTACGTAACAAAAGTCAGATGTTCAACCCGCGTTACACGAGAAATCGATAAAGTCACTCACGTCGCGTTGCGCATAAGCTTTGTCTCATGTCCAGTAAAGACGACAAGTCCATATGCCCAAGGAGTATTGCGTATCTGTGCCCCACGCAGGAGCATCTGATCGGGTCCGAGCGGTACTTGCCTCGGAATACCAGTGGTCGTGATTAGATCGAGGGTGCCCTCGTATGTATACAAAGAGTTGTTGGGTTGCTCTGACCGCAATGACCCTCGCAAAGCGGTAACGAGGTGCGGGGAAGTAAGTTCAGAGGTCTTGGGTGATGCCTGCTTGATCTTGAGGTTTGTTTCGCTAAGGAGCAGTTAGCCATAACACTTGAACACGACGCAGTCAAGACATGGCGCACCCATCAAGATTGGATGTTTCGATATAACAGAACCCCTCCGGTTCACTGGAACTGAGAAGGAGAAGATCTGCTGGGATGAAATCGTCGTTCTCGAGCCGAACGACGTCACCGACTCTAATATTCTTCCACTTCACCGAACCAAAGGAGCCATCTGGAGTCAGCACTTTGGCAAGACGAGAATTGAGGTCCGCATCGGATTGATGTCGTTTCTACCGAGGGAAAGTAAGCACAGTACTTCAAAGGGTAAAAAAGATAGGAGACGGACGAGATCTTCTTGGACCTCTTTGAAAGCAGAGGCGAGGAGGACGATGGAAAGTGGCGCGATAGTAGTCCACTTGTTGGTGGGGGAGACACCAGGAATTTGTTGGATACACGCAGTAAAGAGGAAGAATAAATTGGCGTATTTTGAGAATTGCTCTAAAAGCGGGTAAATGCGTCAGAACCATCGGAAGAAGCACACCAAGACCCAAGACACCAACCGAACAAGAATTTTGGAACGAAGGTAGCCATGTTGTACTTCGCTGTGGAAACGTAATTCGACAGAAAATCTGCATTTGCATCCGGATTGTTGAGGGCAACCACCCGTTCGCCCGTCAAAACCTGTTCCTTCTGCCAGGGAAACTTCCATCTCCTACGCGGAGCCTTCTTTGGATACCGTGGGGGAGGGGAAAGGGCTCGGATGGGAGGGTCGTCCTGATCAAAGGTCCAGCCTTGTGGGGCGCCGTTGGTACTGGGAAGAGAAAGCTTGGATGTACCGGCCAGCGGTGCGGCTTGGCTAGGCAAGTGCAGATCGCTCTCCTTTACGTGTGCGGTCGGCAGACCCCCAAACGCAGAATCTGGGACGTCTCCTTCGTCTTCGTCGTCGAAAAATGGGTCCAGAAGCTGCGGAGAAGTATGTGAATCGTACGGAGCGGCGGAAGGTGGATAGCCGTTGCTGGTGCGCTGATAGTGAGGAGTTGCAGGATTGGCTTGGGATACCAAGCGAGCAAAGTCGTCTGCCATGGTGGGCAGAGACGACGAATGTGCGACAAACAGAGCAGCGAAGGGGTCGTGGTATCGAGCAGCCAAATTGGTGCTTACTTTCTTTAGATCATCGGCACGGGTTGAATGGGCTGACGTAACTCCGTCGTCGTGTCGTCTGTCATCGAGCGTCTCGTAACAAATCTTGGCAGTGACAGGGATGTATGCTCCTCCAACCCAACGAGAGCTCGTCCTTGTTGGTTTACTCTTTATAACTCTTTTGGTTTTCTTTTCAGGAAGTAGATCTTATAACGAACTTTCTCACATAGACCTTTCTTCAGCCTGGCATGATGCATCACCACCACTTCAAAGCCAGGGCATTCCTACCCTCCCTTCACTCTCGAGACTTTCCTGGGGTTCCTCC
This sequence comes from Lactarius indigo, assembly GCA_025766275.1. Lineage (NCBI taxonomy): Eukaryota > Fungi > Basidiomycota > Agaricomycetes > Russulales > Russulaceae > Lactarius > Lactarius indigo. Next base: position 166,515 of record JAFKAC010000007.1, read on the forward strand.
AAGGTTCCTCGTACAAAAATAATCACCCATGCTCCTGGTATGTCTCTTTTGGTATATATGTTCTTGTATACTCACCTCAGTTCAGGATGGACCATGTTTGATAAAATGTACATTCTCAACGGCACCGTCTATCTCGTCAGTGACGAACCTGAAACGTTTCCCGACCGGAAGTTTATGACATCGGCCGGAATAAACATCGACAATAGCCCCGAAATGGTCGCTGCTCGCAAACCTACCGATAAGGATATGCGCATCATTAGCACCGTCGAAGCGAAGAAGCTTTTTGGCACCGGCGCCAATCGTGTTCAAGGCGTGACGGTGCGTGTACTTACCATTTTACTTATGAGATCACTCTTTTATGGCTCTTCAGTGGCTCGTCAACGATCCCAAGCAATTGTCCGTCTCTTCTCGCATAGCATTTCAGTCGCTCATACTGATTCATCGATAGCATTACTCATTATTACCACTGGTCTGCCGAGCTCTTCTTCGGTTTTTGGCGTGCCTACTCTTCCCTCGACCCCTTTATCCCCCCCAGCGGCAAGACGGCCTTGCCTCCACCGCGGCGAATCCTCTTCAGCCATCTCGATGCGGACCACTGGCGTGATTACGCGTCGATGAACCAGTGGGTTCTTCGCACCGCGTTCCCTTCTATTTCTATGGAATTCTCCCATGACTGGAAGGATCGTGCCGCCATGGGTGTTCCCTTTGTCTTTGACCGTGTCCTCTTCGCGGATCGTGCTGCCGCCATAAACGGAGCAAACTGGCTCCGGACGCAACGCACGGCTAGTGAACCATTTGCGCTTCCAGGCTCGCCAAACTGGTGGAGCACGTTCAGGAACAACGTAATCGAGTATACCGGCTTGAATGCGAGTACTGGCGCAGGGACTCGTGGACAACCGGTTATCACGTACATTTCTCGGCAAGGATGGGGAAGACGTATGTTGATACAGAAGGACCACGACAAACTGGTCGAGGAGTTGTATAAGCTACGCGATCAGTACGGATACGAGGTTAACGTGGTCAGCATGGACAAGCTATCACGAGCTGAGCAGCTGCGGCTTGCGGGACGAACCACGGTCTGCATCCCCTCATTATCTCAAGAAACAAAGTCGCTAAACGCTAATGTAGATCATGATGGGCGTGCACGGGAACGGCTTGACTGCGCTGCTGTGGATGAAGCCTACACCACGCACTACCGTCATGGAGTTCTTCTATCCTGGTGGTTTCGCCCACGACTACGAATACACGACGCGCGCCCTGGGTATGGTCCATTATGGGTTCTGGGGAAACAGGTATATGGGTTTCGTTTCCCGCTGTTTCGTCGTCGTCTCGTGCTCACAGTGTGCGCAGCTACTTCACTGGTGCGGATGTCCCACCGGTGGCTTACCCAGAGGGTTTCCAGGGGAACGAAATCCCTATTGATGGTGCCGTCGTGGCGAGGTTGGTGCACGAAAGGTTGTCCCTAGCAGAAGAGGCGGACGATTAGACTAGTTTTACTACACACATCTAACCTGTGCGGCAGTTACTATAATACCCAGACTTTGTAGGTTATCGCACTGCTAACTTTTTTGCTTTTTCAAATTTCTCTTGTGCATACTGAGATTAAGCAAGAAACACGCGCAACGACATTGACAGAGAACACGCAGAGCATTGCAGAGGTAAGAGAAGTGCTAAGATTACATGAGATGCGTACAGTGATGGCGAATAGGAAATGATGTAACGGAAAAAATGGTGGGTATGAATGATAAGCTAGTGGATCAGGCGTATGTTGCGCGAGCGGTCGATAGTATACGGTGCTAGAGCTGTGCGGTGTGCCACACGGCGTGCGAAACGGCCCTCGAGTGTAGGCGCGTGCGCAAGCGTTGAACATTGGACGAGCGGACCCTGCATTACCTCGGGCCCAACACCGCTGGTCGAGGAGCACGAGGAGGCGTATTCTAACTCCGGGCTAGAGAACGCTCCCGAATATTCACCTGAGTCCTCGTCCTCGTCGTCGCCATCGTCGTCCTCATCCCCGGTTGTGTCCATGTCGATGCTCGTGATGCGGCACGAGTCGGCCAGTCGTAAAGAGAGCATGAGCAGCGGGTTAGGCGCGGGAATCCTGATCTTGAGACCCGTCCTTCTCACCGTCCTTTCTTCCCTTGGTGGTTGCCGCTCCCGTGGAGGAGAAAGCGTGGTCGGGAAGACGTACGATCCGCGGTGGTCAGCGTGGTCGCCGCTAGTGAGGCTACATGATCGTTCGAATGCCATCGCAACGTAGGCCTCGGATTTACCGCCGGGAACTACGATGGTGAGACGTTCCTTTGTAGCGACACGTGCACGCCGACCGCGGCGTGCCGCGACGCCGGATTCGACGTCGCCATCAAAGCCCGGAGAATCGTCGCGTTCGCCGAGGGAGCCGTACGCGCCTCGGAGAGGGGAGTGCTCGTGGGATATGATCGTGGGTGTTGGTGGGTGTTTCGTGTGGACCTTGGTGTGGATCTTGGCCGCCGGCACGGAGGCAACCCACAAGGAAGAAGAAGCGATCTGACGGGCGTCTTCAGCAGCGTCCCAGCGCCGTGAGGAGACTGTTTCGATCGCGGTGCGCTCCCCGCGTGTCCGCTTGGGGTATGGCTCAGCCCCACGTGATGACGGCCTCAAGCGCTGGCGCCTCTCGACACCGTGGTAAATGCGCGGAACCCAGCGGTCGAGGGATGGTGGGACAGTGGGGTAAGGCAGGGGGCTGGCAACGTAATTGAGGGATGCGCTTGGAGAGAGCCCGATCGAGTGTTCCATAACGCGAAGGCGAGGAAAGATATCCATCCCGACGTCTTCCTCGGGTATTGGGGGGCACGAGTTTTTGTGTTGGGCGTGTATTTGCGGAGAGAGGAAATCCTGTAACAGTAAGTGAGTGGGTGTCCCCGTCGAACCATGGCCGGGCTAAAGCGGAACTCACAACTAGGTGTTTGCCCACGGCAGTGTTGGTCATAGATGGAACGGTCATGAAAGAGCACCGAAAGTTGCAAGCAGAAACTTGGGGGGAGAGTAGTTGAACGTGGTGGTTGGGAAACGAGGGCGGAGTCCAGGTAATCGTCGATGTGTCGGTGATGGCACAGCCGCTTTTATTGTGGGTCGTAGTAGCGTATGTCTAGGTGGTGGCGACGGGGAGCCGAAGCGATGCCGACTTGCATTATCGACCTGTCCACAACCACATACAATACAATGAGTCTGAGCGCCACCACTAGGTACAGTAGATCAAATAGATGGAACCGGGCTGAAACCATTTCGGCCGGACGACGACAACCACAATTTGTGTAGTCCACGACACCCGACTCCCCTGGCACGGAGGAACAATGGGGGCCTGACCAACAGCGTCGGGGATGACGGAGGAGAACAATGCGTTCCGAACTGTCGGCAGTCACAAAGCGCGTAGCACAGCACCGAATTGTAAGAGACGACGTGCCTCAGGGGAAGTTACCAAATCTGGAAATTAGCTAACGATGTGCTGGTCCAGCAATGTCTGATAAAAATTTGCTTGTACGGGAAGAACAGTGTGATATAACAATGTGAACAGTAACACAACAGGGTATACGGCGAATACTAACCGTGACTATGCAAGGGAAAACATATGCAAAGGAACAGAAGGTGAAAAATAACGTCCATCTACACAGCGCTGTTATCGTAACACAGTGAGCTTATAACACGAATGAAGTAGCCCTCACCGTGCATTCAATAGCACGTGTCACCTCTGCGGTAAATCTAGATGTCATGAACGCTCCTCGAGAAATTCGGGGCAATCAATAACGACGTCCGGAACGCAAACTCCGGGTATGCCCCTCAGAAGAGAACGGCGAACGCAGGGCCGCGGGGACTACTTCCGAGTTCAGCCACAACTCCTTGCGCTTTGATTTGCCCGTGCGGTGGTAAGGCGCGACGGCTCGGCGGCGGAGCTCGCGGCGAGATGAGCGGCTAGGGCTCGAACAGGGGGAAGAGGGGCGCAGGATACGGTCTTGCTCGCCCTCAAAAGACGATTCCGATGTCGTGTACCCATCGGGTGAGTAATCGATGCCCTCTTCCTCAGCTTGATCTGCGACGTTGCACGAATGAACTAGCCGAAGGGCAAGTCGATCGATGAGGCTTGGTATTTTGATCGTCAAGCTACTCTTTTTGGCGACGCGTGCGTGAGGTGTCGAAACGGGACCCGCCTGAGCAGATTGTACCCGGGGTCTCCTTCATGCTGCATTTATCCTCCAACAGAGCTGGAAGGTAGAGCTCAACCTGGTGTGTCAATGTCGAAGGAATGCTGGTATCCGAGGTGGAAAGATGGGGGTCAAACAACGCAGGAGATAAGGTCGGTGGCCCGTTGAAGGCAAAAGGGACGAATGGGTCTTCAACAAACATGTCCTTCTTGCGGTGGCTATTTCGCTTGAATGCTTCACGCTGTCCTCGCGACGGAACCGAATACGCTTTGTGACGCATGAAAGACTTGACGCGACGTTGCACGCAATTTTTATCAGAGGGTGGTGAGGCCTGGGCAGCCAAAGAGTCCTGACCGTTGCAAACAGATGAGGCGTATGATGATGGAGAGCTTGGCGTGTAATCGAGGTCGACGATGAATGGAGAAGTAGCGAGGCTGGGCACACGAGTGGTGGTTGACACAGAGATGTCGGCGTCTCCCTCTGAGTTGTCTGGTATATCTGCATCGAAGACGGTATGTGTCAGAGACACGGGTTCGTCCTTTGTTGGAATGATGCGTTAGCGACGTCGTATGAACAGAAACACGGCATTTTTAGAACGCCTACCATTTCGTCATCACTGTCCTCTATTGGCGGTTTGGTAGCCCTGAAGGGACGCACGATACCAGCGAAGATGCCAAACGGAAACATGATTCGAGCGAACGAGAAAGTCGATTAGGGGTGGAGGCGCGACGTGGGGTGTAGAAGATGTTGTTGTGGCAGCGCGAGGGTACCAGGCCCTCTTTATAACTCTCGGGCCTCAGTCAAAGCGTTGTGGTAGAAATCTGATGGGTTCGAGCTTCCAACCAGTTACGACCGCCGATCGCGGTGGCGGGGCGCCCCCACAAGCCAGCCACAAACGTGGCATGGTGGACAATGCGCACCTGGACTGCAGCGACGGAAAGTGAGCGCTTGTCTGCTCGGGCTATGTCCATGATTGTGGTCAAAGCGCGCCAGCCGATGCCACCGATACCTGTGGCACGCTCTAACCGGATAAGTAGCCCGAGGATCCCGAGGGCCCTACTGAATGCTCAATCCGACGATGTCGGGTAAGCTGAATTGCGTTCATGCCCGTGTGTGGAAGTTAGCGTCGTCGTCTAAAATCTTAGCGTCAAGGCCGGTGACCTGCATCATGATATGCGCTATCTCTCGACTCTATTCGACTGAGTGGCTTCGATTCATAGTGTCCGAAACCACCTTGGCTGGAAGGGCATCGTGGTTCGGTCAAACAAGAACTGGTGAGAGCGTGAGACAAGGCGGGATAGACGCCACCAGCCCCTCAACATGTGGTGCCTCGTAGCCTTCTGGACCCGCACTATGGCAAAACCGTGATCCTTCACTGCTAACTACGTCTCGAGCTTCGAACTTTATGATATAAAGAAACTCATTGGACCTACTTGCACAACATCTAGTGTGTTATGCAAATACTGCCAGACCTGCCGAAATATAGACATGTCGTCGGTATCAAGCCAGGCACTCAGTCGAGGTGGCTTGGGTCGAATATCCATTCATTGTTCTTGAACTTATTACAGGACGAAACTGCCCGGGTGTGGCTCTGTTTGAGTGAACTAGCGCTCCGGATCGCCCGCGTGACGCGTCGGCTGAGCTCGAGACTGAGCGGGAATCGCTACCTTTATCGATAGACAATATCTACGCCAGTCTTTGTTTGCCATTCTAAAGTGCATTGAATCCGCAGAGCAGTAATCACCAGAGGAGATGGTGTGGGTCGACGGAAGAATCGGGCCGAAGCGCCGGCTTATAAGAGAACACATCTGCGACTCGGGTAGCAGGGGAAATGCCTAGACACGCGAGAGTTGAGTTCGTCTCGCTCAAGTCATCGTTGGTAAACTTGCCTGTCTCTTTGTTCGGTCCTTTGCTCGAGCGTAACATCGCAAGTCCGTCGCCCTCTTCCTCCGCTTTATATATTGACATCTTGCTTTTCTTTCTTAGCGTCCACAACATGTCGCAATTCTGCTTACTGCGACCTCGCCATCTCTGTTAGATGGAAAGAAACTCCAGGCATATGTTGGCTGGACTGGGATGGTGTCCGCGTCATCCTTGGCCCACTTTAATTCCAGCTCTCCGGACAGCTCTCTCGAGACAGTGGAGATTGATCCGCAGTACGCCGAGGGTCTCGGCTTCCATAAAGGGGACATGGTACGAGGATAAAACACTCTCTACGTTCTCTTGTTGCTGACCCTTTCAAGGTTGAAATTGGCCTCCTCTATGATCTGCCCACAGCTAAATCCGTTGCGACAGAACCTCTCACCCCAGATGACTGGGAGATACTAGTAAATACGTTCCATATCACTTCTAGATACGTCTCCCTCAATATCTCGTCAAGGAATTACATGCAGACCACGTAGAATCTACTCTTCTATCCCAAGTTCGCGTCGCACCACCTAACCAGGAAGTGGACGTTTGGGTACTCGGTCGCACTCGCATTCGTCTGCGTGTTCGTATGTGCATTACCAATCTCTTATTTCTGCCATATTCAAGCCACCACAGTTTCCTTTGAACCGTCTTCCGCAAAAGCCGTTTTACTCGCCAACGATACGGAACTATCGGTCGCTCCAAAGACCCGCCGTCAACAGAACTCCGAGAAAAACCGTCCTGTCAAGAGCGAAACACCAGTGGCTGGCCCTAACTCAGCCACGAAATCTTCTGTTTCCAAGGGGCCCTCACATAGTGTCCTACTTCGCGTGCTACCCGCGTCGGTTTTCTCGTACCTTCTACCCAGTCCACCAGACCTCGCCTCCATCGGCTATGTATCCGAACAGATGCTCGGCGTTTACCGTTTAGACGGTATACCTCCGTCCGACCACAAGACTTCTCTTAGTGGCGACGTGAAGCGCCTTTCCCCACCAACAGACCCAACAGACTCAAACCCGCCCCCGCCAGACATACCCGCTGTCGCAAAGGTGCTTAACCCAAGCGAGTCTACCAAGAGGGTGGATGTCACGAAAGTGCCAAACGAAAATTGTAAAGTGAAACTTGTCGGAATAAATAATGTGCCAGAAGGACAAATAATCATTGTCGGAGGGGTAGACGGTGTAGAAGATTGGGATGTGGTTCGGTATGTTTCGGGGCACGTACCGTGGCAACTGGGGTTCACCAGTGTTCGTGCAGCGTAACCTATCTCAACTGATCCAGAACCACCTATCGCTGGTCCGGATATACCCTCTCCTCCATCAACTCCGTGCGTATGGCCGAGGACGACTTGCCTGTCTTCCCTGCGCTGATCTGTTTGCAGACGACCTCGGCAGTCTCTGCCCGCCGATACATTGGCTGGTGTTGACGATCTGCTTACAAAGTGTTATGACTTTGGCACACGCATGTTTACACTGTATGAAGCCGGTGCGGTGACCGGACGTATGTTAATTTTCCTTCTATGCGGTGTATGGCACCTGACGTGTGTAACAGTTTCAGGTCTCATAGTGACAGGCCGAGCGGGTGCAGGCAAGACATCCGTCGTTCAAGCTACGTCAAAAGCTTTGCAGTGGGACTCGCTTGTGCAAGCGTGTAGGTTTTCGTGCTCGTACATTTGGCCGACCTTAACTCGTTTGCAGTCACACTTTATGTCGACTTTTCCCGCTACACCGAAAAACCTGTCCAAACATTGCGCACGCAGTTTCAGTACTGGCTAGATAAGGCAATGTGGCATCGTCCCAGTGTCCTCATATTCGATAATCTCGAAAAGCTGCTAGGCACAGAGCTTGAGGTATTCTGGTCATTTTACCCTTATTTAAACCGTGCTGACATACGACGACAAGCACGCTGATTCTTTCCGTACACGGCATCTTACCGAGACTTTCTTGTCAATATTCTCTTCCGCTGCTGCTCACGAACTAGCGCCTGATCTGTCTGGCATTGTCCTTCTTGCGACCGCCGAGTCGCAGGCTGCCTTACATCCGCTCCTCAGCACAACACACTTGTTTAAACAAGTTGTACACCTCAAGCCCCCAGACAAAAATGCACGCAAGCAGATCCTGGCGCAAATAGTACAACGAAGATTGGAGGCCTCAAGGAACCTAGAAGTCGATGCGGAAAGGCCGCTAAATTTCGTAGCACTAGCGACAGAGACGGAGGGATACTCTGCCACTGACTTGCAGGACTTGGTTGCGCGAGCTGTACATCAAGCAGCGGTCAGGTCGTCCGACGATTCCGACAAGGTGAGGCTCCCGAATCTGCTCGGGGTGATCGCTGTGCTAAGACAGGCCGTTTAGGTGGCCCTGACTGCCGTGGACTTCAAAGCTGCTCAAGTAGACTTTGTGCCACTCTCGCTAAGGGATGTCCCGTTGCAAAAGTCGATGGTAGAATGGGCTGACGTTGGAGGTGCGAGAGGCGCTAAAGTATCGCGGATCATGGACAAATTGACAAGCTTTTAGGTCTGGCCGAGACGCGACGAACACTGCGCGAGACGTTGGAGTGGCCGACAAAATACGCTGCGATCTTCGCCCAGTCTCCTTTGCGACTGCGCTCTGGGTAGGTCGTCCGCGCGTGTTCCTGCGTTCTCCTGTATCTGACCTCCTATTGCAGACTCTTGCTTTATGGTTACCCTGGTTGCGGGAAGACCCTGCTCGCTTCGGCAGCCGCGAAGGAGTGTGGCTTGAACTTCATTAGCATCAAGGGCCCAGAGTTGCTGAACAAGTACATTGGCGCGAGCGAAAAGTCCGTTCGGGATATCTTCGAAAGAGCTAGTGCTGCCAAACCATGCGTGTTATTCTTTGACGAGTTCGACTCGATCGCGCCGAAACGGTCTGGGTTGCTTTCGCTTTGCTTCCTATTGCCACTTCTGATGCAGACTTATTTTAGTGGACACGATAGCACTGGAGTTACTGATCGGGTGGTCAATCAGTTGCTAACCTTGATGGATGGTGCAGAGGGTCTTGATGGGGTATATGTTCTCGCTGCTACTAGGTCGGGGACATCAGATGCTCCATCCACCACGACATCAATTCACAGACCCATTTATCGTCTCTAGCCGACCCGATCTGATCGATTCTGCTCTTCTACGTCCGGGGCGGCTCGACAAGTCGCTACTGTGCAACATGCCCACGAAGGGGGAGCGCCGAGAGGTAAGACAGGCATCAGTGATCTACCCTCTGTCCACCCGCGATAGTTGTTCTCCTTACTGACCCTCAAACAGATTCTGCAAGCGCACGCGCGAAAGGTCCCCGTTTCGCCTGACGTCGACTTTGACCGCCTTGCAGATGCCACGGAGGGTTTCTCGGGGGCAGACCTGCAAGCACTGCTCTACAACGCTCACCTCGAGGTCGTGCACGCGAGCGTGAGCGAGACCACCACGTCTGCTCCCACGGCGGAGTCGAGTAACAGCAAGGACCCCATCGACGATGCGCCGATTGAATACACGCTCTTCGGTGGACCCACCCAGAAGGCGGTCATGTCACGGGCAGAGCAGATGGCCGCAGAACGTCGGGTAAGGCGTCCTGCTAAAGTATGTCAAATGGAGCTTCTTACTTCAAATCATTTCGCGGATATCAGTTGCGCCAGATCATGTCTTCGTCGCAGAACCGCGGCTCCCGTGCAAGCGCGGGCGAGGTAGTTGAGCGTCCAAAGGTAGGCAGCTGGTGCCTTTTTCTACGTTCGTCTTTTCACGTGAAGTCAGCACGAGATAGACGACGAACATCTCCAGCGAGTGTTGAAAAACACGCGACCATCCGTCTCCGCCGAGGAGATTGCGCGGCTCACCAAAATGCAAGTCGCGCGTCTTTCTGAACATACCATCTGACATTATTCGACCTTCCTCGCCTTCTTTAGATATGCCGCATTCGTCTCGGATCGCAGTGGCGAACTCCCCGTTCCCCCCGATGCGGGTGGCGTAGGCCAACGAGTATCCTTGATGTGAGGTAGAGTAAACAATGAATGAACATAGATGCAATGCAGGATAACTACTAAATGCGAAAGAACCAAGCCCATGCAAAAACAATTAAATAATGATCTCCCCATGCAGGCTCCCCCGTCTTCCTCTCCGTACCGACTCTTCCGACGTCCCTGCGTCGTAAAAGAGGATATTTCATAGCTTCTGCAGTACCTTCATTGCATTTGCTATGGCGAAGCTCGATTTAGCCATCACCTGCCGACTCTCCTTGGTCACTTCAGGAAGAGCCTGCGTCTCGCTCAGCTTGTTCGCATGCTCGCTCAGCTCGCGTAGGATGTCACCACCCTGACGCGCCTGGTTGACCGGGAGGTTGTCGTGGCAAACTGCGACGATGCTCGACACGATAGTGACAATCTGCGTCAGGTTTTCGTTCAGCGTTGGAGATGGCGTGGGGCTTCGCACGCCGGAAAGAACGCTTTGGATCGCGTATATGATTGACTCGGTCTGAGCTTCTAGGTACGGCTACATGCACCCAACGGCACGCACATTGTCAGCAGCGCGACAGCGCCGAAAAACTGTGGAGACGTACTTTGAGCTCAGTCCATGCGTCCTCAGAGCCCTCGGCGGCAGCCGAGTCAGGGCTTGTGACGCCCGCAGCGCTCGCCGCACTCTGATCAAATATCGTCGGCGGGGCGGAGCTATCGTCTGAGCTTGACTCTGAATGCACATGCTGCTCGCGCTCGTCACGCACAGCCTCCCGCTCGCGCTCACTGCGCTTGATGGATGTCTCGCTCAAACCGCGTTGATGCGCGAGAGAAGGCCGCCCTTCTTCGACTGTGCGCAGTCCGGGTGCAAAGCCGTTGGTAGCCGCCCCGTTAGAAGGAAGTGGTGCGAACTGCTCCTGCTCGGCCTTGGACGCACGCCGAAGGAGGACGACGCGTCCGAGCTCGGTAATCGCCGCTGAGACATGGCTCGCCGCAGCGTCGAGTAAACTAACGGGCGACAAACCCGAGCTCGTCGCGTGTGTCCTCGTAGCAGTGACAAGGTTCGACAGTGTCGCCTCCACACGCTCCTCAAGTGCTCGTAGACCCTCTGGATCGGAATGCCGTCGCGTATTTGAACGCACGTCATCAAGGATAGTCGTCACGGCATTGACGACCGACTTCATCGGCGTCAATACGCGCGTCGGCGCATTAGAGCGACCCGAAGAAAGGAGCGAGTCGACAGCGGTCAAGAAGGCAGTGAGATGCACGTCGGGGATCACACCGTCTGCAGGAAACTGGTAGCTGGTCGTCGAATTTGGGTTTCTGTAGGAAAAGCGCAGATGTGGCTATGGGTTTGATTGTGAGAACAAAGACCGGGTGTGAAAAAGAAAGGCTGTGGGAATGCAAAATACCTTTGACAGAGCGGAGCTCGGTCTTGGCTTGCTCATATTTGCGTTTGTATTCCTTAAGTTGTGCATCGAGATCGCGGATGACAACGAGGTCAGAGTCTTTGGACGTCATGAGCTCGTCGTTCCGTCGAGAGAGGTCGGTCACTTCAGTAATCAAGCCTTCCATATCCGAGCGTAGTTGTTCAACGACCTCAACGTCGGCCTATTGTGGAGTCAGGTTGTGAGGGGTTTACAAAACGTAGCCTGACGTACACCATTCACGCCTGAGGTGTGCTCCTCTTCGAGTCGTTCGCAACGTTCGCGCAAGATCTGTAGCTCTTCTTCGTCTTGTTGTGCGCGACGCGCTTCACGCTCCCGACTGCGTTGTGCGTCCTCCCGCTGGCTGTCGAGCTCCTTCTGGAGCGCCAACATTGCAGTGCTCTGTTCCTCGGCCCTCTGTGGAGGATTGAACCCAAGGTCGAAGGGGTGAATACGAAACATACACGCCGAAACTTGTCAAGCTCCTCCTCCAACTGCTTGACGCGCTGATCCGACTGCTCGAGCTGACGTCCACGTAGGTCACCATCTTCGATCGCTCGTTCCAGGCCAGTGATACGGCTTTGCATCGTAGCAATGCGAAACTCGTACTCGCGGCGCATTTTCTCGTTATCTTCGTTGAGGGCAGCGCTCACTCTGCCTCCACCGGCCCTGGCCGAGCGGTCGCTGGCGACACTTGCGCGCCCGAAGGAAATCTTATCGAAGTAGTCGTCGCTGCGTCCCCCACCGTCCGTGTCAGGGTCTTGACCCAGGCGTCTAGCCAGAGCGCTGAGGCCGCCCTCAACTTCATCGGTCTCACCATCGCCATCTTCAGGCGCGCTTTCGCTGCGGCCATATGGAACCTCTATGTCCTCCTCCGCGATAGTGCTCTTGTTGGGGATAATGACCCCACTGGTAATGGTGGCACTTTGTGCGTTAGCTGTCCCAGTTGAGTCACTAGCACTAGTAACACTCGGGCGGCGACCAAGATCCTGTGGTTGGGAACGGACGGTCGCAGTTGTGTCTTGGGACGGCTTACGTCGTGAAGAAGAGGCATAGGGGTCGCGATCGGAGAGCGGTTCATTCGGACTTGCATCTCCATATGGGTCATCGCCACGCCGCCCTACTACAGGAGGATTGTAATCATCCTGGCTACGGCGAGGACGTGCGCCGCCACTGGGAGGACGTTCTCGATCTTCAGACAGGCGGCCAAAACGGGCTGGCACAGGCGGCTCTCTGTCACGTTCACGTGGCGCAGTTGGGAAATCAGGAGATGGGAAATCATCATAAGTGGAACCGGGTGATGTTAGACTGACGTCGGAAGGCTGTGAAAGGGATGAAAGGGCTGATGCGATGGGAAAGAATGGGACATACCTCCTCCTTGAACTCCGGGTAGCGGCGGACAAGTTCATAGTAGACATCGCTGGACAGATCTTTGAAGCGCGACGTCGGGAGAGTGGCAAGCTTCTGCCGAGCTTGATTTCGCTTTGGATGGAAGTCATCGCGCACGGGAAGAAAGGGAACTGATGTGAAATGTGTGAGATGATGGCATCTTTGAGAAGACGATGACGGCACCTTGGTTCGTATCTGCGTTGTTCTTCCGCCTGATCAATTCATCGTAGACATCTGTGGAAAGTTCTTGGAATTGCTGGCGAGTGAGCCTTGTGAGTTTCTGTCGTGCAGTCGAGCGAGAGTTGGCGGGTTCTGAGGGGACGAGGAGCGTGAGAGAAGACGGGCAGAGATAAAGAGGGCACACCACCTTTGGCGAGGTATGAAAGGAGGTATTTGCTGAGTTCGTCATAATGAGTGCGCGCAACAATATGCGGGTCGAGGGGAGGAGATGTGACCGAAGATTTATCTCTGAGCGGTTTGTACGAGTCAGTACGATAACTTGATATTCCAGAGAAGGATGTGTTTGTCGGAGAGGGAGCCCTTGGACCGGAACCTGATCTCTTCATTGTCGACGTTGGTGGTGAAAGCGTGGGTGTATGCGCGCTGAGTTGTCTGAGCGGGAGAGCCCAGATCCCGGCCATTGCCGTGATCCACCTTTGAGGCGCTCGAGTGGCACGCCTGGTCGGTCATTACAGCAGCATTGCACGCCCCGCATGGCAGACGTGCCCTTTCTTTCACGTCTTCGCTCACACGAGTTTGTCGCTCTCCTCGTTGGGTCTATATTTATCGTATTCGAAGGTGCTCTTCACATCATCATCTTGTTCCTCCCCAAATCCGTCATCAATTGGTTCTATCTCAAGTCTCGCGCTCTCTTCCACTACTTTGTTGGCGCCGGTACCTCAACACCAGAGGCCACACGCTTCGCCGATCGTATACGCAAGGCGAATGATTTTGAAGACCTTTGCGCTATCTTTGGTTATCGCAACGTAGAAGAGCACGTTGTCCTTACGAAAGATGGCTATCTACTAGGGATATTCCGCATCCCTGGCCCGAGGAACGAGCCGAGCCCCGCCCCCGGCACGTCCACGGGAAAACCGGTCGTCTATCTTCACCACGGCCTTCTCATGAACTCCGAAGTATGGGTTTGTGTCACAGACCCAGAACGCTCTGTTCCCTTTGTCCTTGCAGAGTTGGGTTATGATGTCTGGCTCGGCAATAATCGAGGCAACAAGTACTCCAAAAAGTCCATCCACCATGACCCCAGCTCGTCCAAGTTTTGGAATTTCTCTATTGACGACTTTGCATGGCACGATATACCAGACTCGATCGAATATATTCTCCAGATCACCCGTGCCCCGAGTCTCAGTTATGTTGGTTTCAGTCAGGGGACTGCCCAAGCCTTTGCCGCCCTTAGCATTCACCCCCAGCTGAACCAAAAAGTGAACGTGTTCATCGCTCTCGCACCCGCAATGCGCCCGAGAGGTCTTTCTGCCCCTCTCGTTGACGGTCTCATGAAGACTTCGTGAGTCTTTAGTCCTTCATTAACTCCCCGACTCGCACTCACCCTCGTGCTTCCATCGTCAGACCTACTCTCCTTTTCCTCATCTTTGGCCGTCGTGCCATCCTCTCCTCCGCTCTCATGTGGCAAAATATTCTCTATCCACCGATCTTTTGCCGTCTCATCGACGCTTCTCTCGTCTTCCTTTTCTCCTGGTATTCCCACAACATTACTTCCGCCCAGAAACTCGCGGCCTACGCCCATCTTTATTCCTTTGCTAGCACGAAGTCCTGTCGTGCACTGGTTCCAAATTATGCGCTCCGGTCGTTTCGTCATGTACGACGACGACATGTACACTCCCTCACTCCGGCCGAGCAAACATAACCCCCGCCCGGGTTATCGTCCGGCTAAATTCCCGACCCGCAACATCGCAACCAGCATTGTCATTCTCTATGGCGACGTCGATTCTCTTGTGGACATCGATGCGATGCGACACGAGCTTCCTAAACACCGTCTCGACATTCGCCGCCTCAGGGGATACGAACACCTAGACGTACTCTGGGGAAAGAACGTCCACGTGGACGTAATCCCACAGGTCACGCGTGTCCTCAGGGAACACTGCGAAAACCCAGAGATGATAAGGACCGATGTAAACGGGGTTTCCTCCAAGGCCGGTCTACACCCGGATGCCGCATGGGGAGCTAGGTCCGCCGATGGATGGGAAAATGGTGGGACTTCAGGCTACGCCACCTCCTCAGACACTTGAGGGCCTCAGGGACCGCTCCGCAGTCTTGGCCCGCTGTTATGCATCTATGTACGAGAAGAGATCTCAGATATCATTAAGCATTTTTTAATTGTTGAAGGATACCCGTGACTTCCCGTAATGATTTTGTGCACCAAATCATCATCTGTAATTCTGTTGTACTAAACCTAGAGTAAGTTAGGCCACTACAACAGTTGTGAGTGCGTCCTTTTCCGCTCCATGCCACTCGTTCCCGGGCTGCTGACCGCTACTGTATCACCCATCCGGAGGTATGGCATGCTGCCACAAGTTCCCTCTCCTTCGAGGACCTCGAACCGCTCTCGGTCGCCTTTGCGGCCGTCGAGGGCGTGACCCTGTGGGAACAAAAATAGGACGTCTGCTGTTGTTGAGAATATAGAAATGGTTTAGTGGTTTTTGAAACAGTCCGGACCCTAATAGTTCAAGTTGCACGCCCTGCTTGTTGTTTCCTTGATTCCTCGCAAAAGAAATGACAACTGCGCCCGGTTCTCTTGGTCATAGAAAATTTCACCTACATTGAGTACGTTGAGTATCGGCAACCCTGATGTTTTCCATGTACCAGTGCCAAATGCGACGGAGTGGCGTGGACTTCCATTTTCGCATTGACGTTTGTGTTACGGTCTACTCCACAACCTCCGCTGTGTGGGGTACCAGATGCTGCGTAACGCGGGCGTACAGTAGTCGTTACCAAAATTTACTTCCGGTCCGTGCGACCGTGAGGGTGATGTTTTTATCCTGGGGAATCCATATGGGAAGGGTGTTTTCAATTGTGTACGGTACCAGTAGTATCATGACATCTTCCACGATAGTGGTGTCAACAATGCAATTAACCACATCATGTATCCAGCTCCCAGATGCGGTTGGGCCAAATCAAAGAGACATGCCATCCCACGCCATACCCGTGCTATACTGTTATACTCGTACATTCAAATGGAACATTTCCAGAACGGTCCTGATTGACCGACCAGTGTTGAGAGACGTATCATACTAAAGGGGTGTCCGTAATTCTGTTTCCATCAGTGCGATTGTACAACTAAGCCAATCATGGGTGAAGCTCGTATGTCCGAGAATCAAGGAGGGTGTGGTTGCCGGTAACAGATTTACGGGCGAGGGGGAAGATTGCACAACTGAGGAAACGTTATTCATGGAAAGCAAGCCAAAAACACGTGGTCAGCTTTGCTCTAGGCTCCGGTGACAGATTTCCAAGAACATCTGCAAGCTCTTTGGCACGAAGTACTCGACCCGAGCGGTCGCAGAAAAGACACGCGGGCCAGAATGACGCAAGTAGTTTTTCGCGGATCAACCTGTTACTTCCTAACCCGCATAAACGTAAACCAGTTCGCGATTATGCGGTGCCGAACTCTGGATTGGATGCAATGGATATGCGATGATGTCGGGACCTTTCGGGCTTCGGGTGTCCTTCGCAGCTCACACCCCCGCCATCTGCCATCTGCCGTATGATAACGGGTACCTCTGTTAATTCCCCTGATGTACGTCTACAACCAAGCATGCAGAGGGCCTGACATTACGCACCGTCTGTGTCCACATTTACGTCGTTGACCAATTCTAAGGTCTATGCTGTGGTCGTTCCGGCTTCCCCTTGAGTTAGCCTATCCGGTCTCCGCAACACGATCCCAGTATATGCCTCTCCTAACAACATTTCAAACTTCACCGGTCACGCTGTCCTTACCACGGTGTGTTGGCGGCGTTGCCAATGTGAGGGCAAAGGGCCATCCGACTATTACTTTGTTGACCACGTGTTTGAGGGAACCTTTGCATAGGTCCATGAGAGCGTCGCCGACATCCCTCGCGGGGGAAAATGTAGATGCACACCGCAAACTCCTGTACGAGTCGAGCGGGATTGTTACGCTCTCCGAGAGTTCCACCACCAACGCAAGCTTGGCATTCACTGCTGGTTCGAGTGACTCACAAGAACTATATCTCTCAACTGCCCCTAGTAATCCTGTGCGCTTTTGGAGACAAGTTCAGAAGAGAGTCGCAGATCTAAAACCTGCTAGCAAGTTGAGCGATGTCCAAGTCAAACAATAAGTTATGCGACTGCCACTGTGTAGAATATTGTGGGGGTGAGGATCCGCAGGGTGTGTGAGCCGAATTCGCGCACCTTTCCATCTCAAGAACTGAGCCCAATTGGCGATTGTGAATAGGTCCAAGCATTTCAACTTATCGTCTGAACACTGACCCACGACATACCGGAAGGTTTCCGTTCCTTGGTTGTGACAATGCAGCTGAGGCTGAGGCAGTATGACACGCAATATGTAAACGTGGATTCTCTCACGCTCGTCGCCCTTTCTTTAGCTGACCAACGCTCACTCCCAACTTTGAGACGTACCCCGGTAGTTACCCGCCGTCGGTTATTGGCTCCTAGGCCGCTGATCGTTCTATCATATCTTATATACGATGTGGAATAACCCTCCGGGCACCTGGCCGAGAACCTCCCAGCTTGAATTTCTCATCACTCGTGTCACTACTGCGGCCCAGCCAGAGAATAACTATGCCCTTCATATCGAAATCGCAGAGTATATCAATAAGAAGAAAGCTAACAGGTACATCCCCGTTCTCATGATCCATCGCCATGCTAACCCTATCTGGGCTGCCTAGTCCACGAGAAGCTGCGATGCTCATCGTTCAAGCAGTGAACCACCGCAATCCACACGTCTCGTTTCTCGCCATCGGTTTGCTCGATACCCTTGTTCAAATGTGCGGATATCCGTTCCACCTCCAAATCGCCACAAAAGAATTTCTCAACGAACTCGTCCGACGATTCCCGGAACGTCCGCCGCCGTTCCCCGGTCCTGTTATGTCTCGCGTCCTCGATCTTATCCATGGCTGGAAGGAGGGTATTTGCGTAGAGTCACGCTGGCGCGATGATTTGGGGAATATCCGTGATATGCATCGCTTACTTGTCTTTCAAGGGCTATCGTTTCCGTGACACTCCGCGCACTGCTCCCGTTCCAACTACATCCGTATGCATCGCTACTCTACAGTGACCCTTCTTACGCTCACCCTCTTCCAAGAACCTTAAATCGGCGGAGGAGCTCGAGAATGAGGACAGAGAGGCGCAGTCCGCCAAACTTCAGGAGCTCATCCGGAGAGGGACCCCACGAGACCTCGCAGCTGCGCAAGAACTCATGAAGTCATTGGCAGGCGCAAATCCAGATGCCAAACCGGACTATCGCTCCCAAGCTCTGACAGAGCTAAATAAATTAGAACAGAAGGTCATCCTCCTTCATGAAATGCTTGACAACGTGGATAGCGAAAGCGGGGAGAAATTTGCGAAAGGCGACGTCTACGATGTAAAATTGACTACATTTTTCTGTCTTACATAAGCGACTGATGAGGTTTTCTAGCAAGTTGCCACGATCCTACTTAACTCAAGACCCAAGATTCAGAAATGGATCTCAGATGCAGAATCTGACGATCCGGAATCACTTGGTAGCACTGTTCTCTTACTGCGTGAATATCTTTGATTTTGACAGTTTGACCCCTAGATACATATCTACAAACGAATGACCAGATCAATAATGTCCTTGCACGATACGAGGCATTCAAACGGGGGGAGACACCTCCCGCTTCGATTCCATCAGAACTTCTTCCGAACAATAGCGAATCGCTCTCTCTCATCGATTTCGACGACACTCCGCCCCAGGCAGGCTCGAGCAGCGGTGCTGGTTCTGGTGGCAAACCAGCCGACGACCTCGCGAGTCTCTTTGATTCCTCAGTGTCTTTCACTTCACCTGCTACGTTACCTCCGGTGGTGGCACCCTCTCGCGGCATTGGAGCGTCCCCGTTGGTACCGAACAATACCAACCAACAAGTATCTGCAATTTCTCCGCAGTTTACGTCCTCGCTTCCTGGAACATCTACGCCTCCGCCGCGTTCCTTCTCAATTTGGTCAAATCAAACTGCCCAGTACCCCGCCGTTGCAAAGCCAATCACCAGGGTCGGGCCGTGTAGGATCTCCTGGCGTAAGCTCTCCGCTGGGCGCCGTGAGGACGCCCCCATCGAGCAATCTCGCTGCCACGAGCACCCTACAGCAGCATTTAGTTCCACAAGCCACATCCTCGCCATCTTCTCAGCGCGTGTCTACGCCACAAGGAAAGGATCCGTTTGCGGATCTTGTTGGACTGTTTTGAATCGTCGTGGGACTCGTGGATATGGCATTACACTGGGGCTTTGGGGGGAAAATTCTGTTGTACGACAGGTACATTTGCTGCTTTCATCCTCTCGACAACTCGTTGGGCATCCACACTTGAAATATCAGGTGACTTCTGAGAATTGTGTTCTGGACTCTAGTGCACCTTCCATAAGCTAATCATTTACAAAGATACGAACCACGAGTTAAGTCTGCATCTGGTCATCTTGATTTCATCGTTTGTATGCGTGGAAGCCTCATTACGGCAAGCCGCAAATGCAATACCTCCATTTACATTAGAATACTTCCATTCGCTTCCATGTTTCCCGTACCAGTCAGCGACGTCGGCATCGAAGATGTTGAAGGAGGAAATCTTTATACTTTCGTGGGGTTTCCAAATCTGGGCGAGAATCATCGAACATGCCAACAGGGCTGTTCGACCACGTGGATCCCCTATATCCTCTTCCTTACTCGCGGGGCTACCATTTCTGCTCCGCGGCCGAGGTATCCCGACGCTTACGGCTCACCTGGCTTTGGAACTCCGTCGGGTAGCACCGTGTCGATAGGTGTCGGCGTTGGTGTCCCGCGCATTAGCAGAAGATAGTGTCGTCTGCTTTGTCTGCCTGTTGAGTTATTGATGCACATGCCACCTAGGGTGCAGCGGATCTGGAGACACACTTCCTGGCGGGCTTCTTTCTTTTTGTATGCCGGATACCTCTGAAGGCAGAATTTATGCAGCATGTCTTGTGTCTTGCTTAAGATTAACCCCCCCTGACGAACCACGCAGCGTCTACGAGTTTCTCGCTTGGGTTTAAACCATTTTCAGCGACAAAATCATAAATTACCGAAGAGGGGCGACCACATAAATTCGACTCACAGGACTACTTGAGCTTCGAGGAGTCCTTAGCCCTTCTCATCCCTGCCTTGCACCTGCTTGTCTTTGCTCGTCGGTTTTCTGATCCTTTTTGAATATCTTCTTCGGCTAGGCCCTTACAACACATGCACTATTTATCCGTAGTCCCAGGTGCCCGGCGTAAGGTCACGGTCAGTGTAGTTATCGTTATTTGAGGAGGGCAAGATGCTTACTTAGGATGCGGTATGTGCAGCCCTCGAGGCGAGCGAACTCGCTTGCTATATGTGATGTGTGTGGCAAGCAACTGGCACGCCAGTCTGACATGCCACGACACAAACGACTCCATGACCCCGAACCGGAACGGTGGTAAGGCAATAAATCTATATTTGCGCGGTGCGGCGCCACCAACAACACACCCGTAGGATGCACTGGTGCCCCGAACCTAACTGCGATTACGGGAGTATGCAACTCTCAAATCTCAAGAATCACATCCGAAAGCAGTACGCAGTCCCCCCTTGACGTCGGTGTTTACTTGGCTCACCTTCACTCGCAGCACTGGACAACGGCTTTACTGCCAGGACGACCCGGCTTGTAACTACTTTACCTTTGACAAAAGCGCCTTGCTGCGTCATCGGCAGAGGAGACACGGATATAAAACAAGATCAACCGCACCAAAGAACCGACATGTACAGAAGGTGCCCAATAAATGCGATGCTCCCGAGGGCGGGACTGACGTCTCCCAAAAACCGGACATCCGGGGCTCTGATGTCATCGAGTGTCCTTGTCTCTCGTCATCAAATTGCCGGGTCGACGGCACAATAGACGAAACGCATAACAACTCAAGATGGCCGTGTCCCTCTTGGGTCAGTTGAGCAGCCGATCGGGTCGAGCGACGAGTTACTCGAGGGACAGGCCCCGTCTCGCTTCCCAATCTCGTTTACACGTACCCACTTCCCTGCTGTCCCGGTGAACTGCGGATCGTCGACGCACCCTCCAAAGCACTGTTCGCGTTGCACATGCAAAAGACGCTCAAATTCGAGGCCAATCCCCTGTTCCAAGGGCGTTAACTCGAACTCAGACGCGGTATCGTGCCCGCCGGCCATTTACAGACACGTAGAGAGTTTTGCCAAGAAATCATTTTTCATTGCCCCCACGGTCGTGTTCTAGGGACGGACCTGTGACTAGGAGTAATACACATAAAGGTTAAATACTTGTTGTAATATATCAGTTGCTCGAGGCGTGTCACGCGTCATTCGCGAAATGCAATAAACGCGAGCACGGGCGCTCAGTTGTAAGCGCCTCAATTTGAACCGAGGACGCGGATTGCCATCTTCGCCTCGTCATCCATTGACAGCCTCAACGGAGTACCATTCGTAGCCGAGACCGACTTATGGCCCCCCCCACAGCGTCAAATTCCCGAAACTCTCATGCTCGGGCTATTCTTGGACCCAAGTTGCACGACCGACTACCCAACGTCAAAGTGCTCATGGTGGGTGCTGGTGGCATCGGTTGCGAGCTCCGTATGTTTCTTCCATTTCCCAGAACCCACCATTCACTGTCCTTTCTCCAGTCAAGAATGTCGTGCTTGCGGGATTCGGTCATATAACACTTCTCGATCTCGACACCATCGACCTTTCCAACCTGAATCGTCAGTTTTTATTCAGAAAGAAGGACGTGAAGCAAAGCAAGGCTTTGGTATGCTGTCCTCGTCCAGCATGTTCGCCGTATGGCCTAATATGATCCTCGAGGTGGCCGCCCGGACTGCATCCGCATTTAATCCCAATGTCCACATCACACCCATTCATGGGAATATCAAAGACACGCAGTTTGACTTGGCATGGTTTCGAAACTTCGATATTGTTTTGAACGCGCTAGATAATCTAGGTATGTTATCATGTTTGTGCGTTTCCTCAGGAGATTTCACATTGGTTCCTTAGACGCACGGCGACACGTGAATAGAATGTGCATGGCAGGAAATATCCCATTGGTCGAGTCTGGAACGGCTGGGTATCTGGGCCAAGTTCAACCTCTGCTGAAGGTATGGATACAGATACATTCTCTGGTTGAATACAATCCCACTTCGTGCTTAATAGGACCGAACCGAATGCTTTGATTGCATCCCGAAGCCAACTCCGAAGACCTTTCCCGTATGCACCATCCGATCAACGCCAACTCAGCCAATACATTGCATCGTTTGGGCAAAAAGCTATCTCATGCCGTAAGCTTCACCCCATACAAGTTATCTATTCCGCGGCGTTTATCGAACTGGTATGAGACAGGCAACTTTTTGGAGAAGATGAGGACTCGACAGACGAACTGGACGACGCCGAAAAGCAGGGAGAAAACGGTGAGATTTCCTTTTCCCTGTCTTGCACCCTTGCGTTTGACACCCTATATCCGTCTTTCTTTTGGGCCTTCACCTCGGTGCTCTTACTTTCCCCAGCACAAGAAATTGCGAATCTACGGAAGGAGGCACAGGCGTTCAAATCCGTACGCGCTGCTCTGCGTTCTCAGAATACCAGTTCTTGTGCTGCAAAAATGGCGTTTCAGAAGGTGCAACTCCTTCACGGTCCCGATGGCGTTTGATCCTTATAGTTTTGCCCCAAGGTATTCCACCGCGATGTTCTCAATCTCCTCTCCATGGAAGACATGTGGCGTTTCCGAGATAAACCAGTGCCACTAGATTTCGATCTCATCCAAAGTGATCAGTTTATTCTACGCGGGCAAGCGGCTGGTGCTGTTGGTGGCCCTACTGACGGCACCTCGCACCATGTGAATGGGGGTAGGGATGTCGAAGTGCACCCGAGCGGAAGCACGTCCAACCATAATGGTAACAGCACTGCTGCGATTGTGAACGATGCTATGGTCAGACCTGGCCATGGCTTGAAAGACCAACGTTCTCTCTCTCTTCGAGAAAATTTGGTTTTATTTGTCTCAAGGTTGGTGTCCTGGCCTTTGCCGCAACGACGTGCTCACGTTACTCGCTTACAGTACCGAGCACCTCGCAGAACGCCTCATGACGGGCAAAGAGGAGACCATATTGTTTGACAAAGATGATGACGATACACTTGATTTCGTCACAGCGGCGGCAAACCTACGGTCGGCGGCATATGGAATTCCGGGTAAGAGCCGCTGGGAAGTGAAAGGTGCGAGCAGAACCCCTTCAGTCTTCTCGGTCCCCATAATCGGACATGTCTACAGAAATGGCAGGGAATATAATACCCGCTATTGCAACAACCAATGCAATCATTTCAGGCCTGATTGTGCTACAGGCATTGCACCTACTGCGCGCAGCCTATGATTCCATGCGCAATGTACACGCCCAATTCAAACCTTCTGCCCCTCTGAGCGCCATCAAGCTTTCATTGCCGGACCCTCGTTGCGGAGTTTGTCGCGATGTCTATGCCATGCTCCGATGTGACCCTTCGCGTGTGACACTCGCAGAGGTGCTCGAAGGTGTCTTGGGTGGATCTGGGCGAGAAGTAAGTACATACGAAGAAAAGCGCATGCTCAGCGATCCCGATTTCGAGGACAATCTCGATCGTACTCTTGAGAGCCTCAGTGTGATGAGGGGCAAGTTTCTTAGCATCGTAGATGAAGATGGCGAACTCGAAGCGATCACCCTTGCCATCTGCTCCCTCCCGTGAGTTCGTCCCGTCGTCACACAAACTCAGGCCACTGATAGCGGTGCATCAGACCTGACCACCCCCTTGATGGCCCCACAATGATACTTCCCGATCCCCTACCGAAACCAAATCAAAGGGCAAAGCCCGTTATTTCCCGACCTCTGACGCCTCCAGAAACGCCACTAGGTGCACAAAAACGGCCAGCTCCTGACGATTTGGATGGGACTCAGCCAGCAAAGCGTGCGCGAATTGCGTCGACTTCCAACCATTCTCCAGGTACATCGCGGCGCCTTGAAGAAGACGGTTTGGTTTTATTGGAGGGGGATGGTCCCATGGACGAAGATGTTGTCGTCATTGACTGAACTCTGCGAAAGCACTTTTGTTCGTTCTGGTCTAAGCACAATCTAATCACATCACTCTTGACATCATTACAGTATCTTTCCCCCCCTTTCTTTTTATCTTCTTCTTTACTTTATTCACCTCTCTATTGGGTATATCTTGGCATATTTCCATCTCTAGGTAGAACTATTTCATCGGCTTGCGTGCACCTATAATAATGAAGATCACGTGTTGCTTGGGAGTCATTTGCTCGTGCTCGACACGTCTAAGTCATTGTGTCACCAACATCGAGCGGCGGCTTCACACAAACAAACCTTCAATCACAGCATTCTGTATGCCTCCGAGGACTACCTCAACGGGCAGAACGAAGCACAAGAGTACGCTGAAGTTTGAATCCCCCCCTCCTAAGAAATTCAAGAGCGCAAAAGACGTTACAATTCTTTCTGTGAGAGGCCACCACCTGTGACGTTTCGGGGCATTGTCATTAAACTCGGTCGATTCCCATAAGCTCTCTCAGCGCCCAGTTCTCAAGCCTGGAAATAAGCCTCCCTCTTCTGCCCCTCATCTATCAAACGTTGTGGGATCTGCTAGCGCCACAGTGAAGGATCCCAAAGGGAAGGGGAAGGCTACCGGCCCCACACATGAAGAAATTCCGGGTACGCTGCGCATGATTACTTACACGCTTGAAGCCAACTCATCACTCCAAGATGATCGTCTCTGGGCAGACAAGTACGAGCCACGATCCCTGGGGGATCTGGCAGTGCACAAGCGCAAGGTTGACGACGTTCGTAGGTGGCTTGTAGAGGCATTTAGCGAGCAAGGCCGCTCTGAGCGTCGCGTACGTTTTCTTCTATTCGCCCTACTAGAAGTTGGTTGGACAATTTTCCACAGCGCCTGCTCATCCTTACCGGTCCAGCTGGTTCTGGGAAGACGGCGACTCTACGCGTGCTCGCACACGAAATGAAAGTCGAAATAATCGAACACAAGACCCATGTGAATACAGTCCAAGTCTCGACTTTCAGCGAACCATCCACTTGTAGGTCTTCCACTCCGTTATCTAAGAGTGCTAAAATGGAATCTGGAATAGCGAATTCCCCAGATGTCTTTGCCACCTTCTTGGCGCGCGCAGGCGCTTACACGTCCATATTCACCTCCGCACGACAGAAGCTTGTCCTGGTTGAGGACCTCCCCAATATCCTACATCCTACTGTTCGTGCTCGCTTCCACGATGCTCTCCGGACCCATGTCGAACGTGGCCCGAGTGTGGCACCGGTTGTGCTTGTCGTCAGCGATGCTGGTCTGTGTGTGGAAGCAAGTTCCAATGGCAGTTCGAGTCGTGATGTCGTGATAGACGCGCGTGCAGTCGTCCCACCGGGGCTGCCCACTCATCTTTTCACGGAGATCAGGTTCTTTTTTTCATCTCCGTGACTAATTGTAATTATCACAATACTGATAATAAGCTTAGATTCAACCCAATTGCGCCTACTCTGCTCGCTTCCGCATTGAAGCGCGTGACGGCATTAGCAAATGTGCGCCTCTCACAGAGTATTTTGAACTCAGTCGTAGAAGGTGCTGGAGGAGATGTGCGCAGTGCGATCATGACATTAGAATTTACGTGTGCACGTTCTGCCTCTTGGAAACAGTCGGGCAGGAGCAAGTGAGTAATGATCGGCACATGATTTTGTGAAGTCTGACAAACCTCAGTGTTGGCTCAATTGTATCGACGACGCAAAAGGAAAACGCTTTATTGCTTTTTCATTTAATAGGGAAGATAATGTACAACAAGCGTTCGATCGTGCTTCTATATTTCAGATTCACAATACTCAAGTCTATACAGGAAAGGGGGACCCTCATCCCAAGTCCGCCTCTGCAAAAGACATCTCGCGAGAACGTGCGCTCGACCGAATACTGAATGACCCGCCACCACTGCCCCCGTGGTTGGCTACGGAGGAACGAAGAACGAGTCGAGTAGATGTCAATGTCCGTTATCTCTCTATGAGGATTGCTCTGGAATTTCTCTGAAGCTCCGGTCCATGTGCAGCTGCTCTATGCGTCCACACCAGTCGACGCGTCGCTCTTTGGGCTTTACGTCCACCAAAATTATACTCAATATTGCTCCAGTGTCGAACAATGTAGCTCGCTTGATCGATAATCTCAGTTGGACAGATGCTAACAACTCTGAGAATGCTCGTACTTGATCAATTTTTTCTCCTCACGATACTGATATCATAAACAGTGGTACGACGCTTACCCTCACGCGTTTCACATACAAGCTTTAGGAACACTCCACTCATTACCCACCCCCGTTCCGCGTACGGGTCAGCGTATCTTCAAGCCTGCGTTCTTTAGCTCGTTGCAGAAACAACAGAGTGCGCGGGACGCTTTGGATCAAACCTCCAACTGGCTTTCTAGCGTACGTAGCGCTGCATTGTTCTCTATCCTCCCACAATGAATATGCTGATGTCTTACAGACTGGATTGTGGTCTCGAGTCGCGATAACGACAGAACTGGGAGGTGTACTGCGGGCGTTAGGTAGGCGTGCCCCGCACGGGCATCATGCTTTCTCGGAGCTTGTGTTCGGACAGGATCCTATAGGTGCGGTGCCCATGGGTGAAGGAGATGTTGAAGCAGAGCTCGTTGACCATGACGAAGGCGAGATGAGGGGGACCGGGCAATCCCATACTGGCAGCAGTGAGCAGGCTGCATACTTGGGGTATTTAGAAGATGATGATATCGAGGATTGGTGACGATTGATAATCCCACCGGAGTTTGCACCATCGCGATAAGATTTGAAACCGGAACCCCTGTCTCAACTCAACCCGTCGTGACCCCCCGGCATGGATTACATATCTTCGACCTTGAGGAGAAACCATCATAAAAATGCCCCTCGCGCCCCCCCTCGATTTTTTTCGTTGGCTCAGGGATAATGCTGAGCGATTGCAACCACCAGTGAACAACTTCTGTCTACACTCCGGTACAGACTTTGTTGTCATGGTTGTGGGTGGCCCAAATGCACGTGCAGACTACCATATTAACGAAACCGAGGTGCTTGAATGTCCCAATATTCGTTAAGACGGTATCTTATACACCATCTTTGATTGAACAGGAATGGTTTTATCAGTATAAGGGCGACATGCTCCTTCGTGTCGTAGACGATGGCGCCTTCCGTGACATTAATATCAAGGAAGGCGAGATGTTTTTACTGCCAAGTAGGCCGACTTGGTAATCCATCCGACATACTTCTGTGACCCCAATTATGCGCTTCAGGTAATACCCCGCACAATCCCGTGCGCTTCGCCAACACAGTTGGAATTGTGATAGAGAGGGTGCGGCCTAAGTCTGCCATCGGTACGTACTGTTCGCGGGTACCGCAAGTATGTGATATTCATCAGTCCCCCCTCTTTCCGAACGAAGATCGGCTGCGTTGGTATTGCCTCGCTCCTGGACACGAAGGGCCCACCGTCATTCGGGAGGCGTCGTTCCATGTGACAGACCTTGGAACGCAGCTCAAACCGTTTATAGAGCAATGGATGTCCAGCGAGGAGTGTCGACGTTGCCCGAGTTGTGGAACCATTGCCGAAGCGAAGTAGTAGACGCGCGTAGAATTGAAGATGTAACCACAGCAACTCCGATCTAATTTGAATGGTGATCTACACGGCCGTACTTAACGCATGAGTAGAGTACAGGGGCTGGAGCATTCTGGTCCGTGTGCAACTACTATATAGGTACGAGTGCTAGTCGATTAGGTCATCAACCGATCACGAGATATCCGTTGCACATAAGCACGTGGTGATCAGGTGATCACTTTAACCTTTGTCTCGACGTTATTGTCGCCGTCCTCTATAATCCATGGCTCGCTTCAGCGCTTTAGCCAGCGATACCAGCGAAGACGATGAACAATATACCACGTCCCCCCCAAGGAAGCAACCACAGCCAAAGACTCGTTCTGCATTTCCCCCTCCTCGGTTTCAACGAGTAGACGAAGATGCAGAGATGGCCTCCGACTCTGAATCGTCGCGTGCGGAGGAAGAAGAATTACATAGCGACTCTTCGCAAAACAGTGCTGACAACCACCATCGTCTCGGCCGAGCCAGTGGAGGTGTGTACGCCACCGAGAACCCAGGAGAGGGAGAAGAAGGAGATGAATCTGGTGACTCGTCGGCTTCAAGCTCGGATGAGTTGCATCGGCGCGGTGACGCCAGCATCATTCCATGGGCGCAGCGGATAGGTGTCGACCCTCAAAAAATGCATGTTATGCAGGCCTCTTTATTCAGAGCGCCAGAAACAGCGGAGGCATTGAAACAAATGAACGCAGAAAAACCCGATACCGCGCGTTTGACACCCAATGGTCTGCACAGGAAACACAGCCGGGACTCTGAAGGCGATGGTCTGAGGATCACAGCACAAGAGGTATGTTTCACTTGAATGTGCACAGAACCGTCATTCATACTACACGTGCCAGCGGGCTTCTTTTGCTCATGATATCGAACCCGTCGCTTTCCGCCCCTCCCGCAAGTACGCCAGAGTGGAGAGTTCTGCTTCAATAGTGAACGGTGTGGAGGACGCCATGGTCGATGCTGGCCTTGCGTTCGGGCGATCTTTCCGAGTTGGTTGGGGACCCTCCGGAAACCTGGTGCACCTAGGGCAGCTATGCGGCCCGTCATCAACACGGTAAGGCTCACGTCTGTCGTCCCGATTCTGATGCGCTGAACCGGCTTTAGAAAGCATACCGCGAACACGTCTGTGGTCACAAAAACTGTGGTGCCGTTATCCGTGCCTGGTACCGACACGAGTCTTTCCACAAAACTGCTTTCGCATCACCTCACCAACTCGCCAATCCAGTTTGACGCTGAGGGCATCCCCTTTGCCAGTCCCTCTCCACAGTTGTCCTTTGGATCTTTCGTGTCTCTGTTTCCTTCCACGGAACAGTCGTTCGCCGCACATCTTTTCCGTCTCGGGCACGCATTGTTCGACGAAATTGGCCTCCAACTCGACGAGTCTATTAGTATAGACGTCCGTAACCGAGTTCACGCAGTGCGCCGAAAAGAGGCCCTCTCGAAATGGCTTGAAGGCGTCGTTGCTCCCACTGTCGATGCAGAAGTGAAGGGAAACTTCTCTAGAGGTTCAGCCTCCGCAACATTCAGCCTTCTGACCGGCCATCAAA
Source organism: Lactarius indigo (assembly GCA_025766275.1). NCBI lineage: Eukaryota > Fungi > Basidiomycota > Agaricomycetes > Russulales > Russulaceae > Lactarius > Lactarius indigo. Next base: position 195,785 of record JAFKAC010000007.1, read on the forward strand.
TTGACAAGGCCTGCGAGGCTGCGATGGAGGGTGGAAACTTAAAGCTTGCTACGCTTCTATCCCAAGCTGGTGGCGACCTAGAATTTCGGGCGGACATTCTGTCTCAGTTACGAATATGGCGCGAGCAGCGTGTGGACGCGCACATCGACTCAAACCTACGCAAGATTTACGCATTGCTAGGCGGCATTGTGGACACACTCGAGGGCTCAAATGGCACCGAGGTAGAGCGATGTCCTGACCTTCTAGTCTCACAAAAACTTGACTGGAAGCGTGTCTTTGGCCTACACCTTTGGTTCGGACAGCCCATGGATGCTTCAATAGCAGAGGTGTTTGACGCGTACGACAATCACTGGAGGGAAGCACGTGATAGGGCTGCTTCTCCCATCCCGTGGTACTTCGAAGATAGCTCCTCTGAGCCCAAACACTGGCGTTTGTCCCCAGACGAGAATCCTCCAGATGCGTTCTACTCTCTAATCAAACTGTATTCGGACCCCGCCTGTTCACTCGCAACAATATCCTCCCCACTTTCTTTCGGCCCTTCTCCGGCAGACCACTCCATCCTATGGCACTTGTACATCATTCTTTCCCGGTCAATGCGGATGCGAGACTTCCCCGACCGCGATGACCCTGGCGTGACGAGAGCGTCTCAAGAAGGCGACGACGGAGAAGCACAAGTCGAGGGACACAGTCCAAGCGCAGACGTGTTAGCTAGTACATATGCTCTCCAATTAGAGCAGCAGGACTTGATACAGGAGGCGGTATTTGTATTGCTTCACTTAGAGAGCTCATCTGGGTGCGTCCTTTTTTGGGTATCAGGTCGCAGTTCCTATAGCCCTTTGCACAGGCGTGAGAAGGCCATTAGGGATTTGCTGCTGCGCTCCGCCCCAAAACTCGACGATTGGACGACGAGGGGAATGGCGGGTAGCTTGAAAATCCCGTTGATGTGGATCAGCGAAGCCAAGGTAATTTGCAACGGATTTGTGGCGCCGCGTTTTCCCACTCACAGTGAAGCATCTAGGCGATTTATGCCCTAAACCGAGGAGATGTTTTCGAAGCATACCAGTTGTATCTCCAAGCAGGGCTGCACAACGCCGCTCATGAACTTGCCGTATATGAGCTCGCTCCAGAGGCAGTAATTAGGGACGACCTTGAGCTACTGAAGACCCTTTTTGGGAGATTAATTGATCATGCCGTGGACGAGTGGCACGTGAGAGGAAAGGTTTGCACAATCGTACATTGACTGGCCGCGTCACGCAGTCTAACTGGATGAGTGCCACAGGCCTTCCTCGATTACGCGCACGCCATGATACGGTTGCCTGAACTATGCCAAGACTCGAGGGCTTCACAGGACGATGCGCAAGCCGCTGAGCTCGAGGAGCTGCTACGTGGAGTCCCCAAACTGATCGGATTGCTGCCAGCAATTGTCCGTGATCCCATAGATGCACGACAAAGTGTCGCCGTGGCGACTATGATCACCGGATTGACACGCCAACTGGACAAAGTTGCGCCGACGACCCTAGTGAGTTGACGTCGCTCTTGGTTTTTTTTTTGTTCTTGTCTGAGCTTGCTTCATAGAAACCCAAACAACTACGTAGCTTACCGGTAGACGAGACTGCCAAGCTGCATCACGCGTGCACAATTGCACATTCTTATTTCCTGAGAACACTCGACGCGATGTGACAAAACGGATTCTATTGTCATCAGATAAATAATATACACGTAGAACCTGATAAGATAGTTGTCCGAGGACTCTGAAAGTGCCATCTATAGTGACGACGCACGTGCTGTGACAAGAAGATATGATTACATCGGTCTAGATATAGTAGGGCAGAGCATTGTGGACAGCGTTACAGTTCAAGAAATGCCGAAAAAAAAGAGTCCGCTCGTAACGCTAATCGATGTTACGACCCGACATGAATATGGAGGCGCTTAGAACGCAGACATCAGCCAAGTAAGCCTGCATGGCATGCGGGCTCAATTCGACCTTGACACCATCACTGCTGACATAAACGCGTGCAAGACGGTGCGACTGCGATTGTGCATGGTAAAGCTGCATTGCAAATAAGCATCCCGAGAACAAGTGGCAACAGGCAAGCAGAACGTACGCTGATGTTCTCCCCCTCAGGAACCCAGATGTATGCAACACCCCTGACCTCCATCAGTCTAGACCTAGATACGCGACGACGACAAAGCAAGGGTGAGCACGCGCACATCAAAGAGAACTGCTGCCGATGACACGCACGCTCTATCTGGCATGGCCCTAAGCCAACTACGAATAGACTGCCTCGGGGCCAGCCCGGGTATCTCCACGTTCGGCCGCGCGCCGGACCAGTCGATGACCGCGACAGTACGTCGGTGTGCGTCATAATATGCTGTGCTGTGAGGTTGGGACTGCTCGGTGACGATCCTGTAGCAAGATCGGCCGCGGGCGTCGACGACGGACGCGTTCAAGATGTTCGGGCGGAAGGAGGTGATGTGGAAGGTCGTCGCGTCGGGGGGCGGGGGGACGATTTGTCCGCGGCTCGAGCTGGCTCCCGGGAGGGCCCCAAATATCGATGGTGCCTCCCCGGACGAGGAGCCCCACGCGGTACTCGCCCCCGACTGTGCGTTGCCCATGCGCCAGCCCTGTACGTATGGATTGAAGTGTGCGGACATTGGAGAGAGACAGAAGTGTGCGTCGGCCGAAGGTGAGCGGGCGAAGGTGCGATTTATGAGAGCGGCGTTTGAGTTGTACTTTTGCACCAGCGAAGCTGGGTACCTTTATACGAACTGGCACACCTGGAGACAGGAGATCCATTTAATCGCATGATTAGAGTGTAGCAATGATGGGACCACAGCGGTGGTGCGCTGTGAGCTAGAAGTTGAGACCAAACAGATGAACCAGATGGACGCGTGCACCAGGAAAGGGGCGATGAGGCAGTGTAAAATGAAGGACGGACGTCGCGGTCATTGTGATTTGATTCAGCATAGCGTTCTCGCGGCGCGTGATCATTAAACGCTCGAGCTGCGCAAAATATGAGAGAAGTGCGCTCGCTCCGTTCTCCGTGAATGGCTGATCTGAAGCGGCGGGGCTTGCTCGATCGTACAACAGCCACATCTCCTCGTGCCGAGCCCGGCGACGTAGCGACACGTTCCTGTATCCTGATTGAGAAGCACGATTGAGACCATACCGCAGCCTGTATCCCAGCCAAGAGTAACTTCTCCGTCGGATGGGTTTATTGTGTCAGCAATAGAACTGAGAGAGCGGAAAGAGCAGAGAACAGTAAAGTTATGTCGCATCGTTCCGGGAAATTGATCAGCAACAGCGCCCCCTGTTCAAGAGAACACGTAGGTTGTTGTACTATAATGCCTACAAGGGGACAACCAAGGCCAAAGTTTGTAATAATCCTGTACCCACGCTGAGGCAGTAACTCGAAAACCACAGCTCAGACGAACGAGAGACTCTCACGTCGCGTAGCCTACAGTCAATTCTTGACGCTGGTGGTCTGGTGGCTGTATCGTGCCATAATCGTCTTGATAATCGTGGTGACAGAGAGCCCACAACTCTCCGCAGCTAGTGTATACAGGTCACGTTCTCTTTACCAATAACATGTAGTCAGCCAGGAGAATATTCGAAATTTGTTAGTGTGTTCTGTACTTGGGCACCCAGAATCGTCCAAAATCGACTTGAACGAAAGATAATGTTTCCCTCGATCGACGGGTTCTCCCGGTGATCAGATTCAGATACAGGTACCCAGTCAATAAGCCGGTCGACTCACTTTCCCTTGTGTAACATGATCCAGTGCTGTATACCATAGAGAGAGGCCTTACTGTATTGTCTTCGCAGATCTATCAGTCGGTGTTCGCTATTGGACCGTGGTGATAAAATGCTCACGGTCAACTTGAAATTCTGACTTTCCTTCAACTTTCCTTTTTGCTTGCCCTTGAGCTTGCCAATCATTCCTATCTTTACGGGATACTCCAGTCTACCTAGATCGTTTAAGATCTCCGGGCCTGCCACGCCTTCAAGAGTGGGGTAAAAAGTAGGCCCGGGACATCCCGACTGCTTCCTTGAGCGCTGCAACCTGACGCTCGCTAGACGGTTCGAGTAGCTTGCTTCGAGGACCCAGAAGCACTTACAGAAGCAAGGACGAAAGTTGCCCCTGACCTGGCGCATTCGCACTTGCCGAGAAGGTTCGAATGAGCCCGGCACAACTGGGTTGCGTTCCCGAACGTAAAGCGCGTTATGTTTCCAACTTTCAAGGGGCTAGATCTCGAGCGCCGCGATGTATTCATTTTTATTCCGGAACGCCGCGATGTCATGTCCACTACACATGTGACCACAGTGACCACAGAATATTTCGTGTTCGGTATGCGATCGGCCCGAGATACAGCGATGCTGACATATCTTTGATCGTTGATCAACATCATTTGGGGACGATCAAAGGGCTCGCCACCCTGCTGAAGCTGAAGCATTAGTAGCTTGGTTAGTAGTACAGCTTGCAGACTTGTCCACGGAAAGCGTCCAAAACATACCATTTTTCATATTCGCTACTGCGAACCCGTACATGTGGTACGATGATTTTTTTAGTGCGTAAAAGTAGCGTCTCCATTGGGACTGGTCTGCTAGTCGATAGCACTGGTTAATAGCAACTTGCCTGGAGGAGCTCGGTCCAGATCTTGATATGGCTTCAGAATACGATTCCTTACGTATGATGCCGTTTTGATACTAGTAGCAACTCCGATCTTTGAGGCGTCCCGAGAACAATTACCGAATGGTGGTGATGCATAGGCAAGTGCATAGGTGGAAGCCCCCTTTTGAGGTAAAGACACCTTGACAGACGCGGTTAATACAATCAGATGTGATGACCGCAGTTCGGACAACACAGAGTAATCAAGACCACCCTCAAGCCCAGCATCTCCGAAATGTATAAGAGGTGTGTGTGTGGGGGGATCTGAGGTCATATGGCCCACTGAGATTCCAGAGTTCATGACAGATACACCAAAAGTAACTTTTCTTTTTTAAGTTTAAGTGTGTATACTGCCGTAATTGGAACAAAAACATCGTGTGCGGAGTGGAATAAGGAGCGCAAACCTACAGCGTAGCAATTATGGGGACATATGAGGATCAAGAAGAGCAGAAGGGTAGAATATAAAATGTGAATCGTGGCTAAGCGAAGGGCGTCACACTAAAACATTGGAATGGAGGTACACTAGATCATCCTGGCTCCTACTTTCTGGGGCGAGCATTGCCTTGAGAAAGTCGACCGTGGAACCCAACGATCTCGGTAAAAAGGGGGTATGTGGGGCCGAACGAAGCGTAAGATAATGGCGGCAGTGTAGAGGTACGTTTGTTCTGTATGTAGCGGTTTGAAGGACGAGAGCAAACTTGAGCATAGAGATAGCCAAATTCCTGGGTCGGTCAATAATATACAGTAGTAACCGGTTTTCCGGCAATGAATTTGAACGTGGATGCCGGAACGGTTGGAGCACGACACAAGTTAGGCCGGTAACCGGATTTTCCGGCAAACGAATTGAACGCGGATGAGCCGGGATGCAAGCCGGTTTGGAGACCGATATGAGTAACCACAGCACTCGCTAATTAGCCTAACTTACCCTGCCACTCGATCGTAACTTACACCCGTCAACAGCATCGGATCTGGTCGATCTCTCCGCAGGGAGGACACTGAGTAAGCTTCTTGGTAAGGTTACCAAACTAACTGAGGCGAAACCACACAATGAGATCATGCCCTGTCGCTGAATATGCTATGCACGTGATCCCCTCCCAATGTGCTGTAAGAAGGTAGGTAGAAAATACAAGTCCAAACTGTCAAATAATCGGAGAAATGAATGGGTAACAAGCAGAGTACGCGACCCACGCTTCACGTCGGGTCCAGTGCGCGCTCCTTTCCTTTCCGTATTGGAGGTGGCGTAAGTTCCGCTCCTCGTGAGAACGGGGAAAACCGAAGCCCCGCACGAGTAGGTGTTGCGGGTTGGGATGAAGAGTCTTCAGATGCAGCCTCCGTCAAGAGGAACTCCACCCAAAGACGAGAGAAGGACTGGAATAAACCATTAGGCGATATCTCTCTGGCACATGACTCGTATTGCATACCTCCGTCTCGTCTGTCTTGTCGAGCTCCAGCGGACGCGGCCGAGTTGGTGAATTCGCAGTGGAAGCAGAGTTGGCACCCATACGCTGCAGTCCAGCACGCACGCGTTCCTCGTCCGACCAGGAGAGAATAGAAGAAAGTAGGCCGAGTATCTCAAATCGCTTCGTATCTTCCCGGGGCGTATTGAGGAAAGTAAGCAGTATGTTAGTGACCAGCCTGCGATCCACGTTCGTATTCGCAGAACCCCGGCGTAGACGTCGCAAAGCTTCCATTAGGTGTTCATTGATGATCACCGCTGGCATGACATCATGGGCGTTTAAGTTAACATCTGGGAAGAGAGGGTAATACATACCTTCATGGCGGAGCTTCCCGATGAGAAGCGTTTTCTCCTTCACCTCCTGCTCTAGCGCCTGTGTCCGCGCGCTAGTGGTCATATTCTCTTCCAATTGAAGCTATTGTTGTGCGTCAGCGATACTTTATCAGAATGCATATCATACAGAGAGCAGACCTCCGCTTGCAGTGCGCGGTGTTTGTATTCGGCAAGAGACTGCGAGATATCAACTAACTGTCCCTCGCGCTCACTCACGGCCTGCCGCAATTCATGATCTTTCGCTAATAAAGAGAGAAAGGGGGAGAGCCGAGCATCAGTTGTCAGCGCGTGATGCAGAGACGCGAGACGTGCCACTCTGAAAGTCCTCGAGGACAGTTTGCAAGTTGTTCGCGCGTTCGGCCTCGGCATCCCTGGCTGCTGAAACGCGTTCGCTTGCCTCTTTCGTCACAGCCAGTTCACGATAGGTCGCGTCGAGGGCCACGCGGGCCTCTTCCACGCGCACACGCTGAGCCATCGCCTCCGCTTCCCAGTCGTCGCGCGCGGAGCGAGTGCGCTCGAGCTCGGCGCGCGCTTCCCGCAGAGTTTGCTCTCGCTGCAGCGACTCGCCTGAGGCCTCTTGCCGCAGAGCATCGAGATCCCTTGTCGCGCGCTCGGCTTCGGCGTTCGAGGCAAGTGCTTCTGTTTGGAGTGCTTCGACCGTCGATAAAAGGTCCTCGTTTTGCGCGGTAAGCTGAGCTAGTTGCTGTTCGCGCCGGTCGAGCTCTTCCTGCGGGAGCACGTAGGTTTAAATCTCGGATCAGGAACCAGGCGTACGTACCGCATCTTGCTTTAGCTTGTTGCCTAGTGTGTTGCGCATGTTTTGGAGCTTGCCGAGTAAGTTCCGATATTGTGCTGCGAGTTCATCTCTTTCTTCACAAGTACGCTCAAGCTCCTGCTGGAGTTTACGTATGGGATCGAGGCCGCCGTCCTCGTTGCTGCTCGTGTAGTGTCCGTTGACTGCTGCTTTGATTCCGTTGACTGTCGCAGGGGGAGACGCCTCTGACGCCGGGTGGCCATCCAGAGATAAGTGGAGATCTGCAAGAGCTTGTGATGGGGAACTTGGAGGATTAGCATCTGGGGCCATGGTCTGTCGCGTCGCGGCTCGCAGGGATGTTGTGTGCACCAAAGTGTTGGTGTTGGGCGTCCGGGTCATTTACTGCCGCCCACGTGGTTTATTTGATTATCGCTTCCAAGTTGGGCTCATCTCCAAGTCAGTCAAAATCAACTTTCGGCATGTCCCAATCACCCCGCGCAGCACGGGTTGCCAACTAGGTCTCGGAGATGCTTTCAAACAGTATACGTATACCAGCAATAATACCTGCCCTCACGCGTCTTGCGCCTCAGCGCTTAGCCATTGCGTCCGTCTGGCTTATCCTATCCTAGTCACTGGCTGTGCTCGACACTTTACTTGACACCCCCTCGCTATGACCGTGCACTGTGTATTATGACACCCTAAATACTAAAATGCGCCTCATTCGCTCAAACATCGACATGCCTTTAGATCAGTACCTAGATATTGCCGGTGGCTGTGCAGCGGAACAACTCGAAGGCGATGAACCACTAGGACCCAGTCGCGTTGTGCGACGACTTAACACGTCCGGGTTCCTGTTGACGATTTCGGGTTTCTTTTGACGATTCCGGGACTCTTTTGGCGACTCCGGGTTTTCAGGACACCACCACGAAATGGGTTCTAATCCCGACATCATTTGTCCCGAGAAGGCATGCCCCCTGAGGCGGTCCATAGTCTTGCGCTTCCGCTCCAACCGGCCTTAGCCATGTGTGTCATCTGGTTCAGGAAGGCAAACGCTGTTCAAGTTCTCGGCTGCTGGGCAGCTTCCTTTTCGTAAGTTAGGCTACAAAGGTGGTTAGACGCTTATGCGACCCGCTGTACACCTGCGGCTAGGCCTGCATCATCCCGGTCTTACTGTTCCATCGCAACTCCGATCCCAGCTTCATGGGTGCAAACAACCTTGGCAACAGTGCATACAAACCCTAGGCCATGTCGCTGTTCAGTCATTAGCGTTCGGGTTGGTCGCCCATATCTTACAGCCTTTTGCGTCGGCAAGTTCATCAAAACATTTCGGATTTTTCGTGATGGACCTGTTTCATCACCTTACAGCACGCCGAGTCCTTATAAGGTTGGTACCACTTGTCTGGAAATTATATGGCGTCGTCACTAAGCCAGCAGTGTCTAATAACAATCTACGGGCGCTTGCGAAATCGGAAATACGAGAGCACCGGCAGGTCTGTCTAGCTGGATTCACAACATCCCCGCCGTAGGTTATCCGATACAACCTGAAATACGAGACAGCCTATACAGGTTTTTCTGATTTATCGCTTATGTTGGTGCAATGTCCCCATTCATTTTATAGGGTTTTGGGGCTCGTTGAGTATCTCAAGTCTTCGTTTCGGATGAATTTACCCACGCGAACCAGCGAACCAACACTAACTATTGTTGTTCTCTGACCCCTTTGGCAAGTGGCCTAAATTAGATGTAGGGATCTACTTCCCGTTCCCCACATAGACATAAGCTCCTGGCGGTCGAAACAACACCCATGATATGCGGCTAATTCCGCAATCTAGTACAACAAGACTCCTTTGGTTCGGGACTCGCGAAACTCGAGCTCGATGGTACATCCGAAACTCCCCTTCCTCTCTCCTCCCCCCCAATAAATCTCGACTTCAGGTTATTTATTTATTGCTCTCGCTACCCTGACGACTTTTTCTCCGCCTCAGGATCAGCCCCCAACAAACAAGGAATTCTACGCAAGAATACGGTGTGCTGGTTTTTTTTTTTTTTTTTTTTTTTTTTAAAGAGTTTATATCCCGGAGCAGTACTACAAGTACAAAGCCGCTAATTACTAAGCTATCACTCTGTACAGAAACTCCTAACCCCATCAAACCTTCAACTCTTAGTAAACCTCCCTTCACAAATTTGCTCGACGGGAAAGGGCGAAACCTTATAAGACCCGGGGCAGGAACCATAAGCCATATTAGGTAAGGGGAGTAAGGAGACAAGGGTGAGAAAGTAGCGTTGTAATGTAGCGGAGTATGGTCGAAGAGTCTGTGGGTCCGAAGACCCGGTGTGGGGTAGTTACTCCCCAAGGGTATAGGGGCGGGGGTTTAAACCCACCCACTAAAGCCACCTCCAGACACAGAGGAAGCGGGTCGGGGTACATGAATTGCTTATGTAATTGCGGTCTCCCAGTCCATCAGTACGTGTGTCATCCAGAACCTCATCCCTACCTCCCACACCTTCATCGCCGTCCAACCCCTCAGCTTCTGAACCCGATCATTCCCTGGTCCCGGGACAGTCATTCACTATTTTCTTTGTTTTAGGACACTGCAGGGGTCACCAGTCCCTGGCCCACGGGTGAGGGTTTTCGACCCACCTGAGACTGACTGAGCGGGGAGTGGGGATTGAAAGGGAACAGAATGTGAGTGGCAGAGTTTGAATCGGGGGTGGTGTGGGATTGTTGGAGTGGAATCGGAGAAGAAACTAGGGTGAAGGTTTAGGGTTGAGGGCAGTGGGATGCGGCGGCTAGTGGCAGAGCCCGGGGTTACGTAAGAGAGCGTGAGTAGTTGGTGTCGTGGGATGTTAGTGGTGCAGCTTAACAGAGCCCGGGGTGTAAGAGAGGGTGTGGCTGGGAAGGCCGAGGTTGTGTGTTGTTGTTGTTGGGAAGGGCGGATAAGGAAGGAACCACGTAGGATCACGTGGGGATGTTGGCTGCCTGCAGGGAATGCACCAGCCCGGATTTGAACCCAGAGTCCGTCACCAAAGCTGTCCCATGTGAGGCGAGGGGGGGAGCATTTGCCCATTGCACCACCCACCCCCCTACGGTGTGCTGGTTGGGGTCCAAGAAAAACGTGAGGCGGTCACGTTCACGTACTTTGTACTGAGGGGGTAGCCATGACAGCGACCAGAGAGTGATACAGCAGCACCACTTGGGAGGAGGGTACTTCCTACCTACATGGGTATTGATGAACCACGACCTACCGCCGGTGCAAACTTGCGTGTACTCGCAGTGCCACGCAATGGGAATTTGGCGGTCGGAAGATGTCATGCTGGACTACGACCACTTGTAGGCACTTAAAGTGTCATCTGAGGGATCTCATCATAGCGCGATGCACTATGTTAATTTATATATATATACACGTAAACATGTGTTCCAGTGTCATCCGAGTTCTCTTACGCAGAACAAGTCCGTTCTAAACTATTATGCACGATCTCGCCCTCATGCCCCGCAATGAATAAAGTTTACCCATCGTTCCGGCGTTACTCCGTTCTTCTTTCGCGATCTTGGCACTGCATCACGAAGGGCCCTCGCTGACCTCTTGCACAGGGTAAGCCGACCACTCCTTCTAGAGAGAACATGTGCCCATAGAAGTGTGAAGGTACATCCCTCCATCCGTGTCTGCCATTGCCCACGGCGTGCCGACCGCGCTGCGGAATCCGCAATATTGCATAGCGGCGGTCAGATGCAAGGCCTCGTCGGAATGCTCCAGATCTGTATGTTCGGCTGCATGGCAGGCGGAAATGAACGCAAATACGGCCGCAATAGCAAGCCGCGAGCGCACAATATCGAGCAGGGTGAGCCGATCGCCGCCGTGGAGTTCAAAAGGTGCTTCGAACGGCTTCCCTGGTTCCGGGTTTCCATGGCACGCAAAGTGGGCAAGTCGGTGTTTCTGAAAGCCGTGGATCACCGTAGCTCGCGTCGCTCCGTCTGAGATCAGGCCGGCCACAGAGATCCCGACTGCCTTATGACATCCATCTCTCCATTAACACCCTGAAGATACGCGTCTGGTTGGCCCACCATCAGCAACGAAGCTGAAATATAGGAAGTCTGTGAGACATTAGCGCGAGATGCAATCAAAGCACTGAGCGTGGGAGTATACGAGGAAACATATAGGTCTAAGAAGTATCGCTTTCGACCGCCGTCTGATGGTATTGGTCCCATTGCGTGAAGGGGAAGTGAACAAAAAACGGACGTCGGATGCCACCAGACTCGAGATTGTTCGGGTATAACGCAGCTCACGAAGTCTGTCGATGGCTGGCAGCCCGACAAGCTCATGCAGTTCTTCAAGTACGGAGCGCAGAGCGCGGTGGTAACGATCGGATTCCAGGGCGTATTTCTTTCGCGCGTTCAAGAGACTGTCTGCTAGTGTATTTGCGCGTTCATAAAATTCCCCGGGGGTAGGAATAAGGGAGAGAGAGTTGTCGTTGGGAACAATGTCAATATCACAACTTTACGGACAGTGATTAATGACGATAATTGGTCCACCAGAGGCGGCATTTCGGAGAGTATGGAACGGGACGGCCTTCAAGAAACTTTCAAAGCCCGACAATTTGCGGATCTGCGATATAATTGCCTGGAGGTCTTGCAGGGTCCTCCGTTGCTCCTTCAGAGTGCGACTGAATGTGTCGGTTTCTTCGTGAGACCTCTCCGTACCTGGAGGAGTTTCCGAATTTCGTGGAGAGAAACGGGCGTCGTCACGGTTTCCAGGGCCTGGCTGACGTCCTGGAATTTGTCTGCAAGAGCGGGGTCCACATTACGAAGCTGGTCCACTGAAGTGCGAAGCCCGCGCATCTCAGACCAGAGTAAGGCTCTGCCTTGTTCAAGCGTCTCGACGGCTAGTTCTACTTGGCCCCCCTCACTAAGGAAAGACCCATAGTCCATGGAATCCGCATGTGATTTCCTATGTTTCTGGTGATGACCTGCTGCGTTTGAACTGTGGGCCCGATCAAGGTGCTCTGCATCACGGGAAAAGCACTCTGGTATGCCAGCGACATCGGCGAATGCTTGAGAAGAGCCCAAAAGCACGTGGTCTCGAATTTGTCAGATGCGTTCGCATACGCCTCGAATGGGGCGTTGTACGTGGAGACATTCATTGATGCCCTCCGAGTGACTGAGTAGTAGGTAGCGAAGGCTCAAAGAGTTGTCGAGTATCTGGAATAACCTTGCATGGGATGCCTGTTGGTGTGCCTTGAGGACGCCTCGACAAATGTCGATGGACTTCTCGAGTAACTCTCCTCTACCACTTCACAAGAAAGCTAGCTGTAGATTGCTTGCCATGTCGACCTCGTCCTTGTAGGTATTGGGAGTTGAAGAAAGTAACATTCGATGATAATTTATTGCCTCCTCGAGGTCGGCTGTTTCGTTGCTGCGCGAGTATTTCATGAGGTGAACGATGCGGAAATTGAGGAGAGCGTGGCGGTGTCCAATTTGACCTGGCTGTGTCCCGGAAGGTCGCTTGTGACTGTATTGATTGTCCTCTTCCAATACTGCAGTCGAATCATTCGCGTGGATGAGCGATAGCACTGTGCTCGCTAGTCCATCGTCGCTATTACGGAGAGATCTGAGGTTTTCGAATTCGTACAAGGTAAGTGCTTCCTCTGTGCACAAGTCGGCCTCCTTCAGACTCTCCCCCCGGCCAAAACGTTCGTAGCGTCTCCTGAGCAACCCTGACAAAACGTGGAGCGGTACTGGCTCCCAGGGGGAATGGAGTTGATGGCTGTGAGACAACAATTGATCGCTTCCTGGTGATCATCCGACTCGTCACCATCTTTGGGATGGACGGTGGCGACGAGCCCCATTGCCAGGTGAGCTGAAGACTGTAGATAGTGCCCGGAAGGGAGGGTGGGAGATATTCATTATACTACGCCATCACCTTTTGGTGGCTGTCTTCCATGCCGGTGTGGGACGAGTGCCAGGTAAGTAAATGGCCAGCAGAACAGTCAGTTCCGAGTGATCTTTAGGTTGGCAGATTTTGCGCCGTTCGCGCAAGTATTCGACCGCTCGCTCGTAATACTCCGATTTTCCGGTTCGACTCAATCTGTTCGTGGCGGCCAAAGCCAGTCTTGAAAGGATGCTCGCGGTGTATTCTTCTGAGGGGACCCATGGGGCAAAGTAAAGATAAAGTGACAGCACCTCTCCGATGTTGTCGTGCTTGCTTGTTGGATCTAGCTCGGTCTTGAAACCCAGTGCATTCGCAAGTTCGGCCGAAACTTTCGAAATCTGAGTGTCAGTATCTTTAAGTGGGAGGTGAAGGAGGCGGAAGTATCTGATCCCGAATTCCAGGTCTGAGGGTTGTCGGGGACATTCGAAGCGACGCACAAGTATGCACAGGAGCAAGCAGAATGCGTCAACGACCTTAAAAGGCACGCCATCGACAACGCGGAATGGAAAAAGGAGCGCCTCTGTGAGGTAGAGGATGATGTCGTCGAGGTCCGGAGACTGACGTAACATATTGTTGCGATAGGTTTTCGCGCTGGCTAGGTGAGCAAGAAGGTAAGGCGACCATGATGTGATCGAGGGGACGACGATAGCAAGCTCTCGGCATCAGCAATCCAATCCCCAAACGCCAGTTCGCCTTGTTCTAATTAGGCATTATTAGCTTTCAGCGATAGGCGGTAGGGTGAAAAAAACATAGACGACCTCACCCTCGGCGCTCTGATAGATACGAAACTTAGAAATAGCCCTTCCACACCCGTCTGGTCACGGAACGGAAAAATTCTCGGCTTTTGGACGCTTTTGAGTATGGATTTAGCGTTCGTTCTGCAGTCTGAGTTACGAGGGACCGTCCGTTACGAGGCCATTATAGACGCCAAGTACCAGAGTATGTTCTTCGTCAAAGGGATAGCATGTACCCACCAACAGTCTTGTGTGAGAATGTCTCGAAACGGTCTGCCCGAAAATACCCTTCGCCCACCAAATACCGTGTGGATTGTCTTGTCCCAGGGGAATAGGGCGAAACGCGAAGGTCGTCACACCTAGAGACCAGGGACACAAGTTGAGGTGTAAAAACGCGTGTCAGCGTGCTGGGGTGACCTCGATATAGTGTATATGGACCGCCGCCAAGTTGGTGACAATTCGGGGAGTGCTGGAGTGATAGCATGGACATGAGAGATAATGGAGATTCAAGATTACGACCTTACACGCATAGGCCTCAAGATCGACGTACGAGATCACGACCACGATTAAACTTAACGTGACACCATTTATCGACAGCATGGACGCGTCCAACTCGTCATAATATAGCCATCCTACAATACAACAGAAATACAAACGAGGAAAGGATAAAGTATATCGATCTACTTCGCCCCTGCACTCGAGAACTAGAGACTGCAATGAGCCAAGAGAAACCAACGCCAATCATCTGGGATACACACCTTCGTTACCGACTTAGTCCCCTCAGAAATAGCATGCTTCGACAATTCTCCAGGAAGAATAAGACGGACAGCAGTTTGAATCTCGCGAGAGGAAATCGTCGACTTCTTAGAGTACGCAGCAAGTTCTGAATAGACATTAGACCATGCTTCTACCACGAATGCGAATGACTCACTTGAGGCCTCCGTGGCGATGCGCTCGAAAATGTCGTTGACAAACGAGTTCAAGATCGCCATGGCCTTGTTAGAAATACCAGTATCGGGGTGCACTTGCTTAAGTACTATCACCGCTCAAAAGTTAGAGCCATTCTGATCCGAAGTATAATCACACACACCTTTATAAATGTAGGATGAGTATGTCTCTTTGCGAAGCTTGCGGCGCTTCTTCTTTGTGTCATCAGTAGCTGCTGCTACTGCTGCCTTAGAAGTCTTCTTTGCAGCCTTCGAGCCCTCGGTCGTCTTCGCTGGCGCTTTAGAAGCAGTACCACTTGAAGCAGGGGCTTTGCCAGCAGTCGAAGCAGGTTTGGGTGCCATGAAGATTAATTGTGCGGGGCAGAGGGTGACAGTCGTATGAAGGAGAGATAATGAGCTCAGCGGGGCATTACAGGTGATATATATAGTCACACGTGACTTTGTGACTATTTGTCCTCGTAAACGACGCGTGACACGACGCGTTCTGCTTTGTTGATTACTGAACCTTAATTGCTGTTATCACAACTCGCCTGTCCTATTTAAGTCCTCGACCCCCGCAATTTTGTTCCCGTTCATCGCTCTCTCCACCAATCCACCACTCTTTTTCTATACGCTAACCACTCGACAATCTCCTGAATCATGTCTGGCAAAGGTGGAAAATCTGGCAAGTCTGGTTCTGGCAAAGCCTCCTCCAGCGATACAAAGGCCCAATCGCGCTCGGCCAAGGCTGGCCTTCAGTTCCCTGTCGGTCGTGTGCACCGCCTGCTCAAGCGTGGTAACTACGCACAACGTGTTGGTGCTGGTGCCCCTGGTTAGTTTCTTGCGCCTTGGTGATATCTTCCTATCTGACATGCTTTCCCAGTTTACCTTGCGGCTGTCCTTGAATACTTGGCTGCGGAAATTCTCGAGCTTGCCGGTAACGCCGCTCGCGATAACAAGAAACAACGTATCGTCCCCCGTCACTTACAACTTGCAATCCGAAACGATGAAGAGTACGTTTGAGTCTTCATTGTCAGTTTGCTGAGACGACTAAATATTGTGCAGATTAAACAAGCTTCTTGGGGACGTTGTGATTTCACAAGGTGGTGTTGTACCTTTCATCAACCCTGAGGTGAGTTGTTCGGTGTAAAGTCGCGAGTTTATTCTGAAAACTGGCCCTTAGCTTTTGCCCAGCAAAACGCAAAAAGGAAAGAAGGAGAGTCAGGAGGTCTAGACAGCTTGTCCATGTATCATTACTGTATCACTATGCCTTTCCTATCCTATTTGGGTTTTCGATCGCGCACCATATCTTCAGTTTCCATATGAACTATCCTTAGTGAGAGAGCGAAACTAGTTGCACTTGCGTTCGGTGGATCGTAGATGACGTCAATTAACTCCATACCTTCGGTTGAATCGTCAATAGAACAACAAACGGATGATACTGTTCACGACGGAAGGATGGACACAAAGGTGATGCAGAATTGTAGCAGGGAACATTGGAGATGTTAACTCCATGTGTTTTACTACTCCCAAGGCAAGAGCCTACAGGTATCTGCAAATGCAACGAGTGCACATCTATTTTACAATAAAATAATTATGCCCGTAAAAGCCACCCTACGTCGAGCCCCGTCATGGAACGCATACCCTCTGGGTAGCACGCATTGCTCTCCCTCAGTAGCACCGCGATTTGTGTACACGTGTCCTTTGGGTACATCAGCTGTTCTGCCTGTGGGAAACCGGGGTAACGGTCCAACATGTTCCCCAGGTCCGTGTCCGACATAGAAGGACCCAGGATCTTGAATAACACCTTTGCCGCTTGGATAGTGCCGTGCTCGGCCAGGAGATAGTTTTTGCTGGCCTTGTACGACAAACGCATGCTCGGCTTGAAGAGCCAGATCTTTTTTTTAAGGAATGAGCCAAACTGAGGTCAAATGCCGGATATAGGAACGACGTACAAGAATCCGTGGACGCTCTTCCTCCTCATCCAGGACAACGAACCGATACGTCGCGTGCGCACGCACGAGCTCCGCCATGTCTTCGACGATGTATGCAGAGAGTGGTATTCTGCACGGGCTAACGATGAAATCTCAGACTGGAAATCCAGAAAGTAGCCGAAGAGATGATACCTACGCAGCGGATGGGCTGACAGGTCGTATGGCATACTTGACGAACCTATATACGGTGGTCGTCTCACCAAACTCTGTGACACGGTCCTGATAGCGTCCACACAATGTCCCACACATACACCGGACCGAGCGCCATTCTTCCCCATGCTGTAAGGGTAGTGTAAGTAAATACGGCCGTCGAATTGAAAAATATCAAAGAAAGAGGAGAAAGATAGAAAGCTGTGTTCTCGCGCGTAGCTCCCGCAGACGTGTACCTCTGCAACACGAGAGTTGTTGGACGAGCAACTAGCAGGGATACCCTGCAATTTTTCTTGGACGGTTTGTATCAGCCGGAAGCAGTGCCTGCCAACTCCACTACCCCGACCTAACCGCTACCACCCGAAACATTCCAAACCATCGTGGGCTTCGAACGCACAAGACGCAACGGTGGTTAGAGCAGTAGAGGTGGCCACTGGTAGGGAAATTCGCCAGAGCCGGCCTTCTTTACGTCCATGTACCCGAACCGATGTAACAGTACTCATGAAATGAAGCTCACCTTGTTCCTCTCCGCGGGCCACAGGTTGGCACTTACGGTTGCAGACTTGTCGAATAAAAGATAACTTCCGCCCACCAATGCTTGCCCGCTTTGCGGCCAAAGTCCCTTCGCGTGCCTGGCAACTTGGGCGTTGAGCGTCTGGTCTGCGTGGCACATCCACACATCCACGAGCTCCGTCCAGTGCTCGCTCGGCAAGTCGTCGTATCGTACGATCCGCGATCCATGTACAAGTGGTAACGAACACGAGGCGCAGATGAAGCTCGTAGGGGCGCGGCTGCGGAGTTGCTCCGCATCGAGGAGCGGGAGGGGCTCGGCCTTGGGCAACGGGGAGTCTACGGCGGCAACCTTGACTTCATAGTGCAGACCTTGCACACGCACTTCTGGTGTGCCGGGCTTAGTACGGACGGGAAGGGCGAGAGTGGGGGACTCGATCGTGCCACTACGTAAGACGAGTGTGGAGTTCGACCCGTCTGCGAGATTATTGGAATTGCTGACGACGAATGCTTCAAGATTGACACCGGGGGTGAGACCGGAGACGTTGAGGAAGGCGAGAACGTGTCGCAGATTCTCGTGATGCTCCGCCACGTAGGACACCTGTAATTCAGAGGGTGCTGCGGTAGGAGAGGTCAACAAGAAGGATACATGAGAGGAAAGGACGCGAAAACGCACCAAATGAAGAGCCTTTTCCAGCAGAACTAGACCGACGTGACAATGTCTCCCTGATCGAGCGCGGCGCGCTCTCTACATTGCCTGACTTAGAGCCGGTTGGTAACAACCAGCTAAGTGAAGGGGCGGACATGCTACGATTGCGTAGGCCTTTGATCTTAGTCAGATGAGGAGGTGTGCTAGGTATGGACAGAGTGGCAGGCTGCTCTCTCGCAGCCTCGTTGAGGGAAAGGAGTGTATTTGGGTCCGGCGGGGGTTGGAGCGCAGGAGGGACAGATTCACGGATAAACTCTGGAAGTGTTAACAACGCATCTGGATCTTTTGGCCGAAAAGAGGAAAAAGTTGCGTCTTGTGCGTGCATGCGGCGAGCGCCAGAGTGTTCAGCTAGTCTATCAACGAAGTCTTGTCGCTAACAAGACGAATAAAGATGCTCAGGAAAAATCTCGGGATGGCGCGGCTTAATGGATGAAGCATACCTTCTTGACGTCACGTTGGCGCGCACGCTCGATCCGCGCGTCCATGTCACCCAAAGTGACCGTCTGGTCTACAAGCTTGCGTTCGGATGCACGACCGATCATGTCAACAATGCGCTCAAGCTCTCTTTCTCTCTGCTTTCCTGCAGAAACAGACGCAGCCTGTGCGCGAGCATTTTCAAGCTGTCGAAGTTTGGATGATTTGAGTTCAACACGTTGGTTATGTAGCTGAGGTGCCACGCGATATAACCGATCGATGGCTGTAGTAACCGCGTCCAGGTCAAGTCGCATCTTCTCGTCCATGGACATCCGGCCTGAACTACTTGCCAAGGTTTTGGTATCAGACATGAATGATTCCTGGTCGGGGTCATAGTCTGGTGGGAGCTCAGTATCATGGCCAAGAAAGTCATATTGTGGGGGATCTGAGAAGCTAAAGTGGACTCTGTCCTCTTCACGCTGGCGGCAAAGATCGAGGACTATTTCGAGATTCTCGTCGACACGAACCCAGAGCAGTGCCCTTTCTACGGCAACAACAGGAGGCAATGTCCCTTCAGTGTCTGATTGATCGTGACGTTGTGACTGAAACTCGCTGAGTTGGCGAGTTAACGCGTCAAAGTTTCCAAAGGAAGGTATGGAGTCATCAAGACCATGAGCACTCGTTGAAACCATGGACGAGGGTGGAGCGAGTGCTGATAGCCGGTTAAGATCGGTGAGGAGAGTGACAAGAGCATGAGCGAGACGGGTATCTTGGGTGCGCAAAGACGAACTTCGAGCGTCGAGGCGATCAGAGAGCTCGCGTAGGAGGGCTGTGTCGTCGTCTCGTGGAGCAATTTGGGTCATCTCGGGGGTAATGACCGAATTACGTAGATTCACGACAAGGGTGCGCAAAGCCGACGCAGGGCTAGAGGGATCAAATGGTGCAGTCAAGGAGGAAGAGGAGGGCGGTGCAACGACAGAATGGCCATGGTCTAGTGAAAGTGGAGAGAGGAGGTCGTTGAGTGTAGTAAGAACGGAGACTTGCACACGCGATATTGAAGGGACAACATCTTGATCCTGCACAGAAAGTCGCGCAGGAGACGAGGAACGAGGACGAAGAAGGGTTGTACCCGCATGGGAGGCCGGAGACAAATGCTCTTGTCCCAGAATGCGGGATGGGATGGGTGTGACGGGACTGGATTGTGAAGAACGGAGAATGTAAGCGCGGTCGGTAGGAGAGAATGGAGAGGGAACGGAAGAGGTTATAGGAAGAGGATCATCTGATTGTACATGTACATCGACCAGGTGAGACTTTGTGAGAGTAGCCATATCGACCTCAGGCTGTTCTGAGTGTTCCGCGGGTCCCATCCTATAACGCCTATTTCCCACGTGTAAGTTAACCAAATACGGTTATGGATCACTTCATATGTCGTATGTCGTAAATCCAATTTTTTATATAAAGCGTAAACATGGCCTTATACCAGCGGACAACCCCTCGCATACAGTCCCCCTCTTTCACGCCTTTTACGAACATTCACTTCATTCCTCACGTCCTCACTAGCAACGCATATATCCTGACGTCATTTCACGATATTCATGATCACAACTTAAAGCATGCCTGCCCGTAAGGACACGCTCGTCCAACTTTTACCGTTCTCATTCAACCAAAATTACCATAGCACCAGTCTCCAGTGTGATACCAAGCCATATAACCGATTTCAATGCCGTGCCAGCGCCAGATCCCAAACCAGCCTCCGCTGGAAATTCTAGGAGGAGACGGGCATTAATGACTTTGTTAGATGTCCTCGGCGAGCTCACTAAAGATGAAGATCTCGGTGCCATCGGTAGGTTGCTTCTGTCTTTTGTACTACTCACGACAGCTGACAATAATTTGCAGGTGGTCGAGGTCAGCAACCTAGCTTCGAGGACGACCGAGACGTCCGTATGTATTATCGCTGATGTTTCTCACATGCCCAATACTAATTACCATTGAAATAGCTAGTGTCGACGAGCATCTTCAGCAAGTCGGCGCGGAATCGTTTGACCTGTTTCAAAGGTGTGCCGCCACACCTCAGTCACGTGTTCGTTCATCATGAATGCACACCCGGTGCGTTGATTAATGCAGGAGAGTGAACAACTTGGACAAGGAGGTGAGTGAAGTCGATCGAAGTGTTAGCCGGACCCAGGGTCCGATCACCCCTGTCACTTGTTTCAGCTCCGTAACTTCTCCAACGCAGCCCGTCAACTTGGCAGTTCCGTTGGTATCATGTCGTCTGCCTTCCACCTTCGCGAACGCCTTGCCCAGATTGCATGGCTCTTCCGCGAAAATGCAGCGGACCTTTTCCCCCGCAAGGTCTCTCATCAATCCACTACAGAATCGGCTGTAAACCCGGACGTTCTCCCTAGGCGAAAACGGGCTCGCTCCAAAGCGCCACCCCACGTGCGCAGACCACTCATCCTTGAAAAGCTCGACCCTGAGGACTTCCCACACCAACTTGCGCTCTTCGCTAGGGACGTTATCACTTTCTTGCATTGCCTCAACGAGTTTCCGGAGTTCACAGACGAAGCTTTGAACGCATCCATTGTTGCTTTCGAAGGAGATCTTAAGGTTCGCTCTCATCATATTCTACTGATGGTCAATGGGTATTAAATCTGTTGCTAGTATTGGGCGTCCTGCTTGAAAGTCTATGAAGGTGAGCCACTGCACACCTGCATTGTTCGGTGCTAACCCTCACACAGGCCAATTCAGGTATCCCGCTGTTCAGCGGTATCTTCATGACCTTGTATCAGAGATAGGCGAACACGTAGAGTCAATCACCTCCTCTCTCTCCGTATTCATCGAGATCGGTTCGTCCTGTTTTGGGTAATCCATAGCTGTATTGTCCAACCCGTACCTTTTTTCGATTTTAGGCGTTCCAACGATCCGATTCGCCCAAAACCACGGCGCTACCAACCTTCTCAATCTATCCACCGTGGCGACCTTCTTCTCTGCCGTCACCGCGACGACATTACAATACACTTTCGACAGTCATAGCACACCCCTCGAGGATGCAGTGAATGCCTTTTGGTTCACCTCTATGGTATTCAGTATCGCTGCTGCCGTCAACAGTCTCCTGGGGTTGACCTGGAAACAGGCCATGTAGTATGTCACCACTCGCATGTACTCCATCCTCTCTAAAACATTTTCGATCAGTCGCTCACCGGGCCATAGGGTCCCCTGGTGGGTTCTGATCTGGATCAAGCGTTCCCCTCTCGTCTTTCTCGTGCTGTCAGTAGCTTGCTTTTCAGTCGGGTTTGTGCTGTTTGCCTATTCGTCTCAGCAGGCACGCTCCTTTTGCGCTCTTATCATCTCATCCACTCATCCTGATTATTTCCTACCTCAGAATTCTGCGGTAGCCACTGTCACCACTGTCTTCACAGCGTTCAGCTCCTTTGGGCTAGTTGCGGTGTCCGCTTGGTTCGCATCTGAACGCTGGGTCTTCTCTCGTCACAACGGCAAGAAGTGGCTGCAAGACTCACTCGACGACTGGTGGGACGCGATGATGTCCATTCCGCCTTTCCACCAGTTCGTCGAGTGCCTGCACGTCCTTGGACTGTGGACCTCATCGGTGTCACGCGGTACCCGTGCCGCGGCAACTCACGCTGGTTCGGCTGTAAATTCGTTCTTTCACCGCCGCTCCACGGAGACGTTGCATCCGTCGTCCTCCGAGAACTCCCTTCCTAGCGCGGCTTCTCCGGAACGTATAGTTCCCAACTTGCCACGCACACGTTACGGTTCTGAAAACTCGTTCACTGTATCGTCGTCTCCAATCCCCCCCGCCACTGTTGCCAAGTCGACGCATGGCTCCACTGTTTCGTTTGCACATCCCAGCGAAAAGCCATCGGGGACCCCAAGTACCCCCACATCATCTGCGCCTTCGCGAGGTCGTTTTGCTCAGACTGTTCGCAACGTCATCAAGATGCAACAGGCTGCTATGCAGCACACTGCGCGCACTACACGCACCATGTCGCCCACTTTGTTATCACCTGATACAATACATCGCAAGGACACTCAGCCCATGCCCATGCAGAGCTCTAGAGTGGCAGGCCTCGTGCCGAAATTACGTGGCCTCGAGCCGACACAAGACCTGGCAGCACACCAGGCGCTAGTCCGACACCTGCAATTCTCACCCAATGGAAAATTCTTGGCTACTTCAAGGTTTGCATTCACTTGTCAGAGTAGGAGGGATATCGCATGATTGACCGACCCTCCACGGTATAGTTGGGACCGCACGGCTGTCATATTCAATACAGGGGCAAGCATATGCCTATCCTCGAGGCTAGTGTTGTCTAAGGCTTGTGTTTGATAGGTACCGTTTACCCACCATCGGACGCTCGCCCATCCTTCGGGATTCGTCAGTCAAGTCGCATGGTGGGTCTTCTCAGCTCTTTCCGTCACTATCTACCTTGTGCCGATCAAATGTACAAGGTCACCGAGCGGAAACCTCGTTCTGACAAAGCTCACCCGCTCAATCAAGGTCTGGACTGAGGTTCGTCTTGCTTATAATCACTTTTTCCATTACATCGTCCAACTTCTCTTGCGTCCAGGCAGGCGTATGTAGCAAAACAATTGATCGGTATCGTCCGGTGCAGGCTATCTGCTGGCTGCCGGGCGGTGAAGGTAAGCCTCCGAACTTCTCGCTGCAAGTCACATCCCGAATTCTGCAATGGTCCAGCGTTCATGTCCGTAGAAGGCGGTGACGTCACCAAGCTGGTAGCCCAACCTACTGATTTCCCGTTGTCACAGAAGGACTAATCTTCATTCAGGACATAACTGGCAAAGTCTTGGACACATATCACTTTGACCGTCTCATGATACATGACGTCTCTGTGACACAAGATGGACAACGGTTACTTGGTGTGGGGACGCTGCTCTCTTCCGGTGATGGCTTGCAACCCAGTAGATGCCGGGCGGAAAAACGAATCATATGTGGGTATCCCTGTCCCATGAGTGTTGGATCCTGTCTGAGGTAGCAGCGCAGCATATAATTTGGATCGGAAGGAGATCGAAAAGTAGGACCCTGACAGCGCGTTAACGACGAACGTTGCTGATATTATGCAATAATACAGCCAAGTACCAGTTCTCCACGACATTCGACACATCACGCTGGCGCGCAGTGGGCATTTCGCTCTGGTCAGCTGCGAGTTCAAGGTGACCATATCCTCAAGTGATACCGGTCAAGGTGGCTGATAGCCCTCTTCTTAGGCTCCTCCCCAACTGTGGAAGCTGGAGATGATGAAGGATAGAAACAGGCCCGTAGCTCCGGCTGCAAGTCGGCTGTCACTTCGGCATACTTACATGCCAAAATCTCCCGTAGATTTTGCCGGACCTAGTCATTTCGGGGGCAAGGACGATCAGCTAGTGCTTTGCGCTGGTAAAGGTTCGCTTACTGAAGCGGTATCGACGATTTCTTTCGCTTATTATTGTTGCAGCCGGAGATATTCACATATGGGACCGCGAATCAGGGGCGTTACTACACCACGTCCGCGCACAATCACTCGGAGGCGGCGACTTGACTTGCGTCGCTTGGAACCCTGCGGCTGACCCTTTCATGTTCGCAACGGGCTCCCACGATGGTGCTGTGCGCATATGGACTACTCAATTGACGCCGCATTTTCACATGCGCAGAATATCAGGCAGCGTGACGCCTCTCAGCGACACCTCATCGCAACTGCAGCTCGACTTCGAGCCGCGCGCAGAGAGTTCAACCGGACAACAGCGATTCGAAAATGTCCTATTGCGCGTTGAAACGCCAGTCGAGTCTAGCGAGGGCCCGGCTGGCCAATCTTCGGAACACACGATCGTGTTCTCCACTCCACGAGCAGGAGGTACATACCCGACGCACTTGTAGCCGCCCGCGAAGATCGAACCTCGAAGTTGGTTACCCTTATCTCTATCCGTTGTTGTTTCTGACACGTGTTTGTTAACATACTTTACATACTATTGCATGGAATACACATTGCATACATGATATTCAAAATCTTCCGTGGATCGCGCGCTCCAGTCGACCATTATGTGCGAGTTGCGTGAACGCGGGTGATACGGGGTCTTGCATGCATGGTTCGAGCGCCCATATACTGATAATAGTGATAAGCCCTAATCGCGAAGTGACTGTGGCCATCTCATTCGAGACTGTCTGGAAGGTTCAATTCCCTCGGTTGTTTCACTTGCGCACGGCTTCTTCACAGGCTTCAATTCCCAGCGTTATCTTCTCTGTGTTGTTTCCCATCGGGGGGCGGATTCCTCAAATTGCTCTCTAATCACGGACCTCTCTAAGCGAATAAAAAAAAAAGTATCAACCCTCGGTGTTGCCCTTGCGTCAGAGGACGTAACGGGACAGACATGACGTGGCCTCATGCATGATCCCACATAATCGGTACTGGCACGCGCAGGACATACCTATATGCAGGACGTATATGTCGGTCACATATCCCAGAGGGCGACTGCACTCACCTTATCCACGCCTCACGTCCCCTTTGGAAGCCGTCCCAACTACATCCACGATCACCACGAGACTTTGCACGGATCAGCACGAATAGAAATTCGCGACGTCTTTTAGTGTTGAACACTCTTACTTTCGGGGCTCGGCGACGGTCGGGGCATTGCTCTTGACGACCGAAAGACTGGTCCACTAGAAAAACCCATCAGCTATTCGCTGCCACACAGCGTTTGAAAAATGACATACTGTCGTCGCCCAGAACCCGTTTTCATCGACGTAGACAGCGTCTTTGAGCCTCCAGGAGGGCGAAATGTTCGGAGGGAGCCGACAATGTCGAAACTTCTGGACGCACTCAATGAGCTGGGCAAGCAGGACCGCAACGAAGTTGATCACACTGGTTTGTTCTATCCCGTTCATACTCATTCGCCAGTCGTTGGTCACATTGACTATTATACCTCATAAACCACAGATGTTGTGCAACACGCGAGCTTTGAGGATGACGGAGACGTTCGTAAGTTGGGCGTCAAGACGTCCGTCACATGTTCTAACTAGCAGTGCACTCGGAATAGCCGGCGTGAACGAACAGCTCCAGCAAGCTGGTGCAGATGCATTCAACCGATTTCAAAGGTGCGCCCATGCAACGGTGATCTTGCGCGACCCGATTGTCAGTGTCTCATGTCGCTTGTCTGGCTTTCTAGGAGAGTCAACGACCTCGACAAAGAGGTACTGTATCCAAATCCTTTCACTATTCACCATCTCTACATTCGCGCGCGCTCACATGATCGCAATGTGCCTTTCATCAGCTGCGGACTTGCGTCAACGCTACCCGACAACTTGGGAGCTCCGTCGCTATCCTGGCTTCCGTGTTCCAACTCCGCGGTCGTTTGACTCAAATTTCTTTTCTTTTCCGAGAGAACGCGGCAAGTCTGTACCCACGAAAAGTCGTACGTCTACCGAGGGAATCTCTGGTGGGCCGGAGTAAGCTCCCGAGGCGCAGGCTCGATAGACTGCGTACCTCTCAAGCACGTGGCAGACGGCGCCTGGAGCTTGACAAACTTAACCTCGAAGACTTCCCGCAACAGCTCGAGCTATTTGCGTCCGATTTGTCGACGTTTTCGTTTAGCCTCAATGAATTCCCGGAGTTCACAGACAAAGCCATTGACGCGCCTATCACCGCATTTGAAGATGACCTCAGGGTAGGGCCCGGGCCATTGTCTGATTGCTATGAGCATTCGTGCTAAAAATATGTCTAGTATTGGGCCTCTTGCCTAATAGCTTATGAAGGTACAGAGTCTTCACCACTCCGTGTAGTACACACCATCAGTTCCTTACGGTTACGAAGGCAAACTCAGATCGCCCGCTGTTCAGAGATATCTACACGAGTTGATGACAGACGTGAGCGAACATCTCAGCTCCGTTAGCGCAGCGTTATCCATGTTTATTGAAGTTGGTCAGTCGCCATGGGTGTCTTTCGTTACGTTGTTTGAAACTAACCCATGATGCAGGCATCCCAACGATCCGTTTCGCACAACAACATGTGGCCAGCAATTTTCTGAATCTCTCAACCATCGCGACATTTTTCTCTGCAGTTACTGCAACAACCCTACAATACTCCTACCAAAACGTTGGCACGGGCACTGCAGATGCCGTCAACGCATTCTGGTTTACATCCATGGTATTCAGCATTGCTGCCGCCGTCAACAGTCTCCTCGGGTTGACGTGGAGGCAATCCGTATAGTACGCCGAAACAATGAACCTTTGTGTCCTCCCCTAACTCTCTCTCCCAGTCGTTCTCCAGGGCACCACGTTCCCTGGTGGGTTTTGATCTGGCTCAAGCGCTCGCCCCTCGTGTTTCTCGTGCTTTCGGTGGCGTGCTTTTCCATCGGCCTCGTTCTCTTCACATACTCTTCGCGGCAGGTGCGTCTATATTCGATTGTTCGAAATGGGCCGTGCATGTACCGACTGCGAATACAGAATTATACAGTCTCTGTGATTACGACGGTCTTCACTGCATTCAGCAGCTTCGGCCTAGTTGCGGTTTCTATGTGGTTCATATTCGAACGCTGGGTTTATGCCCGCCACAGGGGCTCAAAGTGGCTCCGGGACTCTCTGGATGAATGCTGGGTGGCCATCGTGGATGTCGTGTCTCGCCGTCGATTTCTTTCAGCCGTTCATTGCACGAGGGATGCCCTAAAATCTGCGAAATCCTCTTTAATCAAGTTCTTTCGACCTCACACCACCACTGAAATAATAATAGCTCCTTCACCTTCATGGAGCTCGCTGACTCATGCCCCCTCTTCCGTTGCGAGAACTATACCTAATACCCTCGCAGAGCCTCAGAGAACTCGTTCCTCGTCCCCAATTCCCCACGTAAATACTGAAACTCAATCCTCGGGCCAACATCTCCCTGAAGAAACGAGCGACGAGGCCGCTCCGCCGGTCGCTATGCCGGCACGGCGTGCACGTTTCGTGCAGGCCATTCGTTCCGTGATCGTAGCGCAACAGGGTCCCACGGGAATACCACGACCGCCACCGAACGTACTTAGCCCCGAAGGCGTGCGTCAGGAAGAACTACTCGGACTCATTCGCAGTTCGCGGGTGGCTAGGTTGGCTCCAAAGCTAAGAGGCTTTGCCCCCACTCAAGAGTTTGCCGCACATCAAGCGTTGGTGCGCCACTTACAATTTTCGCCCAACGGAAAGTTCTTGGCAACTTCGAGGTTGGCGCCATTTTTCGATTGCCTTGAGGCTATCACTAATGATTCCATTTCGAAGCTGGGATAATACATCCGCCATTTTCAGCACCAATGTAAGCCCGGCTCGACGATGGGATTCATGGCACTTCCACTAACGCCTGGAATGCAGGACCCATTTTCTCCCCATCGTACGCTCTCCCACCCAAGTTTTGTGAATCAGGTCGCATGGTTGTCTTACTTCTTCTGATTTCCTAGCTATCTGCTGATTGACTATTGAAGGTCACCATCAGGTACCCTACTTTTGACGAAGCTCGCGCGCTCTATAAGACTCTGGACAGATGTTCGTCTATCAAACCCCCGACCTTTCAGCTATCTCATGAGATCGTAGATAGGCACCTGTCGTCAAACCATCGATCGGAACACTTCGATACATTCCGTTCGCTGGTTGCCAGGTAGCGAAGGTCGGCTCGAAACATGATGAGATTTTCTCCTGGGAAATAACACCACACATCATGCAGCTTTCATGTCCGTGGAAGGTACCCAGATCGTGAAATTAGTAAGCGGGTTCTACAAAACTGCTTATTCTCTGCCATTCTGACATACACACTCAGGATCTGACTGGCAGAGTGGGCCTATTCAGTTTCTGTGACTACTAGCGAGCTTTCTAAATTGTTTAGGTATTGGACACCTATCATTTTGAGCGCCTTGCGATCCACGACGTGTCTATCACCCCCGATGGCCTGCGCCTCCTCGGGTTCGGAAGTCTCTTGTCCTCTGGTGCAGGCCTGAAACCGAGTAAGTGCCGCGCGGAGAAACAGATAATTGGTACGTTGGATGCGCCCAGAATGTGCCGACGTCCACTGATACATACTTCTGACTACAGTCTACAACCTCGACCGCAGAGTTATTGAGACGTGAGCACGGTCCCACTCTCTCCATCATACTATTCAGCTATAGGACCGCCATAGGCATGTCCCACTTCTTCACAGCATTCGAGACATCACCTTGTCGAGGAGTGGTCATTTCGCTCTAATTAGCTATGAGCCGAAGGTTCGTGTTATACCATGAATTGGTATTGGTCCGGCACTCTAACACGGTCGACTCCTGCTCCGAGTCTAGGTCGCACCCCAATTGTGGAAATTGGTGGCATACTACGACTGGGAAAAGGTCGAGCCAATTCAAACAATGACGCTCTCACTCCGACACACCTACATCCCCAAGACCGCTGTGGATTTTGCCGGGCCTAGTTCTTTTGGAGGGAGAGACGACGAACTCGTGCTTTGTGCGGGAAAATGTGAGCCATGTTTCGCTCGGGCGACCATTCATCGCGCTGAGGAACTTTGCAAGCTGGAGATATTCATATATGGGACCGTGAATCCGCATCATATTTACACCACATCCGGGCGCCGGCTTTGGGTGGCGACATGACCTGCATCGCCTGGAATCCAGCTGCTGAATATTTCATGTTCGCTACTGGTAGCCACGACGGTACAGTGCAGATGTGGACAACGCCGGGAATGCAGCCACGCAACTTACGTCCGACTATCACGACCACTACACCGCGTACAGAGGTATCAGCACTACCAAGGTCCATTTCAAGTATTGCAAACCTCGCTCCTCCGATTCTGCCAGAGCCCGGTCACCTATTTCCACTGAGGGGCAAGCAGAATATCGCTAGATCCACGGAGCAACCAACTCCGATATACGACCTCATTAAAACACATCCAACGCAGAAGGCGCTCGGGGTGTCATCTCGGCTGCCATCAAAAACTCTTGCATCAAGGCGCCATTCATGGGCGTAGGGTTAGTGGTGTCAGGAAAACGCATGGGTTGGACTCATGCCCAGGGTATGACAGTTCCATGGCAAAGCATTGCAGTGCAATCATTCGGCCAATTCGGGAGTGGCGGACTTTTAAATATGCATTGATCGGAAGTCACAGCCTGTTCAGTACAGCACCATGGGCTCACTCTATCACGCTATCATGATATCATAGTTTGGATATCTCATTGGTCATGGCGACTTCATGAAATTACAACATTGTTACGGTATTTTCTGTACGCCCTACCGAATCTTGTACTTGATGACTTCTTCTAGACTTCCGTGCATCATCAGCGATACTCTTATTTGACATTTGGGCTCACCTGTCTAGACTATGGTCATGAAGCGACCGTGTGAATTGTTTGCATTGTCAACACCCCCTGTGTGCCAGTGATACTGTGATAGTGTATCCTCGTTGCATGCGTGTGGACGACTTCTAGTTGGAAGCGCTCGTTCTTGAATTAGCCCTCTTAAATACCTCTCAGTCAACCTCTCGAGCCGTTTCCCCTGTTCCCCCGATTCTGCGAACCAAGAAAGCCAAGTGCCTATACGCCCACTTATTGTGAGAAGGCAATTTCGAAGCACCAGACCGCCTACACCTCTCTGTAGCCGTATCTATACTCACGTTGGAATGACCCCGTCATATTCGCCCGAGTATGGGGACTTCGATATAGGCGGTATCCTTCGTCCATCGGGAGAACAAGACACTCGACAGGGACAGACGCTTTCAAGACTCCTGGATGCTCTCGACCAAATCGGCAAGCGCCACCAGATTGATTCCGCTAGTCAGTGTTATCACTATAGGACGTAGCAATGCAATAACTCGAGTTCGCTCTGATATATCAAGTACAACATAGCGATATCGTAGACGATGGTGCATGTAAGATTTTTGCCTCGCATCATATCCTCTTACGACGTTGCAACGCAGCCGGTGTCGACGAACATTTGCAGCAGGCCGCTGTGGACGCATTCACTAGATTTCAGAGGTGCGGAACCTGTCTCCTACCCCAGTCCGTGAATTAGTTCTTATGTTTCCTATAGAAGGGTAAATGACTTCGATAAAGAGGTATTCCCATTTTCAGTTTCTTCGCAGACAGCTTGACTGTCGCTCGCCATTCCAGCTTCGAACCTGTGTCAACCTAGCGAGACAGCTGGGAAGCTCTGTGGCCATTTTGTCGTCTACATTTCAGCTTCGAGATCGCCTTGCTCAAATTTCGTTCCTTTTTCGAGAAAATGCTGCAGATCTATATCCACGAAAAATCTTCCGGCTTCCGAGAGAGTCTCTCGTGAGCAGAAGCAGAATGCCGAAACGCAGGGCCGAAAAGTTAAGACACTCAACAAACGTTCGGCGGCGGCTCCCGTTTGACAAGCTCGATATTGAGGACTTTCCAGAACAACTGGACCTCTTTTCTCGTGCTCTCTCCAAGTTTTTGTATAACCTCGACGAGTTCCCGGAGTTCACGGATAAATCGGTTGATGCTCCTTTAATGGCATTCGAAGGCGATCTCAAGGTATATTCTATATTTCCTACTGTCGTTTTTCAGGACCATACTGATTTTCAACTCTTTCCAGTACTGGGCCTCTTGCCTGCTAACATACGGAGGTATTTCTTAAGGTCTGTCCTATGCTCGGCGCTCATCAATAAAAAGGCGAACTCAAATCCCCCCCAATCCAACGTTACATCATGGAGTTAATGTCCGATATGGGCGAACACTTCGAATCAGTCAGCGCAGCATTATCCATGTTCAACGAAGTCGGTCAGTATCGTGTGTCAATTTCAGTGCCTGCCAAATTGAGACCAGGTAGGTATTCCAACGATCCGATTTGCTCAACAGCACGGAGCAAGCAACTTTCTCAATCTATCGACGATCGCAACATTCTTTTCTGCTGTTACGGCGACGACAATACAATTCTCTTATCAGAACGTTGGCACGGCCCTCGCAGATGCCGTGAATGCATTCTGGTTCACATCAATGGTATTCAGCATTGCGGCTGCGGTCAACAGCCTCCTTGGACTAACTTGGAAGCAGTCGGCATAGTAAGGCAAGACCTCTGAAACTTGGACTGGATATCTAACATATATGTGTAGCCGTTCTCCGAGCCATCAGGTCCCCTGGTGGGTTTTGCTGTGGTTGAAACGTACACCCTTGGTATTCCTCGTCCTTTCGGTAGCGTGCTTCTCCATTGGTCTAGTGCTTTTTGCATATTCTTCGGGGCAGGTGCGTATGTCAACGTGGTATCCTTGAGGAAACCCGAGTTGAGTGTGTGCATGTCGTTCCTCAGAGCCCTTTTGTGTCTGCAATCACCACGTTGTTCACCGCTCTCAGTAGCTTCGGGTTGGCCACCGTGTCGACGTGGTTCGTGTTGGAACGCTGGGTTTCCAACAAACACAAAGGATCAAAGTGGCTAAGCGACTTCTTCGACGACATCTGGAAACTCGTTCGCCCAGTACTGTCGTTCCATCAAGCGTTCTACATTGCACATCGCATTAGGCTCGCGCTGACTCGTACAAAGAAGTGGGTTCTCCAGTGCTTTGAGTGTCCCGTTCGGGCTCCGGGTCAAACTTCCTCGTGGAACTCCTTGGATCACACCGCTTCACCGCAATATGCCAATGTGTCACCCCGCCATGCAGCACCATCTGACCAAACATCTGACACAACATCATCACAATCCGATCCAGTGGCCGAATGCCCTATCGCTACTTCAGACCCCCAAGGACCCCGGCCTTCGACCGTAGTTGTTTCACCTCGAAGAGCGCGTTTCGCGCAAGCTCTCCGCACAATGGTGGAAAAACAGGCAGCTGGCGTTTTCACAAGACAACACCCGACGGCGGCACGACCCGCTCCCGCCGAAAGTCGGCAAGAAGAGCTCAGGGGTATCATTCGTAGTTCGCGTGTGGCGAGGCTCGTGCCCCCGTTGAAAGTCCTTAGGCCCACCCACGATTTTACTGCGCACCAAGCCCTTGTACGTCAACTACAATTTTCGCCAAATGGTAGATTCCTGGCGACTTCGAGGTGAGCGTCACCATTAGATATCACGGACTTCTTGGCCCAATCGCATTGCCAGTTATGACCAGACTTCGGTCCTCTTTAGCATTGGAGTAAGTCATAACTTGAAAGTCGCTCTCAATGACGTGACTGATCACTCTGTAGACATCAGTACCGCACCACCGAACGCTTACTCACTCCGAACCAGTAGGCCAGATAGCTTGGTACGTTATTTGTCCGTCCATCCTGGTCCTGTTCCTGTAATTGACCCGTTCCACTAGGTCCCCCAGTGGGAGCCTTCTCTTGACCAAGTTCAGGCACTCTGTCAAAGTCTGGACTGATGTGAGTTCTAGGGGTGGATACGGGCCTCCCTCCTCATTTCCATAAATTAGGCGGGCAAATGTCGCCAAGAAATCGACCGCAAGCTTCCAATTCAGTCAATCTGCTGGCTTCCTGGTGGGGAAGGTGGGCTTCATATAGGTATTTTTATATGACAGATCATGACCGCTCTCTTCCACAGCGTTCATGTCTGTTGAGGGACAGAACGTTCATAAGTTGGTCAGTGATTTGTGGTCCCATTCCGCTCGCGAGTGCTCAACGGCATACTTCCACGAAGGATATTACTGGCCAGGTATCCACACTGATGCGCTGTCAAGGAAGACAAGTTCATGTTCTCTCACTTATTTAGGATTTGGATACGTATTATTTTGAACGCCTGAAAATCCAAGAGGTTTGTGTGACTCCGGACGGCCAGCGGCTGATAGGCCATGGGGTCAGCACCGCCTCTCGTGACGGCCTACGTCCCAACAAGTGCCGGGCGGAAAAGCTATTTTTCGGTATTTTCCCTGCCAAAGTCATCTCCGGCATGTCGTTTGACCGGCATACATAGTTTACAACTTGGATACGAAGCATCTTGAAGAGTGCGCATAACACTTTCAACAGGTTTGAGAATGGTGCTCATCTATTTTATGAAGCCGGATTCCGGTGCTTCACAATATTCGGCACATCGCGCTTACACAGAGTGGGCAATCCGTTTTGTTGAGCTATGAATCAAAGGTCAAAATTCTCCAGTCCATGTAGACGGGACTCACTATCTTTCTCTAGGCAGCACCTCAGCTCTGGAAGTTGTCTTTCACGTCAGAGTGGGAAAAGGTTGATGCACCCGTGATGGCACGACTCTTGCTTCGACATACCTACGTGTCAAAGCCACCGATGGAGTCTCCAGGACCTAGTTACTTTGGAGGTAAGGATGACGAAATGGTTCTTTGCGCGGGTAAAGGTAAGAAAGAGACAGTTGTTCCACACCTTTTTTCGCTGAAACCGTTCGTAGCCGGGAACATACACATTTGGGATCGTGAATCTGCGTCATTCTTGGTCCATATCCGCGCGCCAGCGATAGGCGGCGGCCTGACCTGCGTTGCGTGGAACCAAGCAGCGAATCCTTTCATGTTTGCCACAGGCAGCCACGACGGCACGGTGCAATTTTGGACGTCATCCCTCAGGGATGCGACCGAGAGAGTGACCTTATCGGGCTTACGAACCTCAATCGAGGAGACCAGTTCGACGGCTGACCCTGACCGAACTTCGTGGGTGTCGCAAAAACCTATCATCCCCAGTATGGGCGAGAACGAGAAAGGCAGTTATGACGGAGATGACGGCGACAATTACAGTGGAAAGGGAAAGGACGCTGCGAAGTTCAGTAGCAATGGTGATGGGCAAAGTTTCAGGTCGGTGGTATCCCAGATGCCTACACTTCTTTATGACGCCGCGCCTGTATAATTTCCTGTCGGGGATAAGTTGTTTAGATCGGACCTAGACGCCTCGGTAGATTCGCTATTCTCCCATCGATTTGTACAACATCAGGATCATGGTGCGAACATTGTCGAAAAGATTTCTTGTTGAGCGATTACTAGCAACTCGGCCCATCGTCATCGCCCCTAGCAATCGCCGCGCCTTTCTTCTTCGAACTACACACTGTAACTACGTGACCATGTCCCTCAGTCCCCCTCGAACTGTCTCGATCGCCGTCGTAGGTGTCGGATTAGTCGGCTCCGAGTTCGTGCGGCAGCTGCAGGCACTCCCGCCTCCGCATCCATTCCGCATCGTCTCGCTCTCGTCCTCCAAAACGGCCATCCATGATCCCAACGGCATACCACCGACGGCCAACTGGCGCACGCTCCTTCGTACCTCCTCCTACCCCACGCCGAGCCCGTCCGACCTCGCGCACACGCTCGGGCAGCTCGTCCGCAGCGACAACACCGTCGTGCTGGTCGATAACACGTCTGCCGTGTCCGTGGCGGAGGTGTACCCGGCGCTGCTGCGCGCAGGTGTCCACGTCGTGACGCCGAACAAAAAGGCGTTCTCGGGCGCGCAAAAGCTATATGACCAGATCGTCGCCGCGAGCCGCGAGAGCGGCGCCAAGTTCCTGCACGAATCGACCGTCGGCGCCGGCCTGCCCGTCATATCCACGCTCAAGGATCTCGTCGCGACTGGTGACAAGGTGTGTACGTGATGAACAATCACCACTTGCTTGGGCAATGGGCTCTGAAGATGGAGGCTCCCCCACGCCCACTCTCCCTCCATTTTTCCTTCTTTTTGTTTTTGTTCTTAGAACACTGATCGAATCGAAAAGGTGACCAGAATCGAGGGCGTCTTCTCTGGAACGCTAAGCTACATCTTCAATGAATTCTCGACAGGGTCCGCCGATGGACCGGCTTTCTCCACCGTCGTACGCACTGCACGCGACAAGGGCTACACAGTACGTTCTCTCTTCTCCACATCACATCGTCGCAATCGACGAACGATCAACGAACGATCGCCCTGTCTTCCTCCCTCCCTCTGCCCCTCTGACGCGCCCCTTCTTTTTGGGGGGCTGGCTTAGGAGCCGCACCCAGCAGACGATCTGAACGGCGCCGACGTCGCACGTAAACTGACCATCCTCGCGCGTCTCCTCTCGAGGCCAGACGGCCAGCCACCGATCTCGCTGCCAGACGGCTACTCTTCCGTGCCCACACAGTCCCTGATCCCTGTGGGCCTCTCCCTCTCGTCCGTGCCCACGGGCGATGCGTTCCTTGACGCGCTCCAGGCGCACGACGCACATTTCGACACCTTGCGCGCTGAAGCAGCGGCGCGCCAAGGTCAAGGCGCTAGTCCTGGTGGCGCCGTGCTCCGCTACGTCGGCGTGATCGACGTGGATGCGGAAAACGGCAGTGGGTCTGTCAGGGCTGGCCTCGAACGGCACGTCACGTCACTCTCAGGAGCCGATCAGTTATTGATGAGCGGCGCAGGTACCCAACGACCCACCCATTCGCGACGTCACTTGGTGGATCGGATAACATTATTATGTTCCATACCGAGCGGTATGGTGCACGTCCGTTAATTGTCCAAGGTGCTGGCGCAGGGGCAGCGGTCACGGCCATGGGTGTACTGAGCGATTTGCTCAAACTGGCGTAGGAAAGAATGAGTTGTCTGGAGTGCAGCACGACCAGCTTGAAAAATCAACTTTCTCTTAACCACACTGCAACGACGGTGTACAAGTATTCATCGTATATACGACCCGTATTATCCTATCCCTCATCTCCTTCTCACCTCCACAAGAGCACTGCAACGGAGCAATACACACTAGCGGTGAACGCATATAAACACAATAATGATGTCGAGCACGAAGACGGGATGTATGCGTAACAAGGAAGATGAGGGATTTAGGCAAACAACGGCGTAAAGAGATGGGGGATCTAATGACGAGACAAGAAAGGGCAGAAGGAGTGTGTATCGATAACGGACGGGACCAACAGTGAAAAAAAAAAAGGGGGGGGGGGGGGATTAGGTTGGCAAAAACAAGAAGCGGGGAGGTAGCTTCTAAACTTCATTCGCAAGGAATTCGCGATGATTTGCCGTCCTCGTGAAAAGGGATCGATTTAAACGGGAAAGACGGAGTAGTGGTGAGTATGTGTCCGCGCTTGACGACAAAAAAGGGAGCAGGATCACTATAACCAACATACAGATATTAGGGTGGCGACCGAAGCTAAAAAGGTAAACAACTCACAGTGACCACCAATAACATACACGGCAGCGATAAAGAGAAAAGACTGCGAGCCAGATACCAGAGGGACACCGTTGCGGGAAAAAACCAAAGCACGGTTACCACTAATACACCCAAGAAATAAGAGAATAACTTGGTGAAAAGGATAATAATGCTAATGGTAAGAGGGGGGTAGGACTATGCATCGGATGAACAAGAGGGGGGGAGGGCGGTAGTTGATACAGAAAGATATAAAACCAGAGAACGTGTCGTAAATACTGAAATTCCCGTGCGAGAAGGCCAAGGAAGAAAGAGCACGGAGAGAAAAATATATACCAACTTGAGCTGGGATTAGGGTCCCAAGAACCAAGAACACGGGGCTTTAAGGAGGGGAAAAAAAAAAAAATAACCCTGCGCGTTGTCCGAGACACATGGCAGAAGCGCAATACGGGGAAGGATAAATAAGCAGGGTTGCCAACGAAAGACGACCGATGTAGTGTATAGATGCGGTGACGGGGGGAAAGATGGGCGTTTGGGTTTTCATAGATATGTCAACCGACCGTGGTCGCTCTTTTGTACAACTTTGAACTTCGCCTTTCTAATTTGTACGAAGTCCAAGAGTGAGACAATGCCAGTGCGAGATGCGAAAGCATGCGATGTGTCGTTGATGAAACATTAGAGAGCCAATAGACAGGAAAGTGAAAAAGACAAAGAGACGCGCAATCTTGAGCAATTGATGGCGGCAGTCTTGATCGGCGACCTGGGATGAATACGGAAGCCGACCGAGGAAGGAAAATAACCGAAAAAGAGACATCTTGACGAGAGTTTGCCACAAAAGGAGATCTAGTCGGTTGCGCTTGAGGCCCAGCGATGAACGTTATACCACAGAGAGTAGAGAGCACAAGAACCAAAACGTCGAGGAAATAATGATATCGGAAAAAAGGAACCCTGGCGTATCAACACCAGGGCGGATATTGAAGAAATAACTTGATCGACGGCGGGCCAGGCATTTTTGAAGGGAAGAAACCCCCCGATGGAGTGGAGCTCAAAACAACCAACACAACCTCAAACTAATACAAGGAAGTAAGTCTTTATTTCTTTGGAAGTACAACAAGGAGAAACCAACCTCAAATGGGAACGTCGCTCATGGGAGGGCAACCTGCGCCTTGAAGGCCGGAACGGGTAGAACATCAGGACTGGGCGAGTTCTGGAACTTGGAGCTAGCCCAGAAGTCCTTTTTGCTGCTCGAGGCTGCCGAAGCAATGCGACGACGAGTTGAAAGGTTACCCTGGGCTTTGAGACCACCGTCAGATGGAGAAGATAGAGCGCTATCCTCGTCCATAGACAGGTTGAAAACTCCCTCACTCGGAGAACGTAGGTGCTGGCGCTTACGCTCCGGGGTCACAGTGGGTACTGGCTTGGAATTGAATGGGAAGCCCGACCGTGGGGTAGTGATGGGAGCAGTGCGAGGGCCATCGTCATAAACAGTTGACTGCTGCCGAGTGGTATTACCGCCCTTAGAACGGACGGGAGTAGAGGGGGCAAAAACGTCGTCATCATCCTCAACATCAGTGAGGTCATCACAAATAGGGAACACATCCGCGATAGCCCCGTTTGATTGCATGCTTGACAAAGTGGGAACGGAGCGCGAGAGGTTCAATGAGTGGTTGTCCCATGAACGGGGCTGTGCAGTCGGGCGAGGGACGGACAGAGCCTTGGAAGGTGGAGGGGTGGAGGGTACACCGACATTCTGACGACGTCGAGCGAGTTTGCCAGTAGGACGGGAGGCGAGCTTGGGAGCGGGACGAACTGGAGGGTTAGCCTTGGTGGGAGTGGACGGAGGGTTGTCTGATTCGCTCTCCGAGGAGACTAGGAAAAGGTCAAAAGAATTATGCTGGGGGGTATGGAGAGAATAAAGACGAGTAGGTGGGTTGGGGTTGTTGTTAACCTCTGCCTGCGAGGGAAGGTGGGAAGGGTTGGGGGGAGAACCCTGATGATGTTGAAAGTTGTGTCGCCGGTTGTTGCTCCTACGTACGAGAGACTGGGAATTGCTCCTGACAATTCGATAGTGAAGGTGAGGACTTGTTGTCACTGGTTGCGATTGTGACATTATTTACCTTGGTTTCGGCTTATCCTTGCTCGGCTTCGAGCTCTGACGGCCACGTAGCGACTTCTCCTGGGAAGGAGATGGGGTAACGGGGAAGGCTTGTGGCTTAGCGGGAAGATGAGCTACGAGGGGAGGGTTGCTCGAATCATCGGAGAACAGAGGCTGTACCGCAGTTGGCGGAGGAAGCGACTGGCGGGCGGTGCTGGCCGGCTTTGGCTTATTGCTATGTGTTGAGCGAGGGTGGCGATTGTGATGGGTTTGATGCTGATTAGAACGAGGTGGAGTGACCGATGGAGGCTTTGATAGAGAAAGTAGGCCAGGGATACGAGTTGGTTGTACGAGTACGGTTGGGGGGGCAGAGGGATGCCGACGGTGGTGAGTAGGAGTAGAGAGTAGATGAACGGGCTTCTGGACCATCATCATCTCGGAAGAGAGAGAGAGTAGGGAGATGTCAAGGCAAAGTGAAGGATGGGGAGGAGGGAGGAGTGGATGTATGCGGGTGCGTTAAAGGGAGACGGAGAGGGGACACAGGGGCGATAACTAAGAAAGAAAAGCGAAAAACAAAAAAAAAGGTAGGGTGGGCTGACAAGTCCTTTTTGAATACCCGAACCGTAACTGGTTTCTCGGGTCATCAGAAGGTGGCGCTATTTCACACTCCGACTTCGCACTCGTTACGCCCAGTTCCATTTCGGGTCTCATGCCGCCTAGATCTCAGAACCGCCTCACCTTACACGGTATCTCCGTTCAGACGTCCGCCTTAGTGCCCCTTCCCAGGCTTCCGTTATCGCAACCCCACAACTCTCTCCGTCAATGTCACTTACTCTAAGATGATCTTGTCTCGTATTGGTCTCGCCCCCCCTGCCCTTGCCGCTCTTTTGTCCTCGTGTCCTGATCCTAACGTCCCTGTCGTTTCACTTCATACTTCTTCAGGGTTCGAGAGCCTTCTTTTCTTCTTCTGACACCGACACCGATACTCTTGTACCTCACTTTTAAAAACTTTATTTTTGTCTCCTGACAGACTTTACACCCCTCGTCTTCGTCTCCTATTTTCTTTTCTTCCCTCAGGTGTCAAACAGAAGGACTCTCCTTTTCCCCTCTCTTCCTCTCCTCATCCGATCTTACCTTTTTCGTATGGTATTAGGTTATGCCAGACTTATACCAGGCCACAGCAATGTGTCCCCCGATCAATTCCTTTTGGTCTATACCACCAGTAGCGTAATTATCTGCATTGAGAATTCTGATCTCAACACACCGCAACAAGGCGGTAGACGGCGGATCGGTTTCTGGAATTATCGTGTTTGGACGAAGTTACGAACTGCCCATGGAAAGACGGATTCCCTGGTTCCTGTGTGTGGTGCCCGCGTAATAAGACCGCCTCTGGGAACCGCCTTTGTTAATATTACTGAGCTTACTGGTCTTATTTTCTCTCGCCTTATAGTCTGCAATAAAGATGGAAACGAGGATACTTGTATGCGCACTTGTTTTCAACTTACGCAATACAAGACTACGCTTCGAATAGAAAGAAGAAAGACTAACAATAATCAACCTCCATCATCGTTGCCACGCCTTGGACACGCCCTTTTGCACACCCCGCCACTGCAGTCGCGCTTTGTCACTCTACCCGTCGCAACAAGATCGATAAGGGTGCGGTGTGCGCGTTGTATTATGCCAACAACATCTTGCGAGGGTCTTCTATATACTCTTTTACTCTCACTAAACAACGACAACAATATCAGCAGACTGTTCAAACAACACGTGGGTTTCACACACCAAGGAATGTCACAGCCTCTCGGCCGTCCAACAACCGATGGTCGTACGTCAGCGCAACGACCATAATCGGCCTTATCACAATCTGTCCATTCACGACAACTGGGCGATCCTTGGTTGCGTGCATCCCTGTTATTTCAAATTTCCCATTTCGCTAAGTTCATGGGGTTCCCTCGAGGCAGAACGCAGCCACGCACCAAGCACAGCCGATTGTGGCAGGTTAATGATAGGCGTGCCATACAACGACCCAAACACGCCCCCATTAGAACTATCAGTGAACTCTATCAGTAACAACACTTCATCGCGACCGTCAAACATGAGGCACGTACATTGTGAACGACCCCCCCGCCATATCCTCGAGTGTCAGCTTGTTGTCCCTTGCCTATTAGGGGAGAAAAAAAATGAGTTTCACATAAAACGTGACCACGCGTAAGACACGCCTTCTTCCCAAGAGCCGTGAGTTCACGCTCAAATTCGACAAAAGATAACGATTCCGCATTCTTGATCACCGGTGTGACGAGCCCCTTTGGAGTCGCGACTGCAACACTGAGGTCCACGTAGTCGCGATAAATTATCTCGTCACCCTGCGCAAAGCCCTAAAATCAGATCAAACATGTATCACTGCGAAACGACCCTGACCTCGATCGACGCGTTCGCAGCCGGAATCTCCTTGAGGGCCAGCGCGGATGCCCGGGCAAATGCGCTCATGAAACCGAGCTTGACGTCGTGCTGTTTGAGCACCTCTTCCTTGTACCGTTTGCGCATTTCCATCAACGAGGACATATCGATCTCGTTGAACGTCGTCAGGAATGCGGCCGTGTTCTGTGATTCTTTCAGCCGCTCTGCAATGCGCAAGCGCATCCGGCTCATCTTGACCCGGTTCTCGTTTCGCGAACCCCCGGCTAGAGTGGGTGTAGGAGCGGACTTGCTCTCGTCTTTCGGTGCCGGTGCGGGTTTGTTCGTCCCTTTTGTTTCCGTCTTGCCACTGGGAGCTGGGCTCGGCGTACTTGCGGGCGGCGGCGATGACTCTTGCTTAGCGGGGGCCTTTGCATCCGCAGAGTCCTTCTCCGCTTGCGGCGGTGCGGTCTCAGACGACGCGGCAGGAGACGAGGATTCGCCTGCCTCGCCGGGTGCAATGCGGAACAGGTCCTGCCCAACCGTTACCGTGTCTTCTTCATTCGCAAGCAGCTCGGTTATCTTGCCGGCAGTTGGTGCGTTGACGGACACGTCGATCTGCGAGAGTGGGTGGAATGAAAGGTGTCAACCATCTCCGAAGTGGCTCCAATGACGAAAAAGGAAGGAGAAAGGGGAGAGTAGAAATCCGAGAGATGGACAGCGAGACGGAAAATATGTCATCGAGGGAGGTACTGTACATACCTTGTCGGTCTCAATAGTGGCGACCTCCTCGTCAGCCTCGACTGTATCACCGACCTTCTTCTGCCAAGTCTTGAGCGTGCCTTCCGAGATGGACTCGGCCATTTGAGGCACCTTGACGGTCTCATCTGTCCACAACGCAACATAACATCAGTCACGACATCTCACCACTGCCCGAGTGCATTTAAAACTCCGTACCCTTTAGCAGTTTCGTGGTATGGAAGGGGGCGCGGCGCGCAAGCTCCCTGTGACATGCATCTAGTCAGCGGACAGCCGAGTCTCATACGCGTATAAGTGGGGTCGAGGGGACTTCGTGGGTACAGAATAGACGAGAATGGGCCAGACCCGGGACGCACCAACTGCGCGACGTGGCGAGAACCCCGACTGTGCTACGCGGTATAATGCCCCGCGCGCGGGCGAGAGCAACAACGCGTTTTGACAGCATGGCTTAACAGCGTCGTGAAGTTGAAATAAGGTGAAGTATACTCCAGTAGGAGTTTAGTTCAAGTGAATATAGGTGTAACAAGAGCAAGAGGTTTCTCCGGCAGACGGAGTAGTTGGGTTGTCAGTCAGTTCCGTTCCGGGCACACCCTGCGCCGCGGCTGATTGGTTCAAATGCCAACGCCGTTATTGGCCGCAAAGCCCGAATTGAATATACAGATCCAGCGAGACATCACTATTGATGGGACTACTACAGTACTACGATAGCAATGATCGGCTACACGTATAAGAAACGACATAGATGTGACACAATAGGCTGAGGGCGGAAATGGAAATTTAGGGGAATGTGAGGATGAATTCCTTCATCGCTTCCTCCCAGCTACAATCAGGCAACCCACTTGCGTCCTCTGTTGGTTTCCCTCCACACGTCTTTTCAAGCAAAACCGGTACTTGCTTCATAATTTCCCCAAACCCTTTTCTCACATCATCCTCCTCCCGCTTCCGCACGTATTGGAAGTTCTTCCTGAGTGGCACGCCACGCGCCAGTTCTCCTCTCATCCCCAGAACAGCCCCGTCGTTGGACGTCGGTAATCTACGCTGCTTACTCCCATT
This sequence comes from Lactarius indigo, assembly GCA_025766275.1. Lineage (NCBI taxonomy): Eukaryota > Fungi > Basidiomycota > Agaricomycetes > Russulales > Russulaceae > Lactarius > Lactarius indigo. The sequence continues at coordinate 238,658 of JAFKAC010000007.1, forward strand.
CTTGCGGGTCGTAGTCGCGGCCCGTGCGACCGCTTGCTCGGTTTTTTTGTACTCATCGCTACTGGGAGAACACAGTGTCTGCAGTGTGTCGCGCGTGGACTTGAACGCGATGAACCGTAACGTCGGATAGAAGTGCACGAGCGAGCCCGGCGTGCCACACACTACTGGGCAATCTGGGTTCGGACAGCCATGTGGTTCGACGCCGTTTCGTTGGCACTTGCCATGAAAGTAGGATGGGAAAATGGCGGTCCTCATGTTGTCGTATGAGGTGTCGTGGTACGTAGTAAGAATAGGATGAAAGAATGACATGGGGTCGTCGTGGTTCTCAGGGGGAAGTAGCTTTTGTGAAATTTGTTTTGCCTGTGGAGCGTCAGAAAACATGGGCGGGCGTTAGTTCGAGACATCGAGACCTCACTATTTGGTGGAAGACAGTATCGATGGGGATGGTATAGTTGTCTAACCAAGCCCGGGTAATGCCAACTATGCATTCGCCCTCGCATGCGAAGACAGAAATTTGGCTGGCAAAGAGAAGAATAGAAATGATGAGCATTTTTAGAATCGAGCGACCTTGCTAAACTGGCTCTGAACCTCTTGAGGTGGGCGGCTTGGCGGAATTGTTCAAGATGTACCGAATGATAAAAAGAAAATCGAAAGAGTTCGTATACGCGTTCACGTGAGTCGCAGCTTGGAGGAATGCAAACGGGGAACGTGTTACAGTTGCGGGTGGCACGATTGGTATCAAAACGGGTGTCTAATCATAATCAAAGCCTGTCAAGATCTCATTAGTACTTTTGAAATCCCATAAATGATCCTGACGTACCACCACCGGATGGATCAGCACCACCGCCCAAGTCGTCAAAGTCGTCGCCCTCCCCGTTATCAAAGTAATTGTCAGCATAATCGTTGTCATACTCCTCGTCTACGTCGTAGTCTTCCTCCGCAACCTGTGAACCAGTATCCGATACCTCCGATTTATCCTGTGGGGCCAGACGACAACAAGTGTCAGCAGGCGAGGTACATGCAAGGGTGGAGGTGAGCAGACCACTTCTTCTTCCGCCTTATCCTCTAAGTCATCCAAATTGATACGCTTGATGGCCTTCTTCTCAACTACGAATAGATATGAGAACGGGGTTAAAAGGGGGTTCGGGATTCTACCTTTTCGCCTTTTCTTTGAGTCAAAATAGGCCTCAAAGACCTCTGGGGGGAAAAAAGGCTGGTGAAGGTCCCTGCGTTCTAGCTTGGGCTGCAAAGTGGCCGCAGGACGATACTTATCCGCATAGCGTTCCAGCTCTGTTGTGAAGTGAAATAAACGATGCGCTCTTATGTAGCAAGACCTACCCGCAGACTTGACAACCTCCGTCACATAATAAGCTGACTTGCGTAATCGAGCCGCGAAGCCGAGTTGCAACTCGCATATACGCTTCTCCTCTTCAGAGTACTCTGTCAGTACCGGGAGAGGTTCAAGGGGCTAGATGACATATTTCTTAACGCTGTCAGGCTGAAAGTACGCGATGTAGAAAGAGGGCGTACGGGATAGAGCGCGCCCTGCTCCCTCGACATGGCTTGTACATCTGCAAAAGTGAGCCCCATTGGAGGTGGGTTGTTTGTGCCAAAGCCACCCCTGGCCCCAAAACCTCCACGGCTTGCCGCACGGCCACCTCTAGACATACCTTGTGCCAACAAAGATCGCCACACAGCGATGCTGTGTTTATCCAAATGATCGATTTCCAACTCCGACCCGACCAAATAATAGAAAAGGCACTCTAACGCGTCCGTGTCTCTTACCCCTCAACCAACCTCCCCTCTTGACCCCTTGTCCTCTCCCTCACACCCAAGAACAAAAAAAAAGAGTAAAAGCACTTTCCCATCAGCTGTAATGGACAAATCACTCGACGAGGTATGTTTTTTCGACTCGCACTCATTGAACATAATCGTCTTAATTTTTTCTTTGTTTTTTTTTCCCAGATCGTTTCTGCCTCGCGCTCAGTCAAACAATCAAGGCGCGGGGCCGGACGTCGTGGCAACACCGCACGTGCTCAAGTACTTGGGACAGCTGGCACGCCACCCGCCGCCAAGGCTCGCCTAGCAAATACTACAAAGGGCACCACCGCCGCTTCCCCTCAACCCGTTGAGAAAATCGTCGTTTCCAATCTCCCTCAGGATGTAAATGAAGCACAAGTAAAGGTTCGATGGATTCTTTTTACGAATGATAGCGAAGAGGTTTTGACCTTGGTTCCGTCCCATAGGAGCTTTTCCAGACCACCGTCGGACCCCTGCGCGAGGTCAACTTACACTACGATTCAAATGGACGTTCCAAAGGCGTGGCCTCTGTCATATTCCAAAAGAAAGGGGACGGCAATAAGGCCTATCAACAGTACAACAACCGCCTCATCGATGGGAGTTAGTATCCACCGCCTTCTCTCCTTAGAGCTCGTCTTTTTGTTCGCGGTGCATCGTCGGCAACGGACTCGTTTGATTCGCCTTCGTGCAAGGGCAAGTCGTAATCGTGAGATTACACCACGACCCCTCTCCTGGCCACCAGTAACTCCTCAGGTTGAATCCTGGGTGCGAAGCAACGACCTGATCAGCTTTACTCTGCCCTAGCAGAAGGGGGGGTCAGATACGTGCTCCCCGGTGACCTGGCTGGCGTGGTTTCCCCGCCGAACATGGCTAGTGGTTGAGGCTGGGCAAGTGGGCAGGAGTGTTGGACTGAGAGAGGGCCTAGTTTTGAAGTGTCGTTGAACGCGTGGACGTTCGCTGTCGCTTCAAGACCGGTCCTGTTGAAGAAGTCTGGCGTCGAAGGATTGCAAGGACGGGCCTCACGTGCCCTGTTCAATCCATTGCGTTGCGCAAGGTTAAGGCAGAATATCAACGACGTCCAATGTGATGTTCAATCGAAGGATCCGCGATTGCTCTGCAACTGTTTCTTAGCTCGGCTCGTTTTCGTCTTTCGTTTGCCTCGCCCATCGCTGAACGCTCAACTGACCAATTAACTCTCCCCGCCGTTCCTACTCCTTTCGTCGTTATCCACCATCTATGCTTCCAGAGCGCCCTATGAAGATTGAAGTCGTCGTCGACCCATCTCGCCTCGCCCCCATTCCCAGTCTCGCTTCTCGCGTTGCTCCAGCAGAGAATACCAGCCCTGTCACTAATGGCACCCAAGCTGCCAGGTCCGTTCTCGTACCACCCTTGGTTTCCGTTTAGGATCACTTATAGATGCGATTATCCGCCTAGCAGGAGTCGTGGTGGCGCCCCTCGTGGTCGGGGCAGGAGACCGGGAAGCCGCAAGACCGAGCGACCACCGAAGACCGCCGAAGACCTCGATGCGGAGATGGAGGTTGGTATCGAGCTCGGTAAAACTCGGTCGACCGTTACTTAATGTGTTTTCCCAGGATTATACTGCAAGTAACGCAGCTCCTGCAGCCGCCGCTGCCACCGCTTGATGTTTGTAATCTAGTATACCGGCTTTCAGTCTCAGTTCATAGTGTATAATGTCTCCTTTGTTTGGTGCTTGTCTATAATCTTGCCAGTATTTTTCCGATTGCGATTTCACTTTGTTCCATGCAGAGAGCGTGAACTCAATTGTCAAATACAAACAGTCTATTGTTTCAATCACGCATTGTCAACTCCCTTTGCACTCGACTATCATGTCTGCACCAACTGCCGATGACACAACAGAACATGTTTTTTATGCAGAACGACCCGAGTGGGCTGATGTCGTTCCCGTTGTTCAGTATGAGAATATACAGCCTCTTGCGCCCATATTTTACAGCCCTGAATGTACGCAACCGTCTAGCTGTCGTCCTGCGTGCTGTACTTACTCATCGATCCTCCGTTCAACCACGATGCTCCGCTGGATAACGCAGACAAAGACGCAACAGACTACTTCCGTGGCGTCGTAAAGATAGGAGAGAAGAGTCCACGCGTTCTCCAGCTCACAGAGACAATTATAAGGCTCAACCCTGCACATTATTCCGCCTGGTGCGTGTCTTTCAGTCTCCTCGTGCGCCAATCGCCTCGTTTACGGCACAGCTATTAGGCAATACCGCTACGAGACCCTTATCGCTATCTCTGCTCCACTCCAGCCCGAACTTGTCCTATCTAACACGCTCACCAAGGCCTCTCCAAAGACATACCAAGTATGGCACCATCGACGACTTCTCCTTTCAACTTTAGGAGACCCCGCGCCGGAACTGGCTTTCAGCGAGGAGGTACTCAAGGCCGATGCGAAGAACTACCACACCTGGAGCCACCGGCAGTGGCTACTCGCTCACTTTGATCAAGAGGAACTGTGGGCTGACGAACTGCCGTTCATTGACGGGCTCCTTGAAGACGACGTTCGCAATAACTCTGCATGGCACCACCGCTTCTTCGTCTCGTTTGAACGCGGGAGTAAGGATGGTAAGGACGAGGCAGAGGCAATAGTGAAGCGTGAACTTGCGTAGGTCATCATTCCTCCTCGGCAGCCGTATCGGCGCTAACGGTAACACCCGACATCCTTTACACCGCCTCGCGCCCATGGCGGTGTTGGCCTATTTCATGTCTGGTTATTAGCTTCGCCAAGGAGAAGATTGCGCTTGCGCCCAACAATCCGTCCGCGTGGAATTACTTGCGCGGGATATTAGATCATTCGCGCGTACCCTATTCGACCCAGGCTCCCTTCGCGAGGCAGTACATCGTCGACACGGCCGAGCCCACAGGTAACGATATCCTCGATCTTGAGAACCCACCCCCGTCGGAAGGCGCAGAGCTGCCCTGTGCGGCAGCAATTGAATTCATGGCAGATGTACACGAGGCGAGTGGGAAAGAGGGGATATCCGAAGCTGTGGAGGTATGCGGTTCTGATATGAGCAATGGGCTCAATTACTGATACCATCGGCCTTTTTGCTAGTTATGGCGCTCGCTCGCAGACATCCACGACACCATCAGGAAAAGGTACGCCCTCCTCAGCGGTGCGGGGACCCGATTATGTTTACCATGTGTCAGGTACTGGGAATATCGTATCCGTAATGCAGTTGCGACCACCGGTAAAGCGTAATTCGGTTCCCCCAACGATCTGCGTGCGTGAGGAGAGAAGATTTTATATTATTATCTTGGTACGACGACGATGTTCTTCTACATTCGGGTGTTTTTGTGGGAAATAGTAACGTCCGTGGTAACGACTCTCTCGTGATAATCATTGGCGGAGTCGAACACAGTCATACAACCAACTACATCGCCTTGATTGATGCTTAAATCCGGTTACAGCCTCACCCAATTCTTACAGTTGGGCCGAAGTGGCATCAGCACGCGGGCTCCACTCGGAAAAAACCTCAACGCGTCGCCACCATTCTGTCTTGACTTTTAAATACGCGTCCCCTGGACTTTACTCGGTACCCCAGAGACCACTATGAGTTCTTCCTCCCGTCGTTCAAACAACGACCACGGTACGGCCTCCTTTGTCCCCCCATAATTCGTATTCTGACGCCGTAGCACAGGCGCACCGCGTGGCTCTGGTCGCTCTCCGAATAGTGTCAGAAGGACGTCGTCTCAGCCCCCTCAACAGTTTCAGGCCCCTGTAACTGTCAGTGGCACGCATAGCGGCACATCTGGCAATGTTCCCTGGACAAATCGCCCGCCATCAAATACCCAGGGAACAGCTCCCGGTCAGGCACCAAACATGTATGCGAATCCTTCTGGTGATAATTGGGACTGTGAGCCTTGGTTGTCTATAATTGAAGTTGATGATGGTGTTTATGAGATCGCTCAGATTCGAACCTGACCTCCCAGTTGACGGGCTCGACACAATTGCAACATACGTCGTCGCGTCAGTTGCAGATTACGGTACCGGAGCTATATCCCGCCACCTCCACCTCCAGCGATCAGTATGCCAATCCACAAAGCGGTGACCGTAACCGACGGTATCAGGATTCAACAACTTGGTTCGGAGATACTCATGATTTATCACCATCCCACATGTCTCTACAACCCCTATCTCCTTTACCCCAACCTCAGACTACCGTACCGCCCGATGTACTTTACTCTACTTCGCCTCAGTATCCTCAGACCCCAAACAGAGGACCACAGAACTATCCTCCACAACGCCGGCCGCAGCAGCAGCAGCAGCAGCAGCAGCCTTCCCCCCCTAGGCCTCAGAATAACGTATCATCCTTATCGCAGCCTCAAGTATCACCGAATACGTATCAAGGGGCACCCCCATATGTCGCTCAATACAACTCGCTTCCTTCGTCCTCCCGGTACACAGGGACACACCCTTCTAACTACGGCATTGGCAACCCACCCGTAGCCCACCAGCCTCCTCCAAATCAGAATCGTCGGGACGCGCCTATACGATCCACTGATCCTGGTGAAGGCGGGGCAGTCCTCGATGAATGGGGATACCGCCGCGGTGGCCCAGACACGCTTTCTGCCTCAGGTGCGTCTTTATATACACGTGACCTCTGTTTTCTTACGAGCCTGGTCGCCGAAAGTTGCACCGCGGACTGCACCACAGACTACACCACAGACCGCACCACGGACTGCACCACAGACCGCACCACGACCTGCGCCACAGATTGTACCACAAATTGTACCACAGGCTGTACGAACTGCCCCACTAGGCGTCCCGCAGCCGGTGGTCAATATTCGCCAGCAAGTGCGGCCGTCTCAGCCCGCAGCAACGGTGCCCAGGCCCCCAATCTGTCTCATTCCGGGCTGCCGTAGACCGGTGGTCGAAGACCTCCGAACGAACGAATTGACGGAGTATTGCGGAGAGGCGCACATGATGTTCGTCATCTCGTCATCGTCTTGTGTGGTCTGATTGTGTTCGTGTGCTGAATTTTGCTCTCATCCGGCACATAGTGAAGCTTTGCAGACGCACGGCGTCCTTGTTTGCCCAGCATGTAACAGGTTTCCTCGGCGCAGGGGCCGCGACTATTGCGGAACATCCTGCGAGCAATGGGCAGCGCAACAGCGCCGGCAGCAGCAGCAGCAGCCCCAGCAGCAACGTCAGGGCCAGCGGCAGTCGTCGGCCGTGAATCCATACCCACTGGTCCCTAATCCTAATTCCGGAAGCGTCACTTGGAGCAATGCCGCAGGCGGGCCAACTTCCTCCAGTAGTGTACCATCGCCACGTGTCCGCCAAGGCCAATTCCACTGGTAGAGGTGTATTAGACAGACCACTGCCGCAATATACCTGATTGACGCGTCGATTCACCATACACTAATGAGTGTAATCCCTTTACATTGACAGGTGACCGTGGCGTTCACACCAAGTCCCCATCGGGTGACAGTCCGAGGACACAGCCCACGTCCTAGGACGCAGCCTTGATTCATGTCGAACTTTCCATTGGACGGCGGAAAATGCATGATAAGCCTCGCAAGAAGGTTATTCTGATCCAGTCGAACAACTCCCCTCGAGAGTAAGTGGATCGTGAGTGTGACATGGCTGACCTCTTCAATCCAGCAGACCCCTTCCTGGATCTACGCCGGGTGGATACTGATCCGCTCCCACCACCGAGTGTCAACGGTATTCCTAGCGCCGACTCTGATGATGAAGGACCACATGGATCGGAAGAATGCGGGACCCTTGCTGCACCGAACTTCCCTGCTGTAGGACGTGCGTATAGTGGACATCGACCGACCGCAATGCAATGCTGACCGCAGAAGCGTCTCCCAACTCCAGGACAAGATGACGAGCACGAAAGCCAGAAGTACAGCGCCCCAGTCCGATCGCGGATGAACTGGCTTTCGAGCGCGGCGCTTATGACCGCGCGTACTGCTGCCAGAGTAGTAGCGTCAGCGCTGACAGACCCTCGATATCCCCCGGGCCCGCGTCAATCATATCCTGGCAACTACTATAATCCTGCGACGTCTGCCTCTCACGCATCCTGCCCCTTATGCGGCACACCGTACCAGGGGAGTTCGAGCAGGTGGGGGCCATCGTATGCGCCAATGATCGGATACGAACAAGCGCAAAGTGGACATCACCCCTGCCCTGCCTGCCACTGCCCTACGAGCATACGACCCTCGTCCACGGGCGCACCAACCAGGTTCCTCAGTTCGGGACGTGGTGAATACATCACCGGACATCCTTCACCATCGCAGCACCTCGGCGTTACTACCAATTACGCAAGGCCCCAGGCTGCTTTCTCCGGGAATGTCGCCAGTAGTATGAGTACACCTGACCCGGGCTACCAAGCCTCACCTACAGATAGTAGCATAAGTGGGAGATCGTTCGGGGTGACGCACACAGAGACTCGGAACGATGTACCAGGTATGTACGGCCGTAATGTATGGCCGTATGGTCTCAGACGGTGTATTGACACCGTCGACAGAATATCCTCCGCTGGCTAACCGAGCACGGGCATCTCGCCACGACGCAAATATCACCTCCGCTTCAATGAGCGCAGGCGTCAACTCAAGACCAGTGTCTGCGAGTGGGCAACGCGGGGCTCGTACGAGGCCGTCGGTCACGAGCGCCGGGTTATTGTCGAGCGGGGTAACGAGGTCGGGGTTTCAGCCTCATCGTACCAGATAATAACAGCAAGTGAGTGAGCGAGTTTCAAAAGTAGCTGACGCAGTTTTCTGACTTTGAACCCTTCTCGTAGTCTTTGTGCTACTTTTTTCCTTGCACGGTTTTCCAAGTTCCTGTGCTTACATGCGTACGATCCGTGCTTCCGTTTTCTATTCATTTTTGCGTCCGAATTTCCACGTGACGTATGTTTTACCGTTTGTTTTCCGTGTGCAACTTTCGGTGCTGCGGCTTTTTCACGCTACCTCTTTCCTGTTTTGCAGAGTTCGCGTACCTTTATCACCGTCCTACGTTCGCACACAGCATGTATTAATAAACGATCGAAGGTGTTGTTCCATGTTCGCAATAGAGGCTAAAAGGGAGGTGAAGTGAATACGTGCTACTCTCTCCATGGTTCGCCTCTCTGTCGTTGTTCTGAATTGTGCAGTTTCCCGCTTGATGCTATTTTAAACCCCAGAGACCCCCTTGCGACTAGTCCGATTCACACTCATGGCGAGGGACTGATGCTAATACATCACGCGATTCCACAGTCAAGAGGGTCAAGCAGATAGAACCACTGCTTACGGTGGCTCAACAAATAAGACTACGATCTTCAGAAGTCTGACGCCGTCGCTGAAGCGCTGGTGTACCGGAAGCTTCTCGAACAAACGTGCAGTTGGTTGTGCTTGCAGATATACAATAGATAGACCGTGCGCCTTGTGTCACCGACAAAGCCAAAGCGTATAGTCCTGTTACGCAGTACGTTCCGTGTGTGAGCTTTTTACCACGACAGTCATACTAAGCAGTGGGGCTGTAATCTCACCGAGAAATGGAGTGGGGGTGGCTTTCCATGCCCACCGTTGCTTCGTCAGCAGCGGTCAGTGCTGACCGATCCTGACACAACAGCGCGCGGCTATTTGAGAGTCAATACATCAAGGTGGTTTCGCACGAGCGTATTTGACGCCATGCTTTATCATGGCACTAGGACGAGATAGGGTCGCGGTCGGCCTCTCACCCAGCACCAAGGTGGTTGGAATGGCGAAACAGGACTTGATGGGCTTGACCGACCCTTGCAGGAGGGTAGAATCCGATGTCAAGGGTGATGATAAGTCAGGTACGATGGGGCGCTTCCGTTGATGTGGAGGAACGTAATCAAGCTTGGCTTAGAGTTTGTGCCATGCACACCATACGACGTGATCCATCATCCACGTGACGAAAGTTGACGCAACTTACGTAGCCCCGGGTGTATGATGATACCGGTCCGAACTGACAGCCGCGACGCTATGATTCAGGTTGACAAGGACGCTGCTGGCGACGTCTCACAAAAGGAGCTGTTCAACTTATTGTGAGGATTTAGTAATCGTCCCACTGCACCTTACGTTGCGCATTTGTGCATCGAAAGAACATCCACATTCGGATGATAGCGAATAACGTCGTGTGACTGACCCAATTGCACCCTGCTTTCGGCAGGCTATTTCATATCGATGGTGTAGACGGAACGTTTTCTGTGAAACTTTCCTACCTTTCTGAAAGTGACTTGAGAGCCACCAGATGTGCCCCGGGCTAGCCCGGGGGCGTGGGGGCGTGTGTGGTCGGAGATACCCATGAAAAGGGGTGGCGCTGGAAATCTGAACAGGACCGCAGTCTCGCTTCCAAAACACGCACAGTAGTTGCGTCGCATAGCCTTCATGAAGGGAAATCACTTTGTTCGTATCACAGAAGCCTGGGACACACGGCCACATAGAGAATTCCTGTGATAATATGATAGCGACTGGGGGCAAGGCATCCGGTCCGATGTGAGTTTCTTGTGCATCGTGGCTGGGAGATTTGGTGAGAAACGACGTGAGTGGAGCGAGAGATGTGATCAAACCCAGCCCGTGTGAGGAGTCCGACTACGAGAACTGGGAGGTGAAGGGATCGCGAGTCGCCGCCTTAGCCGCACGCATAACGCGGAGACATGATCGGGACCAGCCAAAACGCCGCCGATATTGAGAGGAATTGCAAGCCGAGGGATCGAAGGCTTCTGAGCTGAAAAGCAGACCAGTTACGATGGCACGGAACGACAATGAGTCAATATTGACAGACTAAAGATCAAGCAAGTCAGCTGATTGCTTAGGCGGAAGGGTTGCTCACTTGCGGCGAAACGGCGCTGCGTTAACATCGGGGCGTCAGCCAAATATGTCATGAGCCATCGTCAGCGTGATTACGTTTTAGTTTTGCTGACCAAGGCCGCCGTCCTTGTTACGTCAGCGAGCATTAACCGCTTCGTCGCACTATTAATATAAAGCAACTGCACCATGTTTGTTCTTCCCAACTCATCTCGCCTTCTTCTCTCTCTTTGCCATCCTAAAAATGTCGGCTACTCGCAAGAGCATCGTTGTCGTCGGTGGTGGTGCAGCAGGTGCCACTATTCACTCGCATTCTCTCCTCCAAGATCAATGCTAGCACGACTTCCCTTACACTTATCACTGCGCGTCCATTCGCCCTTCACCTTCCTGCCTGCGTCCGCCTGACCACCACCGCTGAGGGAAAACTCGAGGACGATGTCCTCATTCCCTATGATAACCTTCTCGTCAATGGCAATGGTACCATAAAGGTTGGTCGCGTCACCTCCATCGAGCAGAACAAAGAGAATAGTGGCTCTGTCATTCTTTCCACGGGCGAACGCGTCCATTACTGACATCCTCGTGCTTGCTCCTGGTGCCGAGTGGGACGGTCCTCTTGCCTTCCCCGATGACCGGGCTGCCGTCCTCGAACACATCAAGTCTTGGCGTCGCAAGTTCGAGAACGCGAGCGGAATCATCCTGGCTGGTGGTGGTGCCGTCGGATGTGGTGAGTTATTCAGCCTCATTCTGTGCATAGCCTAACACTTACTGACCAATTTTAGAATACTGCCGGCGAGATAAAGGATGCGTTCCCACGCAAGAAGGTCACCATTGTTCACTCCGACTCACAGCTTCTCAATTCGGCCTACCCCAATAAATATCGTAAACTGGTCGAGAAAGACGTCACCTCCCGCGGAGTCAACATTGTGTTTAATGACTACGTTGACAACTTCGACACCATTCCCAGCAACGACGCGTTCTCAGCGCCAGTTGGAGGGTGATCTCATTGTAGGTTTGCTTCTAATCCCTTTGGCTACATCACTCCCTAAACGTTGGTCCCGTTATCAGGTTCCCACCTTTGGTAGCCGTCCCGGAACTGGCTTTGTGAAGTCCCTTGGTTCCGGTGTGCTCAATGCACGCGGACAAATCAAGGTCGCACCAACTTTCCAGATCGAGTCGCATCCCAACATCTACGCAATTGGTGACGTGATCGATTGGTCCGAGCAGAAACAGGCTGCCAAGGCACCAAAGCACGCGCAAATCGCCGCTGCAAATATTCTTTCGCAGCTCAATGGGAGTTCTCCAAGCAAGCAATACACTGGTCAGCCTGAGCTCATCATTATTACCAATGGCAAGGTTAGTGGTTTCTATCTTAGCTGTCTAATAGTTCCTTACTCTTTCTGTTTGTCGCACAGAAACATGGCTCTTCCTACTTGGGCTTCCTTTGGGGTATTACCCTGGGCAACTGGTTCTCCAGTTCAATGAAGGGCAAAGAGCTAATGGTTAGCATGACACGGAAGGCTTACGGTCTTTCCAAGTAATTGGTGGCAGGCTCGTTCTAGATTTTGGATCTTTATACCGCTCAGAATATATGTAGCATACCCTCCCTTAGTTCTTTTCCGTTTTATTACTGTCACTGGCAGCGTTTTACACAGATCAGTATGCTAGACGTTCCCTAACTGTTTGAATGAATTGATGACTTCTTTGATCACCGTGGTTGCTAGCCCTGAATATCCAAAAATTGTCTGTTTGCCGTGACGTTTCATCATTCTCGATCAATGAAATATACTGTACATGTGATGGCGTATTTTTATCTCTGAACTACACAGAACCTTTGGGCCAGTCCGTAAGCGGGACATACTATTAGGCGTCAAGTCAGTCCTCATCGCAATAGCAAGGCAATTGTGCAACGCGACGCACCACAACACCAAAGAGGTCCTTTTGTGTGATTTCTCCCCTTGCGTCCTTGTCAACCTGCATCAATCTCTGAGAGTACGTGCCTACGGGAATAATCATGCGCCCCGGGCTTGCGAGCTGTTCCACGAGCGCGGAGGGGATCGTCCGCGCAGCCGCTCCGACATGAATAGCTTCGTAGGGGCCCTTCTCGGGGCACCCTGCACCAACCACTTGAGCGTTCACTGGCCAGCTGGAAGAGGACCGAAAGACGCACCGAGCCTCCCGTCGCCAGTGATGAGCACGATGGCCTGCTGGTCGAGCGCAGCGCCGAGCCCGTCCGCGCGGATGTTTGACTCCGCTAGCGCAGTCAACGCGGGTACGTGCTCGATCCCTACTGACGGTGCCACCGTGTGGACCGACGAGCCGGTGGAGCACGCTCGTGAGGTAGCCCGAGCCGGTGCCGACGTCGAGGACGCGCGCGCCAGGGCGCAGGTACGGAAGGAGAAGCTCGGCAGCATGTGCGTGCTGTTCCACCCGTTGGTAGTGGTGCGCGCACGTTTGATCGTGGGCAAAGGGTTTACGCCGCCGCCGTTAGCAAGATGACGGAGGGAAAGGGGGGCGGGACGTACCATGTGTGGTGCAGAGATGGTCGCATTGTGGCCGATCGATCTAATTTGTGTCAAAAAGAGGATAGATCCCGGTGGTTCTGTGTGAAAGAGCTCGGAGAAAAGACGGCGCAGTAGGCACGCACTGGGGCGAGTCTTCGTAGGGGTGCCGTTTATTGACCACGTAATTAGCACGATCGACGGACTTCATCGCCTGCAGGGGATAAGCAGGGGAGGTGATGTCAGAATCGTAACTGTTGGGTGGATAAGCAAGAGACGCGGTACAGCGGCGACAGTTTCTGAAGTGATGAGCCCGTGGTGCATCAGGTTTGTGACGAGCTCGACATTAGTATTTCCAGTACAGCGCCAGGCCATGGTCGCTCTTGTTGAGATGCTCTAATTGACTATGACGTAACCGATGTCTCCCAGAATTCAAAAAAAAAAAACATATTCGTAATTGTCGCCAGGAGTGTCTAAATGTATTACAAAATGTGTCAATCAACCTCTGAGAGCCAGGGCTCGTCGCTGCGGTCAGCAGACAAAGGAAAGCAACTGCCAAGCACAAAATGATATTGGTCCCGGCCCCGTCATCTCACGCAGCGGATGTAGTACCACGTCGTGCACTGGGAAAGACCTGCACATATTTCCATGCAAAAGTGCCTCAGGACTTCACTCCCCAAAGTCGCCTTGCTCCAGCAGGTTCCAGCATAGAGGTCGCGTCTCCTATGGCACAAAGCCGCGCATAGTATTTGCTTGCATCGGAGGTTTCCGCGTTTGGGTCTGGAATGTGGAATAGCCATACAGTACTGGTATGGAAGATGTCCAATGAGTCGAGCTCGTTTCCTCCGAACAAAAAAACTGCGAACAACAAGCCCCGAAACTCTAATTAGAGTCAGAAGGTTGATGCACTGTATCGCAGCAGGACTGGTGCGCCCATTAGGTGCATGGAAGCGTACTACTAGTACTGCTTCGTCTAGGCCTAGGCGCACTATGCGAGAAGTGTCCAGTTCTTTCGAGGTGAGAAAAGAGGCACGGATCTCGCCGATGCGATGCTTTTCGAGACACCGTTGTCCGTGGATCGTAAGAGGCAGTCCAGCAAGTACGGTAAAAATCGGAGAAAAATATACAGCACCTACGGAGTTTAGGAAAAGACAAATACTGTTCGTTGGCGAGCACCAGTTTGAGAGGTGGCACGGTTACTCGGGAGGGTGCCATCGATGGCAGCGGATAAGGGATCAGAGTGCGAGTATAATGCCCCTATCCGAACAGTTGCCACTATAAATTCCTTGACAGATCAGGGTAACAGAACTTGGCCACACATGCCAAGGGCGGTGCGGACGGATAAGGGCTGGCTCAACGCACTTGGACATCCCGCACCCCGCAGCTAATTTCTTCACCTCACACCCATGTCATCTTCATCACCTCCTGACGATACTCCAATATGGCCACTCTTTCAAACCATCCTCGGCGTAGGTCGCTCGTGTACAAGGCATTTCATTTCGTCGTTGTTAATGTTTGTCCCTATTAGTCAATAACTCAGGTGATCCTTGTCTGCGTGTCTGGCTACGTCCTTGCTAGACGCGGAATTTTGGACAAATCAACCCAAAAGGTCTTACCATATCTCTGCCCTCAGTTCCATCTGCTTATTCTCCTGTCGACGATAGCAATTGAATGTCATAAACGTCAACTTCTTCACCCCTTGTCTCCTCTTCTCCAAGGTTGCCTTCTTTCTTTCTCCAGGTCAGTAATCATCTCCGTCCACCCAACCGTTTAATATTTTGTTTCCAGCCAAATTACGAGAACTATGGATCATTCCCATCTTTTTCATGCTCGTCAGTGGTGTCTCTTTGGTTGTCGCCTGGTCCCTCGGTAATCTTTTCCGACTACGGCCCTCACAAAGGTATACCACTTCATTCCCGATACACACACCATCTTACATCCTCGCAGGAATTTCGCCATGGCTGCTGCCACTTTCATGAACTCGAACTCTCTCCCTGTCGCTCTTCTCCAATCACTTGCTGTTACGGTCCCAGGGCTCAGATGGGGCGAAGACGACACCAAGGACGCCATTATCGGCCGCGCTCTCACCTACCTACTCCTGTGCAGTACAATAGGCCAGTTTGTAAGCTGTTGTGTGTCTTCCTTCAGCGTCCTATGTCCTGAGTCACCACCGGCGGTCATAGCTTCGCTGGAGCTATGGTGTTCATCTACTCTCAAAGGCCGATCCCTTGGAAGAAGAGATTGGAAATACATCAGAGTTTCAAGATGACGCCACTTCGACGCGGGAAGTCGCTGATAGTGAGCATCTCTTCGGGGTCTTCCGTGATAGTCATGGTCATACCACCTCACTCCAGCTCCGACCCCGAACCTACGTGCTCCGAATCGCAGACATACTGCCCCCGTCTTCTACTCCTTCCCCAGCACACCATTCCTCGACGCCGTCAATCTACCCCCCGAGCCCGAAACCGATTCTATATCCGACTCAGACTCGAATTCCGATGACGACGAGCTCCAAATACCGGTTTGGTCCCGTCCCTCTCCCACGTTCTTGCAGCGTGTGGGACGCTCAATTCCGTTCCATCTGGAAAAAAGTGACGAATTTCTTGACGCCCCCGCTTTGGGCATCCCTCATTTCGCTTGCGGTTGCCCTCAACCAACCCTTGCAACACGTACTCGAAGTGCACTTACACCCCGTTCAAGGGGCAATCACGCAGGCTGGCAACTGTTCGATCCCTGTCACGCTCGTAGTGCTTGGTGCCTATTTCCACCGCCCCGCGGAGAAGACGGAACCCGTTCCCTCTAGTGCCCGCAGCAGTTGGCGGAGGGCGTCTTTTGCGAGTAGTCTGCGCGAGATCTTCCGCCTCAAAGCCCGGGAGGAGGATAGGCGGTCGCGCGTGCAGCAGCGGGCAGGCAAGGGCGAGGGAAGAACCATTTTTGTGGCTATATTTGCTCGTATGATCGTCGTGCCCGCTTTGTTCCTCCCGTTCATGGCTATCGGTGCACTCCGGAATCACCCGCCCGTATTTCAAGAGTGAGTTCTCTCTCGGTCGACATGTGTCCTCAATGCTGATGTCGTGCTGCTATAGTCCCGTTTTTATCCTCAGCAATGTCCTTCTGCTTGCATCGCCACCCGCATTGACTCTGGCTCAGGTATGAACATCCTCCCCATTTACCGTGTAATTGACTAATCTATTGCCCCTCCTATAGATCACACAGGCGGTCTCCAGTGACACCTTTGAACGACTTATAAGTCGCACGATTTTTTGGTCTTATTGTTTCGTTACGCCTCCGGCTATGGTGGGATATGCGGTGGTCGCTATGCTAATCACGAAGCTTTGAATATCTCGTATTTTTGGTGTACAATCTATATTCAATTATCAGTCAAATCGCGTAGGATGACGTTTATAGAGCCGTTGCACTTTCCTAACGCGCTAGTTCACTTAGATCAGTTCTTTTTAGACCCAATTATGCTATATATACAACATCTTTCACTTTGTTTGGGAGTGAGGGGGGGGGGGGGGGGCAGATGAAAAAAATTCAAGCTTCAGTTTAGGGCGTGTCCTTGGACATGTCAGACGTGAGTCGGGCCATGAGAAAATGTTGTGGCGGACCTCTGTCCCACTCGGGAAACAGAGACTGCGGTGACACATCGTTTTTGGTTGTAATTTCTGAACTTATTGGTCTTGAAATAAAAAAAGAAGAAAGCAAAGCAAAAGCAAAGGGAGAACTCAAGGAAGAAGATGATTGAGTATCGTGACGCGTAACTGAACAAGGTCACATTATTTTACATCAACTCTTACAGATCAATAATAGATACCCAGAAATACAGTGCTAGTAGATATGATGATGGCCATCTTGTACGTTTGTTCATACGCTCTAACCTGTTAGGTACTTATTGATGCAGTCGTAATCTGATAGTCACTGCGAGTCCCTCTTCTAAGCACCAGGAGAGTGGGCCGATGAATTTACAACTACAGAATGTGGGGGCGATGCCTAAATTAAAATATGCGCGTGTGCGTTCATAGGTAGGCTACGGAACCAGTTTCAAAATGCGGGTTGGGCTCCGTGTCACTGCCAGTGGTTCCGTGTCGTCCTTCCTGACGCAGCCTTGGCTCTTGCCAACCTTCCACCTGTATACGAGGGGCCCGAATTGCCAGACTGCGGTTGGGATTTCCTCCATCCCCAAAGACCACGGGAATACTAGGAGTCATATTGAGGGATGAAATTTTTAATTGATACAAAGGCGGTGGTTGGTTCCTCGATGATTCTCTTCCGGTTGCGGGTCGTGAAAACTTCTTCAGCAGGTTTATACATTTTGGGGCTGCCGATCGTTCGCAAGAGCTGGCACCTGGAACTTGGCCGTGCGACAAGGGTGAGACGCGAACCAAATAAACAAAGGGTCACGAAATTCTTGGAAGCATAACGGTGCATCTGGCGCACTACTGTACAGTAGGAAGTGGACGATCTTGGGAGATGGAAACTATGAACACAGCACTCGGGTAACAAGGATTTTTAAAAAAAAGACGCCCATTCTATTATAAAGCTGGTTCTACTATGGCTACACTACAACCCAACGGAAGTTGTTTCAAGCTTCCCGGATTACACACCCCCAGACCTGCTCGCACCCTGTAATCTAATGGGGGGTCATCGAGTTCCATCTCAACAAGCCAACCACTTCTCAACAAACACATTCCCTCATCCTACTCTCCACCAGCCACATGGCTACGTGCAGCGCGTTGCGTTTCTCACCGTGTCACTCGTCATTGCCGTTTACCCACGCGTATCGTTCTCTAGGGCCCTCACGTGGCCGGTGATGACCAACAAGACGTCCAGCGGGAGGGCGTCCCTCAGCCAGGGGAAATGTGGACACGCAAGGTGAAATGCGGTATCCACGCTACGTCGACGCATCCAATTACAATGCAGCACACTATCACCCTCGCCCACTACCTGTAAGCGATATTCATTGGTGTGTTATTGAACTTTCCTTCTGACTGTAACACTTCGCATCTTCGCATAGTATCCGGAAGTTCAGTACATGCACGTGCAACGGGATGAGGGAGTCGCCGAAGCCGTCCCAGCACAAGTACACCCTTTTGCGCCTGTAGGTAGAACCTTTCTTCATGTATATATCCGACCAAATCATTTGGCACAGGAAGTTCAAGAGAACCACGATGGCCTTTTTGGTTACGGTGCTCAGTCTCCCGCGCTTGACCCTCTCGAAGCCTTTCCCGGTGTCCGGCCCCACCCAGCCCCACCTGCTGACATACCACCGACAAACGGTCTAAGAAATCTTGCTAGCCGTTTCCTTAACAATCCTGGAACGCACGTCAACATGCTTCGGATTGAGCCAGGCCCTGGTGGTCGTTTCGAAGTGTGGATTGCGCTCGAATTGGCCGATATTTTCTGAGGCTAGCATCCGCCATCGAAAACGTGGTCCTCGCCATCACCCAATATTCGAGCTTTGGAGAAATCGGAGAAATGAAGAGTAAATTACTGGTATATGTGTTGTTGTCGCCACTGTTTTCTCAACGTCTTGTTTTCATCGTTGCTTCATAGTTGCTTCATAGTTGCTATCTTGTGCCCCGGTTAATATTGTACTGCCGTATTGATACTACGTATCTCCTCTATACAAATGACCGGATATTTTTATGCAGTGTTAAAGAGCGCGCACACCACATGTAATCTTTCAAAATTTTTGCTCTATTCCTTATATGTCACGGCGCATGCAGGTGCACCTACGGACAGTGGATGAAGGGATCACGGGCAGACGTGCTTGCCAATGCCACCTCAGGAAGGGCAGTGCCCATGGGGATCACCGGGATCTGGGGGACGATCCGCACTCTAGACCACCCTGTCGCACTGGCATTTGTTGATTTACCGTGGCAATAGTTTAGTTCATCTCGTATCTATACCTTAGAGGCAACTATATTTGAGGAGAAAGGATGTAGCGAAAATACTGATTTAACTCTGATCCCTAATAAGTCACGATAGCATCAACTGTGGTGGCTACCTAAACATTTGCTGAATCTTTTCCGTCAGTCGTCTGCCACATGCTCAACGCCCGCCCGGATGCCTTCTTCATCTTCGTCAACCGCGCCAGAATGCCGTCCATCGCCTGGGCACGCGCAATTTTTATTCGCCGGGCCTTATTCTTCAGCCAGGCCTCGCGCACGAGCTCCCTCCCCACGCCGACGCCGCGCGCATGGTCTTCCTCCGGCTCTCTCGTTGGCTGCTCGCGCCACGCATCCCAGAATACGAGGAGCGTGAGGACCGCGAGTGCGAGGAGCACGCCGAGCACTGTTCCGAGGAGTGTGCGCGTGTGCACGTTCGCGCTGCCGACGAAGCAGAAGGTGGCGATGGCGAAGGTGAAGGAGAGGATCGCCCAGAGGAGCGCCGCGAGCGGGAGCGCGAGGAGGCACGCGAGCAGCGTCAGGCTGCCGCGGTGTCTGTGGGGGAGGATGCGGAGGTACCTACTCTGAATAAAAGAGAGAGGGTTGGATGAATGGAATTGGTGACAGCAAGTGGTGACGTACTGCATCTTCGTCGTCCGCGTCGGCGCGTCGGCGATGTCGCCAGACGTGGTGCACGCCAACGACGATGGAGAGCATGGAGAACAGCGTCGATATGAGCGACGCGGTTTGCGCAAGGGCATTGATGTTCTGCACGTGAAGAGGGGGGAGAAACGATGGTTGGTCAACCTAGGGCGCCAAATAGGGTTTCTAGACGGACGACGTACGGGCAGGGCAAGAAAGGCGACATTGGCTCTGGTATGAAGCGTTAGAAAAGAGGGGGGAGTAAGTGGGGGTTTGCGACCCACGAGACAAACACGGTGGCGAGAAGATTCGAGTCCGACCACTCAACGAGCAGACTCTTTATCAACTCCCGAAAGTCGGGGAGATAGACGTGTCCTTTGGGCCGCGTGCTCTCCAGTCTGTCCTTGTACGTCCTGTGCGAGTTGAAGAGCACGCAGAAGAGAAAAACGTCTTCCAGACGGTCGCGCCACGTCCGCCTCTCGACGGCGATGTCGCGGTACACCCGTGCCTTCTTCGTCCCATGGTGGTACCGCTCGCGGACGGTCTCGATCTTGTGCATAACGCGCGAAATGTGCCAGGCGAGCGCTGGAAGCACGCTATAGTACCTCTCGTGGCCGTAAGGTGCGGCTGGGCGGTCATTAGTTTATTACACGAGGCACACGAGGACCGCGGAGGCTTCACATGATTTGAGGTCGCGGTAGACCTGCATGAATCGCTGCGCCTGTTCGTCCGTATAGGGAAACATCGACTTCCGCTCGTCAAGGATGCGCTCTGGAATTTCCTCAGCATTTGCAGCTCGACAGATCATGAAGAGCTTGTACCGTTCACGCCGTGTGTGAGAGCTTTGAGAAACTCGGATTCACAGTTGTTAGGCAATGACTGTATGTGCATGGGATATGATGCTAGGTGCTTCCAGAAGCTCGTTGTCGGTGCCTTCTTTAGTGCTGGGGTGGGTGAGGTAAGATTTACAGGTTCGTGAGGTGACTAAACGCGTACAGAGTTTTGGATTTGGACATTGATCAGGTAGGTGGGAGGGGTCCTGGCACGGGCAATTGGACACGTAGTTTATGACTTGCCCCAACCTTTGGGATACGAAATAGAACACTTTTGGGACCTCGGGATCCATACGCTCCGCAACGACTTCGAAGTCCGGTGGTAACTCGTGAAGAAGGTTGTGTACCGTCAACGTATCCTTGATTAGGGTAAGTAGCCTCCAGATACATTCTCTGATACGTGGCTGAGTGACGTCGTCGGGGGTTAGAAATCGCATCGGAACGTGTTGATAGTATATGCTCCCATCCAGGTGGGTGTACTTCTCCCATCCCGGGGGAGTATCGTCATCTCTGAAGTGAGTATCTCACAATCTGAGAACCGACGGACGTGATGTGGTGACGCACGGCTCGAGGAGACAGTTTCGACGTCCGGCTCTCACGGAGGGGTCAACGCCTTGCTCTTGTGGCCGGGGCGACGTTGGTGAACTAGCCTGAGGGGTATGACTCTGCGACGGGACCGGGTCAGGCCAAGCAGGAGAAGCAAGCTTTGGTAGAGGCGAAATTGGGATCGAGTGACGCAGAGGGACACTGAAGCCAGGACCCAACGTAATTGGCGGCTCTGCACCTGAGGCAGAGCTCCCCTGTGGCAGTTTGGCGTTGCTCGAAGAGCTCGGGGTACCCTCAGAAGCCATGTCCTGTGTTCTACGGATCCGCGGAAGAACTTTGCGAACAAGAACAGTGAGAAATCGAGCCCTCGGCCGCTAACATAATAACAGGATAGAGAGACAAAGGCATTCTCTTCGACACAATGGGCCCGGGCGTATCTCGTAGACGGTGGCGTGCAGTGGCATGCATCGAGTGCGCAGGGGTACCGAGGCATCCAATTATTGATCCATATGGACGACTATGGGTCTAATGGACAGATGTATACGGTCACCAAGGTTACTGGTTGAACAAAGTCCAATCAGGCACCAGCACTGGCACAAAGCACCTAAATCGTGAGTGCTTGGCCTTCCGCATTCACACGCAGGGTCTAGCGCAGCGTCGCAAATCCAAAGAGATACAGTCGGTATCTTGAACTAGTAGAATCACCCAGAGAAAATGTTTTCGGTGTTGTGTCAGAAATAATAAGATATGTGCATAAATCCGGAGTTCGGATGACAGCTGCGCCTCGAAGAGTCTTGACACCTGTCTCGAATAGTACAAGCAAGGCCATAGTAGTCTAAGGGGTACTTAAGAGAGAACAAAAGGATTAGGTATGTAGGCTGGTAGTGGGATATCCCGAGTCTACCATGGGAAATCAGCAACCTGAAGCTGACCGTGACACCATAGCAACACTCAGAATAACGGAAGCTCCGCGTGGAACTAGAATCCAAGACCCGGCACTGCTCCGAGGTAACAAAGGTAAACTCGTAGCAACCCTGCTCGTCATACTTTTAATCGAGCGTCCGATTCTGTGCAAGGCCGTCAACCCTGGGGATCACGACAAATGCAGTCGTGAGGGACGAAATAGCCAGCACAAGAGCGCAAGTCGTAAGTACTGCCTCCCGGGCGGAAGATACACCCGTCAACAGAGCCACAACGACAAATATGTTCAGCGGGACGCGGAATAAAGCTGATAGCTGTGTGGAGGTCTCAGTAGTTACTCGCACGTGCCGACAAAAGGCACTCACCGTTGCACGATGCTCGTTCGCAATCAGCGAACCACGAAGCATGCCTTGCACGGGGTAATACATTCCGACACAAGCCTCGAACAGACAAAACGCCCAGAATTTGAAGTGTTCGCCTTGCTCGCTTTTTCCTTTCCCAATGCTGACGCACGCAGCGAATGTGACAGCCGCTGCTGCACAAACGAGAGCTGACAGCTCTGCATGTAACGTCAGCGTTGAATTCCCCTGAGGGGATAGAGAGGAGACGGAGGAGGAGCGGGCGTGCTTTTGTAGGGACGATGTGGGTGTCGGACGGAACCAGTGTGCGGTGACGAACGTGTAGATCAGCGATCCGAGCATCATTGACACCATAAAGGTCGAAAAAATGTAGCCCAGGGGAAGAGACGACGGGTAGAGAGACGACTCTTGCAGTGTCGGAACCCAGATGAAGACGAAAAGATACATAGAACCCTCGAAGATCGTCTGCGTCAAACCAAGAACGAGGAGGATAGGGTCTACGTCGCAAGTGAGCCTCAACCGATGAAATAGGTGATTCGCACGAACCAGCAGCGACGATCCTCCACGCCGCCCCCAGCCGCCGTACTTGAAAAATGTCGGCGGAGACCTGCGCAACGCCCGCGCCTGCGCCCCCGCCATAGTTTTCGGACCAGGTTCCGGAAATCACAGCCCAGGCCAGTAGGAGTAAGCACCCACTAGCGACAAACGGTGAGCGGAACCCCCCATCGTTCCATTCCACTAGCTGGTTTGATACAATCTGTAACATGGGACCTCAAGATTTAGAGTAACATCCCACGACTATGCAACATACCCCGGCAGCTGTGGCAACAAAACCATTGACTAGAGTCGCGCGTCCCATGATGATGCTCAAGTCTTCACTATGTAGCGCGGCATTTGAGCTCGAGGATACGAGCCAACTCTCGAATGCGGAAAACAATATGGAGGTCGATATTCCACCAAAGACGCGTGCCAAGAGAAGTAAAGGAAAGAATGGGAAGAGCAGAAGGCCGCACGTCGTCGCATATAGGACGCAGAACAATAAACAAATCCGCCTGCGCCCGCTGCGCAGAGAACGAAGTAAGGAGCAACTCTTGGTAAAGCTAGTTGAGTACTCACTACGTGTCCGCCCAAACGCCGACAAGTGGAGCGAAGATGGCAGCGCTGATGAAGCCTGTGACAAACAAAACAGCGACTTGCCGTTCAGGGAAGGCGTATTGCTCGCGATAAAGAGAGTAGACATATGGGCCCTGGAGCCAGTCAGCACCTTTGACAGGGAATCAACGCCCGCGAAAATTATAACAAGGACGATTTTACCCATTACGATAGCGTACACGAGGAGATACTTCCGCATCAGCGTTCCAAGTGCCCCGGAACGGGAGGTGATCGCTGGTACTGCTGCACCATTGGACTGCAGAGTTACTTCGCCGACTTCAAGGTTTTCTTCTTCGACTGACAATTCTTTTAAACTGACTGTCGCTGATTTTTTAGATTTTAAGTAACGCTCGAAGGCCATGAGGACGGTGCAGATCACCGCCAACAGACCGAGCTGGTACTGATAGAAGGTCGAATCCATGGGGGAGCGTACGTATGAGAGCGCAGGTGTGCAAGAGGACGTTCAAAAAGAATGGCTGGTAGAGGGTAGATGAAACATATAGCGAATTGGAAAACAGCAGGGGGAGAGAGAGCCGACACACCAGGTGGGCGACTACAAAGGGGTGGGAGAAGTTGCAGTCTGCGTGCGAGCGTCAATTCTGATCCACAAAGTTCTCCAGAAACGCCCACTCGGCAACTGGACCACTTCAACCAAGACTCCCATAAGGCATGTAATATCGCAGCCGGTGTGCGATGCGCTGGCGAAAACTACTCTGGTTCTAACACACCGTAACCGGACTCACTACAGGGCCCGAGATGAGTGACCACCTCAATGCCAAGCGCGAATCGGAGCACGGTATCCCCCTTTACAGTACAACGCCTGTCGATGACATCCCTGCCGTATGTCGTTGACCTCTTCAGCCATTCTGAATACTGGAGCCTTGTCATCCTCACAGGTCCGGAGCCGTTTGAAGAACGCATTCAAGACTGGTAGAACCAGACACATCCAGTTCCGCAAGCAGCAATTGCTTGCCCTCGCATACCTCATCAAGGACAATATCCCTCGTTTCCAGCGAGCTTTAGCCTCTGATCTAGGAAGGTCCGACACCGAAACTATTGTGTAGGTGTCTGGTACGGTATAACACCTTCCCTTGAACATCGTTGTTTTCTAGTCTTGAGATTGGCGGCACGCTCGGAGAAGCAGTGGATGCTTACCATAATGTCGCGAAATGGAGCAAACCTGAAAGCGTCCCCTGGTCTGTAAATTGGTTCGCCATGAAGCCGACGATCCGCAAAGAACCCAAGGGCGTTGTTCTAATAATCAGTCCGTTCAACTACCCCATGTGGCTGTTGCTTGGTCCCTTGGTATGCATCCATTTGATCTCGGTATGATGTTCAACTGAGGCGTCCACAGGCGGGGGCCATTGCGGCAGGCAATGCCTGCTTGCTTAAACCTTCCGAGCTGACACCCGCCTTCTCTGCTTTAGTTGCAGAGCTCGTGCCGAAATATCTGGACCCTGAGTTGTACGCAGTTATAAATGGTGCGATTCCGGAAACTACAAAGGCAGGTTGTTCCCTTGTGGGGGGGTCGCCAAATAAACTAATCATAATATCTCCCACAGGTTTTAGAGCTTCAATGGGATCATAGTTCGTTGGCATGCTTGTCCATGGTAAATTTGGTGCTGACTTTTGAGGTAGTCATGTACACGGGAGGCCCCCGTGTAGCGTCTATCGTGCTCACTGCCGCCGCCAAAACATTGAGCCCAGTTACAACAGAGGTCAGTACAAGCGTCACGAATTAGCTTTCAAACCACTTGACCACCTCCATGCGCAGCTCGGTGGAAAGTCTCCTGCGGTCATAGACCCAAATTGCGACCTGAAAACGACAGCCCGGCGATTGATGTGGGGCAAAGTCGCAAATGCGGGGCAGGTGCTTATGATGTCTGGGATACCTCCTGGCATTAGTTCTCACATAGCGTATAGACTTGCGTCGCTCCGGATTATGTTCTGGTGCCCAAGGACTTCTTGGATCAATTTGTCCAAGCATGCAAAGACGTGTGAGTGCTCGCGTTCAGTTTGATGAACTGGACATGACCCACCGTCGTCGATAGGTTGAAGGACTTCTATCCAGAGGGTGCCGAATCATCTGATTCATTTTGCCGCATTATTTCGGCATCGCATTTTGCTAGAATCAAAGGGCTGCTTGATCGCACAGATGGACAAATTGTGTACGGTGGCTCAACGAACGAAGAAACCAAATTCATCGAACCCACGCTCGTGACTGGGGTCAATGGCGATGACTCGTTGATGAGAGAGTGAGTATTCAATATTACTACAGTGTGGGAGCGCAAGTTGAAAGGCACCAAGAGAGATATTTGGACCGGTCTTACCGATCGTTGGGGTCGATGATGTGGACGAAGCTATCGAATTCATCAACGCTCGGTATGTTCAACTGATACTAGGTCGGGTTAAGACGTATCTAATACGATAGCAGTGACCATCCTCTCGCACTTTATGTGTTTTCCACGAATTCTGCGTTCAAGTCGAAAGGTGATCCCGGTGATATGTTCGCTGGCGATGATTGATTGTCCTCCGCAGTAATCGAGAACACCCAAAGTGGATCTGCGGTTATGAATGATACGATCATCCAAGCCCTTGGTTTGTCGAGGTCACCCGTGACCTTTTCCAATCTCATCACGCGTTTTTCTTCTCCCAGCTGAGGGTTTGCCGTTCGGAGGTATTGGCCCGAGTGGATGTAGGTTTTTATATAGTCAAGTTGGCGTCTACTAACCCGCGTTCACCTCGTAGCCGGCTGTAACACAGGGAAGTTCTCATTCGATTCGTTCACACACCTTCGCTCGACGCTCGATAATCCCAGCATGTTCGTAAATTCTCATCGGCATGTTCATCGCGCACCTAACTTATTCATCTCAAGTATGGACTACATCATGTCGTTCCGCTATCCGCCATACAACGTACGTTGAGACATGGCGAGGCACTGACAAGCTGACTTACTCTTTTTCGCCCCGATTCAATAGGATAATAAACGCAAATTGTACACTACATTCATGTTCCCGTCGGTTCCCGCCAGGACTGCCGCCAGTGGAAATGCGGCACCGAAGTGGGGCATACTGTTCATTGCCGGCGTTCTTGCTGCTTCTTCCGTGGCGCTGATCGGGCGAACGCGTTTAGGTAATGCCTGAGTATTCTGTTGTGAGCGGGAAGGTGGTGCACTCGTGGTCTTCTGAGCATTGGATCCCACTGTTATGTGGCAACTACCTATCGTTCCAGTAAATCGTAACAATTATTCGTTATGTGGCTTCGACCACACATTTATCATTCAGAATACCAAATAAGGAAATATAAACCGTTTAAGGTAATCAAGCAGCTGAGACGCTCTCTCTCACATTCATGCCAACTTGCCAGGCCAACACCGTGACCGCCTACCATGCCCGCACCGTCTCCTCACCCTCTCTGCCTTGTTAATCCCATCCTCCCCGTCACACGGCTAGCGTTGTCGTCAATCACCCACTCCAATCTACTTGCTCATGCCACCGCCCGTGGGCAAGCAAATGGCACGCTGCCTCTCCCGCGTTGCTGTCTCCTCGGAGTCCTCGTCTTGCTTGCTTTCTGCTTGTTTGGCCTTATCCCGCCTCTTACTCGCCCTCACCCTCACCTCCTCCCCTGTCCTCCCTCCCTCATCTCGTCTCTTCCCCGTACCCGCCTTCTCCATGCCACGCTTGCCCCCTCCCCGCCATCGCGTGCTATCACCGCAGTCCCTCCCGCCTTGTCGCCATCTGCCCTGCCAATGCTCTTCCCACTTCTCCCGTGCACTCCTCGCCGTCGTATTTGAGGGAAACCGTCGTCTCCGTTTCCCTCGCCTACATCGCCTCTTCCCATATCGTTTCGTCACTTCCTCTCAAAATCTTCTCCTCAATCACCCCCCCCTCGTTCCTCCTCCCTTACCTCTCCTTTCCTTGATCCTCGCGTGCCCTTCCCTGGCCCTGTCGCACGAGCCACTTCCCCGTGGCGGACTGGTCCTCTCATATGAGGCACCGCGACGCGGTGCTCCCGGCCGCGTGCTGAAGCAGGGTCAGTTTCGACGCTTGTCACGGAAATCCAGGCCACAATCACCTATGATAGTGTGAGTGGTCTCTTGGACTCTATCCCAGTAGTAATTTCTGACTGCTTGTCTCTGTGAGCACTTGTCATCGACTCACAGCATCCGAGGATTGGCAACCCGGGAGCGAAGGCGGGGATCACATCACGTCTCCCACTCATTTTTCCGCCATCGTGCAAGATGGAGCCCTTCCCTGCTGTCTGCCCCACCCCTCGTTGTCTCCATCGCCTTCCTGCGTCTCCTCTCCCTCCCCACCATTTCCCCACCCAGAACCCGCCCTCTTGCTTACTCGCTCGTCGCCGACCTCTCTACCTACCTCTGGTCGTTCGTCTTGCCGCTATCCCCTATACCTTCTCAGCGCCATAAGCGCCTCTCCACCCCTAGTCCCCTGGGTGGGAAGCATGGCTCTCGCCTCCTTCTCCTGGCCCTGTTGCGCGAGGCACTGCCTTCCTGTCATGAGAGATGCTCCCCTCCTACCGCCCTCTCGTTTCTCTCCCACCTTTCTCCCTCATTGGGAGGCCAAGGAGCTTCCCTCCCCGCTTCTTTCCTGGCCTTGTCGTGCGGGGTACACTCCTGACGAGAGTCGTGCGAGACGTGACGCTCTTCTATCTCATGATGTGCGGCACTTCGCCCTCGCCCCGCCCCCTTCTGTAACTGCAAGCTCTCCTGGCCCCGTTGTACAGAGGCGCGCCCCTCTGACGTGAGGCACTCCCATCATGTTGTCGGCCCATATTTGGGCAGTAGTGACGTAGTTGAACTTAAACACAGACCATGTTGTATATCGACTAGGCCGTTGAAAATACATTTGACTTTCGGTCGAGACTTGTCTATTCACTGTGGGGGAAGTGGCTGGTTCCGTGCGCACACCTGCCTAATCGAGGCATGGGTCAACTCAGCTGTCACTGTCACGAACCGGCGCGCCAGACTCATGACTCGGCTGGCTTTCTCGAGCGTCCTTAAAATATTACGTTGTCGTATTTGCAGGGCGGGCTTCAACCGGGGTTGGAGGGTCATTCCGAGTGTCCTGGAGGAAAAATAGGAGTTTTCGCTGCCTGTTTCTTATCAGAAAAGAGACGATAGGATGGAACCCGCACCCATGAAGATGCAAGCGCCCTCTCCGATGCTCCTGATTTCAGAAACGCCCAACCACCATTGTCCCTGGATTTCAAATGCTATGTGATACGTCACCAGAAAAGGCCCGTTCTATTCCCACCGACGAAAAACCTGCTTTGGCCTTTTACTGAACACCATAGCTGGACTCACATTAGGTCCCGAGATGAGCTACGATCTCATCGCTAATCGCCCATCGGAACTCCCCTCTTACATTACAACCCCCGTCGATGACATTCCTGCCGTATGTCTTTGACTACTCTTCAAGCATTCTGAATTCTAGAACCCCTTGGTTGTTCCAGGTTCGAAGTCGTTTGAAGAATGCATTCAAGGCCGGCAGAACCAGACCTATCCAGTTCCGCAAGCAGCAGTTACTTGCCCTCGCATACCTCATCAAAGATAATATCCCTCATCTCCAGCGAGCCTTAGCCTCTGATCTAGGAAGGTCTGATACCGAAACTTTCGTGTACGTGTCTAGTCCGCTATGCTACCACCCCTTGAACGCCATTGTTCTCCAGGCTTGAGATCGGTGGGACGCTCACGGAGGCAGTGAATGCTTACCACAAAGTCGCCAAGTGGAGCAAACCCGAGCGTGCCCCCTGGTCTTTGAACTGGTTCGCCACGAAGCCAACGATTCGCAAAGAACCCAAGGGTGTTGTCCTGATAATCAGTCCTTTCAATTATCCTGTTTGGCTGTTACTCCGTCCCATGGTATGATCCCATCCGAGTTGAGACGGTGTGAGGTTCGACTGATATGCTTACAGGTGGCGGCCATCGCGGCGGGCAATGCCTGTGTGCTCAAGCCTTCCGAGTTGACGCCGGCTTTCTCCGCATTGATAGCAGAGCTTGTGCCAAAATATCTGGACCCCGAGTCGTATGCAGTCATCAATGGTGCGATCCCGGAAACCACCAAGGCAGGTCATCCCCTTGCGGGTCATCAAATAAATCGATTATAGTTTCTTTTCAGGTTTTAGAGCTTCAATGGGATCATAGTTTGTTTGCATACTCCCCATGCCCAATCTGGTACTGACTTCTCGAGGTAGTTCTATACACGGGAGGCTCCCGTGTGGCATCCATTGTTCTTACTGCCGCCGCCAAAACATTGAGTCCGGTCACAACTGAGGTCAGCATAGACATCACAAATCAGTACTTTCGAACCAGTTAACCACCATGCGCAGCTCGGCGGAAAGTCTCCTGCGATCATAGACCCAAGTTGCGACCTGAAATTGACAGCCCAGAGATTGATGTGGGGCAAAGTCGCAAATGCGGGGCAGGTACGAATGATGTCTAAGATCCCTTGGCACGGGTTCTCATAATGGTGCATAGACTTGCATCGCTCCGGATTATGCTCTGGTACCTAAAGGCCTCGTGGACCAGTTCGTTCAAGCATGCAAAGACGTGTAAGTTCCCCTGCCTGGTTCGATGAATGAGTCATGAATTCTTGTCAATAGGTTGAAGGATTTCTATCCAGAGGGTGCCGAATCGTCTGATTCATTTTGCCGCATTATTTCGTCGTCGCATTTTTCCCGAATCAAAGGGCTACTTGATCGCACAGATGGACAGATTGTGTTCGGCGGCTCCACGAATGAAGAGAAAAAATTCATCGAACCCACTCTTGTAACTGGGGTCAATGGCGATGACTCTTTGATGGGAGAGTGAGTATTCAATACTACGGTGTGCAAGCGAGCGCAAATTAAAAGGCACCAAGAGAGATATTTGGACCAGTGCTACCGATCATCGAGGTCGATGATGTGGACGAAGCTATCGAATTCGTCAACGCTCGGTATGCTTAACTGACTAGGTTGGGTTACGACGGATTTAATACGAGACCAGTGACCATCCTCTCGCACTATACGTGTTTTCTTCTAATTCTGCATTCAAGTCGAAGGGTAATCTGTGCGATAACTCTTGCTAGCGATGACTGACCGTCTTCTGCAGTAATCGAGAGCACTCAAAGTGGAACTGTGGTCATAAATGATACAATGATCCAAGCTGCTGGTATGTCGGTGTCACTCATGACTTGTTCCAGTCACCAACACTTTATTCTTCTCCCAGCCGAAGGTTTGCCATTTGGAGGAATTGGCCCAAGTGGATGTGGGTTTACAATCAAAGTGACCCTCTCGTCTACTGATCCGCATCTCCCTCGTAGCTGGTTATACCTCAGGGAAGTACTCATTCGATATGTTCACGCATCTTCGGTCGACTCTCGATAATCCCGGCATGTTCGTGATTTTTCGTTGCCATGTTGATTGTACCTAACTTTGTCGTCTCAAGTATGGACTACATCATGAAATTCCGCTATCCGCCATACAACGTACGTTGAGATATGGCGAGGCACGGACAAGCTGACTTATTGTTTTTTGCCATCATTCGGTAGGAGAAGAAACGCAAATTGTTCACCACATTCATGTTCCCGTCGCTTCCCGCCAGGACAGCTGCTGGTGGTAATGCGGCGCCGAAGGGGTGAGGCACATGGCTTATTGCCAGCGTTTTTGCTGTGTTTTGCGTGGTACCGGTGGTACGACCTCGTTTAGGTGACGTCTGAGTATACCTCTGTTATGAGTGGGAAGTTGGTGGGCCCGACTGTTTTGAGATCTTTTCTGGAGTTTCAGAGGACTCGATCTATGCTCGCACCACTGTTATCTACCCATCTGTAAATTGATACCACTGTTTACTTGTGTGGCTTGACCCTACATCTAAGCAAAACCTGGTTACCGGATGCTGAAATTATGGCACTCGCTCGCTGGATGAATGTTGTCGAGCGACCCAAAATGACGAGCTGAGCCGGCTCAGCTCGGGCTGTGGCTGGTACTGTGTCAAATGAATTTACAAGGAAAGTATGTGCTGTTTACAGTATGGTAACTGGCAGCTGAGCTAGCTCAGCCAGCATCGGTATTACTCGCACACGGCAATCATGCACTCCGGGCCGTTCCACCCTCACAAGTTGCCAAGATTGACTGCCTCGTTGGACAATACGGCTGGACACGTCACTGTCGATTCCTCAAGAAGTCTCCGCTTGGGCCGATAGAACTCCTTATCCGACTGCGCCCTGGTGGGCAGTTTGATGTATTTCGCGCGAGCATTTCCACGCGACCAGACACTAACATCGCCTATGCGATTGGAAGGTTAGTTCCTTTTCTGGACTGCTATAGGCCAGAACTGGGAAGCTTCTTGCGAAACCCATCCTTCGTTACCTGGGCACACAGCTCTACTCACTCAACTTGGGGGGCAGAGATCCTACTAGTACACAATTGAGTGGGTGCACCGACTCGGATCACGCCAATTATGTAATAGACACAACTTGAAGTCGTTCTGTTGGTCGCTACTGTTTCACTTTAGGCTCTCGCAC
Organism: Lactarius indigo; assembly: GCA_025766275.1. Lineage (NCBI taxonomy): Eukaryota > Fungi > Basidiomycota > Agaricomycetes > Russulales > Russulaceae > Lactarius > Lactarius indigo. The sequence continues at coordinate 270,618 of JAFKAC010000007.1, forward strand.
GATCTCCTGGAACTCCCTACGGTAGCCAACTCTTCCTGCTACATCGAATCATTATATTTCTGTGGCAACCCCTGGATGGGCCGCGCCTTCTGCCGTCGCTACTCAGCCACTCTCTGACAAGTTACAACGATGCCGCCTCCCGCGGAAGATTTTGGGATACCAAACACGTACGCCTTAAATGACATTTTGCGCGTAAATTTGTTCTCGCAGGCGACGCATTGGATCAAAGGAGAACATTGCAGCAAGGCAGACGCCCTGGCCTGCATAGCTACTATCTGGGTTTGCGGGGGACTATCCAAGACTCAGTGTGAAGAATCAACGCCTATTAACTCCTATTCAACCTTGTCGACTGAAACCTCGTTTGCACTGCGACGTGTGACAAGTTCGAGAATTGGCCATGGCCGCTGTCCTCGGAGCTTTGTGGCGACCTGGATGATATCATATATGAGTACCGTTCTCTCCCATTGCCTGTGTGCATAGGCAATGAGTTTATTGAGGTCGGCCGGGACGTAAATGTTACGACCAGAGGGGCTTTGGTCAAAGTTCACTTCGGGTTCCACCACCTCAGCATTCGAAAAAAAAGCTGCAAGACTTTTTTTAACGCTGTTGTCAAACAAGTTTGCTCCAACCGAGCGAAGCTCGGCCAGCTTCTCTCTGCAAACGAAAGCACGTCCGGGAGGGCCCAAATGGCCTGGATCTGACACTTCCGCAAAAACAGGTGCTCAGAACCCCTCAGCCCAGTGCAGGGCCAAGCAATTCCCGGCTCGTGCCTCCCGGTCTTTCTGAGACTGTCGCCGCAGAAGCCACCTGGGTAGGGGAAGCTGGCACAGGCAGGATCGTCCAGAAATCAGGGGAAAGAAAAGAAAGGAAATCAACGGCGCGAAGGACGACTTAATTATTTCTATGATTATTTCCTCTAATTTTCCACCAATTGTTTTGGTTATAGTAAGACTCCTGGTTCTACAATACCTGGGTATGTTCTATACTTCACGTAAGATTCTCAGATACTCCGCTGTGTCCGTCTCGTGCGTTCACCTGCCCTCGGGCCTCGGCTGTTCACTCACTGGCCTAATTGAGTCAAGTTTTGGTCAAGAATCAGCTTGGCTCGGCTCGACTGGTTTAGCCATTTTGAGCCGAGGCTCGGCAGCTGAACGCGTGTTCTCATAACACTAGCACACGTCATCGTACTCCCAAAGCGAGCAGAGCTTCACCTGAGCCTGAGGGGAGTCAAGACACTTGGGTCTTAGAAGCTTAGAACGCCAGGAGTTTCTCTGCTTGCTTATCAGAGAAGGGATGACGGGACGTATGCCCCTGTGGGTGAACTGGTGAAATTGCGGTCGGATCGTGGATTCAAGCGAGTTCCCCCGATTTCCGAGCGCTCAACCAATATATATGCCAGGATTTAAATGCAGAAAGCTGGACCGCTTCTCGACCCTTCGTCAGCACGTTCTGTCGTGGCACTAACGGAAAGCACTCTGATCTTATACACGGTAGACCGTGGCCCAACATGAGCGATGACCCCAACTCCAAGCGCGAATCGGAACTCAGTGCCCTCGTTTACACCACAACCCCTGTCGACGACATCCCTGCTGTATGTCGTTAACCACTTCAGCCATTCTGAATCCTCGAGCTTCCTAATTATTCCAGGTCCGAGGTCGTTTGAAGAATGCATTCAAGACCGGCAGAACCAGACCCATCCAGTTCCGCAAGCAGCAGTTGCTTGCCCTCGCATATCTCATCAAAGACAATATCCCTCTTTTCCAGCGGGCTTTAGCCTCTGACCTAGGAAGGTCTGATATCGAAACTTTCATGTAGGTATCTGATTCGCTATGATACCGCCTCTTGAACATAGTCACTCTCTAGCCTTGAGATTGGCTGTACGCTCACGGAGGCAGTGAATGCTTACCACAATGTCGTTAAATGGAGCAAACCCGAACGTGCCCCCTGGTCTTTAAATTGGTTCGCCACGAAGCCAACGATTCGCAAAGAACCCAAGGGTGTTGTCCTGATAATCAGTCCTTTCAATTATCCTATTTGGTTGTTACTTCGTCCCTTGGTACGATCCCATCTGAGTTGAGTGCAAGGTTCAACTGAGGTGTCCACAGGCGGGGGCCATCGCGGCGGGCAATGCCTGTGTGCTTAAGCCTTCCGAGTTGACGCCGGCTTTCTCCGCATTGATAGCAGAGCTTGTGCCAAAATATTTGGACCCCGAGTCGTACGCAGTCATCAATGGTGCAATCCCTGAAACTACAAAGGCAGGCTATCCCCTTGCGAGTCATAAAATAAACCGATCATAATATCCTCTATAGGTTTTAGAGCTTCAGTGGGACCATAGTTTGTTGGCATACTCATCCACGCTCAATTTGGTGCTGACTTCTCGAGGTAGTCCTATACACGGGAGGCTCCCGTGTGGCATCCATTGTTCTTACTGCCGCCGCCAAAACATTGAGCCCAGTTACGACCGAGGTCGGCACAAGTATCACGAATCAGTGCTAGTTAACCACCTCCATGTGTAGCTTGGTGGAAAGTCTCCTGCGGTCATAGACACAAGTTGTAACCTGAAGTTGACTGCTCAGAGATTGATGTGGGGCAAAGTCACAAACGCGGGGCAGGTACGTGTATATAAGATACTTCCTACCACTGGTTCTCACATAGCACATAGACTTGCATTGCTCCGGATTATGCTCTGGTACCTAAAGGCCTCGTGGATCAGTTCGTTCAAGCATGCAAAGACGCGTAAGTGCCCCCGCTCGCTTTGATGGATAGGTCACGAATCCCTGTCAACAGGTTGAATGACTTCTATCCAGAGGGCGCCGAATCATCTGATTCATTTTGCCGCATTATTTCGTCGTCGCATTTTTCCCGAATCAAAGGGCTACTTGATCGCACAGATGGACAGATTGTGTTCGGCGGCTCCACGAATGAAGAGAAAAAATTCATCGAACCCACTCTTGTAACTGGGGTCAATGGCGATGACTCTTTGATGGGAGAGTGAGTATTCGATCCTACAGTATGGGAGCGAGCGCAAGTTAAACGGCACCTAGGGAAATCTTTGGACCAGTGCTACCGATCATCGAGGTCGATGATATGGACGAAGCTATCGAGTTCATCAACGCTCGGTATGCTTAACTGGCTGGGTTGGGTCAAGACGTATCTAATGCGATGCCAGTGACCACGCTCTCTCGCTATATGTGTTTTCCTCTAATTCTGCATTCAAGTCGAAAAGTGATCCTTGCGATATACTTACTGGCGAGTAGCGATGACTGATCGTCTTCCGCAGTAATTGAGAACACCCAAAGTGGAACTGTGCTTATCAACGATACGATGATCCAAGCTATTGGTTAGTCGGCGTTCTTCACGGCTTATTCCAGTCGCGCTTCATTATCCTCCTAGCCGAAGGTTGGCCGTTTGGAGGAATTGGCCCAAGTGGATGTAGGTCTATGGTCAATATGATTCTCTCGTCTACTGATCCCGTCTCCCTCATAGCCGGCTATACCTCAGGGAAGTACTCATTCGATATGTTTACGCATCTTCGGTCGACTCTCGACAACCCCGGTTTGTTCGTACTTTTTCATTAGCATGGTGATCGCACCTAACTTTCGTCTCAAGTACGGACTACATCATGAAATTCCGCTATCCGCCATTCAACGTACGTTGAGACATGGCAAGACACGGACAAGCTGACTTATTCTCCCCCCAACCACTAGGAGAATAAACGCAAATGGTTCGCCACATTCTTGTTTCCGTCGCTTCCCGCCAGGACAGCTGCTGGTGGGAATGCGGTACCGAGGGGGTGGGGCACATGGCTTATTGCCGGCTTTTTTGCAGTGTTTTCTGTGGCACTGATCGTCCGATCTCGTTTAGGTAACGCCTGAGTTCTATTGTGAGCGGGAAGTTGGTGTTGGTGTGCTCAGCTGTTCGGGACTTTTTTGCAATTTTGACCTATGATTGCATTGTGTTATCTGACAACTACTCGTTGTTCCTGGTAAATTTACATTATTAGTTTGTGTAGCTGACTCCACTTGGAGACACGTCTCTGGGATCCGCCAACATACGGACAGCACGCCGGTCACGAATCTCGGAACCCCGCTGTGGGATCTCAAATACCAGAGGCTTCGTGGGGCCATCTCTTGCATACCTGAGGCGCAGCACCCGCCTAATCTGTGCACAGAAACAAATCTAGTTAGTTAAATAGTGTGATGACCAACTTGAACATGCTGTGCCTACACTGCGACATTCTGAATGATCGAACGTCCACTTTCAATTGGGTGTCTAATTACTCTTCTCTGCCACTGCGACAGTGTAGAACATCAACAGGCTGTCTATGAAGTCGAAAGCTCCCCACTGGGTCAATTGAGTCAGAACTCGGGCCTTCGGAAATCCCTAGGGCCACCAGATGCTCGAGACTCCTGGTACTAGGACCCTTTCTCCGGACAACCTGACTAGATGTACTACTTGCGCACGGAGCTGAAAGCAGGCAATCAACTTGCGCCTATAGCCATGCCAACCCAACTTATAGTTCTGGGGATTTACACAACCATCCGCTACCAAGTTGTCATTGGTTCGGTGGCGGTTCATGAGTTCTCTCGGTAGGCTACGCACACTCAAGAAAATGTGCCTTGGATGCGCGAAATCCAGCTAGACAACGGCGACGCTCCCGAACACATAAGTGAACTCCCATAACGAACCCAACCGAAACACTTAGACAGACTAATATAGTAGCTTATCAAATCTGTTCATGCATCTGCCTTGCCTACGCTCTCGTATGCCAAACGCTCTCACATGAGGCACAAAAAGTCCCACACCCAAAGGTATTTATTCAGTTAGAGCATGACCACCCCGACGCCCCGCCCCGCGGTTCTATCCTCCGCATGACTCATCCCAGCGAGGGCCTTCGAACGCCAGTTATAGAGATAGAAGTTGAGTAAACCATCGCCCGATCCGAACTGTACGTGAGTCGAGTTGTGAGTCATCGAAGAACGAACACCGGCATGGCGCTAAAATTCTCACCTTGAGCTCTTGCAAGAACAGCGGGTTGTCCATTAGCGTGAGTGCATTGAAGACGTCAAACTTCGCTTGGTCGGCCAAGATAATCGCGTCGCCAACGAGTTCCGTCAACCGACGCTTCAGGAGCCCAAGATCATCCGCGTTCTCTTGAAAAGCGACGTCGGACGCGTAGTAATAAAGATAGGCAGCCTGTAGGAGCGAATGTCGCGGATGCGCCACGATAGTGGAGGGCAGCGTATAGAATGAGAAGAAGTCTGTGATCGCGTGGGTTTCTGGGTTCTACAGAGGCGGGCAGTATTGAGCGGAAGGAGACGTGAAGGAAGAAAGTAGAAAATCGAGAAAATCGTACCTCGACAACATACGTCCATACAACTTGGTACGGACGCCGTCCCGTTGGAGCCTCTTTCTCCCCAGTACCGCGTCCACTGAGAAACTGGTGCCGTATATCCTCCTCCTCGAGCAATGGAACCATGTCGAAGCGCTCCATGTACCTCCGGTACAACTCTGCGACCGCGGACACATCCCTCTCTTCCATCTCCCTGAGGCCAGAACGAGAGAGAAAGGGAGTCGAAGGAACTTTGGATTGCCGAACCATTCGGGCGATGGTCATGTCGCGGGGTACGTACGTAAACTTGACGTCGACGAGCTTGGGCACGTTCAAGGTACGATGGTAGTACCTGCATGTGGAGATGGGCGTGGGGATCACTATCCCTGCAGTGTAAATGGCTTGGAAGATGCCCTTGAGATGACATTGTCGGGTAATCTCCTTGATAAGCACTGGTGCGAGACGCTTGGAGCGTAATTTCTTATGCACACAGAGATAGTTTATCTCAACCGCACTGAGGTCTCTGCAGACGTGTTAGTAACGACGGGGTGTAGATGGCGCAGAAGTCCCACTTCTTGCGAACGCGGAGATGTATAGGAACGCCAGAGATGAAGGCGACAAGCTTTCTGTTGGTTGAAACCCGAACACCGATATGCCATTCCTTATGCCATCCTGGGGGTTTCAAAGCCCTATAAAGTAAAAATAAACAAATGACGATGCATCCGAAATGAAAACCCGAGGCATACCACTCCAAGAACTCAGCCGTATATTGGAACCGGAACGCAGCTTGGTCGTCTTCAACGTAGTTTGCCGACAGGAGTTCATACACCTCTTTGATCTGCAACGAGAAAAGTGAGGAGGCTTGGTGGGTAGGTGATTAGCGCGTCCAAACCTGTGCAGGTTCAGTTATGTCGAGAACGCTCCACTCGAAGTCCTTTGGCAATGGATAAGGGTCTTGCCTAACCTCTTCTCTGGGTTTAGATGGTTCGATGTACCCATCTTCTTCGGGGGCGCTATCGCCTGGCAGAGTATGGGCGGGCTGAGAGATAATACGGACGGTATGTGCACGACGCACCATAGTGAGGGACGGGCTGCGTTGCCCAGAACTAAAGTCATCGATCTCAGATACGGTTTCGAGCATATTCGATGCAAGCGACGGCGTACTTTATGATCTCCAGCGTCCTTCTTGTGCTTTCCTCCTAATCCAGCCTTCCCCTCAGCTACATCCCTCAGCTTGAGCTGTTTAAGCAGCTGGCGCACGGCGTCTTCGTCCGCAGCAGGGGAATCTTCTCCATGCTCCTCCTTGACTTTTGCAACTACTCGGTCGACAACAGCTTGGGGCACGGTATCGCCACTAAGCGCAGAAATGGCGCGCGAGATCTTTGAACGTTTCTTTTTCTTTTTAGATGGACGGGACGGGCCAGACTCGGCAGACGCGGTTGCTGGGACTTCGGCTTCAGACTCGGAACCAGACTCACCACCCACGTCGGCCTCAGCCTGGGCTGTAGGCTGCTCTTCCGAAGGCCCGGCGTTTTCTGGTGCTTTGGCTTTGTCGGAAGCCATCCTGGTCTTGCGATCTGATGTCGACGATATCCAATTAGTATATTGTTAGTCCACTGATGCAACAGCCAAACAGAACCAACCTGAGATGCAGCGCTAACTGATCACACCTACAGCAACACCACACACCTCACGATGTCAAGATTGAGAATTAATGTATCTCATAGAACTTTACTGTACTCTAAGTTCAGTACTCATCCTGCAGCTTGAAAAATGTGCAAAAATGGGTGTGTCAAGAACTGTAAATTGTTGATCCCTCAGCTCTATCACACCCTATGGTCGTACAACTCTTATACATCATTCCCTGACAAGTATACATAAGAAAAGGACGAAAACATGGCAAGAAGTCGTTGGAGCAAGTGTCGAGTCGGCCTAAGCGGACCGCGTTCTTCGGAGTGTCTGGACTGTCTGCCCAAAAAGGATATCCGAAATCCGCAGCTTTCCGTTGTGACTAAATCCACCAGCGCACCGCTTGGTGCAGATCTCCCTCTTGGTGTTCAGTACTTGACATAGTTACAAAACGAAACGAACGTATCTAATACACTGCAGTCAGGAAAGAGGTTCAAAACGAGTGCCTGCGCTGAGTTTTCGTATACTTCCTCTGGACTGGATAGAAATGCCTCCAGGATGGACTCGGAATACACTGTGCTGTGCCCATCACTGGAACAGACAATAGGAACCCCGAGCCCTACGTTTCGCAAGAACTATATGGAGTTTTATGCGCTTCGTCGCTTCCGACCTTCAGGGTGGAACTCGATGGACAATCTGGTGAGGGTGTGTCATCGATCGCATAATCGGCGCCGTCCCCGGACTTCAGCACGTCGCCCGCTTCGGTGTCTCTCTCGCACCCGCTGTGTGGTCCGCGTGCAAGCGTGAAACTGACAGTGTGCGCGAGGCTGGCCTGTGGGTTTCGGTCGAACCTTATTGCTGATTCATATACAGGTACCTGAATGCGGTCTTGCGTCGAATTGATCGACACAAGTACAATGATGAGAGTTGGGTATATTCCCTATGCCAGAAAAAGAAGTCTAGGGTTAGCGGCCTACCCTCTTCTTGCTACCAAGGGAATAACGCACCGTGAGCTGACCAATGATACTCAGAAAAACGTGTGAAGCGGGAGATCCAGTAAGGTTGAAGCAGAGGAGGAGCAGCCATGTCAAGCAGTAAAGTCCACCAGACTCGATCAGAATATTGAGTAGGCGGTGGAGTTGCACTGTTCCATGAGTTATGGCACCGTGATGCTCCACTTTTCGTATGGATAAGTGGAACGCCCTTAGAACTGCGTCAATCAACTCTGCGCCATATGGGATACGTGCAAGAACACAAAAGACACACCACACCCGCCACAAGATAAGAGCTGTCGCGGTGACATTAGTAGCAAGCGTGAGAGAGGGCAGCGCAATCATGAATTTGTTGAACACAGCTAGATAACTTGGATCTGCGAACACTCGGCTTTGTGCGACGGCCGCGCCGAAGGACGAGACTAGAGGGGAGTCAGCGGAGGACTCGCAGAAATAAAACCGTCTGTACAGGCGACGCCGAACAGGAGGACAAGTGGTGCGACTACCACGGAAAGTTGGCGGCCCCATACGACCCAGGCTCTCCAAATGACAATAGAATCACCAAGGACAGACTAAAGTAATGCTCGTCATCTGGCACGCATGTTAGAGACCATACAGGCATACGTTGATTCCCTGACAGATGATCTGTGCTGTGGTCACCCCTCCCCAGAGATCAATGACAGTCTCGGGGTATTCTTGCGGATGGAGGACGCCGTTCGAGACGAGAATAATGTCCAATATAAAGTAGGCCATCGAGACACCGAACATGACAAGTGTCAGCACCATCATGAAAATGGAGGTGACCGTCTTCTCTCTCCGGGCGCTGCAGTCAAGGCGGGTGACATCTAATCATAAGGATTCGAGAGAGCAACGTACAGCAGGTATACGGCGGTGAACGTCAAGATTATGTATGCTCCTAGGTAAGGATATGGTGAGCAAATTCAACGCAACACGAACCGAGAACGACAATGCTCACCGAAAAATGCTGCACCGGAGATGACACCTGCTAAGTACAACGCAGAGAGGGACGGCATTGTGGGGGCAAATTCGACACGGACTAGTCAAATGAGAATTATATAAACAAGCGTTGCGCATCTAATAGTCCGGAGAAAGGGACATAATAGGCGCCTTCTCTAGGAGGTCGATTTCATATAGCAATTGCACCCACACTTTCTGGTTGTTGCTTGGGAAACCATAAGTGCCCCTCTCGGCAGTGCTCTTGGCTTGTTGCTTGGCTTTAGGCATAGTTGTGATGAACGCTCGTTGTTTTCTTGATGTCCGTTCAAGTTGACGAAATGCAGGCCCAGGCCATACCCAAGTGAGCAAACGGATCCGCAACCTGTTACGAGTTAGGGTACAGCCTTAAGCTGATTGAAGCACCTAATCTTAAAAGAGTATAATACTGACAGTATCGCGCCTTAGAAAGCCGACGTGCCGAGGTGAACGGGGCGCGCGAGAGAGGCCTGTTTAAGCCGGAGCGAGACAAAGCTTGCTAAGTTACTTTCAAGAAATTGTAGGAGGCAACCTCTGGAGAATACACCCCATCGAGCGCAGCTGGTTCTTCCTACCCTATTGTAAGGCCACTAGTCAGGTTCCACAACCTTGGCTGGTGTATATTAATCGATGACCCCTGGACGTTTCACCCGTTTTCAAGTTGTTGCCCACGGATTTTGTGAGAGCTCTGGAGCGATCATGGCATTTTGCAATGTACTTAAGTCAAGCAGGCCCCTAGCAGGTTCTACTAACAATTGCCTGGAACACCAAGGCGAGGTCGTGTGGCGCCTAGTGCACTCGTGGCGGCCTGCGAGACACAGCAGGTTAGACGTCTGTTCAGCCCCTTGGTCGCCATCCACGGACCGACCCCTAGACCTAGAAATTTTCGGAACGGTAGGTGGGTACATCAACTTGGTAGAGAAGCAGCGGTTGAGTACGTTGAGTACTTGGAACTGCGCGAGATAGTTGAGGTGTTCATTTGAAATGCAGCACCGTTTTCAGACCTAGCGGTCGGAAAATAGAGACGTGTCATTGAATTATTGAGTTGGTTGGCCGAGGGACCGATGAGGATGACAGGCAGTCATTGATTCATCTCTCCATGCGGCGGCATCATGCATCATGATGATGCATCATGTTCGGCGCTTCCAAGACCTGCCCGCAGTGGGACACGCAGCCATCGTTGACTATCACGACTCACCTCTCCTTCGACCCGTCCCGAACGGCCAGTCCCACATACCCACTGCTACTCCATGGAGCAGCAGTCGGGAACTCCGCTCACCTTGAATCCGAACTTGCTCACCTTTCCTTCTCCTGTATGCGCTTCCTATCCGTCCGTTGCACTTTCGTCTGCTCACCGGTTCTAGAACAAAGCTAGCTTCGTACCTAAAGGGCTTGGTAAAGCCTGTCATCGTATTGGTGCAAAGCTTAGACGAACACGTTCCGCGGACATGGCTCAACAAAAGCCTGTTATGTCCCATTCCGAGACCTCTGTCTCGGAGGATGATCCTCAGGGTCCACGCTCTGGCTCCCCCGTTTCCACATACTCCGGAAGCTCGCCTGGAACTAGCCAAGGAAAAGTAAGCATGGATGTTGACCGGAACGCCCGACCCTTCCCGAATGAGTTTATTCACACCTCTACCCATGACTTGAGCGTTCCGAACCGGAGAGCCACCGCCCCCTTCTCCTCACCATCTCAGTTAGCTGTGGCTAACCCCATACCATCGAGCCTAGTGAACGTTCCTCTTTCGTACAATCCTCTCCCGAGTTCACTGATGAGTGTGCTTACTAACGGACTCGATGTTGTTCACGCGAGAGCGATTGCGGCTCACCTTGCGGTAGCCGACTCAACTTCCCAAAGTCTTGCCGACTCTCGACAACCCGTTTCCTTGGATCCGTTGTCTCCTTCGCCCATATCTCCTACTTCTCACCTCGGTCGCCCGAGGGCTAATACAACACCACAACCTCTCGTGTCAGGTCTTCGAGACGAAGATGTAGGTTTTGCAGGTGGCCCTTCCGACGAAATCGAGTCTTCGCTTCCTTCTCCCGACCTCGCCACGCGTCACCCAGCTAGTTTGACACCCGGATCTCCCGCCCGCCGCGCCGTCACCCCGCATCTCACTCCGATACCACCTTTTCCTCCCAAGTTCTCCATCGAGGGTGTGCCGGCGCGTTTGTCTCCAGCGCTCATCACACGACAACCTCAACACCCCATACTAACTCTTCCGCCTATATCTTCTGCGTCGTCCCCGACAAGTGTTCCTCGCCGTCGTTCGCAGTCATTGCGGAGCATGCCGGCTTTGCCTAGGGAGGGCACAGAAGATCTCGATCCTGCCGACCATGACGACGCGATTCTAGATGATCTAGAGGAGGAAGAAGAAGGTACAGGAGACGAGGACGAAGAGGCGGAAGCAGATGCTGCAGTGGCCGAGCACCCCGGTACCCTCAGTGAAGATGGTGAAAGCACCCCTAGCCCACGCTCATCTGTGATATTGCAGACGCTCCGCGCAGACATCCTCCCAACAGTTGAGATTTCTCCGTTGGACATGTCGTTCTTAGACAGCAATAACGGTCCCACTCATCGGCGCGATGACAAGACACCGGCGGACAACTCTCGGAAGAATGACTACTTTTCTTTTCATATACCTGAACCCGGAACCAGCCGCACCCCATCACACAATTATCGGCAGTTTCCTGCTGCCTGGACATCTGCAAGGACCTCTCCGGTGCTGCATACCTCAATACCTTCAACTAACGGTTTGGCTGCATCATGGGCTCCAGTACCGCGGGTGTTGCCCACACCGTCTACCCCCACCCTCAGTGCACATCCCGGCGCATATCGCCAAGGTTCGCGCAGCATGATTGACGTGTCTGAGATCTTAAAGAAAGAACAACGTAGCCCAGAGGTGGCGGTCAAGACACCAAAGAGTCCCGTACGCACCTCCGCTGCCGAAGCCGATACCGCTGCCGCAGGTGCGGCTCCAGATGATCCAGAGACCCTTCTGGGGCCGTCTCTCCGTCGACGGCTTTCAATGCCAACTTTTGGACCGTCGTCTGCACCACCGCCGTACCCACAATTCCGCTTCGGTGACCGCGGCCCAGCGATCCTGCCGCGGGACGAAGAGGGTTGTGAACGTCTCCCACGTTACACCAATGATATCTATTTACGTGCGATCATGCCGCGCAAGATGGAATTTTCTGCACCTGGTGTGCAAGCCCGCGACCGAAAGTGGCGCCGCACGCTCTGCGTTCTAGAAGGTACCTCATTCCGTGTGTACAAGTGCCCCCCTGCTGCCGCGGGGAAGGGTCTCATTGGGAACTTGTGGGAGAAAACGGTCGGTGTGGGCGACATCGCCTCACCCACGCAGACGAGCACCGCTGGTGCCAAAGCAAAAAAGGAGAAGGAGCACGAACGCGAACGTGAAAACGTGGAGACAAAATTGGATCGTGCGGAAGGTGCACCTCCACAGAGCCCGTCGTCCCCCACATCGGCATCTGCCGGTACATCGACCCAGTTAGCAAGCGGCCAAGTGACCCCGCGCTCGTCATCGACGTCCCGTTCTCGGCTGCTCCCATCTAACTTCCGCAAGAGGAAAAGGATAGCGAGTGACGCACAATCGACGCCGCGCACCGAGGGCTTCGCACGCCGTTCGTTCTCTAATCTGCGGACAGTTTCGTCGCAATCTACGTCTACTTCTCGCTCTGGCCCTGGCGCGGCATCTGGCTCGGCCCTTCACGCCTCAGCGAGTTGCCCGAATCCCAACTCGACGATTGCCGATCTCACCTCGTCCGTAATCGGCACGTCGCGCACGCCTCGCCAGCTGCGTGCCAAACGACGGCACTTGTGGGTCGATGACCCTGCCGTGCCGCAGCCTCTGAAGCAGGACCTCCTGCAAGCGTACGCGCTGCACAACTCGGAGAGCGGGCTGGGGACCGATTATTCGAAGCGACGGAACGTGATCCGCATCCGCATGGAGGGACAGCAGTTTTTACTGCAGGCCCCCGATGTAGCCAGTGTTGTAGATTGGATAGAGGTATGTTTATTCTCTTCGATGACGGCAGCGCATAGCCGATATGGAAAACGCTGACACGGTGCGCTGTTGATCCAGGGCTTCCAGGCAGCTGCAAACATCGCGCAGGATTTAGATGTACGGCCTATGCCAAAAGGCCCCCTGTTCCCACGGTGGGTTCTACCATTGATTGCATATAATCCCTGTTCCTCAACCGCTTCTCCGCGTTGCCTTTTCATTTTAGACGTCGGCGTCGCCGAAATCGCGCTCCAGTTGTTTCGACACCTGCAACTTCTTGATTCATTCATGACTTACTTTAGTTATCTACGTCTTGTACCTTCAATCCCCTCATTTCTTTTATTCTCACGACATACATCATCGTAATGTTGAGGATACGTAGATTATCCCATCTTCAGCATGGTGTGCTTTCATTGGCCCTCTAGTTCAAGAAAATTGTCATTGTACTGTGTCCATTGCTTTGTACCCACCGCTCTACGTCTTACTCACTGCGCTCTCTGCTCTGCCCCGCTCACGTAATATCACGAATACGCCATGTCATGACCAACTTATAGATATACACATTTCTTCCGATACATCTGTTGTACTCGTTTATTTGTTTCATGGACAGTCTCTCATTGGTCGTCGTCACATACACGGGTGTCATAACAGAACACGGACCCAGGGCCCTTACACCCTCTCAAGTCCCAGGTGGGTTCGGAGAAGACTAGAGGAGCGTATTAGCGAACCACACAATCGAAGGGCCGGGGGAAGCGTACCCTTTTCGTGTAGGCCAGCCCGTCACCACGGTCGCGTTGTGGCACGGGCTGCATCTTCGCGCCGTTCTCCGAGTAGAGCGCGTTGCCAGAGGCGAGGGTGCGGTGTTGCGGGGAGCGATTCGGATCGCGGTTGGGAGCAGCCGGTGGTGACGCGCGCGGCTTGACGGTGCCGGCGCCGGCATCGGTGTTGGTTCCAGAGCCGGAGCCGCGCACAGGGTCAACTGCCTGAGAAATTCGGTACTCCCCTAGCCTGCAAGTCAGTAAAGGGCGATATAAGTAGGAAGGAAGGAGCGCTCAACAGCTAGGGAGCGATCCCTGTTCGCCGGGCTCGCGACTCGCTTTGTATGCTTGCTTGGTGCTCATGTAGTGCCATGCCCCTGCGAAAGTCCCGCCGATGATAGCGGCACCACCCAAGAGGATCTGTATGTAACATAAAGCGTGAGAGCGCTCGGTACAAGAGTTTTCAAGCTCAAACTCACCCTCCCAGGCCGAGAGGGTAGGCGCGGAAAGGTATTTCTATTTTCGAGTCGTGCGGTGCTAGCGTGAGTGGGCATGGGTGCGTGGGGTGTGAAGCTTGAAGCCTGTAGTTTGAAAGTTCCGCTTTTGCATTTGCACCACCGTCTCCCCCTCCGCTCCGCACACAGGGGCCCATGACGTCGGTTCTCGTGACGAGTCACGCAGAATGAGCGAGATCATCGCATTCTCTCATTTTTTCAGGAAGAAGGAAGAGGGGGAGAATTTAATGGAACAGAAGTACCGAGCCCGGGCGGTGGCCCAGCGACGCGGAAGGTATGCCGGGAACGTGTTTGGCTATCAGGTCGCGTCATCCTTCGAGCTAGAATTTAGGGAGCCACGGACAGGGTTCGGGCGGGAATGGAGCCCCTCCCTAGACGCCTGCTCAGTCTGTGCCTCGTCCCGGGCAATTCGTTCCCTCCCTGGACACACCGGAGGAAGAATGAGATACGCCAACGAGTCATAACTGTGGTACTCACAACCTATCTTAGCACTCGGCCTCTCACCGGCAATGTCCTGCTGCCGTCGCCGTTCATTGATGTTCTGCTTTGCAAAATAAAAGCTCACACCAGCCACGGCAATAAGGCTGACCCAACCCAAAACCTGCAGCGAGAGTATGAGAGGGGCAAGCGAGCAGTGCCTTACATGGAGAAATACCTACCATACTCTTGGGATTATTCATACCGTGCGAGAAACGATGGCGACTCGGTCAAGGCCAGGTCACCGTTGTCAACGTTGTAGGGCGCAGTGGTCACGTGTCTAGTCCGAGCGCCGGTCGGTGTTTGATCCGTCCGTCGAGTAGCATCCTTGTCTCGAGTTGTTGCAATCGTGACAATTCTCCGTCTGATACGATAGGATAGGAAATTCTCATTCTCCGACGTTCTAGCAATTCGGGTTAAAGTACAACCAGACCTGCCGCCTATCCCGTGTTCAAAGTTGTCATGTCTGGCGTTCTCGTGCACACCATGAGGTCACGACTATCCATGTCTACTGAGGCGCAACGAATCACATGCCTTGGTTCCAGGGTCTTGGCTTTAGAACGCTCGGACGTGTCCCCTCAATCGTTATCTCTAATCGTTGCGTCTTTGAGGTGCTTGAGTGGCTCGGTGTGGGTCAAAAGAAGCGCCGTAGTCGATCACACCCCCAGCTCTGTTCTCACCGCCACAGCCATTATCAGCCAACCTCCGTCAAAATTCCCAATTTCCCTCGTTGACGTTACAATTCCCTTTCTGGCCCACAACGTTCCCTGCACGTGCTGGATCGCACCCAATCGCAAACCCCCATCAGATGATAGGGATCTTTTGGCTCGCTCCACTCACAGCCATGCACGCACGCACGACAGGACTCTGTACCTGACTTATTTTCCTCCCACGAGATGTCAGCCGCTTTTTGCTGAACCCGCGCCGGGTGACTCGGAAGTATCTCTGGTAAGTTATCTCTGGCTTTCTAGACATTCGTGTTCCACCACTGAATTACTCCATTTTCAACCAGCGCACCGCCTCACCAGTTGAAGTCTCGTTCTAACCCCTCACCCTTGTCTTCGCTGGTCAAATGTGGCCGGCGGTTGTCAGTACCCTGATGTCTTCTCACCACCCCCGCGGAACGACCCTCTTCTGCAGCGGCGTTCTTGGCTTATCTAGTCGCTTTCCTTATTCTTATTGAGAAGGTCATCGGGCGAGGAACCAGTCGCTCGTCAGCAGAACTCTCGGCAAGTGACCAAAGACAGGGCTTCTCCACGTCCCAAATCTAAACGCCCCAAAGTAGTCACATCTCAAGCGGCATTTTCGTTCTCGGTCCGGTCTACCCATTACACACCTCAGAGGAACCTAGTACACCTAAAAATAATCATATTCCTACTCGCTCTACTCAGAACGCCGCCGACTTCACACCCATGATGTTCCTCCGCCGACTACCCTCCTAAATCGTCAGTTACCACCGTGCGGGGTTTGCCGTTACTGGTGGACCCGAACACTTGCCAGCTTACAATCTGGAATTCTTCGATCGGGGCTCTGACTATGCTACTTGGCTTCTTTTGACAATGCAAACGGCGGTCTTTTCATGGGTACTTTCGGGTGCATCTTTCCGTGGTCTACATTTAGACTAACGTGTTTTCACGTACAGTGATGGTAATCACGAACCGAGATTCAGAATATGGGAGCTACGGCCTTGGTATAATCCGCATGAAGCGCCCCAACTGCGAACTGCACCCCTATTTTCGACCCAGCCAATCCGCCTTATCACGCCACTAAGTGCTGTGTAAGGCCCTGCCCTGTAATCCTGGCTCCCGTGACCGCTCCATAGACTGATGACCTAACTTTCCCTGCATCACATCGGAAATGCCGCTGCGAGCAAGCGCAAGCGAAGCACAAACATTTAATTTTGTTCCTCCAATGAGGCAGTGCGTGTACATGAGGCGTGCAGATTCTTCGATGCGATGAATACAGTACTATATGCACTGATCCAACGCTTCGCGCGCTGTCACTTTTAGGCACCCGTCTTTGATCGCGCAGTCTTTTTTCTGCTTGCCGAGCTCTTGGCCCCACGAAGTGGTGGAGAAGAAGTCAAGTCACGCAAAACCCCAACTCATCCTCGTTCGTCATCAACTTCGTCACATGCATTTCCCGCAAGCGCAAAGCGGGGCGTTTGACGTCGACGACAAAGAGGGAATTTAGAAGGGGGCGTTTGAATGGGCGGAACGGGTGGACGAATGGATGGACGGAACGAAAGATGAATGCGAGATGGGGTTGGCGCTGTCGAGAAGGGAAGGCAGGCAGGCAGGTCAAGGTTATGCTCCCCGCGGCCCTGCGCTGCTTCTGATAAGTTAATTGCGCGACTGCTCGCGCGACCCTACTTATCGTGTACAAGTTGGTTCGCGCTTATAACGGCATGGCGCGTATTGGAAGTTGCCAGTTTATGCAATTCTCTCCACTTTCCCCCTCTTCCTGCCCCCCTCTGCGCTTCCTCAGTTCCCGTGACCCGGTCTCGGTTCTCTCTTACTTAGCTTGTTCTAGAACTTTCACACCCATTACCCCAAGCGGCAAGGCGAGCTGTACGTCTTTCCAGCCCATCGTGCGTTAGGTGACAGCAACTGCGAAGATAGCTGGAAATTTCTTTACCTTTTCAAGGTCCGATGACGTCCGCCACGATGTAACCCCGTTATCACTCGTATGTATGTATGTATGAGGGCGCGACCATGCTTCGACGCTGTCACCCAAACATTTTACTTCCTCTTCTTGTAGGCAGAAGCTGTTATATGATAGCAGAAATTGGAAATTTCTGCTGCGCCTTCACTGCTTTTCTCGCAAAGATCCACTACTTCGCAGTACCTATCATTGCAGGAGGCAAAAGACGCGCGGGGCGTTTAGTATTATATTGGGTGTACATAAATAACTGCCTCTCGAATTACACCATCTAGTATACGTACAGTAAGGTGCTGGCGAATAAACATATATTGGCGCTCATGATTGATGATGCGGGGGAGGTGTATGTAGTATGCAACCCGGAAGGCCAGGTGGTTGTTGGAAAAGAGGAAGGTTGGTTGTGCGTTAACGTGTATGATGAGAGCTGTGTGCGGTTTTGCGAACGTGAAAACACAAAAACGGGACCAAAGACAAAAAGAAAACGAAGACAAATCGGCAAACTTTACGAACCCCACACATAAACAGCGACAGTGTGATGGGTGGCGAAATATTGGAAAAAGTACAAGGTGGGAACGAATGCCCGTAGAGGACTGCGGAAGGGAGGTCCAGCCAATAGTTCCTGCGTATCCTCATCACCATAATTGCCACCACTGATATGTGATACGATCGCAGTGGACATTACGGCGCGGCGTCGCCGTTAGGCTCAGGACGTCACCAAAAAGGGATTGAGAGGAAAAGGCGAGTGATTGAGATAAATGGTGGGGGTCGTCCAAATCGGGTCTTCGAGACGAGGTATCATACGAAGCGGTGACGTTAGGAGCGGTCGTGAAGGGATAAGAAAACGGAGACGATGAGGGGAGGGATGGTTGTTCTTGGCTATGGTCGCGGCGATAAGCGCGACTTATTAGATTGCATGATCCGCGCCATCGATATGGTCATTTGTTTCCCGAAGGGGTTGGGTTCAACGGGCGCATAATCACGTGCATGTCGGTGTTACAAGAGGCTCGGTGAGTCGATGGTTTTGAATGACGACGGTGGGGCTATGCTTCACTACGCGCGGAACATATCAAAATCAACTATCGGCGCGCGACATAGCGCCAATACACGCTGTTTGGAGGCTGTTCACAAATCAGTACACCGACGTGGCACACGAAGGGGCGACGACTGACCTGGGTGTTAGGGGTGGATTGGTCTATGGTGGGCGACGCCATGAGTGGATGAGAAAACTATGTAGAGGAAAGAGACGTACGGGCACGAATGCACTCATAGATATCCACACCTCGTCCCTTCGCGTCCCAAATGCCACATTGAGAATAAAGGTCCCAGTGGATGTTGAGCTCCCAGATGCGCGTTGCGTTGCTGACGACGGCAGGCATGATGATGTCGAGTGTGCAGAAAGGGGGGGATGATGATAGAAGTTGCGTTGGGATGGGACGGGAGGATGATATGCGGGGGCGTCGTCAAATTCTAGATGGCGATGGAAAGGATAAGGGGATATTTATATGCATATGGCACTGGCACGGAGGGGCCGGAAAGTCGCCGGAAGAGGTCAAAGGGCTTTGAGATGGACAAAGGCTTGGCTCAGCAAGTGGCTTGGTGTGCAACCGCGCACCACCAACCAGGATCTGACATCAGTTCCAGTTTCCGAGATCACTACGACTAGTATTCGCCATGTACCCGGGTATCACAGTCACCGCCTTGTGAGAGCCTTGCTTGGCCTCATGTCCTCCGGGCGAATAAAGAGGCCACTGAGACGCTGCCCAACATGTTTTGAAATTGACGCATCGTTAGACGCGCATGCGGCGCCAACCAAACTTGAGGCCGACCTGAACGGCCTGACGGCGGCGTCTGGCCCTAAAAAAGAACGGCAACGCGATCTGGCAATCCGATCGGTTTGTAGTCCCCGCGGATCTCGCCATTTTTCCCAGGTTCCCAGGATAGACAGCTACCTCTTCTATTTCGCCCTCTGTGGACGGTGCCACGCCATCCCATCTCCATGCCACCGTGCCATCCTATCCCGTCTCCCGTGCCATATCACCCAGAACTTGATCCACGCTCTCCATCTATGATCATCGATTTCAGTTATCTTCATTGCGACTGAATTTATCTCGCCTTGCCCGATCATTTCCATTCTTTGCTTCCATCCGCTCCTTTCAGCTCACCTGTTTCCCTTTCGGTCCCCTCTCCGGCCCGGCCCCTTTTTTGCCTTTACCTGCGACTGTGGCCCTTCGCCGGCCTGCATCGGAGCGTACGAACACCCGAGAGCGTTTGTAGTACTCTGTATGTGTCTACACAATAGCGCTCGCTTCTCTCATTTCTTTATGGGTTACAATTTTTTATTTACTCCGGCGATGGTGATCACAATCGATAAAACCATTCCTACCACCTTCCCTACCATTAGTTTTTGCGACCATTTCACCCGATCAGGTTGCTATGCCTCCATCGTTCGTCGCAACCACGTGCCCCATATATATATCTTACTCAGTCCCGAAGGCCTCGAGCGAGTCTAGACAGACATAGCGTCCTGTTTCGAGTCAGCAGCTGCTCCTTTCCGCTCTCTGCGGGCATGGGATCATTCCGATATTTAGTAATGGTACGCCTATCATCGTCTTGTCGGAGTTTCTCAGCCATCGTTTGGCCTACGGCGGATGCTGCTCTTTGAACTTTCTTCGCCCCTGTTCGGCCGAGGACTCAATTTTGTTTTGTATTTTTTTTATGGAGATCTGCTGCTTCATCCCATGCCGGAGTCAGCTGTGGGATAGCTGATCGGACGCCTGACCAACCGACGGAAGCACCAAATATTGGCCATTCCTTTCGTCCCTGCTTGGCCTGATCTCGGAAAGGAAGCATCGTGGCGGTCAGTGTTAAGTTACCACTTATGCCCTCTCAAAATTCGAATTCGATGCATCCATCAGCCGCCTCGACTTCCTCGTTTCAAATTTCTGAGCCGCCCTCATTGATCGTTGGTCATTTACGTCGAACACAGACGCTGAATCCGTTCGTTTATCCGACCAACGCACGCACATGTATCCGGCTGTGCCACCATTCACTCCTATGCGATCTATTAGTGATTCGCCGCGGCACCCTAGCCCCTGAATCCCAACTCGGATGCTCTCACCATCAAAACCGGCTTCCTGCGCTCGTTGCGACAGCTCAGCGCTAATTCGTTGATGCCTTGTTTCAATCGGCCGCATGGCACAAGGTCACTTTCCATGCAGATACTGGGCACTGGCATCACTCAGCAGCCGGACTGCGAATCGCCGGCAGCCAGACGCCCCTGCTGGCCGCCAGGGCTGGGTTGTGCCATCGATCGTTTCGCAGCAGGTACCGCAGACTGTGTGAGGCACCTGATGGCTGCTAAACGCCCTAAACGACCACGGACATATGGAATTCCAAGCCGAACTAGATCGCGAACCATCATAGGGCCAGCCCGCTAGTGGCCAAGCCGCGTTAACCACAAGAGGTTATCGAATGAACTTGTCAGGTTAGCATAACAGATTGTTTATCCTGGCTGGAAACGGCGCGCCCGATCCTACTCTCCCCGATTCAGATTTCCCTGGTGGTAGTTCACGTCAGCCGTACAATCCCCCAGTAGAATTCCAGTTGCTCCACCTCGCGTCTTCTGGTTGGTTCGTTTTCTGGCAGCTCTTTGACACGGTCTGAGAACTGCGGATCACTATATTATGATAGCCTAACGGGATGTCTCGCAAAAACCTCCCGCGAAGCAAGGGTCAAGTCTCGGCTACTTGATACCCTCTGGTCATAATTCCGACACTAATGCAGCACCAAGTCCGTGACATGACCGCCTTTGATGCTTCGGGGCTTCCTATCACTGTCTAGTGCCAGCTGAGCTTTGGGGCACACGAACAAGGGCTTTCGTTACGCGAAGTTCTCGACATAAAGCGCGCCACACAGTAGGCAAGGAATTCGGCGCCAGAAGCCAGCTGTTGAAAGCGTGTTGTGTTGGACTTCCCTTCGCCCTCGCTTCAGATGTTGAACTATCGTACTTGTGGAGCGCGTCTCCACGAGTATGACTCGCTTAGGAAGGGAAAAATCGGCTCGAGACCTTTGGGTACCACGACTTCACGTAATGTAGACAGGTCTGGTTCCCCCTTTCCTTGCTTCGAATCACCCTTCCGTTAATATCCGCACTCTTGCGCCCACAAGGGGATATCGAAGTCTTTCAGCCTAGCACGGCCGTAGATTCGATAGCTCCGGTGCCTTTCTCTCCAGCGCATCGCACAATCGCCGCTGACCTACCCTCCACTTTATTTAGAACACTGACTATGGGCCAGTTACGTTGTGATCCTCGGTAAACTGCCTTCTCCCTCTTCGCGCTATCTTACCACCGGCTCGAATGGCGTATCCTTCTGCCGGTATGTGATTCTTCGTCCGCGTGAAGACCGTCTTCCAATAATTAGGGGTTAGTTAAGACACTCCACTGGGCTGGGCGGACCCAAATACCGGCATGTCTGTTGTCCAGACTTGCCAAGGGGGTGGAGCAAGGATAGAACCCACCCAGGCGCTCATCGTTCTAGCTCTACCCGAGCGAGTGCATGTCAGCGTCATGAGACCATAAAGAATTGTACTCTGGGTTGCGGGTAAAATCAGCCTCGTCTGCCGCGCGCAACCAAACCGACGCAGCCATAGCGCTAGAACGTAGAGCTCGGCTCATCTCATTGGTCCATTTATTTTTAGTTTCTGTCTCAGCCTCCAGGTTGCGGAATAGAAACGGACGTACGCCGGGCAAGCCTGAAGCTGCGGGATCAAAACCTGCCTGCTGCCAGGCTGAGACCACACGCAATCCCGATCCGTCTCCTGAGCCGCCGGTTTGTGCGGCCAAACCCGGTCTTGCAAGGTATATCCGCGGAGAACACTTTACAGGATTCGAAGGATGAAGACGCGTGGAAGGTGGGTCTGGGGTCTTTCGCTCTCGCGCTCTCTCGATTGTATATGCAGGGCTGCGCGTGTTCGCGCGGGACTAGGCCAATACGAGAAGTGGTCGGATCAACGATCTAAGATGAATTGGCTTGCGCCATGAGGGAACTGCTGCGCAGCAGCGAGAAACTCGGTGCCTGTCGCCCAGGCGGAGATTTAAGCTAAGTTTGTGAACGAAATAACTTACAGTAAGTTATGGCCTGAGGCTACCGGGTCCGCAGCTTTTGGAACACACTTTCTCCGGGGGGGAAGCATCGCAAAATACTCTGAAATTTGAAAGTGTCACTTTTGGCATCATTGGCAGGGACAGCGCAGTGAAGCTGCTTCTTGGAGGTAAGTTAACAAGAACGTATAGCAACAAGGGGGTGACAGGGGTGACAGGGGTCAGAATCTGAGA
Organism: Lactarius indigo; assembly: GCA_025766275.1. Classification (NCBI taxonomy): domain Eukaryota; kingdom Fungi; phylum Basidiomycota; class Agaricomycetes; order Russulales; family Russulaceae; genus Lactarius; species Lactarius indigo. Next base: position 293,335 of record JAFKAC010000007.1, read on the forward strand.
AACAGTTGGCACCTCACAAACACGTTGGCTGGAGATACTGGCTTAGGATGCCAAGACAGGAGTTGTGCAAAGTTGGACGCCAGCACAAAGCCCCAACCGCCTCGTGCCACCATAGGTCATGAGGTTCTGAAAGATAAGCGACTCGTGACAGGGTGTGCGAAGTGGGACGACGTTGCGAGTCATTCTTACGTGTTCAAACGTATCAAAGACCCTCACGAAAGTAGCCAAGAGTGAATTATGGGGTGACAGTGCGCACACACGCTGTCTTCGAAGCTCTTGGAATTCTATTGGCAGCCCCAACCCCCATTGTTAGAAGTAGCGACGCAGGGGTTTGGCGTTTGAGGCCAATGTACTTATGGCTAAACTATGTGCAATTCAAGTTATGAGAAGCTATTCGGCGCTTGTATACATGTCAAGCCTATACATCGTATTTCGCGATGCGGGTCTGATCGCATGCGAACATTCGACAGAACGAACGCGCACGGTGACATTGGGATCTCTGAGAAAACATACTACAGTAGCGCCAAGAAGACAACAGTGAGTGCCCGATCGAGCGGATTGTGAGCCAAGATTGCTGACGTTACGACAGCCCGTGCGAGCCACGACCAACTAGACAAACTCACTCCTCAAAGAGGGCTGGGATCGAGGGATTTGGTTGGAGCTCCCCCCGACCTGTCTGACGATTGACTGATGCAAGTCAAAGTGGATTCTTGAGGCTGTCCATTGCGCCCCCTGCCATCCATCCATGTTGAGTAAGTGAGCAAAGGAAGATGGGTCTTCGATTTGATATCTATTGAGGAATCAGGTTTTCTAGCAGGTAAATTCCGCTGAACCGGTCGCCGTATAAAGTTCGGGGGTTGGTACAGCCTTGGAGCACAATAACCGGAGTAAGGGTCAGACCCGCCTTGTGTCCTTTTTCCGAACGAAAGGGGTGGATGAAGGAATGACTAAAGTCCACGGATGTGAGGAGACCGCGGCCTGCAAAAATGCGGATGGGGAAGAGTGGGTACGCAACGATTTCGTCCTTGGTGCTGAAAACCCCTGAGTGCTACAGTGCTTACTCCACATCGCTGACCGTGAGGCGCACCGGGATCACCCGTTCTTTCCGGAGGATGGTAGCGCTCGTTACTGCTGTGAGTTGAGAGCAACGAAGTCGCCAATTCACCTCGACTCACATACCCCGAATGAGGTCCATCCCCGTCTTATCACCAGCAAAAGAAGACCGTCGTCGTCGTTCACACCGCACGGAACGGTGGAGCGACTAGCAAACACGCTTCTTGCATATAGTCTTCATACAGCAGCTATTTCCAACGACTTTAAAAGCAAAAACTGCCGAAGGTCGATACGAGGGCTGTAGACAATTTAAAAGTCCGGCTTCTTGCATATATCGCGGCGGCCACCATCTTCTACGAACGCCTTGCCTCCACACTGCGCTCGTTCGCATCAATCACACTCTTTTTAAATTGCTCGCTGTCTTTCCCCCCTACATCGCCCCGTGGCGTGCGAACTGCGCGCGATAACACACTCGGCACCATTGGTACGCCGGCGACCTTCGATTGTCACTTTCTCGTCCCATAGTTCCCCGCGCGTTCTTGTGCCGCATGGACCTCTACTTTTCGCAAAAGGGTGCGAGGCGCAAATGAATTCCGAGAGTCTCTTCTTGCTGATACCCGCGTCCGCCTTCTTCCTCCACTGACCAGATGTAGTTGGCCCGCACGGGATCCTGTCCGCGGGCTGTCATGATTCAAATTCACTCTATACAGTTTACTTTCTTCTCGCCCCCTTTTTTGTGCTCTGATATCTAACACAACACCACTCTTGGCCATTTTGACAGCAGTGCACAAGAAGCATTTATTATCGCCGAAATTCTCTACGCCCCGGCTGCTGTTTTCCCGTGGCCTTAAGATGGTCTGTTCCTCCGCCGATCCATCGAATTTGTCTCCGTCCTTCTCCGCTATCTGACTTTAAAGCCACAATCATATTTCTTGCTCTTGCACCTCCACATGACTAACAGCTGTCTATATCGCTCCAAGATTTGCAAGTTTGGACCTCTTCCACTTTCCTGACTGCCCTGCACTTGAGGACACTCATAGGGCTCTGAGTCGCCCCTCGCGGAACTTCACTGTTACGCGTTCTAGCGGCACTCTCTGGCGGTACTGCTTATGCGCGCGCGCCTCCACCAATCACTGCGATCGTCACCTCGGCACGCTGCGCCGCGCCACAGGCAATACCCAGCATATCCCAAGCGAACTGATCTTGCGCGCGTTGGTGTGTGGCAGTGGCGTGAGCGCCGACGCTATCCACGTGATTGTCTCGTCGTACCGCCGGCTCTTACTAACATAACTGACCGTTTGTTTTGATGCCATCTCTTCCAATCATACAGAGAAAGCGGTGCCTTTTTCGCGCCCGGCCTCTTATTTTCTGATGTTCCCTCGGCTTACACTCGGCTTACCGAGTCAACGGTACTTCTATGATGGTTCCACGACCACGTCGCCGGGAGGAACTCAGACGCTGAGAGAAAAAAGGCTAGCGTGGGGAGTCTGCGGCAAACCCTCGCCGTGGTGGTGACTCGTCGGTTCTGGACCAGCGTTATCTATATATAGTCCTTTCTAGGGGTGTCTTGCCCTCCTCGATGACGCAAAAGCCTGACTGGAACTACGAGGCGCAATCTTTGAGGTGATAATGATGCCGTTAAGTGCCCCACACCCCTCTTTTTTTTCTTCATACCGGTTTGGTGCGCCACTATATCAGCCTCGGAGGGCTTGGCGTCCTATTCGGTCCGTTGAAACCCGCGGTGAAGCAGGGATTTCCCGTAGCACGCATCCTGTGCAGGCGTTAAGCGCGACATATTCAAAGCTTACGACCTGCACCGGCTCTTACCCGCTTTCGGATACTGGTCATCTCTCGCGCGCCTCTATCCGCGGGAAGTTTTCAACATTCACTACCGATTCCGTGTTTTTTTTGTTCATTTTCGTGCGCCTTGGGCTACAGAACTTTATGTTGCACTATGTTATACTAGATTTCCTTTTCTCGTTCAAATTTCATTCTCTACCTTTCCTCCAATTGCCTCCCCGCTCCTGAGTGGAAGTGGTTTTGCGTTGCATCAAGTTGCGGCGTGTTACTTGACGACTTTTCGTGACCAACGCTTTTAGTGTCGAGGGGACTGAGGCGCCGATGCGCGCCAATACGAGATGCACCTGTGCACGTGGTATTGTCGGTCGCGACCTTGGCTTTCTCGGGCAAGCTGTCAGACCTCTTCATTACTAGCTCCTTGTTACGTCGATGCAATACGTGACCATGACCTCTGCTTCATCTACAAGTTTGGAGTAAATTATCGTAAGACGGATTGTATACGTGGCCGTAATCTTAAATGGTACAGGTTGCAACCTGGATTGCAATCCGATGGGTTCCCCCCGACACACTGTGGATAGTATGGAGCGAACAGAGTTAAATGCGTGAGTTGGCCAAGAAAACAAGGTAACGGAATAAGGCACAGTCCCAATGGAAAAGTCGGAGTCAGTGGTAAAGAAAATACAAAAATGCCGTATGGGAGTTGAACAAATGAGGGGAAAAGCAGAGATGAAACGAGAGGGAGAGTATGTGTCCGCTAGTCCAATAGCCAGGCGAGGCATTAAAATAATTCTCCATGTCGACAATGTGCACCTTCTGGACGTGAAACGCTCACTGCGATGTATCCGACGCCATACGCCGTCTCCAAAATTTCCATCGCAACGCGTGCTTATGACTTGAGCCCTTGGAAGCGGGTAGTGTATGCCGTGATGACATGTCTTCTTCCGAATCAGGTGGCGTCGGGAGCGCACTAATACCGAGATTCGAGCGGATGTTTACGTCGAGTGATGGTGAGGTATGGGGATCGAGACGCGCGATCGGGGAAGTGGGTGGGGAATGCTGCGTCGGCGGAGGTGACGCGACGATGATGTCTGCCGCACCAGAAAGCCAAGCGCGGGGTGCCGGTTCGTCATCAAGACAGCCGCTCAATAGGATATCTGCGACCGTCCAGTTGATGTTCAGGCTCGGGGGAGTACCAATGGGTTCTGCAAAGGCGGCCGACTCTAAAAGACATGCACGTGCGGGTTCAAGCCCATCGGTGCTTTTGATTTCCAAGGCGGGCGGAAACGAAAAGGATAGAAGGAACGATTCGATGCTGTGCAAAACGCGATTGGCAACCGAGTTGCGCGGGCGAGGTGGAAGTAGATGCACGAGACGGGGTTTGATCTGCGGGCTCTGAGAAAAGGGGGTACCCGTGACGAGACTGTTGAGTGAGTCTCGAGAGCCAAGTGGTGGCGTAGGAGGCATCGAGTATATGGAGATGCGGCTGAACATCGAGCCTCGTTTGGAAGCCGAGGGGCGCGTCGGTGGAGAATGGGACGGAGGAGTGGCAGCGACGAGAAAAGGACGACTGATAGTTGTTACTAGAATGGCCTGCTTGAGGAGAGATTTGTCAGATATGTTGTGCGGAAGGAAGTTAATGAGCGCATCGAAGGGACGCTGGGATGAGTCAGGTGACGGAAGGGCCCGCTCCGAGCGGAGACTGAGCTTCTTGAAGAAGCTCCGCTTGCCAAGTGATGAGCCCGTGGGAGCGGAAGAAGCAGCGGAATCAAGGTGTGAAGTGGATGAGACGGGGGAGGGTGGATTGCTTTTGGAGTGTTGGCCAAGACCAAGAAACTTGGGGGGAGGAGTGAGGGCCCCAAACCCGTCCTGGTCACTCTCGGCGAGTTCTCTCACCCCAATACCGCCTTCCTTGCGCCATACGCGTGCGACGCGCTCGGCCCATTCGAGGGTGTTCACAAAACGGATGGCACCGGCCTGCTCCAAGCCAAGTGGCTCTGTCAGGCGGAGGACGCGGACTGCCGGTTGGACCTTGGGAGGTACCAAGGGGGGTTGATGGGATGCAATTATGAGAAGGGAAAACGCAAGGCGTTCCGAGTTGAATAGAGGTGCAAGGTCTTTTGTGCTTGGGACTGAATAGAATGAGGTAAAGGTGCGGTTTTCGTCAAGAGAGGACTACTGACCACCGAGGACCAGGATGACATCGCGCCTCGGATGGGAGGTGGAGGCGGTGTGAAATAGGCGTTCAGCGTTTAGGACGATTGGGTCTCGTTGACGGAAGGCGTTGTTAGAGAATGGGTCAGTGGGGAGTCTGGGGCGGATGAAGTCATGATTCCGCTTTGATTGGGGTAGTGTGGAAGTAGATGGCTTGTAGGATGTCGGCGGTGGGGGACGACGGGGGGAATACGAGGTGGTGGCGGCCATGGAAGAAAGAGAGGACGGGGGATGGACAACCCCAAGCGAAGCGAGGTGTAGGTGCGACTTGGCGGAGTGGTATTCAGCAGTCCCGGAGTGTGCAACACCTTATTTCAGAGCCGTGCTTCCCCGGCCAGGTTTCGTCCTCGTGGTCCGGCCCGGTTCTTTGCCGAGCTTGCAACTACATGAGCTTCTCAACTAGGGAAGATGCACGTCTCCTCTCCGCCGCTCGTATAGTACACTCCTTGCCACTGCTCCACACCATCTGGTAATTATATCGGCCATTGCGTTTCGCCTATCACATATCATTCCTTACCTTAGATCTTCTCGGAATGAATGGTAGCGGCCATCAACCGATTTCTGGAATTTTTTCCCCCGTCTTTGCTTCTTCGCTGCTTCTCTCTGCTGTGTAAACATGCCAGTTCACTATTCAATGTCCTGTCGCGTATCTTCTCGGCTCGGTTTGGTCTCAGCTTGTGTCGATTCACCCGCCCCTTGCGACGTGACGTGGATCTTTCCGCCACAGACGTACATGAAAACTAAACAGGCATCGGTCTTGCGAGAGTGAGGGCACAGAAAATGTGTCCCCACTGGTCAGAGTGGAAGCCATTTCTGTTATGACAACCTATCCCTCCCACGTGTGTGCCCCCATCATGATCACCCATTACAGTAAGTGCCACAGTATTTTGTAAGCACCGCCCAAGCGCGAAATTATTGTTCACACCAAGGGAGCGCCGCATCTCACCCGTTATTACTCAGTTGCGCCCTCTACCTTACCTCGGCTGCGTGTCCTGTGCGCGGTAACCGAGCCTCCCTTCGGTTCATATCCCAACCTTCTCAGAGCTGCTGGTCTGGGCGAGGAAAGCGGACGTTACTCCTGCTCCACTCGCCTTCTGTTCCTCCCCGCGGGATCGCACATTCCCTTGACCTCCCATCCTCGGCTCATCCCACGGTCAGCTAGTGGGCTGCTCCAATCCGGCAGGATCAACCTCTCCCCCTCGTCGCTCCGCCGGCCGCCGTGCGAACACTGCCTTAAGTTACCCACAGTCACAATCAGCCCCCTTTGCCCATCTGCCCAACCCCCTTCCTCAGCCCATCACCCCTTACTGATCGGACACCCTGTCAGCGTCCCCGACCCTTGTCCTGGGGTTAGCAACCCCGTCACGTGGTCCATGCCGTATTGCGCCGAACCGCATCGACAAAGTACCTCGCAGTAATTGGTCAATTGGTCATCCGCTTGTCTCCGTCGTGAGATTGGCATCAACGTGCTCGGTTTCGTGGTCTTGATTGGTCCATGAGTCTGTTGGTTCTGTTTCTCTAATAGAGGACAGTCCCCGGGGCGCGGTCTTAATCAAATATCGCAGGCACCGAAGGACATCACAGCGTCACACATATCGTTGTGAAAATGTAGTAAGAGTTTATGTATGTATACAGTAGAAGTACAACATAACCACCGTCCCCAGATGAGTGATAAAAAGGTCCTAATTAATGTCTGCAAGCGATGCGCGGGGTCCCACTCGGTCCTCCGCTTATATTATGTGTGTGCTCTCGATCCTCTTCTATGTTTGACCGGCCGGTTTCTTACTCGGCCACGACTTCGCGTACCCACTTGCCAATCTCCTTCCAAACGCCTTCTCGAACGCGTTCGTCCCACGCACCCATGATCAGAATGTCGTGCACCGCGTCTTTAGCCCACACCATCCGCACGCGCACGCCATCGTACTCGAGCGCTCGCTCCAGCGCGACCACCTCACGCTCGAGCCGCTCCGCGTCACCCACCACGACCATCGCTCTCGGAAATTCGGTGAATAGGCCCATTCCCGGCGGTAGGCGGATGAACGGATTGCTCGCCGGGGTGCGGACGTCCGGGCACCTGGGGTCGCCATTGACGGCACAGTCGTACGTTTTGATGCCCTCATCATGGTAGTCGCGCGAGTCTTTGTGTGGGCCTAGCGGCTCGAGATCGATCATGCCCTCCGTCGTTCCGTGGAACACCGAAAGCACCCACTCACTCGCGGGTGAGACGTAAGGCGAGTAGACCATTTCGACCGGATGGTGGCCAAGAAATGTACGTGAAAGTAGAGCGCGTGGCTCTGGGGTGTCCAGTAAGTAGTCCGTCTCGGCGTGTGGCCGCGGCCGACGTGAGGCGGGTACCTGAGGGAGGGTATGTGCTAATGAGCAAAATAAATGACATCAGCAAAGCTGAACCCGGGAACGAAGATGGTGCGTACACGGGTCGCAAGAGGGCGACAAAAGGAGCATCCCGTCTGGGACAGGGAGTACACCTTCATCTCTAATCCAACGAGAAAGTGCTAATACGAGATTCCCGCCTGCGCTATCGCCAATGAGAATTATGCGTGGGCGATAAGCTGAAGTGACTGGATCGGCGTTTACTCCCGACAAATGAGAAGAGCCGATAGATAAACGTGGCGTTGCATCATTTCCGCTGATCACTGGGTCGACCGAGTCAGAGTGCTTGTGATGTCCTGTAGTGGTCTCGAAGTGCTGTCGGTGTTCGGCATCAGCTACCGGGGAAGCCACCGTGCCTGACTGGAGCGTAACATTATTGAAACGCGTTTTACAATCCAAAACTTGATCTACGCTCGGACTAAATGTGGCTGGAGCGGTATCATGTAGTGGCGTGGACACCGGCGCGTGCCTGTGACAAGGTATGGGGAGATCCGGGTAATGGTACTTGCCATCTGGGCCTTTGCGCGCACCAAGATGGTGCGTAACGATGTGCGCATAGACAGCCGCAGCATCTTGTAAGGCGCCAGGAATGGGTGCGTGTTGCAATAGTCTGTATTCGACGGCTGAACGAAGGTTGAGATCGCGAGAAAAGACATTGTGCTTTAAGACGCACCATGAATCTCTTCAAAGAGATTGTCCTGATAAAGTACATTAGCACCGCAAAGATGCACCCGAATCGGCGTGACGCGTACCTTCATCAGACGGCGGGGTATACGGGAAGTACCAGAGCTCTCGTGGGCGGACATATGACAGTATCCACCTCCATGCAGGTATATCCCAATCATGTGAGGGGGAGAGTCAACTGCGTCTGCCTCCACATCCGCATCCGCATTGGAGTGAAGTACTTCTGGTAGATGTGCGTCTAGCTCGGAAAAATTGGGTAGTTTGTACTGAGAAGCGGGGGTGGAGGAGGCCGTAATGCAATCATTGACATCAAATTTAGAAGCGGCTGTGGGCACATTGTTGGGAATAGACTTTGGGGGATAATGATCTTCGGCCGCACTTCCACCTCCGCCTTGGAGCAGACTGCGCATACGCACTGCAGGAGAAGGAACTCTAGGCCATATGAAAGTACCGACCCTGAGACATTGGACCTCACTGTCGTCAACGACACCGGTGCGGAGTTCGTCAGAGAGAGGTGGGACCCAAGCGAAGCGGGTCTCCTTGAGTGACGTTTCATCTGGTTCTTGAGTAGGATCACGGGTTCCCCAGGTGACCCCAGCTACTTCGGTGACCTTGGAGATGCGCTTGGTGAATTTGACGACGATGATCTGGGTAATGGACCATGAAGGACGAGGGCGGAAGGAGCGAGGGAGAATGGCATAGTAGATGGCCCAAAGTGGTACGAGGAGGAGGGTTGTGAAGAGGCGCTGAGAGACATAAACGGATTTTAGAGGCTCGTGAGCCCAGGTGAGATGCTGCTGGTGAGGGTATACTGGAGTCTTGTCGTACATCGTGGTCAAGAGGGAAGGAAGAAGAGGTAGTTGTGCTTAAAAGACCATTTAGAATGCGCAGCAGGGGGGACGTGTGTGGTGCCATTCCCACCGATTGGCAACGAGATGGAACAGGAACACAGCACAAGGAATCGATCACGTGACCAGAGATACTCTACGGTACATGGTACACGGTACATGACCCTGATTCAACGGACCGGATCGTGGAGCATGGCTAGGATGACATCAGTGACCCACCGTAGAATGCAAGCCTGGGTTAGGTGGAACGTCTTGAGCACCGAAATGTTCCGAAAAGGACCACGCTCCAATCTTGACGCGGGTTCTCCGGAAACGGTCGATCGCATTCCGAGAATAATTTCTATTCCGGGTTAACCATACCCCTCGGGATAGAGAAAACAAAACACCAAGACACTGGGAACATTGGAACAATCATAAGAATCTATGAGTAATATCGGGTGAGATAGGGAAACGAGGTACACTTCTTTTTATTCAGACGCAGGGCCGACGGGCGATGGTGTCGGGTGTGGCTGTGTCACGCTGATGATTGCTGACCAGATCGTTAATCGGCTTTGCGTTTGCCAAGGTTGCGCACTCGGTCATTCTGTGTCATCTGTGGAACGCAGCTTACGCAGGATGATTCCCCCTTGCCGGGTCTAGGGTCCTCCTCTCCTATATAATCTGGTCCAATTCCTTCTCCATTCCTTACCTTTACAGTTTGTTCCATTTGTTATCTGCCCCTCCTACTGAATTCACTCTTAATTCCTAATGACGACTCTCCTCTCCCGTTTTCCATTCGACACGTCTGCTTTCAACCCTAAAAGCCGTCTCTCAAAGCTCAGTGAGTACTGGCGGACCCCAGAGCCAACCACTCAGTCAACATTGGCCGCCCCCGTCCCCACTGCTACCACCCCTACCCCACCCGCCACCACCGCCACCCCACCTTCCTCTACCTGTACAGCGAGAGGTTCCCAAGCAGTCCATACAGAGCGAGCCTTCCGTACCCAAGCCAACAGTATCTGTGCCCCCTACTTCTGAGGCACAAGATCCAGACTCAGCCGACATGGAGGAGCTTGACTTCCAGCAGCCATCTACTTCCGCCCCCGCACAAGCCGCCGATGTTGAGGCTGATAACGCCACTGGTGACAAGGCCGGTATTGCTGAATTGATCGCCCAATACGGTTCATCTTCTGCGACTTCATGGCTCGAGTTTGCTCGTTACAAGATATGGCGTCCCAGCGTCCCTATCCCACAGTCTTCCTTCCCCCCCGTACAGGGTTACCTCCGTTCCGATCCTTTCGTTTTCGCTTGGGGTAACCCGATCGTTTCCGACCCTGCTGCCCTGGAGGCAACTTCTGTCCGCATTCATTGATTGGGCCAGGTCACAAAAGCTCCGTCCGATCTGGCTTTGCGTCGATGGTCAGATGGAGCAGGTCCTTGGCGGTCAAGGTTCCAAGTTTGCCTGGAGTGCGCTCAGTTGTATCGTCGAGGACTTCCTTGACCCGCGCTCAGTCGTTGAGCTTGCTCACTCACATGGAGGAGGGTCTGAGGTCAAGGATTTCAAGAAGAATTTGCGCCGCGCGGAACGCGAGAACGTTCGAGTGCGCGAGGTCCAGCCCGACCAGTGGACCGATGCGATGAAGCATCAGGTCGAGGAAGGCATTGCCAATTGGAAGAAGAGCAAGACCGGTATCCAGATTGCATCCGTAAGTCACCCTCCGGCGCTTCCCAACTGCTGTTATTTTAACCTCTACCCAATACAGACTTCTTTCCAGCCCTGGCTCGACTTTGAGCATCGCAGGTACTGGATCGCCGAGAAGGACAGCAACATCGTTGCACTCCTCGTCCTCGCTCGTATCCACCACAAGCAGTACCAGATCAAGAACGCGGCGTCGTTCCCCAATGCGCCCCGTGGTACTTCGGAAGAGATCATCTATCCGCGCGATGACAGATCTGCAAGACGAGGGCGTGGTCCCTGACGAGTCCGATCGCAAATCGGAGGACGGCGCGCTGTTGTGGACCAAGACCGACATCGAAGTTGCTCGCAAGATCGAGGAGAACTCTGGTCACTCGCGTTCGCAGAGCGTCGACTCAGGACGTTCGGACTCCCCGCTCCGCTCAGACAGTTCGTCGGGCAAGGCATCGCCCACCGGCATCCGCCACGGCGGTGTCGCTGTCACCTTCGGCATCACGGCTTCGGACTCGCTTACACCCGTCGACAACTTGAGTGGCTGGAAAATCACCTGGCTCAGCAAGACCTACAACAAGGTCATCGGGCTTACAGGCTTGACGCGGCGCGGCGATTTCCGAGTACGTTCACTGTTCGTTTGACTCGATCTTTACTTGGTGCTGACTCACTTGTTTCACAGAACAAGTTCCACTCACAGCACATGCCGATGTATGTCTGCTATCCTGCTGACGAGGGTTTCGGCCTTGATGGTGTAAACAAGCTTATCAAGTGCCTGCGGCAATAAGCGATTCTCCTGGTGCTTCGATGTCCCGCTTTTTCTTCTTTTCAAGTTGGTTACCCCTATACACTAGTACCGCATAATTGTACCCACAACGATACGTTCAACCACATATCTGCTGATATCACTTGCAATCCTGCCCATTAACATACACTTTTCTTGTTCTTCGTATATATAGCACTCCTCTGTTGTAGTTGTTGTCTGTTAATGTAGAATTATTCATGGTTACGTGATTACGATGAGTCGAACGCATCGTGTATAACTTGCGCCTTCATGGTGAGATGTCGTAATCGTGTGGAGTCTGAGGCAGCAAAATTTCTCATCTGTACTTTTCTGTACAATGAAAGATCTATCCAGACCATATGACAGCCGAGTCGCATTCCTTCTCCCGTCTCCTCCCGATTCCGTGAAGTCGGGATGTTGAGTGGTTCCGTCGAGTACGTCGGGTGTCGGGCATCTAGGCACTCTCTGAGGGTTATCAGAAGCTCCGGCCGGCTCTACGCTCAAGCTGCGATCCCCGACGACTCGGGCTCGGAGGCGAGTGTCAGTCATCTGCCGTCACGTCGCTGTCAAGTCAAAGTTTTCGAAACATCGATCCACAGCCGACAGCCCCCATTTTCACTCGACTCGATTCCGTTCCATCACCCTGTATCTCGGGCTCGGGCGGGCACTGCAGGAAAAACAAGGAAATGAAAGAGTTGATGGTGAGCGCGTGACTGCTATGAATCTAGAACTCTGGATCTAGACTTCATTTATTTATTTTAGGTGAATTTGAATTCTATCCGATTGCGCGCATAGGGACGAGGGGCTTGAGACCTAACCTCAGTTCGAAAATTGAACTTGTGTTCGTAGTCAATAAAACGCGGGGTTTTCTGGCCTACCACCCCCTCATCATCCTTTGGTTGCATTCATGAGGACATGTGATAACGATGATACATCATCATCTGGCGTTGCATAATGGTCGGCTTGTAAAGAACGATTCTTGGCGGAAACCTCATTAATTATTAGCCTTACGCCAGAAGGCCCACCTTTCTCGGAACTGAGTGGGGTTTCTTGCCTGGAATCTTCGTGAACGGGGACGTCCGTGCATGTATTTCGTTCGGGAACACGGGTGGGTCACTTTCGCTTCATATATTGGATCTTGCTATACTGAAACATGAACTCTTGCGCGAACTCATTGGCGCTAGAGGAAAAGAAGGAACTTCAAAGGTAAAAATATACCGACAGGTATAGTAGCCCGAGTCCGTTCGGAGGTTAACGAGTGCCACTCGAAACTCAAATTACAATTACGCGAGGTTGGCAGGGCCGTGACCTTTGGACCCTGGTCCAAAGGAACCCCACCTCGGGTCCGACCCTGGTCCCACTCCGGTCCATAGATGAAAGATAAGTCATCGCTAGGTGGGAATCGTGGAGTTGTGCTCGGAGACGTTTATATGTTTTTGGTGTTTTTATGTTCTTACCCCGTCAAAGCGCCAAGCCGTGCACCCTGACTGGCAGCATGAGAAAAGGTGTTTTAATCCGTACGGCTTTCGGTCGTTGTTAATGTGGTATCTGACTCGCCAAATCCTTTCTCTGAGTGAAATGTCTCAAATGTGAAATCTGGAAGTCCCTCAGTCACACTAAGGTGTAAGCTACTGAGGGAAACAAGGACAATCTTCACTTATTAAATTGCTTCACCGTCTGTTTTTCAGTAATTACCAGATGGCCGAAGGATTGCACAGAAGATTATATCTTAGCCACCGTGTCCTCCCTTGTACAATGGTACAGAACGGTTAACCTATGTAGAACGTCATTGTCGTGGTGATCACCTAAGGGGATGTGCTTCGTATCAGATCATCATTTGTGCCCCCAGGAAGGGTTACCCGGAGCACAAGGAATTGGTCATCGTTATCCAAACCTGCATCGAACGGTTCACCACCGAATATACCGTGCGTCGACATGAAGTCATTGTCACCCTACGGGAGAAGCTGTCAGTGGTAATTACAGACAGGCTGCGGGGCACTTACGGTGGTGAAAAGGAAAAAGTCGTCAGGTGCTGCAGGATCGAACATTGGTGCGAGGGTGAGCGATTCCCACTTTGCATTAATCAACGCCTGACTCGAGGGATCGCCTGAGTCGAAATTTCAACCCCTCCTCCTTTTTATCATTTGGTGATCAGAACGCGTACCATCGTGTAGGCTAAATCGCGCCAGTTGTTTGCTGTCGAGATAGTTCACGAAGCCGACGTATATCGCTGGAACGACGCAGCTGGACAGCACGCCATTGGGTGCAATGGGTGGCTCGGACTGTCGAACGAGGTGCCGTGAATGTCGGTTGCGCCTGCGGTCGAAATCAGCTCTGCACGCCTAATGTTAACCAACCCAACAGCGCCCGGTACTGACGGGTGGGGCATCGACTTATATTCTGATAATGCCACAACTCCGCCGTGGGTCCATTATTGTCACGGGCGAGTACGAGGAACACCCCATCTTTAATGTAGTGCAATTCATTCGCGGGAAGCTTTTCGCCGTAACTGTCAAGCGGTAAAGGCACAACCCACTCGCCAACGAGCGACAGCCGTTTCGTGCTAGCTAGAGAGATGTCGTAGGCGAGTAGCATCAGGAAAAACCTACTTCGATAATTTGTCGATAATTATGATAGGCTAGCGATAAATTATCGATAAATTAGATTATCTCCATTATATTATATTAGATTAGATTAGCGTAACCTCCTGATAAATTATCGAAAAATTATCGATAATGGAAGATAATACCATGCTATTCACAGATAGCGAGCGATAATTTTACTACAATAATCCACAAATAGCGGAAAGATAATGGAAAGATAATTCACAATATTCACGAACAACGAGTGATAATTTCGCTACGCTACCACAATATTAGATGCTAATTAGAATAGAACCCGATCTTTTTTTGTCCTTTTTTTAAAAATTTTAATCCAGGCACCAGCTACAAAGTATGGTAAAAAAAAATAGCAGTTGAAGAACTTGACGCTTTGGGTATGCAAGCCAGTTGACTGTCAACAATACATCAGTGGGAATATTCGGGACATTATAAAAAGAACTTACAGTTGGCTAAAAAGTTGCGTGTTGAAGCTTGACGATGGCTTATCATTCGAGTAAATCCAGGTCAAGTTCCGTGATTTGAGAACTCAAGGATGGGTCACTGCCGACGGCGCTGCTGCCATATGCAACTAGTTAGTCGATATCGCAACATATTAACAATTGTGGACTCACCAAGCCTGAGAGTAGATACTTGACATCATTTTGTGAAATGCGTTGCTCCGCTGGTTCCGAATGATTTCAAGTGTAGTCACATGACCTTGATAGACACCAAAGTATGCGTTTGCTGAAAATTCCGCTGCTTGCTGTACCCCAGTACGCCACTCAATTATGGATGCATATAGCTGGTAATTTAGGTTAGCATGTTCATGCACGAAGAGAAATTGAGTACTCACAGCCGTTGAAACCAATGCAACCATTGGAATTGGTACCTCACACACTGTCACTCCATCATCACCAGTATGGTGAGGGAACGCTTGGTCAAATCGGACACTAAAAGAGGCGTTTCCAGTTCCTCCAATGAAATACAGATCATGGATGACCTGGATGATCCGTCAGTTGCGATATGGTTGCGACTGCATTACGAGCCTATTTGCACCGGGAACCTGATAAAGGTTAGATGGGTCACAGCTAAATAAAACGTACTCACCTTTGGTCCCTTTGGGTACACGTATTTATAACCTGAACGTTGCCATTCAACGACATTAACGATGTCCTCTGGTGCCATAGCTGCAAATTCGCCCAAAATGATTGTGTTGCAGCAGTCTTTTACCTCACTGCGGAAAAGAGGGATCCGGGCGCGCACCTTCGAAACAAATGTCAGTTTGTGGTCTTCGACATGAGAAGAACGTACAACAGGGATAAATTTCAACATGTAGTCTCCATCATCGAGGAGGCGCTTCTGGATGGAGAGAGCAGCAGGGCAATTCTTCTGGGCAGCAATATTAAGTGCCTGTCGGACAAACGAGATGATAAGGATGCCATGCGGGAATGCGTTGACGAAGAGTAAAGAAAATTGGACATCTTCAATGGCACTTTGAATGACATCGCGTATCAATTGACTTTGCTGAGTAACCTTGACTTGGGTCACGCCTGGAGGGAGAACAAGGTTAGTCTCGGCAGGCCAGGCCGACGATGACTCGATTGTCGCCTGCCCCTGTTCGCTGCTCGACCCAGCTGGCGCTACAATTTGCTCAGTTGAATGTAAAGATCGCGTGCGGTACTGGTGCTTACCTGTAGTCTCGAAAGAGCCAATGTTCACAGGTGACGTGTCGTGGTTGCTAGACAATGTCTCAGTACTGACTGTCTTCCTCACAGGTGTGGTACGACTATCAGAAATGGCCGGATCCAGCCAGGATGGACTCTGCAAAGATAGGTGTGAGGGGCAAGTTTGAGAGGCATCATTGGACACACCTCAGCTGCCATCGCCTTGTGGATCTTGGCTGGTGGTCCTTGGGGGAGGTCAGCTAGGTCGTCCTCGTCATCAGAGCCCTCCTCAGTCGTAGGGTAGGTATCGTAATCCCTAGGGTCGGGATCAAACCTGGGTGCTGAGCCAAAGACATATGGACGAGAAGACAAGGATGTGGCTGACGTGGAATGAAAAAATGCGTAAGTTGTTTGTTTTGGGACATACAAACATATTATGTCAGTTGTTCTCACTGAGTTGTGCCGCGCGTTGGGCTCCCTCACTCACCCCTGCAATGCCTCTGGATGGTGACTGTCCCTCCGTCTCAATCTCGCTAGCCAAGTGAAATATCATAGGACGACCACGATATGGACCTTTAGACACCAATCAGGTAGGTTATCTTATCTGGTGACATTGTACTTACCGACATTCCGTGCCTTTTTAGCAGGAGTGGGTTGAACTGTGGCAGGGATTCCGGGACTGTCGTTGAGGGAGGTTGAGGTGCGTTTCCCTTTCCCTTTTTATTATGTGAGTTATTGTTGACTCGGGCACATCTTGGACTCACCTGTTAGTCTCCTTTGGGTCGGAGTTAGGCCATTGGCGTGTTGAACGTTGACGTCTTGACCACCGACGCTGACTTGGCTTACTGTATTTGTTTGCATAGCAGAATGGCCCAATGAAGCGTGACCTCCATTGACACCCTCTGATGCCAGTGCCTGAGTCTCCTGGATTCGCTTTGACTTGCGCATGTGTGGTGCCATTGGAAACGAGAAAACAAATGAGGGAATGAGAACAAGTGAAATGGATATGTGAGTATGACACGGAACGACAGGAATTTGGATGAGGTCTCAACTCCAAGGTGTGTATCGTATTTATATCGATAATTCTGGTGTGCTGATTAAAAGGACCCCCAATGTACATCGACGCATTCACCATTCTTCCCCCTTCCCTACTAGCACCGTCTCGAGCGCATCAATGATCCGATGCCCTGGCTGCGACAAGTATTTCACACACCAGGGACACTCTCAGCACATTGCCAAGACCTGATGCCGCGAGTGCAGTAATTTGCATCGGTCGCTGCAAACTCAGTCGACATTTCGACTAGTGCATGCGGGATCATCTGTAGCACCAAATACCAGCGCCGAACCATGGTGCATGGCGGATGAGCCTATTGGGGACAAGTCCGATGAATCGGATCCAAACGACAACAGATCCAGCTCTGATTCGTCATCACAACAAAGCCACGAGGATGCCGCAGCAGATGGCATTGACGAAGGTAAGTTTTTCACAGCATACAACGTGGCACACCCCATTAATCTCATAATAGATAGAGCTGGTGATGAAACTGATCGCATAGGTGATGTTGACTCGACAGATGCTAACGTGTTCGAGGCTATCCTTAGGGGGAGGAATTTCAGTTCCGTGGTCACCCCCGAACTTGAACATGCCAATGAACATCAGTCCTCATCGCCACCCCCAGAGCCCTCAATTCCTGAGGCTCATAATCCAGACGCAAGGCCAACCTTATTCGTTGAGCGCTTTTCTCATGGTCACCCCGGCGCTCCATTGGACGGTACACATCAAGCTCCCTCTACCTATGGGTCAACACACCACGAGTTGGGGGACTCAGAGTGGGCCCCCTTTCAGTCCCAATCTGACTGGGAGTTTGCACGCTGGGCGAAGACATGCGGGGCGACAGCTTCAGCTGTCACGGCACTGCTTGCAATCCCTGAGGTACGGGAATGATCTTTCCCATTAACGTCGCTAATTTTTTATTCTGGAAGCTTGTCGACAAGCTTGGGTTATCATACAGAACAAGTATCAAATTGAACAACATCATCGACAAGGCGCTGCCTGGGCGCCCGGCTTTCTGGTGTGAAGATCTCGATATGGGAGGCGAGCGCCTTCAATTTCACTATCGCGAGATAATTCTGTCCATCCAGGCCATTTTTGGAAACCCCGAATTTGCGCGCAAACTTGTCTTTGCCCCAGAGAGGCACTACACCGATGCTGAGCGAACATGCCGAGTTTATAATGAGATGTATACGGCCGATTGGTGGTGGTCTGTACAGGTGCGTAATTAGTTCACTATTCTGGTTCAGATACTTACAGACCAGCACTAGATATCGCTTGAGGCACGCCGTCCTGGTGCAACTGTCATTCCACTCATCATTTCCTCCGACAAAACCCAGCTAACACTGTTCCGGAATAAGGAAGCGTACCCAGTTTATATGGGGATTGGCAATATACCTAAGGAGGTTCGCCGAAAGCCATTGCGCTATTCGCAAATGTTGATTGGGTATATTCCGACAACCAAGCTAGCTGGTATCACAAATAAGGCTGCTCGTCGTCGTGCCATTGCTAACCTTTTTCATTCATGTATGGAAAAGGTCCTTGGTCCGATCCATGCTTACGGTGAAACAGGCATAGCTATGCTGAGCGGCGATGGGACTTGGCGCCGCTGCCATCCCATTTTTGCCGCCTTTGTTGGCGACTACCCAGAACAGGGGCTGGTCACGTGCACCCGCTATGGGCGCTGTCCAAAGTGTCTTGTTCCAGCTGACCAGCTCGGCGATTACACTAACTTCCCTGCTCGGAACCATGTGGACATGGTTGACACATACATGTCGGCAAGTGAAGACATACGCCAATTCCGTGCGGTCTGCCACGAAGCCGGACTGAAGCCGGTTTTTCGTCCATTTTGGAACGCGCTCCCACTTGTCGACATTTTCCTATCCATCACCCCGGATGTGCTTCACCAGCTACTCCAAGGCATTGTGAAACATGTCAAGGCTTGGCTAATCGCGATCTTTGGGACAGCAGAAATTGATGCACATTGCAGGTCTTTGCCGCCCAATCACCATATCACGCTGTTCGCCAAGGGCATAACGACCCTCTCACGCATTTCAGGAAAAGAGCACAAGAATATCTGCCGGTTCCTCCTCGGACTCATCATCGACTTAGCCATTCCAGGTGGGCAACTGCCTTCGTGTGTGATTAGAGCCGTGCGTGCGCTGCTCAACTTTGTGTATCTAGCCCAATATCCTTCCCATACAAGACAAACACTTCAACGCCTCGAAGAATGCCTCGCTCGCTTTCATGAAAACAAGGATGTTTTCATTGACCTTGGTGTGTGCCAGCACATGCGCATCCCAAAGATCCACAGTTTACTTCACTATCACTCTTCGATCACACTATTCAGCACCACCAATAACTATAACACGGAGCAGTCCGAGCGGCTCCACATTGACTTTACGAAAGATGCGTACCGTGCGACAAACCAGAAAGATGAATATACTCAGATGACAGCATGGCTAGAGCGGCGCGAAAAGGTACGAATGCACACAGCATTTGTTGAATCACGAATGCAGAGCCATCTGACAAGCCCGCCAACATCCACGACTCCTATTGGACCCTTACAAGTTGGCGCACGGTTTCTCAAGATGACCCAGCATCCAACTGTCAAGGCTGTCACATTCGACGAACTGGCAATGAACTATGGCGCCATTGATTTCCAGGACGCGTTAGCGGATTTCATCGCTCTCATCAACTACCCTAATGCCTCAGCTGTGGCGTTGCGTTCTCGGGCAGCTGACACGCTCTTACCATTTCGGTCGGTGCCCGTCTTTCACCGAGTCAAATTCACTTCTAGGGAGAAGTCAGAAGACTCGGAAGTCGTTGACAGTGTGGTTATTCGGCCGGTGCAAAAGGACGCACATGGATGCACAGTACCTGAGCGGTTTGACACCGTGCTTGTCCGTGGTAGACAAGACATCATGCATGGAAACAACGGTTAGTTCCGATCATATTTTAGTCCACACATACAATGTCACGCCTCTGCGGGGGCGTGGTCTTCTGTAATGGCTTCCTGTCACGTGGCAGTCGACAGCCAAGTCGGATCGGCACTGTGTGCAACGACTCCTAAGGTCCTTGGTAATAGCTCCTACGCTGAGGTAGCTAAGTCTGTACCAATCCCCCTGTGCTTAAGGTGGGAAGGTCCTTCTGTAACAGCCCCTTGTACTAAGGTGACTGAGTCTGTTAGCAATGGACGAGCGCGGAGGCCTTAGTCCAAAGATCACGTGTCACTGGGCTGACCAGTAAGACAGGAGGAGGGTGAGAGCGAAGTCGAGGGGAAGCCTGCACAGAGGCTGAGAGGGGAATGACCCAAAGAAGGTGAGGGTCAAGGGTCAGGGTCAAGGGCTTGAGTGCTGAAGGGACTGAGGCACTCAAGGAGTCAATGGAGGTACAACGCAGATGATTGATTAAGCCAAAGCTAAGGAGCTAAGGCGCACTACAGGGTTCCTTATATAGTACAGGATTGCGCCTGAGCGCATAGTGCTACTGGTTGCTATAGATAGAATGATGTGCTGGCAAGATGGTGTCAACGTTGTGCAAGCTGGTGTCATGCCAGCAAGGCAGAAGAAAGGTAGACAGGAATAGCACAGAAGGTGCTAGAATGATCAGATAAAGAAGAAGCATAGGTTCAAGAAAAGTAACAGTCAAGATAGAAGATGGATTAGATAAGGACAAGAAAGGAAAAGTAACAGGAGGTTCGTGACATACAACCCAACTCCACACTGGCAGGTAACCGAATAGGACAAGTTCGTGTTGTCTTCCAAATCCCGAGCAAAGTCATCCACGATATCTTCCTCAATGACGCCCCGACTCATCTCGCCTACATCGAATGGTTTTCACCACTGTCTCCGATGCCAGACGCCAATCACCTTATGTATAAGGTGTCTAGGTTATTTCAAGGTGGCCGCCGGCGTGCCACAGTCATTCCGGTAGATGATATAATGGGCAGTGTTCATCTTATCCCCCGATTTGGACGAGCTACTCCCCAGGACTGGAACAGCTTCTCGGTACTTGAACGATGTAGTACATTTTATGTTAATCCATTTAGCGACCGGGATAATTATCTCAGGTTTTCATAGATAGTCGGTCAATAATTGTGATAAATGGATAATCGGGTCTGCAAAGCGCTGTTTAAGGGTGGGTAAGCCATGCTTTCCGTGAGCTCTTGCATCATGATCTTCACGAAAATGTGGCTTGAGCTCGTGGTGTCGTCCTCGTTCATCTTGATCGTCTGCAGAATAGCCCAAGAGATGGCGTCATTCGCAAAGAGATGCCCACAAAGCCACGCAATGTTACGCAGGCGGTTCATCTCATGTCAGTGGATTGTCCCATAGTATGTCTCAAAGGCTCTCTCATAGCACTCGCACCATACGTGGTTTAGCTTGCAGAAACGTTCGCTGGTGAGGCTGTAGAAGGTTGAGTAAGAGCGCTCTTGGTCGGTCAATAATTGTGATATATTTTAATAAATTAGACGGCATTAATTGGTGTCCAACTTATGATTGATTATTGATGCATTATCTCCATTATATCCTTTATCACTAATTTATCCGGGCATTATCTCTGGCTAGCGCGGGAGGTTTTTCCTGATGCGCCACTAGTCGTGTGTAACAGCTGGTCTTCTTCTCACTTCCACCGTCTTGCACGGATGCGGACTGCAGAAGCGCGTACAGCATGTTTCCGTCCGAGGAGATGGTCAATCCCTCGAACCCTAGGAGACGACGTCGACTATCATCATCGGATAAGCGGGAAGGAAATGTAGTAAAACTAGCCTTGATTTCCACCGCGCCCCGTGACCGAGTCGGAGTCAGAGCCAAAAGACAGCTGTCCCGCGGAGTCAAGTGGTACAATTGCTTGTGGCGGCTGGATAATCCGGATCAAGTCGCCGAATTCGTCGAAGTAGTAGACGTATGGCCCATACTCGTCCAAAACCTACGCAGCCTCTGTAATTAGAAACAACAAATAGATAAACAACGAAAGACGAAATCGCACGTTCCGCTAGGGGCAAGGGCCAGCCCCTCGAAATCAAGAGAGGTGGTTATAGTATGACGAAGGAATGGGTAAGGGAGGGTCTGCCAGTTGTGACCTCGGGTATGATTGCCGAACGTCTACCTCGTGCATCAAGGCCAGTGGTTTCCAAGCCACCACGTTTGTAATACAGTAGAGTGTCCAAATAGGAGAGCTGTCCAAATAGGAGAGCTGGAGCGTCTGTTGGGCAGCGGCGAACAACAGCGGAGTAATAAGGTGTCAACGTGAAGTCAATAAGCAGCTGCCGGCCCTGGTGATGGATTGTGAGGCCTTTACTGTAAGCCCAATTAATTTATGCGTGTCCAAGACAAGAGGAAGACGGTGCGCACCCGTTGTTACCCTGATCGGGTTGCATGACAAGCTGTCCAGTGTAGGTCCCACATGGGCCAGAGGAGAAGGGCGACAGCGCGATCGCGCTATCGATTCAATCGTGTCACCTAATTTGGTATTCAGTCTTCCTATCATAGCAGAGTGACGATCACATGACCACAAACCAAGTCGACTCCACCGCGTCGGACGGGATGAACCCGAATGCGGCGAAGCCTTAAGTGATCAAGCTATCAAGATTTAGTTGATTGGCGTCTTGAGGTGGGACACTTACTTTATTGACGTACGTTTCTCTGTTGAGAATTAAGGACGTGGCGTGCGTGGCTCTTTCAGTATGAGTATGATTGAGTGCCAATGGGACTCCCACTACGGCAGGCGTACTGAAGGCGAGCAGAGACAATGGGAGGGCTAAGAACATATTGTGTTCCCACTCTCGGATGCAACATTGACCTGAACTATTTATTTATGCGTCTATTGCAGTTCTTGTTCCATCAGCAATCCAAGGTATTACGTTCATGGAACCCACCAGATTCATGTGCCCTAGAGTCCCCGTTCCATTCCAAACAGTTACTAGTACAGTCGACTCCTTGATAACCAATACCCCCCTCTGAGCCAAGTAGATTGGAGCCTCTCTGTTGTTCGTCTCAGTGTGCATATCTGCCACTCGAATGATGCCAGAATTGAGTTCAGCTTCCATAGGAATGGGTCACTCTTATTCATTGTGCAATGCGCACGGTTAGAGTCAATGCTGGACGGAATGCTTAAGCACGTGTCGGGTTGGTTCCACTTCCATGTCTTCATCCACTGCTGGATTGAGAAGAATCGTGACTTCCAAGCTACGTGTCGCAATTAGATCGGTGACGAGCCTGTGTCGCAATTATGCCGCAGTGCGCTCTCTCTGAGCCGTTGACCTTCGACAAGTATAAAGCAGGTCTACGTAGGAGCACAAGAATTGCCGTGAAAACGCTACACTGGTACGAGAAGAGTGCGTACTAGGTGTAACACCAGCACGCTATCGGAGCTCCGAAGGGCCGGTACAGATTGAGTGGCACGTACTGCACTGAACTTTTAGAACTCGATCACGTAATATTCGGGGCTTCGGGCTTTATGCTTGTCGGTGTCAAAGCCTTTCGGGTTAATTTTCACACCGGCGTCTGTCGTATCAGGGGGAGCAGCATCGTATCGCAGGGGGAGCCACGGACCGCGCCACAGACTCTCGATCGTTTCATACTGTTTGTATACAAGAATCCATAAACACAGCCGATATATTATACCGTAGTCTACGTTTTCACCCCCTCAGTTCGCTTGTCTCCGCGTTCTGAGGGTATTGTTTAGGATCTAAAAGCGTCACGATATGGGACACATGGCCACGATGTCGTTATATCGGGTTATCATTCACGTTATTGCTGTCCATCAAGTATCGTTCATGTTGACATAAGACGCCATAAGATGTCTTGCACAATCACTAGGTGCTCTCGTAGGCCACACACCTCTGCACGAGAGTTTCCGTGATCACTGCCGCACGGTTGAATATGTTGTCGTCCTGTCACGACAATGCCGCCGTCAAACCTTTGACGAGCAGAATTTGTCCGACGTGAATCCGTCAACTCCCAAAAGATACCGATGTTTCAACTGTATCATTCGAAGGCACCTCTGTGAGCAATTTGTGTAGGGTCCATTCTAGCACTTTGACTAGATAGTGTCATCCGAGATCGGGGTGCTCTTCGGATTTGATTCAAGCCCTGACGTTTGATGGAAATAGGAACTAGGAAGTTAGGAGGACGTGATGGTTGCTTGGAGGCTTGAACGACAGACCATACATGTGCAGAATAGTACTGTATTATCACGATATTACTAGGCCCCAGTGCACAAGATGTAAGTTACTCTATTCATTTATTCCTATCGCTCGCTTGCACGGGGGGGAGGGGAGGCTAATCGATGTCATCCGCTAGGTCGTGGTGGGGATCACCACCCTGGTTGACTCTCTGAGATCGTGATTGGCTCTGGGGTATGGGCCTTGGCGTGGGTAGCGACTCTTCTTCGTCCAGCACGAGTTCTATCGCCACACACCACAACACGCGCCCCCACGGGACATCCTCCGCGTCGTGCTCTTCGCCGCCTCCGCTGTCGCTCTCGGCCTCGCGCTTGCGCTCGCAGCACACAAAGCGGACGGGCTGCCCGTCCCAATAGTGCATCAAGTCAAATGAGATGCCACCGGGTAGATTGAGCGACAACGTCGGCGCGAAGTGAATAAAGCCGTAACAAAAGTCGGTCGTGAACACGTCCTACTCATGAAACGAATAATTAGCATCTCGGTTATAGGGAAAGAAGGGGGGACGTAACGTACCTCAGGTCCAAAGATGAGTTCGCGTCTATGCGACGCGTCGCGAAAATATGCACGGCGACGGTCGGCCGTGCGCAATTCCTGCAGTGCCTGCTCGTGGCGCACGAGCTTTTCCGTACGTTTGCGCTCCTTGCGCGCCCTCCTCTTGTCTTCGTCCGGCAGAAGAGATGCCAGCGTCCCTGCAGACAGACGGTTTTTCTTCTTTTTGATATTTTGCTTTTCGAGCGAGGATAGTTCTGGAAGGGCGTCGTTGATGGGAACAGGCGACGCCATGACTGAGCTCGGCAGGGAGCCAACAGACTCAGGGGTCACGCCCCCCGAGGATGACCGATGAGAGAGAAGCGGGGATGATCCAGGTGACGGCGACGGCGAGGGGGAGGCTGAATGTAAAGGTGGACTTTTCAGAGTGAGATGTAACTGGGTTGTCTCGTCGGAAAGCGACTGCGGAGGCGGGAAGTGGGGCCATCCGTCGTAATTGCTCTCCTGCTCTGGTGACTGCGGTTTGTGAGAGGTGAGATTGCCAACCACAGGTGAGGCTCGATGAGAAATGCCAGGCACGCGCTTGTGTGCGAGATGCGGCATGGTCGATATGAGTGGAGAAAGCGCCCAGGGCTTCGTGCTCGACGCGAGGTCATGTTCTAATGTCGGGTCTATGAAACTGAGATCGTATGACGTCAATACGACCAGTGGCAAAGGGTAATTAATAGTGCCTACTGCATGAATTTGAGAGCTGCGCTCGAACCCCAGGGTAGTTTCAAAGGGCGATCGAATGTATTGCCAAAGAGTACATCGTCTGCAGAGATAGGACGGAGAAATCGACCTACTCACGTAACCCCACCCTCAGCATGGTAGACTCAATAGTGGGTAAAGGGACATGCCTTGAACTTGTATGCTCCAGGTAATGCCTTTGCGGTCTTCCCTGTCAAAGTATTCGCTTTGCAGGACGGTCCCATCTTTGTCCGTGAAGTCCTTGATGTACGCAAGAATCCGGCCTTCGAAGGCGTCAGATGTGACGGCATGTGAGACATTGGAATTGACGGAGATGGGCACAAGGGCGTCTAGGGACGGTCCAGCTACAACACGCAGACGAGGCATGGTTCGAGTGAAAGAGGGGCGGGCAATGTGTGTACGGATCCAAGGCTCGGTTGGCCCATTTGGGACTGAGTCGGAGTGGTGGTGACCTCCGTCAATCACAGCGCAGCACAATGACGACCGTTGTGGCCTTCGGTTACATCAGCATAACGTCATTCCGATGGGTAAAAAATCCATTTGGGTGGGAAATCCGTTAAACCCCCTGATATCCAAAAATAAAGACAAAATAAAAAGGTGCAGATACCCGTCCGTAGTGTACCAACCAAAACCAAAATCAGAGTAGTCCCGTCAAAGTAGCACAAAGTATAACCAAGATTGACCATAGAGACATTGCCGTACCCCTAATCCATGGCGTCGCCGATGACGAGGAAAGGTTCGACTGGCTGTGAATATAACTCGAGCCGCATTTCGAAGAGGCGATATCTACTGCGCTACTGTATGTCTGCTTCAGGCCATCGATTGACCCCGCCACTGTCCCGAACAAGGTCATCATGCTTTTGGTGCAAGTAGAACATGTGGGCGTGGTATTGTTCGGAAGGGGAGTCCCATATGGCAGTGAATAGAAATACAGATCCGACGGATTTGAACTACTTGCGGCCTCAATGTAGCAGTAGGCGGAAGTGTTCTGATCCGTTATGCAGGCGACCTCGCGCATAAGCGAGTACAATTGAAGACCTGCAAAGCGAATGACACTTGAGCGCCAAATTCGCATTGCATGTGAAAGGAATATAAATATACCCGCAAGCGCCTGCAACACCATTTGATTTCGTTCGCTTTTATCCTGGGAACATGCGACGGGCAAGTTTGATGCAAACCAACCCATGTTGGCCGTGCACTGATCCACGTCCACGGGAGTGTTACAAGTACCCCAGATATCGATGTTGAGGGCCGTGAGGTTGGACTGTGCCTGCCCGCGGGTGGGGGGAAACATCAACATCAGTACAAGAATTTGATAGCCGGTAAGAGAACTAACCTGCAAGAAAGCAGAAGAGGTCTGAGAAAGGAAAGAGAAGGGCCGACACTGACGAAATGGTGCTGATTGGGTCATATTTGTGAAGAAAGATTCGCATGAGGTTGTCGTAAAATTGTTGGCGAGTGTGGTGTCAAACGGCTGAGGGAAAGGGGTAGGAAGGACAGGGGACGAAGTAGGGATGATCGGTACACCCGGGCTGGGACTTTGGGTTGGAGTCGGAGGGGGTGAAGATAATACCGTACCAAAGGTGGGGAAGGTTATGCCCGAGCCAGAGGGAGAAGTAGAATTCGACGGGGGTGCCCCAGCAGGAACAGCGTTAGAGCCGTCCTGTCGCCGTTGTAATAAATGCACCGAGTCTGAAGACCAACTGGGAGCCACCAAGTCCATGAAAAGAGAGAGGGCGAAATAGCGGGTTGAAAGGGTGACTAGTACAAGTAATAGCGGAAGCATGATGGCCATTATATACGTACGCCATCCCGTTTGACGTTTACGATCATGGATAGCTAGCACTCTCGCGTGCTCCCTCCTTTCACGGGTGGGGTATTTTGTTGTTAGAGCTGGAGGTGAGGAGAGTTTAAAGGCTGGAGCCATGGACCGTTGGTGGGATGCTGGGAGAGCAGGGAGAGGAGATGAAACAAGAGGAGTGCCATCAGGATATTTGAAAGGGACAGGGAGAGGTGATGGAGGCGGGGTAAACATAATATTCTGAATTTGCAACTGAGGTGAACAGGGTGATTGGATCAAGGAGTGTGGAGAAGTAAAGAACGTGGAATCAAAAGAGTGTTGAGTCGAGGTCAAAAGACGAGAGAGAAGACTGGGGCGCTAGGGGATGGCAGGACCAAACCAAGGGGGTCGCCGATAGAGCTGGCAGGGCGGCAGGACATGTGTCATTATGACACCGCCCGCTAGTTGGTGCTTGAGAACACACTCTAAACACTCTTTCGGATTAAAGCGGAGTGTCTGCCAGCTGTGGCGCGACAAATCCGATTATTTTCCTTGTCTCTCAGTTCAACCGCCCGTCTCACTTGTCCTCTCCGTTTTCTTGTCCCTCGCTACTCCTTCTCCTTATCAGGCACACCCCACCCACCCATCATCCCTCTCAACCAATCTATACTCCTGCCATCAATGTCCCAATCAACGCGTTCCTCGTCCACAGCACCGTGAGTATCTCTCATTCGGTCCTGAAACCGTCTCACATACCCTCGTGGTCAAGTCCTCCCGATAACTGGCGCTCAAATCTCCGCCCCCCACCACGCGATGACCGCCCACAAACAGAGGACGTCAAAGCAACAAAGGGTCTTGAGTTTGAAGACATGTTCCTCCGCCGAGAACTCCTCATGGGCATCTTCGAAGCTGGTTTCGAGAAGCCCTCTCCCATCCAAGAAGAAGCTATCCCAATCGCTCTAACAAAACGTGACGTACTCGCCCGTGCAAAGAACGGCACAGGCAAGACTGCTGCCTTTGTCATTCCCTCCTTGCAGCAAATCGATGTCAACAGGAATAAAATTCAGGCCCTTCTCCTGGTCCCAACACGAGAGCTCGCTTTGCAAACGAGTCAGGTTTGCAAAACTCTCGGAAAGCATATGAACATCCAGGTCATGGTTACCACTGGCGGTACAACACTGAAAGACGACATTTTACGGTTATCGGAAACCGTTCATGTCCTCGTTGGCACCCCTGGTCGTATTCTTGATCTCGCCGGAAAAAACGTTGCCGATCTCAGTGAATGCCCTGTCTTTGTCATGGATGAGGCCGATAAGCTTCTTTCGCCCGAGTTCTCCCCCGTCATGGAGCAACTTCTCTCATACCTCCCAAAGACCCGTCAAGTCATGCTCTTTTCAGCCACCTTCCCTCTTATTGTAAAAGATTTCAAGGTGTGTACCTCGTCCGTTTCGCCCCCCACCTCCGTCAACTGAATGCCCTTTAGGACAAACATATGAATGCTCCTCACGAAATTAATCTCATGGATGAACTTACACTTCGCGGCGTCACCCAATATTATGCCTATGTCGAGGAGCGGCAGAAGGTTCATTGCCTCAACACCCTCTTCTCTAAGGTCCGGTCTCACATATACACCACCGCCTTCCTCTTTGCCTAATCCGCTTTTTTTCTCCCACAGCTGCAAATCAATCAGTCTATAATCTTCTGTAACTCAACAAATCGCGTCGAGCTCTTGGCCAAAAAGGTTACTGAGCTTGGCTACTCATGTTTTTATTCACACGCAAAGATGCTCCAATCGCATCGCAACCGTGTCTTCCACGACTTCCGCAATGGTGTCTGCCGAAATCTGGTCTGTTCAGATTTGCTGACACGTGGTATTGACATCCAAGCTGTCAATGTCGTTATCAACTTTGATTTCCCTAAGAACTCGGAGACGTACCTCCACCGAATTGGCCGATCTGGGCGCTTCGGACACTTGGGTCTTGCTATCAACCTCGTTACCTATGAAGATCGTTTCAACCTATACAAGATTGAACAAGAGCTCGGCACGGAGATCCAACCAATTCCCCAGCAGATTGACAAAGGCCTTTATGTCGCACCGAGCGCTGTCGACGAGCCGACGGACCCTAAAGCCACTCAGCAGCCGGAACAACAACAACAGCAGCAGCAACAACAGCAACAGCAACAACCCACTCCTGCACCTCGGAACGCTCAGGCCCCGCCTCCCCGCCTGTCGGCTCCTCAACAACCCGTCTACCAGACGAATGGACAACCTCCTGCAAGACAAAACGGAGGCACTGCCCCGCCGCCACGACAATACACCGGCCCAATCCCACCAACCGCCCAAAGGGGGCAGGTCCCCGTACCCCAACGATGAGCACATCTGTGGGCAGAGTCTCGTAGGGGCGATCACTATTTTTCTATCTTGGAGCTCGCCGCTTCTTGGTCACTTTTCTGACTTCACGACGCAATCACAACGTTAAGGCCTTTCTTTGTGTACTTTTCCTCATCGGTTCCTCAACCTTTTCCGGATACTTTCCACCATCGGGGTAGGCAACACGAAACCTTTTTTTTTTATCTATTTTTTTTTTCGTGGACCAATTACCATGCGGTCAACCATACAAGGGACTGCTTCGTTTGTCCTTTACTCTCCCCTGCTATTTTATTTTCCCCCTCCACCCCTTTTACGCCTTGATTTTTCTCTGCGATTGCGTAGACACTTAGTTGGAAAGTACGAGTTGCAGCAGTCCACTTGCCTTTGCGATGGCTGTTGGGTCGCCCATCGACGTCGACTAGTTGAAATGTTGTCAACCCTAATACATTTCATTTGTCGACATCTTGTGTTGTGAACGTCGTCATTTTTGTGACTGTGTCTACGTGTCAGTCAATCCGTCGACGTCACCGAGTCAGTTACCCACACCGCCTTCTTTCGACAACCACAACCTGATTGACAAGACAGAGGCGAATGACCTCACTGGCAGTTATGGTAATGCTATATGGGGTTCTGAACAGTACCTCAAGGAGTAGGGGATTCGAAATTCAAGAAAAACTCATTGTCACAGGTACAGATCACACCCTCTCCACCCAGCCTCAGTTCCTTGTTTTCATACATCGATGCATCGACGTATATCATTGCCTGTGACCCATCACCGGAGAGGGCCCCTCGTGTATTATGGCACAGAAAAAAAGAACGCACTTGAGCTGGCCGTTCGCTGCATGGCGTGCTCGTCCGACCTCGGACTCGCCTTTCTCTTGTTCCTCTTCGTATGCCGTCAGCCGACGATAGCTGCTCACGAAATTGGACTTGGGGCTAGGGCTAGTACTGTCCCCGGTTGAGCACGCGGCTGGGCAGCGCAGGGCCATCGCTACGTTCGAATGCGCTCCTCGCCCGATTTCTACCCGTATCCCAGTCCCACCCCTCCCACCCTTCCCGCTACGCGCCTGTGGGCCCTTGATGCCCTTGATGCGGACTGCAACGACTTTCCTGCGCCGTTCGCCCGCCGGGCCGCCGGAGGAGGGGGACGGGGACGGGTCGCACGCATGCATGCATGTACAGTACACGCTTCCATTCGTACTTGTTCTGGTCCCGCGAAGAAGGGGCGATAACACCGTTCGTCCCGCCTCATGCTGTACCCCTATAGGAGGCGTGTCTTGTGACGCGCTGCTGCAGGCGCTCACGTACACGGCACGGTAACCGAGACTCGAGGGCAGCGCGCTCCAACCAATGTCAGGCGTCTGGGTCGACGATCTTCTTTATTTGGAAGGCAGCAGGGGCGGCGTGAAGGTGGACTTTGAACGTGCTCACGCGCGACACTAGCCCCTCTTCTCGGACCATGAATTTGTTTCACAATGGGGGTTGCGATTACGGTACGTTTGCCCGTCTGTTGTCAGATCTGCCAAGCATGGTTTTTTTTTTTCTTTTTCATTTCATACGCCCTCGAAGACGGTGACAACGGCGCTTATGCGCGCCCTCGTGCGAGGCGTTTCACGTCATGCATACCTTCCCCACCCCCGTTCATATATGTTCACGATGGTCGTGCGACAGCCCACGGCGCCGCCTTGATCGCAGAGGGCTGACCTCCGATCAGACTGCCGACCCTGCTTTTTCCTTTTCTGACGGCCGTCGCTCATGTGGCCGTCGAAGTTGATTGTTGGGCCCTCTGGAACGGTAAGGGGCGTAGATCAAAGCGATTGCAGAAAATGTTCCACATTCACGACCATGGAAACAGGGGATTCCCGGATAGCGGATGGATAGATTGAAAGATGTGATCGGAAACTTTTTTCTTCGACGAGGAGTTAATGAAGGGTAACGGCGTTGTAAACTCTCCTCTTGTACTTACTCGGTGAAGTTGGTGCGCTTGGGTTGAGTGAGATTTACGTAAATTGCGTGCACGTGATGTAATATTAGTGACTTGTGCTGTCGGTGACAGTGGCAAGGTCCAATCCCTCGCTGTCGTTGTCCCCTGTCCCCCCGACGACAATATGTCCCAATCTCTTCGCGCAGTCAAGCGCTTTCGACTACGCGAGCTTGTCCCACCTCCGACCATATTTTCCCCTACCGCTTCTAAACTTTCCGAGCGGTCGACACCTGAACAACTTTCCAAATTTGGGGTCATTCCCAACCCGTTCGTTCCACACAAAAACCCCCAGTCGGGGCGGTGGGCACCTCCAAAGTACTCCCTGCGTCGTCAAGCCGAACTCATCAAACACGCGCGGGCGAGCGGAACGCTGCATCTCCTCCCACCAGGTCCCAAAATGAGCTCTGGACAGCTGGCCGCAGCAACAACCGCGGCTTCTGCAACTCCGGCCGCAACCCATCATCCCGCGGCAGATCCCGCGGCGGAGGTCAAGGTCAGCGGGTTGACGAATCGGCGGCCCACTCAACAGGAGGCACGGGACGACGACGCCGCGTGGAAGGGGTCTGTAGAGTGGGTGGGAAGCTTAAGAGAACGCAGCGTCGTGGGCGCGGACGTCGGGAACCGCCTTTACGCCGGGAAGAAGAGGATGTTCAAGGGTCACAAGTGGGAGCGTACGCGCGAACGGCGCATCACTCGTACGAAGATTCTGCTACGTGACATGGACAAACGTGTGGAGCGCTTCAAACAGGTGCGTGTGTTGTTCAAGTTGTACTTCACATTCTTTCTTCCTCCCTTCGGTCCCCCATTTCCCTCGTTGACATTTACATTCTTCTTTTTCGCTTAGTACCGTGCGAAGGGCAAGCCGCTGCCGCTGGCAAGGAGATCCAATCTACTGAAGAAGACCCAGAAGTTGCCATTCTAGTATCTAGACTCACGAATGCGTTTTCCAGCACCTGGACTCTTATCGTGTCACATACTAATGGAAACGAACGGCGTCACACTAGTGGGTCTATTCCCGAAAGATGAATATTACATTACATCCCGCGCGAAACGAACCGCTCCTGCGTACTCGAAATGATACCCCCGGTGTCGATGTTGGACCGAGTCATACACTCCTAGAACGATCGCCAATGTCATTCGTCTGTCCATGCACGCTCCCACAATTGATATCACTGTGATCGAAGGACTGACTGACCCTAAGCTTGACTCTCGTGAGCGTGCGAGTCGTCTCGACGAAAGACCTCTCTTTGCATACAAATTGTCAGGTTTGTGCGTTTGGGTGCCCTGCTGCTGCGGGTGGAATGTTGCCATGCCTGTTGTTCATATCGATGATGCCGTTGCGCACCCCACCCACGCCCGTCCGATCGTGTCCCGTGGCATTCTGGAACTGTGGGTTGCGATTATGGCCCTGGGGTGCGGAGTTGCCAACCGAGACACTGGGGTACCCGGCGCCGCGGCAATACCCCGCCTGTTTGTCAATAGGCGATCCAGGTGCCGTACCGTTCTGGACTGGCCCTAGACCGGCCTCAGATGCGTGGAGCATTGCACCGTCAGAAGACGCCCGTTGATCATCATCGTGTCTGATTGGTAAATGAGTTGTAGCACGTCCTTGCTGTGAGAAATGCTCATTTGGTGCCCCGGTCGTCGTGTGAGGAGGCAGTTGGGGATGAGGTGAATGATTTCGAGGGAAAGGATGATGCCGTCGATGGACCCCACCTTGGTAGGCCGTCGATGTGAAAGTGGTAATAGGGCTTGTGAGTGAGAAAGAACTTCCTGGAGAGGGGATACGTCGCCAGAATGAGGGGTGGGGGGGCTGTAAATTAGGCACAGAAATCAGAACACAATTTCTCCACTCAAACCAAGTGATCTCGCCGCCCGCTGGGACCGTGAACCGAACACTTACCGCATTGCATTTAGCACTGACATCTAATTCAGTTATCGTACGGTCAGATAACATGAAGGTGAGAGACGGGGAGGGGGGCTCACGCGTCGTAATACAGCCGAATACTTCAAAATTATTGCCAACTCTGGCACCCGCATGAGAGCCCTGATGAAATAAGATTCCCGTATCCCAAAATAAAGTCGTGAGCTGCAGGCCACCGGGGCTGAGCGTTGATTCTGGAAACACTTCCTTGGGTGGTGAGCGGATTTGGTAGCTTGATCGTCGCGCCATCGCAGATCGTGGAAAGCACAGATAAGTCTTCTGGCAAAGGAGGGAGTGGAGGGAGGGTGTAAGAAGGAGAGAGTGTCGCAGTCGACGATGTCAGAGGCGAATGGGGATTATGAAGCGAGAAACGCAAGAACTAGGATGAAAATTCGGCGGAGGGTTCGGCCAGTGGAGCACAAACTCGGGAATAGGTGCAGCCCAGCCTTGCTTGTGCAAGTAGCTTGCCCGGGCGGAAACGCCCGCGAGACGGAGATAAGTCCAGTCCAGTCCAGGCGTAGTTTAGGGTTTTATAAAATTAGGAAATATGGAGCGCCGGTAAAGCGCGGATTCAGGCGGACAAATATGTGCTGGTATGGACGTCCCGGACGGGTAGGACGAGCACACGACCCCCATGTTGGGTAGCCATTGGCCGGACTTTCCCCTGATCAATGGTCCAGTCCCCCAAAATTGCGGGGAGCCAATGAAAGTGATTGGTGATTTTTATTGGTGGTCTGGATCGGATAGATGACGGAGACGACGACTCCTTTAAGCGTTCGTTGAACGAACTCTTGCGCGCGTCCCAGACGAGTTGCGACGAGCCATGTGATGGTTACTAGCCTCCATTCTACCAATGGCGATGCACAGGGAGGGATATAAATCTGAGATGGAGGGGGTTAGTAGCATGAGGGACCTAGAACAAGTCTCTCTATTTACATGGATTCTAGGTCCCGACTGCTTGGCGTCTCGTTTAAGCGAAACTGACCCAGATCTACCCAATAAACAGTCAAATTGAAAACCTGTCTTTACAACGTTAGAGCGGCGCGTGAAGTCACGTTCCTTCCTCAAACGTTCAGCCAGCCTCGTATTCCCGACTTATGTGGCCTGGTGATCCCTAGTCACTCCACGGTCACCTAAAATCGTCCGCTTTCATAATGCCGACGAGGTTGGAAGATGGGCGATAGTGCGCAGGCATGTTCCACCGTAACCCCTGAGCATCACTCCGTTAAGACTCCGCTAACCGCCCTGTTTACAAAGCGTATAACCGGTCTGTGAGAAATCACGTACTGTATTGTGCGCTACGCAGCCGCAGTGCGGTCTTTTTTGACCATTGGTCGGAATAAAACCCACAAACTAGGCCTTACTTTTGCGCCGAGTTTGAACAAGGAACAAAGAAACAGCGATGGACCTGAGTTCCGGCTATCTTACAGCAATGATCCCCATGGTCAATTTGCGGCTGTTGAGGCCATGACAGCACCATGTGGTCCCAGCCCAGCGCTGTCCGAAAAGGGAAAGAATCGTACATGCTCTGACGATGGGCTTGGACTATTGCAGACGGGCGCCAATAACTGAATACAGGGAAATGCACGTCTACCAGTGACCCAGAAGATATGTTCGATGTTCGACGAACCGAACAACATGATGGCGTCAAATCGGAGATCCCCAGGGTTATATCTCTTCTGCTAACGCCGATGACGCCAAGCCAGCGCCTTCGTCGTTGGAACGGGAGGGTATACGAAAACGCGACTGCATGTACCGATGGATAGTTATAGTTAAACCTCGGACCACAGTTCCACACAGCCTCTGGGAACGTAAGTCTAATACGGTGCTCTATATTCCCACATTACAGTAAGTCGAATAAATAGCTGTGTATCGATATATGATAAACGCGCGAAACATCAGATCGTGGAGGATAGAGGTGATTGGTGATTATAAAATATACACCTATGAAACACAGACAGACACCTACTCAGGCCAAGTGACGATTGAGCTGAATGATGGGCATCCAACTGCCCGACGACACGTGTACTACGCCGACCAAGATGACATCATTACGGGTGATACCGTTGAACCCGATGCGCCAGCGAGGCTCGCCTTGATGTACTTCTGAAACAGCTTCCTAAACCATGATCAATGACCCGGTTCTAAAAAAAGAGAGCGAAAAAAAACGCAACTTACACTCATAAACTTATCAACGGAGCGACCGATATGCCTCACGAATTTCTCAAAGGTTATCGGGTTACGGTTCGGAGTCTCGTCTCGTGTCTGGAATTGGCGCTTCCACTCATGGTAGCCAGGCCACTGGGGATGCGGAGATAAACACTATGAGAAACACGCGGCGGGCACGCAACTCACATTGATCCGAATATGGACGGAGGTCCTTCCACCCACGTTCACTTGTTGTACAGAGTCAACAAGTCTTCTGAAGTTTCCAAGGACTACATCCGACAGGGACATCCCAATTGACCCGTCGTCCTGGCGGAGGAAAATCGGTAGCTGGAGGACGGCGTCCGTCACGTATTTACGCATATCGCGCGGGGTCTGTGGGAGCCATAGCCCTTGTGGAATGATGGTTCCCCTCGTTAACTCGGCTTTATAATCGAGAACCATGATGAGAAATCCTCGCGAGGACATCGCATTGGCGGTGATGGCTAACGAGGTGATGGGCGCGATGAAAAATGACGTCGGCCATCCCGGCGCTGAGAATCCTACTTGGATGGATCGAGGAGACACCTTGAGAACTGAAGCAAAAAATGTCTCCGAATACGTTCCAAACGTGAGTCCTATATAGCCATGGTGGAGCATGCTCTCTGCGCCAGTTACCTGGGGTACAAAGTACATGGGTTGCGACATGTTCAGGCAGGGTGGTGCTCGATGTATGGAACGTGATACAGACTCTGCGAGGGTTTGCTGGAGGTATCACCAATACAACTGGAAACGGGAGAAGTTGGTTAAAGCAAGGAACCCGGATCGCAGTTCCATTATATTATGTTGGCGAGCGGCAAGGCGGAACGGAGTGGAGGAACAATCAACGACGAAGAAGGAAACACTGTCAATCCGTCAAAACTACGGAAGAAACAAGTAAAATGATATGAGTCCAACACAGTGATTAAAGAGTCAACGGTGGACCCCACGGTATGTCATTTTGATCGCAGTGCAACAAAACACCGTCAAGTTGGCGCTGGGTCTGAAACGTTTAAGTGGAGAGACGGAGAGTAAGCCTGTGTCGTCCAGACATGTGGGCCAAAACCGCGGGTAGGGCGTGTCAATGAACCTGAGCGTTGTCACATAGTAATTTGGGTCACAGAGACGCCACAGTGAGCGTTAAACTGAGAAGGCGGTGACAAAAGATGACTAGAACAGCGCTAGGAACGGAGGATGGATATGGGGTGCCTGTTCCGGCGGTCCGTGGTTGGGAGAGCTTGACTTGAGCGTGGTGACTGCCAGGTGGATATGATACACTGGCATCACTGGCACTTACTGTTTACCTTTCCAGGGTACAATATATTCCGGCCCGTACCCCCCGGTTTCAAGTTGGCTAATCTAATTTTGGCTGCATTTGTTGTGTTGTGCAGTGCAAGATTCGAATGACTGACTCTGGCGATGCGGTGCAGTGCGCCGGCACAGCAAGAACATGCGTACTTCTCGACTTGGAATCCTCTCGTCCAGTTATCGAGTCACCCTTGGGAGTTCTGACGACACGTACCCGCGGTGTATTGCTGCTATTATCCCTGTCTACCAGCACTGCACCCGAGTGAACAGCTGGTCGCCGCGGCATTACTTGGCGCACCGTCATTCCGGGGATTGATTCCTCACTAGGGAAATGAGGCTCCACATCGCTCTCGTGTTTCGTTCCTTCCTGAGTGAGTCACGCATTAAAGTTGGGGGGAATAGAGTAGATGCATTGGTGACTTACGCGCTCAGGGCCGAGGCGCCGCAGCTACCTACCTTTCTTAGTTGGCTTCGTAACGGGCCTTCAATTTTAAATTTTCTCATCTCCGGTAGAACGATGAATTTATTCCTTTGTGGGAGTCGTATCACTGAAGGTCCGTGAGGGTTTCGTTCTCGGGTGATCATGGTGTCACTGCTGCACTTATTCTTGCAAGAAAAGAAAACGCTTCATGACAGTACTGGCAATGTCTGTATTCGAGTTGGCGACCCACACATGAACCCCACAACGGATGTGGCAAGTCTGGAAGTCGTTGAGACTTGAAAAGTCTAGTAGTTTCACCATTCACCTCCTTAACGCCAGCTTCAGAAATATTACATCGGTGGAAATGCAACTTTTTCATTCTTTCTGGTTGTCAGAGCAAGGAGCTTCCATCGCTGTCACGACTCTCATTCTCAAGTTGATAGACAAGGAATGAATGTCGCCAAGCTTGGGCGTACAATGTACATCTACTACTGGTAGGTCAAACGATAAGCCATCACATCTAAATGATAGATGGTCGTGAGAACTGTGCGTCCGCCTTCGATTTTCTTACCTCCGCACACCAATCGAATTGGTGCGGCTAGTCCTAAATGAATGTCGTGGGGCAACCGGAGAAAGACTAAGCAG
This sequence comes from Lactarius indigo, assembly GCA_025766275.1. NCBI lineage: Eukaryota > Fungi > Basidiomycota > Agaricomycetes > Russulales > Russulaceae > Lactarius > Lactarius indigo. Next base: position 331,132 of record JAFKAC010000007.1, read on the forward strand.
TGAGTCATGGAAAACGTCTCGTAGAAGAGCAGCCACAGAACTGGTCTGTTGTCTGCCCTAAGGCGGATGAGGCCGCGAGTGTCGGCCAGCTCCTGAGTTCATTTCGGTACCTGTTCGTTCCTCTCACAGAAGTGGCCTAGTTACCGCGCTTCAAGTATCTCAGTAAAAACGTCTTTGCTATTGCTGTCCCCAAACTCTACACCGCGTAATAAAGATTTTTTTTCTGAGTAGACTAGGTGTTTGCGCACGACGTTCATTGTGAGAAGTCTCTGATCTGATGAGTCCGTGGCATCGAAACACCGTTGATGAAAAAAAAAAAAAGACGTTGAAGCTGCAAGCAAAGCGATCCGGAAGCCGATCGCCATCCAAGGACAGTTGATTCTCGTAACTTTACCGCTTCGCGAGCGACAAAGATGGCTGCGATGGCCAGTCTGCTGGCGTAGTCCTCCGAGGTTTTCGGCGAGGTGGTGTGACCATTCCACGAGGTAGTGATGACGAGAAAGGCATGCTATAATACACGTCGTGCGCGGGGATACAAGAGCTTACAAGAAACCTAAAAATCATGATATGAACACCTTCTTTAACTTTGAGACGTCACACTCCTCGTGAGTGCGGGGACATTTGACCTTTCCGTCGTTTTGGGCGGACATATCTTCCAGAGCCTGATCGGGTTTAGAAGTGATGAGAAGGATATCGCAGGTGAAACATGGAAGGGGGAAGGAGAGGATACGCCTAGCGCGGGAAGCGATAAATATAGAGAACTTACTTCTCTAGAGTAGACATAGCCGTTAGGGAACGCCATGGGGGGATTATCCTCGTCCATTATTTTACCACTCAAACGGCAGACGATGGTCGAGTTGACATGATGGCTGAACGGCACTTCCTCCGCAAGTTTACCGAGCCAGGGATCACAGACCGGGCAATCGTGGTTTCTCATGTCCTGGTCATAACAGGTCGGAAGCTTTAGTGACGATAAGCCACCATAGAGAGCGAGATGTAGTAAGGGTTCAGAGGGTAAGGTGTTGAGGCTGAAGATGGCGAGACGGAAAGACTGTATTAGGTTTGACCAACGATTGGGGTCATACAGGCGCTAGAATTAAAGATCTTAAAATTCGACTACGCCTGTCTTTCTTGGAGAGTACTTACTTTGTATGGGTTGCACGTTGTTGTAGGTGGGAACGCGAGCAGTGCAGAGGCCTGTTGTATTTGCATTAAATGGCTTTCCTGCCACGGTATCAGGTGCCTCCGCGAATAGGCAATGGCGTCCGTAGTTCTTCGATCGCGAGCAAGTTCGATGTATTCTTGAAGACGTAAGTCAAACTCAAGCGTGCTCTAACGTAGAGGTCAGAGGCAGGGAAGTGGGGCACTGGAAGAGAAGTACTTTGAACTTTCGAAGGGCATTCTTATTTTCACCACACCATAAAAGTGCTTCTGAGCAGCTATGCTTGCCTAGGGCTTCTTCTATCCGACGAATGTCCATAAACAAATCAATATCGACCAGAGCCTAGCAACATCGCGCAATACACTTTAGCGAGGAAGGGAACAACAAGGGGTTTGGGACTCACCTCGATTCCCTTCTCTTGGGCAATATGCTTGGCAGTCTGCACCCGGCCGTGCCGGAGGACCCAGTCTACTATCCACCTATCCAAGCGGGTGTCGACCCATCGGGCATATTCAGAATCCTTAGAATTCTGAATATCCTCGATTGTTGCAAGGTGTTTACATCTCTCGCGCATGACATCCAAGGTAAGTGAACCTGCAGTCGCTTGCAGATCGGACAGCTGATTTCGAATAGGCGAGTAAGCAAGGAAGCCCAATGAAGGGGAGGGGATATAAACCTTTCGTTTGAGACCTTCGACCCTGTCTATCATACCCTCGAGGGACCTGATGGCTCCCAGAGGGTCTTCTTGACAGGAAGAGCGAGCATTTTTTGCCAGGTCATTAGAGGTTGTCTGTATGGCTCCGAGTTCACGCTCGATGTTCTTCTGAGCGGTGCGAAATACTTTACGGTAGTTCTCGTATGGAACCTAAGGGAACACATCAACCCAAGAAAGGCAGAGAGTATGCAGCTGACCCTAGCAAACGGTTGTTCAAAGATCAAAAGGCCGTCCAAGTTAGGTTTGCTAGCGGACATCGAGTTATCGCGGAGGAATAGAACGGAATGATTACGTGATGAGTGATCTCTTTCTGGCTGTCGCCGTTGCGTTGCCAACTGTGAGCGTGAGTGAGTGCGGGGGTGTGTCCATGTGGATGGTCAGGTAAGAAGGCGTTCCTGTTCCTGTTCGTCTCATGATTGCGGGATCAACTCATTGGACACACTGACAACTAATCCTCTCCAGACATCGTCCAGCTTTGTGCCCATAAATCATGTCCAATCAATACGCACACCCGACTTTCTACCAGCAGCGTCAACACCCAACCAGCGTTGACGGGTCACGATCCCCTTACAGCGATTACCCACAACAGCTTCGACCTTCGCAGCATCAGCCCGGTCAACTTCGTCAAACCACTTATCAGCTTCCGCCAGCAGCCCAGCCACTTCCAACGCCCGTTTCCCCAATACCTTTGCATTATCTTGCCCACTCACACAACGTCGATCATATTTCATCCCAAGTAGCTCCCGGTCACAGCCCAATTTCAGCGCCGAGTCCTCAATATCCTCAGCAATTACCAGACATCCCTCATGTAGGCTATACTTCCCCACCTACAAGCCCTGTTTTTAATGGCCTCTCTCGGAGGCCATTACCCACTCCTGGTGCCCCCCCATCACAGCTCACTTCACCTCCATTTCGTCCCCCTCTACCCACACCTGGACCTACCCCAGTACCCATCCCGCCCCAGTCCCATAGCCACATATCGCAAACACCTACATTACTTCCCGGTGCGGCCATTACTGTCCCAACACAGCCCCTGCCCTCTCTCCCCTCTGCCTCTCCTACCTCGCCAACAAGCAGTAGGCGCCCCCTTCCTCTTCCCCGTTCTGCCCCATGTAGCTCCTCAGATCCCACCCGAAGCTCTAGCCCGGTCAAGGATGGCATTAAACCGTCCACCGCTTCTTTCGGGGTGTCTGTGCCATTCCCTGTAGATTCGTCTTCCCACCCGACCAAATTTGTTCCCTACTGGAAACGCACCCTTCCTGAGCCTTCTTCCGATCGTGCTGCTAGTGCATCTAGCTCACAGGAGGCTGTCAACTCGACCCACTCGGCCCCAAGCTCGGCCACTCTGGCAGAGGACTACTTACAGCGCGATCGTACCAAAAGCTTCACAAGCGGGCGACCTTTACCACCCTCCCCACTCGACGGTTCCATTGGAAAGCCCCCCGTTATTCCTCCCACAATTGGTGTTTTTGGCGAGCGTTCTCGAGCACTTCCTAATCCATCCTCTTCGCCCGTGAGAGCGAGCACCCGACCACCATCTCCTGTCAAATCCGCTCCCAGCGGTCCGTCCCGACCCTATACTACTGCAGGGTCGTCGGCCCCTCGGCCTGTCTCCCCAACAAAGAGTACCTTGCCTTCTCGTCCGATTTCTCCTGCCTCATCGAACGATGATGGGAAACCATCCCAAAATGGCAAAGTGCATCAACAGGACCGCGGGACACCAAGTCCACAGTACGGAATAAGAGATTTACCTCCCAAATCCCGATCTGTCATTAACCATAATCATGCCAGACATACTCGAGTGCCAGCGTCGATTGGCAGGGATGAAGAACCTCTTCGTGGTCGCGTTGCTCGCTCGTCGACACTCCCGGAGCCCCCACCGCAGAGCTTCCCTGTACAGTTCAGCCATCGTTCGACTCAGTCAGTGACAATGCGTTCGGCCCCTACAATTCCTCTTGGAGCAGGCTCCTCTGGACTTGCCGCTTCACAGCCTTCCTCACCTACAGGATGGCCGACTTCGCTCCCTTCTCTCCCGCGTGCACCTATCTCCGGTACTGGAGAACGGTCTATTGTCAGCCACACACGCAAGTCGAGACGAGAATATGTCAACTTAGATGATGCGCCACCTCCCTCTCTCCGGCGCTCTCCTTCTCCTTCCGGCATTTCCACGCGGACTCTCCCTCCAATGAAAACCCGGTCCATGCCATCGAGCGCTCATAAAGTTTATACGCGCGATCCGCCCGCACCTTCACGTCGCAGCGCGGTGTCTGTTCCATCGTCGCCAGAGAAAACAACTGTCGGACTTCCTCAGGTACCATCAACTGCGAGCCATCAAAGGTCTCGCAGTCGCTCTGTCACCCCTGCAAACGCGCACCAGCCACCAATAGAGCGCCCTCGTGTTCAGCAACCAGTGGTCTCTCGTCCTCCGCCGTCGGCCTTTTCCCAGAGATTTGTCTCGGGAAAACCACCACCGGCTGAGCCACAAGTAACGGTATCAGCGCCTGGGTGCAGTGATGGGAATCTCGACGAAGACGGTGGAAATACCTCGATTTTTGTTTCCGAGCCCGAGCTCCCACAAATCACTTTTTCTGATCCTACTGCGTCGTTAGACACAGATGACGACACTTTCCCATCAGAGGAAGGACGTCGTGAGCACGAGCACTCGAACAATATCCCGATGCCTGCCACTGGTGGCGGGCGGGTTTTCCCGCCTGCATCGTCTGCCCGTCGTGGTGGTGGCTTAGCATGTGGTGGTTGTGGCGGTCCAATTGTTGGGCGTATCGTCAGTGCGATGGGTGTTAGGTGGCATCCAGGCTGCTTCCGGTGTTCTGACTGTGACGACCTGCTCGAATATGTCAGCTCATATGAGCGTGACGGTAAACCTTATTGCCATTTTGACTACCACGAGGTACATTTATTTTCTCTCTACGACTACTAGGCGCTCACCTTTGAGCGGTGATCTAGCGTTTTGCGCCAAGGTGCTATCACTGCAAGACGGCGATTGTGGATGAACGCTTCATTACCCTTGATGACCCGGAACTTGGAAAGCGCACGTATCACGAGCAACACTTCTTCTGCTCTGAATGCGGCGACCCATTCTTGGCGCCGAGCATTGACCGTCAAAACGCCCAGGGTGCGAGAGGCATCACGTTCAAGGGCGATGGCGAGTTTGAGAACGACGATGTCGGCTTTACCGTGTACAAGGGATACCCATATTGCGAGGCGTGTCACGTAAGACTCCGCTCCCCGAAATGCAAAAAATGCAAGAACGGTATTCGGGACGGTATGCAGGCCGTGGAGGCTCTCGGTGGGAAATATCATTGGGAGTGCTTCTGCTGTACAGTATGTTTCCGCCTTTTTGGCGCTCGTTTCCTATCCCAACTCACTCCGTATGTAGGGCTGCGAAAAACCATTCGATGACCCATCATTCTTCTTGAGGGAGAACAAGCCATTCTGTGAACGGTGTTATAGCATCATTCTCAAGAGCGAGCTGTGATCACACGTAGATATTTTTTGTTTTGTTTTGACGATCATCTCATCACGACCTGTGAACGCCCTACTGTATTTGCCTGCAGCCACCCATTGATCTGTCATGAGCAACACGCCAGCAACATGCTTATGCTATGTGTATGAAGTACTATTGTGAGTTTCAATTGCACGTCATATCAAGCAAAATTAGATTGTAGTCGTAGGGTTGTCGTTGAAGTAGTTGCCCTCCAGAGATCCCAGAAGTGTATCCGGTTCTAGAAAGCGCTGTAGACGATGTGACTCTAGTAACGCGGCTACTTCCCCTTCCCGATATTCCTTGGGCTCTAGCATCTGTGGTGCAGGTACAGGAGGAAGGTTTACGAACACATCACGTGCGTTCCGTACAGCGCGGAGGTACGGCCTAAGCGGAACACGTGCACGCGGGACGTACCGCTTCTCTTCTCTGAGGATGCGCTCTATCGTGCCGTACTCGCGAATATATTGTAACGCTCGACGTGGGCCAATGTTCCGAATCCGCGGTGCGAAATCCGTCCCAAGCAGGAGGGCAAAGTCAACGAAGGCCGCGGCGTCGAGACGGAGCGCAGACCGCACCTCTGGGCCTGAAATGAGCAAGAGGGGTTTTTCTTTGCTCGTGATATTGCGGAGAAGAGGTGCGCCATAGACCAGCACGTCCTATAAAGACTTGTTGAGCGAGAGATGATAAAAAAGAAAGTGTCTAAGTCCCCCGACATACGGTGTCTTCACTGGCAACATAGTCCGCAGAGCCGTTCAGTACCAGAGAAGAGGCGAGGGCCTCCGCTTCGTAAGGGCCGGTAGTGTCGATACATGGCACGCCCATCGCGTGTAAGATACCCTTACTCTCCTCATACGTAGTCTCCGTCGGGGGATTGCTACGGCGAAGGAGGGACTCGACCATAAAACAACTCTTCTCTCGGAGGGACGCGAGGATAGTTTCAGTTGGTGACTCGTCGTGGTCGGACGCCCCCTCAGGATCTGTGAGCTTCTCCCAGAGTTCACCTTCTTCCACGGTAAGCTGGTACTGAGTCTTAGACATGGCGGCATGGGCGACTTGAGAATCGATCGGGTCCACGGATCCCAAAGAGACGCGTGAAGTGCCGTGGACTAGAGGCGAGATAGCGGTTGGTTCGGTCTGAAGATCAGTGGGCTCTACCGGTTCTTGGGAATCGACCACTGGGCGTGTGGCTGACGTGACAGTTGATGGTATCACATCTACTTTTGCCATACCACGACGGTAGTCCGTGTAGAGATCAGTCAGGGATGACGCCAGACCCTGCCACTTTTCGCCCTCCTGATAGCCTTCTGGGAATTCTATATCTGGGATGGAGATACGGTCGCCAAGATCATATCTGCCCTCGCTTTGATTGATCACGCCGAACGACGGAGGAAGTTGTCCAACATGATGGAAGTCCAGTTCTTCGGTCCCAGCGCTGTACTGGCCCGCGAACCTAGGGTGCAGTCTTAATTTTCGTGTGAGTAAATCACGAGCGGGACATACATCAGATCAATATCTTGAGACGCAACTGCGGTAGTATTGACGGAAAGGCAATTTTCATGAAACAAATCTTCTAAATCTGCATCCTCGAAATGGGAAAATTCGCCAGGGGCTAGTGCAGGGTCTGCATCCAAGAGGCGGCTCCGAGAGGACTGGCTGATGGCTGATGGCTGAACCGCGAGATCCAATGGCTTGGGCACGAGGTTGCCTTCAAAATTGGACATCTGTTCCCGCAGAGACGTCATGATGAGCAGGCGTTCGTCTTTATCAAGTAAGCGCAGAGCATTTAGGTCCTTTGTCATATCTAGTAGCCGCCTCAATCTGTCCGATTCTATCTCTCCGCGGAAGGCGTCTGTACGCCTTATGTTTCGCCGCCGACTTTGCTGTGTCGCGTCAATCACACAAAAAAAAACAGGGGAGGGGGCCCGTGCGTGCTTACCTCAGAGCTCTTTGCAGTGGTCCGCTCTTCACCGTCGAACACGCATATAGCCCGGATACCGTGTTCCCTGAATTCTTGAATAAGGCGGTACCACCCCAAAATATGCCTATACTCGTGGGGCATAGGCGCGAAGTGGAAGCGCTGCGTGACGAGAGTCCCATCTCTAAAAAAAAACCGGATTTGGTGGGGCGAATGGAGAAGAAGGCAATCGCAGTCACATTACTACTGTCTTGTTGGAAAGGGATTTTAGGCGGTTGGGCAGCTGCGTGATTACATGTGGACTTCTCGAGTGAGAGACACGAAAATATTTAGAGAGGAAACACACACTAGGCTTTTTGCAAGAATGGTGTGAGACCCAAAACTCCCATGCGCCAGCGCCCCTCGAGCTCGAGTCGAGTAATAAGAATTGGCTGGTGGTGAGTTCAATTGAAGGCAGATTCCTATTTTGGTAATTGGCCACGACGAACGAGAGGCGCGCGACGATTCTCGCGAGCACATTTCGACTTTGATACTCAAAAACTCCAGAGCAAGGCAACTCGCGTGCGTCGGACTACGTTTTTTAAAAATATCATTTTCTGTGCCTTGAACTCAGAACATCTTATCGCCAGCTCACTTGCTCACTTTCCCCTCCCTGTGACGACACTTTGATAATCCTCACAACCCGCCATGTCTGTAATGCTTACGAAGTTCGAGTCCAAGAGCAATCGTGTGAAGGGTGCGTAGACCGCGTTACCAAAATTCGCAGATCCTGACAAGTTATCTTCAGGCCTCGCTTTTCACCCGACACAGCCGTTGCTCGCCGCCTCGCTGCACAATGGGAGCGTGCAGTTGTGGAACTACCGTATGGGCGTCTTAGTAGATCGGTTTGAGGAACACGAAGGTGACTTCCCGCGACATTCTACGCCAACTCGGTGCTTATCCTTGTGAAGGACCGGTTCGCGCGGTCGCCATCCATCCCAGTAGACCTTTGTTGGTGACCGGAGGCGACGACTATAAGATCAAGGTCTGGGGTGAGTCTATATGCCTGTAATCTGGATCGCTCTCCATATTTATGCATCCTAGACCTTCGACCGCAAAATAGAAAATGCCTTTTCACCCTACATGGGCATCTGGACTACGTGCGCACAGTCCAGTTTCATCACGAAATGCCTTGGATCGTATGTATTATCATCCTACTCTCCCCACTTGCGACCCAACCCCCTTCGTGCCATACAGATATCCTGCTCAGATGATCAGACCATTCGTATATGGAACAGCACCTCCCGGAACTGCATAGCCATCCTCACTGGTCACTCCCACTATGTTATGTCTGCCCTTTTCCATCCCAAGGACGATCTCGTAGTCTCTGCGTCCATGGATCAGACCGTCAGGGTATGGGACGTCTCTGGCCTTCGCAAGAATACGCCAAACTCAGCCCCGGGCACATTCGACACATTCGACAACTTCTCCACGGTAAAGTATGTTCTAGAGGGCCACGACCGCGGCGTCAATTACGCTATCTTCCACCCCACACTTCCGCTCATCATCTCTGCCGCCGATGACCGGCAGATCAAGCTTTGGAGGATGAGTGATTTAAAGGCGTGGGAGGTCGATGCTTGCCGCGGCCATTTCAATAACGTCTCCAGCGCTGTCTTCCATCCCAAGCACGAGCTAATCGTATCATGTGGAGAGGACAAAACTGTTCGGGTCTGGGATCTGGCTAAACGATCTGCCGTACAGACCTTCCGCAGAGAGCACGACCGCTTCTGGGTCTTGGCTTCGCATCCAGAACTTAACCTCTTCGCTGCGGGTGCGTGCCTATCTTGCGGCCCCACTCGCTCGTTGATGCCCACGCTATAAACAGGTCACGACAATGGCCTTATTGTCTTCAAGTTGGAACGCGAGCGCCCAGCTTTTGCTCTTCACGGGGATACTGTGTACTACGTCCGGGACAAATACGTTCGGTCATATGACATCAACACAGGTTCGGATATCGGACTTCTCAGCGTGCGCAAGTTCGGTAGTCCGTATGTCCCTCCCAGGACGCTCAGTTACAACCCAGCGGAACGCGCTGTCTTGTTGACCATCTCGTCTGACAACGGACTGTACGAGCTAACCAATCTTCCTAAGGACATTTCCGGAGAGCTAAAGGACTCGTCACTTGACGGAAAACGCGGCCCTGGGCAGAGTGCAATATTTGTTGCCCGTAACAGGTTTGCTGTCCTGAACAAGAACACGCAGGTGTGTCACGAAGTGCTCGAGGGTTATCCGTTCTAACGATCCCCGTGCAGCTTATCGAGGTCTGCGATTTGACCGGGTCTACCGTCAAGAGTATCAAACCCCCTGTTCAGACGAATGAGATATTCTTTGGTGGAACGGCTAGCCTCATTCTCAGCTCCACAAGCTCTGTTGTGCTCTATGATATCCAGCAACAAAAAACCATTTCTGAGCTCAACACTCCTCCGGTCAAGTACATTGTATGGAACCAAGATGGATCTCAAGTTGCCCTTCTAAGTAAACACAGTGAATACCTTTCCCGATTCTCGGCGTAGAATAAAGTCTTACTTCCACCCTACGTACAGCCATAACAATCGCCAACAAGACCTTCACCCAGAGTACACTCATCCATGAGACTATTCGGATCAAATCAGGCGCGTGGGACGACGCAGGCGTATTTGTTTACTCTACCCTGAATCACGTCAAATACTGTCTTCCTCAGGGGTCCGTCTCCAACCGCTGTTTTGTGATCCCGTTGCTCACCCTCCCAACTACAGCGACCACGGGGTCATTTGCACCCTTGACAATCCAGTCTATTTGACTCGCATTAAGGGCAAGATTGTGCACTGTCTGGACCGTTCCGCCCGACCACGTACTATAACCATTGACCCCACAGAATACCGATTCAAGCTGGCACTAATTCGTAACAACTACGACGAGGTCTTGTACCTCATCCGCACCTCTAATTTGCTGGGCCAAAGCATCATTGCATATTTGCAGCAGAAAGGTTTCCCAGAGGTACGTGCCACCAAAGTGCTCATGGTACGACCACCAAACGACTTGACGATAGATCGCGCTTCACTTCGTCGAAGACAAGAACACGCGCTTTGATTTGGCCATCGAGTGTGGTAATCTTGATGTTGCACTTGAGACTGCCAAAGTGATCGACCGTCCCGAATGCTGGAATCGTCTGGCTCAACAAGCACTTAAACAAGGCAACCATAAGGCATGCACTTTGGTCTGTCACGTCAAGGTGATTCTGATTATCGTGTCAGATTGTTGAGAAGGCCTATCAGCAAACCAAAAACTTTGATCGCCTCTCGTTCTTATACCTTGCAACTGGGAGCACCGACAAGCTTCAAAAGATGCAGAAGATTGCGGAGGCTCGTGGCGACCCAATGTCTCGTTTCCACAATGCACTGTATGCGGGTGACGTACAGGGTCGTATCGCCGTTCTACGGGAGGTTGGCCTACGTATGTGTTTTTAACGTTGACAGTCACAGTCGGTACCGACACATCACCCCAGACCCGCTAGCTTATTTGACCGCCAAGACAAATGGTCTCGAGGATCTCGCTCTCGAAATCCTAGAGGGTGCTGGCCTGACCGAAGGCGATATTGACGACATCCCAGATTTCGGCCGGGCAAGCCTGAAGATACCACCAATTGTTACTCCGACCGCCAACCTTGTGTGGCCAACTGTCCCGGGTGGCGAGAGTTTCTTCGACCGCGCTCTCGCTGATGGGAACTTGGAGACGGGGGTTGAACCCCATAACGGCGACGCCGCTGTAACGTCCGTGGCTCTCGATGACTGGGCCAAGGACGAGGAACAAGATTTAACTGCTGACGAGGATGGTTGGGATCTTGACGTAGGAGCGGACGGAAAGGGCAACGACGGTGAGGTGGCCGAGGAGGTTGACGAGGAGGAGGCAGAGGAACTTGGAGCTGGCGCTGCGCCGGGTATTGACGAGACCGAGATCTGGACGCGAAATTCACCATTTGCTGGGGACCATGTCTCCGCTGGCTCTTTCGAGACGGCCATGCAGGTTGGTTTGGTTGTTGACTGCCTCAAACAGTGCAAAAGTAATGACACCTTGTTTTGCAGCTACTCAACCGCCAGTTTGGGGTCGTCAACTTTACTATCCTTAAACCGTTTTTCGTCTCCACATTCCGGTCCTCTCACACGTATTTATCACCGCTGGCGTCACTCCCTCCTCTGCAGTTGCATATCCGTCGCGACCCCACGGAGTCGTCTCTTTCTCGAGTACTACCGGTGTCGGTGCAGGCCCTTCGTCAAATCCGTGCAGAGTTGTCAGAGGGTCTCCGTGCCGTGTCAGGTGCTAAGCTGCCCGAGGCGCAGGCGATATTCCGGTCTGTCTTGCAATCGCTACTCTTTGTAGCTGTTTCGTCAGATGAAGAGGCCAAGGATGTGAGTGCTGTCTCATACTATATGGTGGTCCTCTGACTTAGGTCCCTTAATGTAGTGGCGTGAAACAGTGACCACGGCTCGTGAATATTTGCTCGGTGTTTCGATTGAGCTCGAGCGTCGCCGTGTTGCTCAAGAAGAACCGGACAATATCAAGAGAGGCCTTGAGCTTGCGGCGTACTTCACGCATTGTCAACTCCAGCCTCCGCATTTGCGCATCGCCATGCGCAGCGCTATTCAAGTCTTTACAAAAGCTGGGAACTCAGGGAGCGCTGCTAAATTCGCACGGAAGTTACTTGATCTCGATCCCGATCCCAAAATTGTCTCTATGGTAAGATGCCGCCACAAAACCGCAACTTGTGGGATATTACTAAATTGAAAGTAACTTAGGCTCGACAACGCATTGCCGCCAGTGACCGCAATCCACGTGATGCTGTAGAAATCTCATATGACGAGTTCACTGAGTTTGAGATCTGCGCCGCAAGCTACACGCCGATCTACAAGGGTTCACCTAGCGTGCGGTGCCCTTACACGGATGCGGCGTTCCTTCCCGAGTTCAAGGGAACTCTCGACCCGCTGACTCGCCTGACAGAGATAGGTGCTGTCAGTTCAGGGCTGCCTGCGCCGCGGTAGATAGTTTCAGATCAACGATGTCCTCTGCACGTAAAACATGGTATTTTTCTGTTTATTCCCGTCCTTTGCACGTGGTCCGAGACAAAAGATCACGAGATTGCGTCGCGTCTGCAAGTGTCTGTGTCGCCTAAAGGGTCTACACCTTCGTCTATTCCCTATTCCTATTCGCGCATTAGATATATGCTTCCCGACCTGCAATCGCCTCTCCCGTCATCTCCTGGAAAAGAATCTGTCGACTCTGTGGGGATGCATCCATCCCCCAGCCTAAGGTCTTCCGACCCCGGTGCAACGGGAAGTGCCCCAGATGGTAGCAAACCTCGGACACGCACCGTCGCTGCTATTCTGCGTGATGCCTCAGCTCCCTTCGATCGAAGCTCCTGTATAGTTACACCTTTTGATAACGAGGCCATGCGTGATATGCAGTTTTATCAAAGTTAGTTGAGCGCGTGTATGCGCATACACCTGCTTGCAATACGCATGATGTGCAGTACTAATATCGTTGTAGGTCTAAAGGATAAGCAACTCGAGATTCTTGCCATGACGAACAGCTGGGTATTTTCGCGGCTCGTCGTCGAGAACGAGAAGGCGGGAGAGTCACTGGCCAACATGATGGATTCGGTTGCAGAGGCAGAGAGAGAACAAGGCAGGTCCTTCTTGTCTCGCTTGCTCCTTCCTTGTCTTCCCGGTACGCATGCTCCTCACTTTTGAGTCCTCCCCTTCTCCGGAGTCTCGCGTGTGGTTTGGGCACTTTCTTTGTGAGTCAGCGCTAACCCACTCCTTGTCGTTGGGTCTGGTAGAACGAGTGCGTGCACAACTGGAGAGCTGCGTTTCTAACATCAGGGCGGCCCTCGCTACTCTGAGTAGGGCAGTAATGTAATCAGGGATCGTGGATGACAGAGATCGGTCTATACCAAGTAAGGTAATACGATAATATACTGTCGCCATCATTCCATTCCGGCTGGTGTTCGGTGCTCGTGAACGCGTGAGGCGTTAGCGCTGTCTTTCTTGGTCTCTCCACACCTAAGCTTGAAGGGTCATAGTTTCAATACACTCCATATTCTGGTGATCGTGCTCCTCTACGCTCACCTCGCTACTTCGTTACGTGCTCCAACATGACTACCAGTACCCACCACTGCTCCTTCGTCCTCTTAGCAGAGTTCGACATTGACCGTGGTGCTCAACTCACATACCAGTTCCCACAACCGTTAGGGACGGACGAGGGGTAGGTTTTCCATCGACCACTGTCTTCGAGTGACATCTTACCTCTCTGGGACTCACAAGGCTCCTGGCCAACTTGATGTTGCCCGATGGTGCCGAGAAGCATCTCGAGGATTGGACCATATTCTTTCTCAACCAAACGCCATTCAACAAGATTGCGCCGGTTTTAGCCTTGGAAACACCAGGGAGTGCGGGGAAGGAGAACAAGTCAGAGCTGCTTTACGTACTCAACTTGGTCCGTACCAAGCACGATAAGACCGTACGGAGGTGAGCCACCACATTTCGTTATCTACGCAAATGGCGCTCAATTTGATACCTAGGGGTGCTGTCGTAAAGGCGATGGCGATATGTACACCACATCCCTTCATCCAAATATTCAAAGTACGCCTCCTGCACCCCCTCATTAATCAATACCCAGTTGACACATCTTCGGCCAGCCCGTACTTCTGCTAGCTCTTGACGACTATTTCTCCTCACCGTCCCAAGATTGTTTGGCACGGCTATTCGATGCTATCAACTCAATGGATCTATCCGCTGCGCCAATCCTGACGCGTTCCGAAAAGCTTATCATGCGCAACTCTGAGCGCAAGGATGTTTTCATAGAAAAGTTCACTTCGCGCACTTCAGAAACATCTCAACAACCTGGGGGAAGGGGGTATCATCGACCGACGACCTCTGTCGGGTCGCATAACAGTTTTGACGAAGGGATTATCATGCGAACCAAGGACAGCCTAGAGGGGCGAGGGCGTGCGAGTTCCGATACGAGTATCATGGCGTCGTCGATCTCTCATCACAACGGGACACCACATTCCCCGTCAGAAGCTTCGACTTCGTTCTCCTTGGGAGGAAGCGCGGTCTGGGTTGGCGACGAAAGTGGCCTTGTTGAACACGCCGCCCCTCCCGGAGTCGCCTCGAGCTATGGGAGCCACGGCAGCTCGACGGCGGCTAAGAGTGGTAGAAGGTCGACAGATGCCTCGTCGAGTTCTTCTTCTCATGGCCAACAACAGCGGCCGCAACTAAACACAGGGGCATCGGACCCTCGCTTTGTGACGAAGGATACCCACTATTACCACACGACGATTGACTACAAGGGCCATCAGCTACCGATAAAGATGCCTTTGTACACATTCCCCCAGGAAGTTGGCGACGTATGTGTCCTCCGACAATTCTGCCGCTATATCTAATTCGGGCACCATAGTATTCCCTCATCCAACTCATCCAGACCTTCTCAAGCGCTACGATAACTGGGCCATTACACCCTCACCTACATTCCAACGGGAGTCTCACCCACCCTATCATCCTGATGTTCAATGCGCTCGTAACTGGCAAGCGCATCATCTTCCTCGGACACAATCGGCCTGCTGGTCAAGTATCCAGTTACGTGTTGTCCGCATGTGCGCTGGGATCTGGCTGCGGTATCATACTGCGGGGGTTCATAGAGCGGGCCTTTCCTTACGCCAACCTCACAAATCGCGACGAATGGGAATCTGTGTAAGAGCTCGACACAGCCACACGGGAGCCGCTCATAACTAATTTTTCTTGGTTTGACACCGTTCCTAGGCCGGCATACATCGCGGGCGTCACGAATCCGATTTTTGAATCATCAGGATCCTGGGACCTCCTGTGCGATGTGGGCGGCGGGCGCATGATCGTTTCTAAGGACATCCACTTGTCGCACCCTCAATCCGGAACACAAGGAGGACCGCCATCGCTCCTTGCACGCACCGGAACCCTCAAAGCTGAGTCGTCGATTGGCAGCGAAGATGACCTTGGTCGCATTTCTGGACGAGAAAAGGAAGCGCCAAGAAGCGACTATACCGCAAAAGCAGACAGTGCCGATAATGTATTCATCGAGGACGTAAGTGCACAGGAAATCACGCTGATACCTAACAGCTTTTGACGCCTTTCCGCGTCCTAGATAATTACTGCCATCAACTTTCACTTTGGCGAAACACTGGTTCGAGCGCGCTTTGTGGAATACGTGTGGCGTTTTATTCGGTTAGCCTCTCGTTACGAAGAGGACGTACTCGGAGCAACGACGATCGGCTTTCCCGGTGTTTCGTTCACCGAAGGCCCGGGGGATACTTCTCATTTAGGAAGTGGCATCGTCTTTCTGGATGATGCGGCTGGTTCCCGGGAGGTGTTAGCGAACGCAAGTCGGATCGAGGGTTGGCGACGAACAGCGATGCATCGTATGTGTCAAGAGGTAATAGTAGCTGAAGCTTTTCAAACCGTGGACTACGCTAATTGGACTTACCCCTCGGGTGTAACAGGATTTCAAGAACAGTCTCGCAGGTAGTGCAATCCGAGGGTTTGACGTCAATCATCAACTATGGCGGCTGCGGAACGTAAAGCACATGCAAGATGCCGAGGTGGAACTAATCATGCGGACCATGGTGGATACAGTTCAAACATACGATCAAGTTGCGGAGGTATGTTGTTCCCTGTCCTGCTATTTGGTGTCGATAGGACCCTCAATTTCTCCGCCGCAGCTTCTCTCCCTAATCCCACCGCATAACGGCGGTCTCCTCCCCCTAAGCTTCGGACTATTCCACCAGCAGGAAGTCGTGCGCGACCTGACAGTTGACTTGTTCACACAGCTCCGCATGTTTCCCGTGAGTTTGTTGTACACTTTTCCTAGTATAGCCCAGTGACGTCCCGAGACATGCATGACAGGTCGGCGTGCAGTTCCTACAAGCGCTTAATCACTTTCAGCGGTACGCGTACGTCCGGCAGGCGCACGCACGTGAATCGCGAGGCGTCACTGCGCGAGACACCGGCCATTTAGCACCACCGGTCCCCTTCTCGAGAACACCGTCACATCGGAGCGAACTCAACCTTGGGGCAGGATGATAGGTCGTGTAGCCGGGCCCTGTCGTGTAGCGCTATACAGATATAGCTGGAAGAGTTCAGTTGGTCTCCGCGGCCATGCGCCTTGTCCAATTCGAGTTAAAAGTCGTACAGCTTGATCGTACGAAGGTCGGACTGCGAAGGTCGGACAAATGACTAGCAGCATCGATGTAGAGCTTGCTCGACCGAAACAATTCTCCTGACTACCTATAAGTTTATCCCAGCTGCGGAAAGAACTGGAAACGTGCACCGCTTTCCACAGCAGGATAGGCATGACGTAATAACTCCGAACACTGAGATACATCAAGTCAGCGATAGCTGCCAGATGTCCCCTAGGTGGACAATCAGGCCCAGTCGGAAGTTCGTAGTTTCAGACAGGTTTATTTCGGTTTATTTCGTTAGTATCGAAGATTAACGAACGTCAGATAATATGTTTGTTATTCTATAACTTTTTAGTTAAAAATATGTTTTGTTCGAGTACCGGTGTTAGAGTCCTTAGAGAATCGGATAAAAACGATATAAATCGATTTGAATGGGCCCAACTATGGGCATTTTTCAGACGATTTCAAACGATTTCAAACAAAGCAAATCGACAAGCATTGTTTATTTTCGATTCGATTCGATTAACGCGTCTATTACAATCGATAACAATATAGCTCTATCAGACAAGCAACCACAGCAATACTTAAAGCATCCCGGACGCAGGCAGAGACCCCAAGGGAGTGGATGTCCAGCCACACATAGAAATCTGGTGTCCATAGGTCCAGCGTGCAGAGATGAGACAAGCACGAAGATGAGAACTTGAGGACGAGAACTCATGGATCCGAGAGACGAGAACAAGCAGCAAGAGGCAAGAGACGAAAGACAAGAATCGGTCTTGTGTTGAGCAAGACGACAATGGAGCTTCTTAAGTTCCATTGGTAATGCCGGTGCCCTTCTTCGTGGCCGTCTTGACCTTCCTCTGCTGTGGTGAGGCTGTGAGTAGGCCTGTGTGAGGAGTGAATATGTCGAACTTACTGCTGCGACTTGTGCAGCACAGAGTTCCTTCTTGAATGGCTAATGGAAAAATTGAGACACTTGTGAGCAGTTTGTGCGTGCAACACCCCCACACAACGTGCGTACCTCTTTGTCGGCTTCCAAGAGTGTTTTGAAGTATGATTCGAATTCGCACAGGAGGCCTTGTCCTCTGGGTTGGGTTGCGTTCCATTGGCGCATGCAGATATTCCTGTAGGTGTAGTCAGCATGAGGAGCGTGGTGTATGTTCGACTTACTTTATGGAATTGCCCTCGGTGGGCTCTGCCATGGCATCAGCCTTCTTCTGCTTTTTGGATGACACCGTCAATGGGTCACTTTCGGCACTCTGTTTCTTGCCCTTCCCATTGGTCTTGGAGCCACCATTGTTAGCAGATGGCGACGACTCACCGGTGTTGTTATTATCGTGGCCCGTAACGTCATCGGTTGCTGTGTGGGTCATGTCGGGTGTTGGGTTATTTGTGCAGCCCAATGTGAGCCTGATTTGGAGAGGGTTGGACACAGTCGCTGCTGTTCCAGGAGTGGGTGTATTTTCTATGCCAGTACCGTTGTTGGAAGGGTTCACCTCCGATGAGGCAGTTGAGTCAGTTGGATCTGGTCCACTTTGTGGCAGCGGGTTTGAGGTATCAGAAGATGACCTCTCTGGGCCCACCCCAAGGGGCGCTGTGAAGTATCGTGAGTGTGGTCACGTCAATACATCAAGTACGTACCGTTGGTACCCATAGATGCTGATCTTGCTGGGGCGGGAGTACTGGAATGGGTACATGAGTGGGGGCAGCGTGGACAAGATGGGAGAGGGCACAAAGGGTCGGTCACCACTGACGACGGAGTGGTTCATATCTCTGTGGTCTTGAGATGGATGTTAGGTTTGAAATGAAGTAAACGTGAGCTGCGTACCGAAGGATTGGGCAAGGGATTTATCCCCTGTGTCATGGAGTGTTCTGGTTCACTCCCATTGTCGTTGTCACCGTCAGCTGGGGTCTGTTCCCCGGTGTCATTGTTGTGGTTGTCACCAGCGGTTTGCTGTTCTCCTGCATTGTGGCTGTCAGTGGGACTTTCCTCTCTTGTATTGACGCCATCACTCTCAGCATCTAGTTCTTTACTCGAACCTGTGTGTATCTAAGTGCATTGAGGTGGTAATGAATTGATGTACCTTTTGCGGGGGTTTTTGATGCACCATCCTTCGACCTGGGGTTCCTGTTGCGGTGCCAAGATGGATATGACCATGTGGACCATTCCCAGAGCTTCCACTCCCCATCATCACAGAGGAGAAGGAAGTCGTGGGCTTCGTCAGCTAACATCATGCGCGAATAGTACTCCCACGCAGTATCGGTAATGTGACCGAATGTTGCTGGGGCCAAGCCTTCCTCGTCAAGCGTGGCCCATAGCATGTGTGCCTTGCAACTCATGTCCGCTATCCGGTCTTCATCGACAGGCGTTCCATCTTCATTTTCCAAGTAGAAGTGTGGTGTTACATGGTCGTCGTTGTTGTCGTTGGAACCTTTGTGTGCCAGTGGGCGCCCAGGCATTCTCTTTTTCCGTACAGATGTTGCAGAGCCGTCCGTCTCCCCTCGACGGGCGTTACTTATCTTCGCCAAGGCATGCCTGAATTCCTTCTTTGTCCACTGAATGACCATCGAGAAGTCCATGTGCTTTCAAGGTGCTGGCTTCGCTGGGACAGTCCCAGTTCTGAGGCCAGAACGTATGTTGCTTCCATGGCCACCCATAGTGTTCTCGTGTTGTGATTTAGCGAAGAGTTCAAGAGTTCCTCTGTGCATTATAAGTGACACATACACCCTGAAAAATAACGGATAGATCTATGCGCACCTGAGCGTCTTGAGTTCCAAACCCATATCCCTGATCTCCTCCTTCAGCTCGTCATTCTCCTTCATTAAGGCGGTAAGGGCTTCTTTGAGCCTCATGATCTCCATGGCTCTCTTCTTGGAGGTCATCTGGACGCGTATGAAATGGCTGTTGCTCTCTAGCAGCCTTGCGGATGTGTTCAAGACCATGGCCTCTAGATCAGGTGACTTGTGTTGTGTCAGCGCTATGAATACAATAGAGAATTGCCAGACTGACATAATTGGAGCCCATATGTGAGCGTGGCTGGTCAGAGCCAGAGTCATATTGCCGATAAGAATGGGGGTTGTAATGAGAGCTCCGTTGGTCCCCAAGTAGGGAGGGGTCGATATTTGACGTGAAGTTGTAAGAAGCAGGGGAATAAGAAGCGGGGGAATAAGAAGCAGGGGAGACTGTCATGGTGGATGGTGGAAAAAAAAAAGTGGAGAAAGATTATGTGTATATGATGGCTTTGGTTATGTTTGGTTGTCTGATATAAGTAATTGACTTAGATGATTTTGTGTTGCGTACAAATCTCTTCTCTTGTACTCCATGTCCACCATAGATTGCGGCAACGTTCTCATTGTTCGTGCACTGCACGAGGCTACCCTAAAGGATCTCTTGTATGCTAGGAATGATGCAGTATTCAAGTTGATCCAGGAGCACAATGAGGCCCTTTACAAATGGTAACTTACTTCTCTGATACAAGTTCTCAAAGTCTAAGCTATTGGTCTTGTTCTTGCCACTCCTGGAGACAAAGACTGGGCGGTCCTGTTATCGAGTTTTCAACCTACGACTTCCTTTCTCCACCAGGGCCTCCGCTCCCATATACTGTGATGATCAACAATGGCTCGGCCAAGATCCTCCGATGCCATGTTACCTGCCCAAAATGGGCCCATTATCCACCGGATGTAAGTGATCAAGGTTCCGTGTTTCTTGACTACATTGATTCCTTCACAGAGGCGGCTCTTTAATGCCTCTACTCAAACCGAGGACATGGATGTAACCCCCATTGAAACCAATCCATCTGTGTCCGACTCAAGTGTAGTTACCAAAAAGAGGAAGCGGTCTGCGTCAGTTTAGATACCCCAAAAAAAAATGTATTCACTGTCTGTTACATCGAATCATTGTCGTCATTGAACAACTCCCCGTTAGAAAAATGTGCAAGGTCGATAAACGCGTGACACATAAGGGAGAACCTCCCTGTATCCGAGATCCTACCATCCTCAGTGACTCACATCTCCAGAAACATCGCCACAACTGAGAGTATTGATGTGACCGACACAACAACAAGCCCTTCTGGTGCTGAGATGGGCTCGCTCAAGTACACTGTCCCACTCAAATCTGAAAGTATCTCAGCATCTGGCAACGAGAACAACGACACCAAAGTGAGGGGATGTTGGGCCTCGCCAAAGCGTATATAGAAATAGAATTCTACATTCCCAATATGTGTTCCGCCTTCTCGTTTGATCTGCAATATGCTTGTCAATTTGGGATCTTCTGTATGAATATCCGAGAAACTCACCTCAACACAAGATGTCTGATGAAGTTTTGCAGTGATGTTTGACTTGAGCCACACCGATTGCGCCATTTGTCCATTGGGTAGGCGCAGTTTCGCCCATCGACAAACAGTGTTTGGCCACGAGTCAATATTTGGCCACCCCTGTTCCCTCCAATATATCTTGAAGGCCGTGTGTTTGTCTTCTGTCAATGGTGAAGGGAAGTCCTTGCAACGTGGTAAGAAGGTGTATCTGCCTTCAAATTCATGAGTGTGGGTTGAGTGAGACGATCTTGTGATGCCACCGACTTCGAATTTGATCCAGGGAAACCGAGCATAAAGCGAGTTGACTTGTGCTTGTATTACAGCTCGCTGGGTGAGATTCGCGAACAAATCACGATCTTGGTGGATTTCTTGACCAAGATTGCCGATCACAGTCTCCAATGTCCACTGGGCATAACATGCCAGTGGCCCGATCCGGAACGTTTCTGGCCCCATGTGAGTCAGCAAATGTATACTGTGTCGCACAAAATGTAAGCGTGATTCCATCCACTGATAGTAGAGGTCTTCAAATTCGCGTGCAAAGTCCACAAGAAGTTCGTGGCCTCAAATGAGATCTTGATAGGCAATAGAGTGATGCTGCAAGATACGAACACCAGCCACCAGTTTACAGAAATTGAGCCAGTATTTGCAAGGCAAAAGGTGTCGAAATAACGTAGGACCCAGCCCATAGAGATACTGCTGGAACTCCCAGGCCTTGTAGCCGGTATTCAATTTCTTGGCGGGGTCCTGGGGTGCTCTTCCGAAGGAGGACGGTATGAATGGAACTGCTCTTACAATGGTTTCACCGTGCGCGTTCCAAAGCACGTTCTTGCGATAGAAGACGGCCCAGTCCCAGGTGGACCTGTCATCAGGCTCATAGATGTTGATCTTGCCAGTGAACAGCTTCAAGAATAGGTCAGGATTGTTCAGAACAGTCAGATGCATGATGTCCATCGTGAACACATTCGGCACAGGGAGGGGTTGACGAGGAAGACCGCTGAACAGAGTCTGCTTACAAAGCCCCACAGCAAGACACTGAGCCCGATACTCGCCTTGGGTATTGGCAGAGAGCAACCGGTCAAGATGCTGCCAGTACTTCTGATCCAGGTTACTTCAATACTCAGCCAGATCCTCGTCGGGGATATCAGGATGGTCACATCCTCTGACGGAGTAGTCACGTGGTCAATGCATAGCGGGGTAATAATGGCTGTCGCCTGTGCGATGACAACTTGGCATGTTGCAATATAGGCGACAGCCAAATTTCCTGCTATGCCTGACCATGCCAGACATGGACACACTGCCAAGACTGTTGGCAGTTGCAAATATGACCAAAGGAATTGAGCAAGGAACGTAGGTACCCAGAGAAGCATTGTAGAGTCTGAGGCCCTTGCGCTGCAGGGCAGCCACGTGAAATAGTGATGGAAATAAAAACGAATTGAAGTCCCCTGGTTTGTTTGGACCAGGGACAATGGCACCAGGTATCACAAAACGTTTCTTGTAACACAGGTCTGGCGGAAGATTGTGAATTATCCAGATAAAAACCCAGGCCTCGGAGGGCTGGTCTGGACAAAGCTGCACACCATCTATGGATATCTGCAAAGCAACATCAGACTTTCCAAAAGCCCCAGAGTTCCATGCATCAAGTAGCTCTTTCCCACAAGAGGTGTCATCATATTTATCAAGTCGACCATTGTTGCGTCATGTGTGTTCCACGTTTGTAGCGAGCCTCCTCTCTAGATAGTGCATACTTTCAGCCACATCGCGAGACCCATAGAAAGCCTGAATGACAGGCCCAATAGGTATTGTGGTGAAGCACTTTCGAGGGTTTGTAGTCCCAGGGAAATATCGAGACATGGAACACCGCAGACAGGCCTCAAGTTCGTCATACGGCCCAGTGTAGGCCAGACAAGAATTAATGCACATATCGTGCTCCAAGGGTACAACGCCAGAGAGCCAGCGAAGGCAGCGCTTGCTCTGATCATACGACAGAAATGGGTCTTCTGGGTTGTTGAGTAATTCTATTTCTCGTGTGGTATCGTAATGGGCCCTGGATGCGTTTGCGTTGTTGATAAAATGCCTAAGAGACCTAAGCAAAGGCGAAGGGTCCTCTAGGTCCATGACCAGACTAGGGTCCCGCAGAGTTTCAATGTCATCAGGTCGCATACCTGAGTTTTCGAGACACGCCATCCCTAGCGCATCAAGGAATCCCTGTGTGGTCTGCAGATCCGGGAGATGTATGACCACACTAGAGTTGGGTCCATTGTCGTCTGAGTCTCCTTCTTGCTCGATCAGTGGGTTGTTGAGACGCGACTGTTAAAGTCACATGTCTCGTGGGATCTGATTGAGTCAGCCCACATACTAAATACGGTATCTGCCCCTTATGGACTTATGGACACTCCGGACTCATACGGACCGCTTTTGTTTATCTTTATTGTTAGATCCATATATGGTTCTTATTGTTCTTTCTATTGTTAAGATACCGGTATTGTCTGCTTTAGGCAGCTATTGTTCTCTGCCATCCAATGGCATTTCTCCCTCTGGCGCACAGACCACCTGTATTGTGTTTCGGTCACCAGTGCGCACAGACCATTATTAGCTAAGCGTCCTGTATATAAGGACTGCTATTTTCGCCTCTACACTTCAGAGTTCCCTTCACCTCTGAAGTGTAAGTTCCTTTCCTCTTTACTTCTCTTATTACCTTTACTCATAGGCGTTGCTCCTTTATAGTAACTTGTCCTACTAGGTATGCAGTTGTAATAGAGTTCCCTTCACCTCTGAAGTTAACTTGTCCTACTAGCTGTCCAAGCTTATTTCTTGCTTGTTAGTTCTGCGCTTCAACAGGTTATGGGCCCTGACGCCTAATAACTAACTTGCTTTATCAGATCTACTTGTGTCATCTTGCTCTCTCAGCCGACCACACTCTTCTTATCGTCAACCACACCTTCAGTGAGCATCCTCTATCCTCTTTTCGACACACCCTTCTTTTCTTGTCCACCATGACTTCGGTCATGTGCCATTTTGGCTAGCCTCCTAAGGAGGTTCTCATGAGAGGTTCTACATAACCTCAAATTCCTCCGTGCGCACTACTATATCTTCATTACCCAGTTTTCGTCTGGAAGTGCTTTCATAGGCCAATAGGGGAAGACCCTTGAGGCTATAGGCCTCTCTAATGGTTGGGTGATACTCGGTTAATACCTGGGTCACTTTAAGGGGTGTGAAGGCCTGGTTAATAGTCAAACCCAGAAGTCCTTCCCTCTGACACAACTAGGAGACGCTACTTAGTACTATACATAGTAACTATGACTAGACCTCTGCTAGGAGAAGTATTCGCTCCCTTTGTGCAGGATTCGCTGCATAGCATGTATCACTAGTCTAGTTGCTTAGTACCAAGACCCTTAATGGTCTGTTCTAGAGACTCCACAGACGGAAGGTTCAATTGTTATGGGAGTTGATCCCTATCATTGTCCCTTGAACTCGCTGTTGGCTCCTCTCTAGGGTACTACCCTTTACTATAGATCCTTAGTAGCCCCAGCATCAAGGCTGTAAGGCTGAGGGATACAGAGACTTAGTAGTCCTTCGCCGGACCAAAAGCTCCTATTCCGTCGAAGCCAACAAAGCTGTTGCATGACTATTACCCATAGTAACATTTGGGCTTTGTGGATCCTAGTATAAGGCAGCCATCAGTACAATGATTCCACTACTTAATTATACCAAGTCGCACATACTTGAGGCATGACACTATAAGTGTTATGGAGTATAGCGCTCCTATGGCTGGACCATTACTTTCTCTACCAAGATCTGAGCTGGTTCTGACTGCTCCTCGGAACCAGATTCACAAACATCTCAAATGTCTTTCCATCTCGTCTTCCCTCCGTCCGTCACCCTCGCCAAGTTGGATGGCACCAACTGGCAGACCTGGTCTGCCACCTTCACCTCCCTCATGTTGATGAATGGGTGCAGCAGGCACCTTACACACAGTGCTCCTGCTTCTGTGCCCCAACATCCCCCCCTTGCAGCAGGTGCTGTGGGGCCCACTGGCCCTACAGATGAAGGACTTGCCATCCTTGCCCTTTGGGCAAAACAAGAAGAGGTCATCACTGGCCTCTTATTCTTATCAGTGACAACGGAGGTACTATCTGGTATTCACTCCTCCCACATCTTCCCAACTGTTCATGACAAGTTTGTGGAGTTGGAGAACCTCTATGGTCAGGTTGGCTCTATGGCCACCTTCAACATTTGGGTGGGCTTGGCAAATACCAAGCTTCAGGAAGGTAGCCCCTTCCTACCTCAGCTCCAAAAAATGCTGGACCTGAGGAACACCCTGGTGGAGCAGGGAATGCCCGTCTCGGACATGCAAATGTCCTTCATTCTTTTAGACACGCTCCCCCCATCTTATAGCACCATAGCTGGTACCATCCTGGCCTCTGGCCCCCCTTCTAACCTCCAACCTCAGGACCTTATCAATAGGTTCATCAATGAGGAATCCCGACTCGCTGGTCCCGTGGCGTCCTACAACAAGGTCGCCCCCGTCAAGAAATCTTCGGCCCCTCACACTCATGAGGCGCGGCCATCGGGCAGCTCTGTGTCTTCGGACATAATCTGCCACTACTGCAAAAAACCTGGCCATAAAAAGCCAGAATGTTACAAACTTAAACGGGACCAGGAGAATGCCAAGAAGGGGAAGGCAGGACAGCGGGCGAAGGCCGCCCAGAATACCACAGTAGAGGTGCCGGACTCACTTCCGGCAAACAGGCTAAATAGTATACCTGTACCAAAGAGCCGACTATTTACTATAGTCAATGGCTCTGGAAAAATAGAGGAGGTACATGAAGTACCTCAGGTTTCCCTTTACACGATGGGTACACATAGTGCCCAGATTGCATCAAAATGGATGATGGACAGTGGGGCGTCAGCACACTTCACCCCTCACATAGAAGACTACGACACCTACACCCCTCACAAAGGTGTTGAAGTACTTCTAGGAGATAACTCCTTGCTAAGGAGTGTTGGTACTGGAACCGTAACAATCCATACCAACTTTGGGTATGACCTAAAAATCTCCAATGTGCTGCACCTACCTAATACGCATTCGCGTATACTGTCCACCCCTGCCCTAACAGCTAAGGGGGCCATAGTAAGTTTTGATGCCACTACCTTTGCTATAAGGTATGATGGGAAAACCATTGCGGAAGGACACAAGGCTTCAGGCCTATATTGGCTTGATGGGCACCATAAAGTAAATGCCCAAGCAACTGCATCTGCTAGCCTTGATGTCTGGCATCAGCGCATGGGACATATGTCCAAAGAAGCGCTCCAAAGACATGCTCCGAAGTCCGTAAAAGGACTTAACATAGATGAATCCCCTGAGGAAGAAGGTCCCTGTCATGGGTGTGAACTTGGCAAGTCCACCCGCAAACCTTTTCCTCCTTCCCAGAAGCGTGCACAAGAATCCCTTGAACTTGTGCACAGTGACCTTGTTGGCCCACTACAGAGTAACTCTATCCAGGGCAACAAATACTTTGCCACCTTCATAGATGACTTCTCAAAAGCGGCAGTTGTCATCCCTATGAAGTCCAAAGACGAGTTTACGGGTGCCTTCCTACACTACAAGGCATGGGCTGAAAAACAACAAAATAAGCCCATTAAAACCCTGCACTCAGATCGTGGTGGCGAGTATGTCAACAATGTCCTTAAAGACATTCTTCTGGAGGAAGGGATTGAGCATATGCTTACGATGCCTTATTCTCCACAACAGAACGGGAGAGCCGAGCGGTTTAACCGCACTATCATGGAAAAAGGCACCAGCATGCTTCATCATGCGGGTCTTAGCCTCGGCTTTTGGGAACAAGCAGTTCAAACTGCAGTGCACATCTATAACCGCACTCCCACCCGTTCTAATGAGTGGAAAACTCCGCTGGAGCTCTGGGATGGTACAGTCCCAGATGTCTCTTACTTTAGAGTATTTGGCTGCAAAGCCTACTATCATGTACCAGAACACAACCGGCGCAAATTAGATCCTAAATCAAAGGAAGCCGTGTTTGTGGGCTATGAACCCAATTCAAAGGGTTACAAACTCTGGGATAGACATAGCCGGTGCTTCGTCTCTTCACGAGATGTTACATTTGACGAAGCTACCTTCCCATCCCTGAGTGACCTGACTAGTCACTCCAACCAACCAATCACTTCTCCCGTGTCCGGTGAACCTGCTAAAGGGGCTACTGTTGCCGGTGAGATATTCTTTGTAGTGCCTAGTCAGCCTACGCCAGCTGTTGCCCCTGCGGCACCTCAGACACCAGTCTTTGTCTTACCACCTGTCCAGGTGCCCACAGTACCAATACAACAGCCTAGCACACCCCCCAACACTTCTCCAAACCCCGCAGACCAGACAATATATCACACTCCTCCATCCCAAGCACCTGCTCCTACCACCCCAAGGCGCCCCCGCACTCGCTCGCAAGGGAGACCGCCTGTAGTAACTGCCCCAATCCCTGCCCCTAACTTCAATAGGGACATCTCTCCTCCTAGGGAAACACCTAGATCTCCGAGGAATGGGCTAGTCACTTCACCCCCTCGCCCAAGGCGTGGGACCAGGGTACGATTCACAAATCCTCGCTACTACACAGAGGAAAACGATGAATTTGTGCCTGGGAGTAGCAGACTGGGTATGATGGACTTGCTAAACGCTGCCGAGGTTCCTGGCTACAAGGACCCGCAGACATTTAAGCAAGCTATGGAGTCTGACCAAGCTGTCGATTGGCTTGAAGCGTGCCAGTATGAAATGGACGCTCTCGACAAGCTTGATGTCTGGAGGCTTGAACCCCTTCCTGAAGGAAGGAAGGTGGTTAAGTGTAAATGGGTGTTTAAGAAGAAAGCAGATGGACGCTTTCGTGCTAGGCTAGTGGCAAAAGGGTTCACCCAACTAGAGGGGGTGGACTTTGACGAAACCTTCTCCCCAGTTGCCCGCTTTGAGTCCTTGCGACTCCTTCTCGCGTTGGCTACGCTTGAAGACTGGCATATACACCAGATGGATGTCAAATCGGCATTCCTTCATGGGGAACTGGAGGAAGAAATTTATATGGAGCAACCAGTCGGTTTCGTCACAGCTGGCTCCGAGCACCTTGTGTGCCGGCTTCAGAAGGCCCTCTATGGCCTAAAACAAGCTTCCCGCGCATGGAATGTGCAGTTCCATGGGGCCTTAGTCGACCTAGGCCTCGCGCGGACGTACTCTGATGCAGGAGTATACGTGTATCATCTCCAAGAGGGGGGTGATACACTTTTCGTGATCTTATATGTAGATGACATCACTATACTTGGAAGTTCCTTATCAAAGATCAATGATCTGAAGGCTTCTCTATCTAGCCGATATGAGATGACCGATCTGGGAGAAATTCAATCTTATCTCGGTGTTAACATCACCAGAGATCGTGGTAATCGCACCATGGAAATCAACCAGTCAGATTACATCCGCGATGTAGTGGAACGCTTTGGAATGTCTGACTCCAATCCAGTATATACCCCTCTTCCCTCTGGCGCCGAGGCACACTTGATCAAAAACACAGATCAGGCCTCTACTTCTGAAATTAAGAAGTATCAACAGATTATCGGGTCACTGCTATATGCGCAGATTGGAAGCAGACCTGACATTTCCTTCGCTGTTGCGCGCCTTAGCCAATTTGCTTCCAACCCCTCACCTCAGCATTTACGCTTAGCCAAGTATGTCCTAGCCTATCTTAATAGCACCAAGGACTACTCGTTACGCTATGCTGGAGGGAAAGGCAATGGTGGTGAAGGCCTCCATGGCTACTGCGATGCTTCCTGGGGAGATCAGGAAGAAAAGCACTCCACCTCTGGTTTTGTCTACCTGCTTGCAAATGGAGCCATTTCATGGTGTACCAGAAAGCAAAAGACAATTGCGCAGTCTACCACTGAGGCAGAATACATGAGCCTCTCTGATGCCTCTAATCAGGCTCAGTGGTACGCCACCTTTCTTGGAGAACTGGGGTATGAGGTATCCTCCCCCATTCCTCTGCACTGTGACAATAAGGGTGCTGTGGACTTAGCTCTCAACCCTGTCACTGGGAGACGTTCCAAACACATCCTGATCAAGCACCACGTAGTAAGGGAATACGTAGAAAACAAGGTCATACACCTGATACGTACACCCACAGGGGAAATGGTTGCAGATGGGCTTACTAAGTCACTGCCCAGAGAACCCTTTGAAAAAATGGTTGCTGATCTAGGAATGGTGTAAAGATGGGTTCTAGGACGTCGAACTGTTGTGTATACTTGCAACAGACTTCCTAGTTTATTAGCCAAGAAAAACCCTTCTTAAGGAACTGAAGAAGTTGGACCTGTTCCATCTTATCTCCCAGCTCATGGCTCTTCAAAAAGTAGTTCTTCAGAACTACATTATCCTCATAGAGCAGTGCATGAAGACCTCCAAAAAGTTGTCCTTTATCAGGACTTCTGCGTACATAGATTCTTTCTAACCAGAGAATCAAAACATTTCTCATAGTAACAGTTAAAAGCAATAAAGTGTCCTGCCAAGGCACTTTCACTCGATGCTTGCACCACTCTTGTGGACTGTCTCTATCATGGAGGGATGTTGAGACGCGACTGTTAAAGTCACATGTCTCGTGGGATCTGATTGAGTCAGCCCACATACTAAATACGGTATCTGCCCCTTATGGACTTATGGACACTCCGGACTCATACGGACCGCTTTTGTTTATCTTTATTGTTAGATCCATATATGGTTCTTATTGTTCTTTCTATTGTTAAGATACCGGTATTGTCTGCTTTAGGCAGCTATTGTTCTCTGCCATCCAATGGCATTTCTCCCTCTGGCGCACAGACCACCTGTATTGTGTTTCGGTCACCAGTGCGCACAGACCATTATTAGCTAAGCGTCCTGTATATAAGGACTGCTATTTTCGCCTCTACACTTCAGAGTTCCCTTCACCTCTGAAGTGTAAGTTCCTTTCCTCTTTACTTCTCTTATTACCTTTACTCATAGGCGTTGCTCCTTTATAGTAACTTGTCCTACTAGGTATGCAGTTGTAATAGAGTTCCCTTCACCTCTGAAGTTAACTTGTCCTACTAGCTGTCCAAGCTTATTTCTTGCTTGTTAGTTCTGCGCTTCAACATGGGTCTGGCTGTATCAACCCCGAGACATGTTGACAGTGTTGCCCAGCTCGCCTGGGCCCAACAGTATCCAGGCTTGGCTCAGGACTACAGACACCACCATCGTCATAGTCCAGATCGCCTAGATGTGGCCCATCGGACGCATCAGAGTTGACAGGGCCAGAGTCATCTCAAGAAGTACTGGGTCCAGGATCCCTCGTAGATGGCTGATCTGAATCCGAAGCCGGCTACAAGGGAGTCAGACTATACACACGAGCCACACAGAGAGACAGATGACCTGTGTACGCTCTATATGCTGGCCATTCTGAGTTGCGCGATGTTGGCGCGCACATTCGCACATGGCAGTTGCCCTTGCATTCGCTGCCACTGGGACATCCCCAATGGAGCATAGAAAATTTGCAAGATGTGTTCTTGTGGCATGTTGGAGCACGGACTTGCAGCTTACCATCGGATTACAGGCAGGATTGAAGGATATATAGACATGAATTAGCAGCCAGAGGACACACATAAGTCATCATAAACGTGAGGATACAGTATCTCGGATAATCAATCCGGGTCAAAATAAAATTATGTAAACAAGATTAAACGAAACTAAATGAAATTATATACAGACTTCCCACTGGGAATCAGGTGAGGCGTGGTGGGGTGCTCAAGGGTAGGGTGCAAGACAAACCCGAGCATCAATAATTAATTAGGCAAATTGATGTTCTAAGTTCCAGTGGGTTTTTTTTTTCTCAGTGTTCTCTAGACCAGAGACCAGAACCCAGAACCCACTAGATGTTTATATATAGAGTTCAGAACTAGTGCTGTGTTCAGAATTCCTCATGCACTGGCACTGAAAAGGCCAGATATGGGATCCTGGGAAATGGCAACCTAGCACCCAGTCGGACAACCTCGAATGTGATACAGAGACAACGCAGAGCATTCAAGCAGAGATAAGGCCTTCAAGAGAAATTTGTGCGATTGGCAACTGGCGTGCGTGATTTAGGAACATGATCCATGTCTTGATATCAGTGCCAAGATCAGTGCTCCCGCACACGACTATCACTCCAACAGGGTGCCAGTGGGAGGGAGTCCGAGTTGGGGTGCCAACAGCTTGATGCAGGGTTGGGGGTCCTACTAGTAACCCGATCGACAGGCATGGAGAGTCAAGAGAGCGGTTAAGCTAAGATCTCAGGCTTGCGGCTGGCACAAGGAAGTGGGAAGGAACCGAGCACTGGGATATCGAACATTCCTGCCACCGCTGGCTGCCAGGATCTGTTGTACTGTGCCACGGTGCAGAGGCACGCTACGATGATGACAACAAGCCGGCGACTATCACTGGCACTCGTGGCTCGATCGCTTCTCTCCTCTGGCACGACCGCGATCGCTGCATCATTTTTCACTGGCGCGCCAGGTGCGCAGCACACGCCAAGGCATACGTTTACAACAATTGTCGTATTTTGTCCCGTGACCGAGTGCGGTGCCGCGCGCCCCGCGGTGGGAGATGAGGTGGGGTCTTTCCAAGGATTGTGTCATTTGCCATCTGCCATACGAATACGTCTAAAGTAGTCCTTCGTCCGGTGGCACAGCATGAGGTAGAAGTAACAAGTACATGCAATAGGTGAAGAGATACCTTTTGATCGGAGGTACGTAATGATTTCCCCTTCACATACAGCCGACGTGGTTTCAGATCGAAAGTGTCCTATTTTCCGTTTATGTTTCGTACAAGCGGGCGTACCTATTATAGGTGTGAATACATCGTAACAGAGGAATTTCATGTCGCAATAAGATAGCATGTCGTCTAAACCATAAGCTCGGCTATGGAGTGCTCTTTTTGGTCTTCTGCGGGAATCATAGGGGGGACAGACGCCGATAACATGGAGCCCTCGAAGGGCTTCTGGTGTGGGTGAAGGGCCTTCCATATGCACGCACACACCACGACCAGCACTGCGCCTATAGGGAAGAGAGTAGAAACGAGCAAGTAAGGGGGGAGACTGGCAAAGGCCATCCAAAAACCCTGGACGGCGAACAGGAGCGTTGCCCAGACGAACAACACCTTCGGCAGACTATGAACGATCGCAATCGGCTGGAAACCGCAGCTAGTGGTGTTCCGATCGTCCAGGTACACAGCCTGTCAAAAGTTAGCCGTAGACACTGAGTGGAATGGTGTCACTATGCTCACTGCTGTGGCGGCATTCGTATCGACAAGACCCCGCTGTTCTCGCAGGAGGACCGAAGTCATGATTAGGCCGAAGGTGCATAGTAACAACGAGGAATGGGTCAAGGCAGGGACGGAAGAGACTTGTATCATCAAGGTATTCGATCTACAGATCGCAAGGGATTAGTTGGCTTGGGAAGGCGTGGGAAGGCGCTTCTCACATGGTAAGTGCTAAGAACTTGGAGGAAAAGGTCAGTAACGATGCTGAATCAGTGGAAATTGGGCTCACCCATGATGTCATTTGGTTCAAATCGTCAATAGTTCCAGAAACGTGCTTGCGCCAAGGGGCAGTGTAAGCAAGTTGGTCTACCCAAAGGCTCTCGAATCGCGCTTGGTGCTCATTGGGCAAGCCGAAAAGAAGTGTGTTAGATATGAATGCTAGGGCGAGGCTCCGCTTGTTATCCGAAACGTCCAAGATAGACTGATCGGAGGACAGGCGACAATGCTCTTCGCCAAAATGGATAAAGAAGCGATGGTTTGCTGCAGTAAGGATCGCGAGAAGTCCCTTGGGCCGTGAATGCATAAGACTTACCGACAGTCGCCCATAATCTCGCAACGTAAGTGGTGATGTAAGAGCTGGAAGCGTGATCTGCCAACAACCCGTTAACTGGAGGGGACGTAGGGTGTAATAAGCTAAACGAACCTTTGCTACGTTGAAGAAGATCGATGAACTCTTCGCTCTGCTTAGCCGTATACGGGAAAGTGGGAGTTTCCGATGTAAGGGCATCTGAATGTTGTCTGTCACCTCCAGCCACATGGGAAATCAAGAGTGTTCCTGCCTCACCTGCGCGAGCATGCAGAAAAATGATTTGGAGCTCATTCAGGGCCGTCAAAGAATACGGAGAAGCGGTTTCAGGGAACAGTTCGACATGAATCCAGTAATTTTCCTGCAAGGCATATTCTGGACTCCCGGGAACTTTTAGCTCATTTAGTAAAGTAACGCATATACCACAAACGTACGGAGATGGCCGCTTGAGAAGGAGTGTGGAAGTCCAACACTGATTGTATCGAGTGCGTACAACCAAAAAATAGTGCGAAGATCATGATGTGCGAAATAATAGTTGCAAGTGCCCGAGTCCTGATGAATTTCAAGGAATAAGTGGGATGCCTCCGGAAGTGGAACGCGTTCCTCGGTGATCACATTGCAGATCACGGCCAGCCAGGCATACAGCTGGTCCGAAACTCCAGGTTCGGCGATATGGGCCTCCGTGACAAGTGTGATTCCTGGATGCGTTTCGACGTGGGCATAGCGCTTCCCCTCCGGGTGAGCGGATACCGTCCATCCTTGGGTCTGGTACGATGGCCTACAGTAGCTTTAGTTTCAAAAGTCCTTTGCAACGAACGTAGGAAACCAGCGCACGCTGATACCGGATTGGTTCCCAATGGAACCATAGTCGGCGACACACGCACACTGGAAAATAAAAGTTTGTGAAGTGGTCGTGAGAACGCGAGAGAACCTCTTGCTTACCGCACGCCGCCTCGATACCTGGAGTCCCTGATGGTGGAAGGGAGGACCGGGAACAAGTTGGCCTTATCGGGAGTGGAAATCATCGTAACACCGAAATTGTAGTTAAACGTATCGCAGGAGAGACGGAGGTGAGAAGGATAGTAAGTGGCATTCAGCGGGTTTTATATTGTACTACAAATCTAGTCAAACGGCACAGCCTTTGGCAGTGCCCCTCGGTGTCAGAAATTGACCGTGCTTCTGCATTCTTCATAGTTATGGCAGTGCAAATGAAAGAAAATAAATTTGAGACTCGATAGACTATTATCGTCATGTCGGCGACACAAATACTGTAAACTCCAATTTACACCACACCACACCAACTTGAACCACACTGTGACTGTGGCCAATGGAGCAACCGGGGCGGTACTAGTCACGTGCCCCCCCTCCATCCTTCGGCGGACCTTCGCTCATTGCCCTTGACCCTATTGCATAGCAATAGCAATGGCGTCTTCCCAGCAACAGCAACCCGATGTGCCAACCTCTTCCGAGCCAACCATTGTGAGGTATCCCCATATTCTTCCTCTTTAAGATCTCCCCGGGATCTGAAACATCCTGTGCTCAGTGGTACCGCTCAGGCTACAGTGCCTTCTAGCCCGCCTGTGCCCTCGTCGTACGTCTAGTATATTTATCCTGACCTAACTCTTTGGTAGTGCTCACACAGAGCCTAGGGAACACACGTCTCCTGAACAGTGCGTTGCCAATAGCAGGGTTCCTTACCCTGATCTTCCCAAACTAACTTACTCCAGGCCTCCCCCTTTTCGCCCGAAAGGCCCCCCCTCCAAACCCGTTGTGGGCAAGCCCTAAGCATGCATGGTGCGAAGACTAGTCGTTCATACGCATCCATCTGTTGTTGATTTCTGCTACCAACAGCAACCAAGTATAACAACCTTTCAAACAGGCTGCACTGCAGTTCCTGACAGAGAAAACAGTTGTATTAGCGTTAAATGTCTTTGTACTGCCCCAGAGTTGAAATAAGCGATTGGTGTCTTTCTTCGGTTCTCTGGGTGGCTATCTAGTGCCTCTTCCACTGGAAGCCCCGCAACCCATGAGCGCATGAGCCAATAAGCCTGGTTCTCAGGAAGTGCCACCGACAGTATTGACACCGCCTTGTTCTCATACTGTACTTATCTATAGCTTGTGCAATAGGGCGCACGTGCCACTGGCACGGTATCTGCCAGTATCTCAAATCGCCACACACTACACGCCCTGTTAACTCCAGTCCAAGGTAACGAATTCGTAGCTCCGCGATGCAGTCCAATATTACAGTTGGACCGTGAGTGACAACAGTGAACCTATGTGTGCCAGCTAAAAGGTCATCGCCGTCAGGATTGATGATATTACCTCAGAAGAACACACAGTCGTTCATCATCATACGTAGGTCGATTTAATCGCCTCTACGATAAATTATATTTTATTAACTTGATCTTCTCTACTTTTTATGTAGATTACCCAGGTACGCTGGACAACTCGATCATGGCAGACCCGGAGTTTGACTTATCTCTTGGCGGTGACCCACCGGCGTATACCACTACAGTGATACGACGTAAGTACTCTGTCCTAACAGCTGACTGCGCTTTTCAAGGACCGGTGCCAGTGCCAATACAGACATTATATCAAGCAAAGATGATAGCACCCAGTCTGATGCCAACGATGTTTCCATCGGCACAAATGATGTGATGGACGTAGATATTGAAATGCACGTATATTTTTCTCTTTCCATTGTTGCTCGGTGTTGATACCTAGCTTCTCAATCGTTAAGTATGAAGAAAGAGTTGGAACGATACGTTTCGCGATCGCCCCCATATAATCCTGCGTCTGGGAATAAAGTTCGCAATCCACCGCGTTCACAGGGCCTGGCAACTGACGCCACCTACCGGTCTTCGGGAGCTCCGGGAGCTGCAACGGGCCGCCCTCCTGCTGTGACGGCTAACGTGGGGACCACGGCACAACCTAAGCGGAAGTGAAGTGGGGGCTCATGTCGCGGCACTGTGTCGTGGCCGACGCACGTCTGATATTTGCTTGGATTGTGTTCATAGTATAGTTCGTGAATAGCGCGTCGCGACCTCGTGTCCTTAGCACGATTGTACATGAACAGAGTCAGAAACAGGAACCAACGGCGTGTTCAAGCTGTACATATACTAAACTCATAAGTCCTTAGACTACAACACCCACTCCCTCGCGATCGGGTGCCGAGTATACACATTCCAGTGCTCGTGGCGTAGTTTAATACGAAGGTCTGACTTGCATAGTACGAACGTGATCTAGCACACGCGTGATAAACGTTGGGCGCTGAACTACGCTTGCTACTATCAATAGGTTCCCAAGGACCCACGCCTGCAAGAGCAGTGCCCAAGGAGACCGAAAATAATGGCTATCGTTTCCAGACCGAAGATTCGGTCAGTATTCTGGTAGAGGCCGACTGTCAGCCCGAGAGTGCGATTGGCTAGCTACAGAGGTTCAGGTAATGGCTTTTCACACTGGGTTTACCAGGTCATGACGGTTGTGGCGAGCTAGGAGTGGGACAATCACAATACTTCCTACGCTGGCCTCAATTGACATGTAGCTGGAGATCGGCGCGGAAGATGAAGATGCGACTCGTCTTGCGTTCGTTTTCTTATTGTTACAATAAGAAATGACCACGCCAGGGATAGTGAGGAAACCGACATTTGCTGTAAGCGTCACGGTCGATCGAGATCCAAGTCAGGATCTCAATGTGAATCAATTCACAATTTCGTAAATGGACCTCAGCCAGGAAAAGCACCGGGAACAGTACTGTAACGTGATGAGTACGGATCTTTTGGTCGTCGGTATTGGGTGCGGTGGTGATGGTTGTCGTTGTTCTATCCATGGAACCCAGTGTGCTCGGGCTAAAGTAGAAGCAACATTCGTTAACGGGTACCGGCGACTGTACTAGTTGTTAATCACAATTTTTCACTCACAAAGCAAAGAAAGCAAGTGAGTGCGAGAAGACGTCAAATATCGCCGAAACCGGCAGCTTGGCCAGCAGCGTCATGTACACACACCAAACCAGAATCGATGCAAGACTCTATAAGCCAGCCTGGCTTCCTGTACAAGTCTGGTCTTCTCGTATGCATGGTTTAAACGTTGAAGGCTTTGAGGTCAACATCTGTGATGTCGGTGCTTTATTGTGAAATCACAGCCGACACAAACTCTTTCTTGTACCCACACAACGGGGTTCGTCGAACTTGAACGCTCATTACTACGGGCTCAAGACGGCGATCATCAAAAACGGCTGGAAAGATATTACATAGTAGGCCCATTAGCCTGGACGCGTGTAAGTGCCTACTTCACTGGCACTGCCGCACAGTGGACTAACTGAGTTCCCCTGGAAAAAGTTCCTTGGCATCGCCTCCGACACTCTCGGACACTCTGCGACCCTGAGTCACCACAGTAACTCATAGCCAGCGGCTGAGTGAACTGGGTGATCTCAGTTACGGTGCTTTGTGACAAATTATCTATATAGATTCGGCTTAAAGTTCCACGCTGACTGGTACTACTTGGCTGTCTTCCTGGTTTTCTGGAGGGCCGTATTCATACTGACGGGAGCTCCAAATTACAGGTGTTCATCACACAAACCATCATGTTGAACGCTCTAAACCCTGTCTCACCTTGCGCGGCTCATTTGATCTTTCGGCCCGTTATTACAACCCATGCTTGGTTAGCTACAGTTTGTGCGCATTCGTGTCAACGTGCCTTTAGGAGCAACAAGCACAGGCGATGCAGAGAGCTGTTGTACACGGGACGCCCTTTTGTGTCACATTGTGTTCATGTGTACAACCCTAAGTTTGATGTGCTCCAGTTGCTTGCTCGAGGATCGGACAGCAAAACTAATCTTTACCTGATTCTGGTCAATCGAGTTATTAATGGTTCTTAACCTTGATTCTTAAGAGGTCACCGTGCTGTTGTAAACAGCTCGATATGAAGTCTACAAACGGCAGTTGAGAACGCATCCTTGTCACATTACGGTGGCTTCGGTAGCACGGATGGTTTCGCCTTAATCACCTTCGTGCTCCGCCATTCGAGTTAATTCACATCTCCGTGTTATGGTTTTCCCATGTAGAGAAAGTACGCCGACACTCGGCACACGGTATGTAGTACCATAGTCACTTACTACTTCAGGTTGTGGTCTCAATTATATACGAGGACGGGGGATATCAAGGCGGATATTGGGTCAAAAGAGAGGTGTTAAAATAGAGCATTGCAACCGCCAACGATACGATAATCCGAAGAGCTAAAGCAGCTATGTAAAACGCTCACCGTTCAGTGCACACGCACGAGCATGTCCGCGAATCCTTCTGTACCCGGAAATGAGGTTTCTGTACGCCATAAATGAAGCCACGACACAGCAACGTGTAAACAACCACGTCGACAACACACCTCAGGCTACGGCTGCAAGGCATAAACATGACCTTATATTGGCGAACAGCTTTCAACACTGGGTCAACATTGATAGGGGTATGCACAGTGGGTCTACGAAGTAATGAAAGGAAAGGAAAGCGGTCCTGACTGTTTTAGTTGGTACAGCTGCGGTGTGACAAACAACAAAAGGGGCCACGATGAACAGTCATGTCATAAACGCCTCATTACAAATCACAGATACAGAGATGAATCAGCGCTCACAATGCAAGTTGGTTAGTGGGAAGTAGGTTGTGGCCATGTGATCCCCAAGGATGTAAAGATCCGGTCTAGGGTTATGACTCGACTAGGAGCATCCAACAGCCATCCAACCACGGCGGTAGCCCCAAAGAAGTTCCAAGTCCCCAGGGTCTAGTGCATAAAATGAAAGGGGACTCCAAAATATTAGTGAGGAGGACATAACGTTAGTCTTCACACCTATGAGTCTATGGGTGTCCGTGCCTGAGGCTGCGAGTCTCTATCGTTGTAAAGGGGCAGTTCTGAGTCATGGGATGGCCTGACATGTCATTCTGCGTCTATCTATCAGGTTCAAGAAATGCAACAGCGTTCCCGGAGATTCAACTGGCTATGCATTCCCATTTATCCTTGTTGACTTTCAATTAGTACCGAGGGGCGGAAGCGGTGAAGCCTGGGATGCGTCTGCACTCTTTCCCTTCCTAGTCCCTGGCCTAAAGAACAGCTGAGGAGCGCATTGTTGTGTCCATGTTCGGTGCTCAAGCCCCTAATGAGGGTGCAAGCGGAGCAAAAAAAATGTCGCTTTGAAATACGAAGACACCGAGAGAGGTGGATCCGGCTAGTATGAAAGAGCGAAGAGATCTACTACGTTCCACATGTCAGTGGAGCTCTCATACCATAAAATGGGATGGGTCAGTACACTGCCTAGAAAATTTGACACAGACCAGAAAGTATCTGTACCGCCCCAAATGTTTCTAGAGTGGGTCCTTATACCTGGATTGAGTCTGAGGCTCCATAGCCCGCAGAATCCGGAACGGGCCACCCATAAAATACCCGAAGAACCCATTGTATTGGTGAAATAGTATTGTCCCGATAGTGAAAATTCCCCAGTTCCCTCCAATGGGCATCGGGGTGTGCGTTTGAGCGTCTTTCAGAGAGAAGGAAAGAGAAAACCGAAATCACAAAATGATACGTGAGTCACCAATAAAATTGCAGAAAGGATTTATGGGCATACAGTGTTAACTTGTGAAAAATGAGATGGGCTTTCACTCTATTGAAGCTCGAAGAATCGATACGGTGAATTAATCCCTTGCGAATAGTTGTTAAACTTCGGCCGTGTCCGCCTCGGGATACCAGCAGTAGCCGGTAACCTCGGCCGATGGGCGCTAAGTGCTACTGGCCCGGGAAGTACCTGTACTGAGCCTGCTTGGGTGCGTTATTGTCGGTACTGATCGACTCCATCACGCAAACACATGAAAGCCACTTCCCTCTCATGACCTCAGATGGTGTTGCAAAGGGAATGACATAAGTGCGGTGACGCCTTGGGCACCACATTGTGAATAAGAGCCTGAGGTCATGTGTAAATGTGGGTGATAGAAGACATGAGGTCAACGCGAGGGATTCGCCCTTAGGCACAGAGCCTGTGACAGAGGGGGGATTTTTGCGAGCACTAGTGATGGAAAAGTTCGGTTCCGAACTTCGGTCCGAACCCGAACCTAGCTGAACCGGACCCTGGTTCAGGGTTCGGGGTTCAGCTGTTTGACCCGAACCTGACCATCGGTCTGGTTCGGGGTTCGGCGAAATCCTGAAATATGAGAATGCATTTGAACGTGTTTGAACGTGAACCGGTAAATTTTACAGGTACTCAAAGATGATGGAAATAAATTATTCGGCCCATTCCACAAGTCTGAAACAAATCTGAAACACTGCAGTGACAGTCTGCAATGTTTGTGCGGCGTAGTTGCAGCGTGTTAGCGTGACTGCTGTGTGACAGGTGTTTGTTGCGTGTGCCATGCAGCTTTATCGAGCTTCATCTTTTCATTGTCTTCCCAAGTCCCAATATCTTATTGCACCCTCATCACACCCTCACCATCAGCACCACACTCTCCAATTGTTGCAGGAAGATGGCCACAACTTCAGTAGTCGACTTTTATCAGCAGTCCAAGTCCCCAGTCTTGTTCCACTATTTTCCGGGACTCCTCCCCCTCCGGGCTCTTCGCTTCTACCGCCCCCAGCGTTAGGTATATCCTATCGCCCTTATTTCCATATTGTGAGTTGCCAGTTACTACTTCCATTCATCCTACACCCAACCTGGCTAAATGAGCACACCCAAAAAGTAGTGATCCGAAATCAGGCTACTCCTTGGTTGATGGCAACTCTGCCCAAAAATACACATTAAGTCGAGGTATGTCCCCTATCCTTTCAACAACTCGCACCCCACAGAGTTACTAACAATCCCACTATGTCTTTGTCTACCAGTCTCAACCTTGGGGACGCTGTCCATCCCGATGGGACTTTGAAGGACGCATCAGAGATCACGTGGTCGTTTGATGCAGATGAAACGATCCCCTTTCCTTCGGGCGACGTCTCTGGCAGTCATGCACCAGCCAAAGTGGTTGCCAGTGCACGCCAGACTGGTCGTATTCTTCGCCCATCGCAGCGTGCCCTCGAAGCGGCTGAGGCTGCTTCAAGCAGCTCTGCCAGCACTCGTCCAGGTGCCAAACGCAAGGCCCCAGTCAACACCAATCCCGATTGTCGTACCACACGTAAGGTCGCCATCGATGTGGACAATGACACCATCGAGCTCAGCGATGATGGCGCTATGACGGAACCTGCCACAGAACTCACAGAGGACGACTATGAGTCCATCAAGGCCGTTGTTGACACTGACAACCAGGTGCGTCCAGTACCCTCAAATCCGAATGGCGTTCTCACTTTTCTTTCAGGCCATTCCTTTCATACCCTGAGAAAAGTGTTCGGCCAACGTACGCCTTATCTTCCGCCCCAAAAAAGGATGCGTGCACCCGGATACGGGAAAGGTCCAGGACGGCAACTGGTGTATGGTCTGTCTGTAAGTATTTTCGGGTCCGTTTTTTTATTATTAATGTCACTAACTGGGCCTGTGTAAAGGGAGGACCTCTCGGTCAATCGATCGTCGTGTTTTTTGACTGGAAGCATAAGTATGCTACGATCACACATTGCTAGGTAAAGTACCACCTTCTCATTTAATCTACCCTGTATTGATCTTTCCCTAGGCATCACTCTTGGCTGTATCGCCAATGCTGCAAGGCACTTGGTATTGAGCCAAATTCCCGCGCTCTTTTCCGTACGCCAACTGAATCAAGTATGAGTGGGTGAGTAGGTTCTCTTGTTCTCTCGCTCGGTGCTGAACCACTTCAGCCTCAGTCAAACAGATCTCGACGGCATTGTCACCCGTGAGCCTAGGCTCCCCAATTTCACAAAGGAGGGGCTCCTTGAGCATCTTATCGAGTTTGTTGTCTGTGAAGACAAGGTGAGCGTGATCGTTGTTCTCTTATTGTATGTGGATCATTCTAATATGTTTTCACATCCCAGGCATTCAACTTGATCGAGAGTGGTGGTTTTCGCCGCCTCCTCAAGTTCTGTCGGCCGGGGCTTTTGGACAAAGATATCCCACACCACCATGCTCTTCGCACTGAAATACTTCAACGCGCACATGTTGCAGAGGGGAGGGTTCATGAGAATATGAAGAAAATACCCTCAAAGATATCTTTCACATTCGACGCGTGGACCTCAAAGCCGGGTGACCCATATATCTCACTTACAGCACATTATATAGACTCCCCTACTGATAACCCGAATGCGTGGAAGTTGAGGTCCGAACAACTAATCTTCCAGGAGATCCAGGGAAGGCACACTGGCCGGAATATGGGTGATATCTTGGCCCATGCTTTGGACCGGTATGGACTGCACGGCAAGGTGTGTCTTCATCATCCTCACTTATGTTTCCACGTCACAAACTAATGTTCCACTCTCCAGGTTGGTTGGTTTACTAGTGATGGTGCGGCTGTGAATTGCACCACACTCCGTATGGTCCAGAACAGCCCATCTACAGAAACTGGATGGACTGCCCAAGAACATGATATGCTGTAAGTGTTCACACACTTGGTGTGTTCCAATCCTAATGTGTAACTCGGGTGTATGGAACACTCCCTTCATCTCGCGGCAAAGCATTTTGTCCAAACGATTGCACCACGTTTCAGCAAAGTTGGTGACTTGCGCAACAATACAGAAGATGACCCCACCTTGGACAATGACAGCAACCCTACCTCAGGTGATGAGGGTGAAGATGAAGACATTGACACTGGCGATTCGCTCGGAAAAGCGATTGCCCTGGTGACGCAGGTATGCTTTTCCTTGGTCCTATTGACATATCCTGTACTGATGCATGTGCTATAGATTCGTAAATCGCCACAGGCAAGGGCCTTCTTTCACGCAACCTGCAGTCAAGTCGGGACTAACCCACTTGAGCTGATCCAATGGATTCGTACTCGATGGGGATCGCTCTTCACATTTCTCGAGCGTTTTATCAAACTTAAGACAGTGCGTTGATACTTCTATTTATGTCAAGCACTTACTCCTTTCCATAATAGGCCATTGGTCAATTTATTCTCCTTGTGGACGCAAGCGACAAAGTACCAGACCTCCCCAACCACCGCTGTTATGCAGACTTCCATTTGACTCGGAGGGATTGGGAGTGCCTGGTGGATATCAGGGATGTGATAAGGGTAAGCTTTCGCTGTTTCTTTTCACTTATATCTTACTCAACTTGGCTAGGAGCCGGCAAACGTCCAGCAGACATTCTCAAGTGACCGCACTCCAACTGTCTGGCGCATCATCCCTGGCTTTGAGCTACTTATTGAGCGCTGGGAGAAGATGGCAACTAGTCCTGATCATCAAGGGCTGGTGGACGCACTTAATGAAGGCCTCAAAAGCCTTTGCAAGTGGTATGGCTGTGCTAGCACCACATCTCCTGCATATTTTATATGCCTTGGTATGTTCTCGCGCTCTGTCATTTGATGACTTCATACTAACTTCGGGTTTACTAGTTCTTGATCCCAATCTCAAGGACTTATATTTCCGAGGCCAGTGGGATAGTGAGTGGTACGCCACTGGCA
Organism: Lactarius indigo; assembly: GCA_025766275.1. Classification (NCBI taxonomy): domain Eukaryota; kingdom Fungi; phylum Basidiomycota; class Agaricomycetes; order Russulales; family Russulaceae; genus Lactarius; species Lactarius indigo. Next base: position 374,361 of record JAFKAC010000007.1, read on the forward strand.
TGAAGCAGCTGGAAGAAGTGGTAGGTTATGTCCATCACGGTGATTCCATTGTGTGCTATATATTGACAACTACTTTAGTTTGATAGGTATTATATCGCACCCTCGCAAACAGCTGCAACAACTAGTGCCCTAGGTAGATTCCCTTTTGTCGCTGTCCTGTATTGTGTCCTAATACATACAGACCTAGATCAGTCTTCTGCGCCGGGATCAGCACTCCACTATGGTGGTTCTTTTCTCCTCAACACTGTTCAAGCATTTCAAAAGCAATGCCACGCTGCCGAAGGTCCTCGTGAAGAACTCAAGCAATACCTCAAGACTGGCATTGAGTCCACGAGGGATATCATTGGCTGGGGGGGGGTAAGTCATGTCTTCTATCTGAACACGCTCAGGTCCTCTGGCTTACACAATGGTGTTAGAGCAACACCAGATACCCAACATTGAAGCGGATTGCACGTGACTACCTTGCAATCCAAGGCTCATCAACACCCTCAGAGCGCTCCTTCAGTAGTGGAGGTATTACTGACAGCTCATTGAGAAACAGGTTGAAGTTGGACATTTTTGAGGGACTTCAACTGCTTAAGAGTGCATACAGAAATGGGCACATGTCGGCCACAACAGAGGCAGCACAGCACGCAATGTCTTTTGCCAGTAATGGGGATCTTGATAATGATGAGGATATCATAGAGTAGCCCTATCACGCATGCTCATTAGTAGTAGATGTACATAAACTTAGACACAAAAATTGAATGTTTTTTGGAACAAGACCCAAAAGCGTTAAACAACACCTTTTGTGGTACACTTACCAGGTAACTCTGCATGTTTGGGGTGATTATGTAAGCAAGGGCCTCTGATTTCCTCATTTCCATTCGGTTCAGCGTTCAGACCCTCCCTGAACTGAACTGAACCAAGAGTTCAGGTTCACAAAGGTTCAGTTCAGGGGTTCAGCCAAACACCCTGAACTGAACCCTTAGTTCAGTTCGGGGTTCAGCAAAAAGGTGCAAAAAACCGAACTGAACCGAACTTTTACATCACTAGCGAGCACAGGTTGTAGGAAAGACAGTCGGTACTAGGCCAGCTGAACCCGAGATTCGGAAAGTTCCGAAAAGCGTGACCTCATGTAACGTCGTCACGACGTTAGCTCGACTTGAGCTCGGTAGGGCGACTTTGAGACTTAGCTGATCACGCCTTTGAGGCGTATGGCGCGAAGGCAACTTCTAGATGTGCGAAGACACTAGTATAACTGCGGCTCCCTAATTGAACTTAGAGGCTAGACCTTTCAAATGCAAGAATAGAAAGTGATGATTGAAGAAGACCAAGATGGCGTTTCTTGGTCTTCCGCAGCTACGTTAAATACAAGAAGAGCAGGCTTTCAAGCGCTGCTATGAGTCACCGTATCGTAGCGTCCAACGTATCGCGTAAGTAGCGCAATCCTAATACTACTACTACCTGTACTAGGATCGAGTCATCGTTCAACACCTAACTCCTATCGTAAACCCCGAGTCCGTGACTAATCTACCTTACCGCCGTAGCCACAACCAGTACAGTAAGGGTCCGATGCATGAAACCGTAACATCACCCCCTTTTTTAGCGTGAGACCCCAGACTCACCGAAAATCCCGCGCCGTCCAAGTGGCCTGTTCGTCACTAATCCTTTCAAACACATTAGCCCTCTCCAGCCAGTAAATGCAGTCCCTCTTGTCGTCTCTCGCCGACAATCGCATGGCCTGGAGTTGGCGGATGCGAGCGGCAAGCCTCTCCTCCTCATATGCGGCTGCTCGATAGCGCGTCACTTCCGCAGTCAGGGACTCGTCCCCGATGCGGTTCAGTGCACGGTCGGTGATCTTGTCGGCAGCGAGGATGACCAGGTCCTTGTGGGCGATGAAGGTGTGTCCCGCAGCCGATAGCATCGGGAAGGCGTAGAGGGGTTTGCCGTAAAGATGGGGGGAGCCAGGAATGAGTCCCAGCACAAAGGGGTTCGCACCTCCGACAATCTGAATGTGACTGGCGTTCCTCTCTATGCCATCGGGTCCGGTGATGGGGAAGTGAATGTAATGGGGCTGTCGATTCGCCCTGAACCCTTCAGGCGCAAGGACCTGCGCAGGGTCATCGTCGCGCGTGATGGGGGTGTGAAGTGCGATGCCGGGCAATCGCACACGTCCTCGAGACATGGCGGTTCCATCGGTGTGAATGAGCCATGGGGTGATTCGGGGATCAGTAGGGTGGCTGTGCGTTCGAAGGAGGGGGTGTCTGACTGGGTAGTAATCCTCGTCGTCAGCGTGAGCTTCATCGTTAGGGAGCGCTGCCTGCGCTGCCGCAACTCGCTCAACCTCTTCTGCGCTAAGCGCAGTTGTTCGTCGGCCCACTCCTTCGCCACTCTCCGCCAATCCTCCGCTGCTTCTAACTCCAGTTGGGTCTTCGAGGGGGCGGTCGGCAGGGAAAATTCCCCGCGTGCCGATGAGGTCGTCACCGGGGGGAATGATGGCAATGGGTTCTCGATTGCCGTTGTCGTCTCTGAAGATGTGAGGGACGGCATGCTGCTGCTCGTCGTCGGGCTGGTGAGTCGGGTCGGGGAACCTCTGTAAGACATTAGCCCATTCTTGAGCGGTGATATGCCCCGTTCGCATGTTTGCAGGTGTGTACGGAGTGAGCTGGACCTGTTGAACCACAGTTTCTTTGTCGTCTTCGATGAGGTTGGCGGCGTCTTGTGCGACTTGGTCGAGGAGGATCGCCATGGTGACATGTCTGAGAGGGGAAGTGGGCATAGAAGTATGAGAGGATTGGATGTAGGAATGATACTCTCCCTGGTCATCCTCGGGCTGGCTTTTAAGGCATCGTGCAGCTGTTCGGCCCACTTGATACTCCTTTACCGCTTCTGGGGCGAACACGTCATTCTCATCGACCCACTGGTTCTCCAAGTCTGGGTAACCCTTCCATTTGACAAGGTATTGCAGTTTCTTCCTCCTTCCGACATGCCGAGAGTCTATGATGGCCTCGACTTCGTACTCCTCTTCGCCTTCCACAAGATCCGGCGGTGGACGTGGGAAGTTTTCACCATGGAAGGTTGTGCTTTTGTACGGCGTGAGAAGATCGATGTGGAACACTGGATGGATGCTCCACTGTGTGGGAAGTTCCAGACGATAGTTGTAAGGGGACATCACCTGAGTTACTTTGAATGGTCCGTGGCGTCGCGCCGCCAGTTTTGCCGTGGGCTGATTTGTCCGTAGATGTCTTCCTTCCAGCCACACTTGGTCACCAACTTGATAGCGTGGGGTATCCTTATGCCGGACCCAGCTATCTTGTGCCTTCTTGATAAGGTCCTGGGCAAGTTGGCGGGCTTCTTTTAGTTGTGTCAGTCTGGTGATCACGTTCAGAATTGGGGATGGCTTATCCGTCCAATCAGCCGTTGGGTTGTATCCCATCAGGAGCATAAATGGTGATTGTTTCATGTGTTCGTGGGGCCAATTGTTGTGAGCGAATTCTGCCACTGGGAGATACTCTGCCCAGTTATCCTGGCGCTCATTGGCCCAGAATCGTAGGTATTGTTCAAGCCATTGATTGGTTCGCTCAGATTGTCCGTCTGTACGTGGGTGATAGGCTGTGGAAATGTTCTGTTGGATGCCTAGTATATGGCATACTTCTCGTGTGAACTTGGAGGTGAATCGGGGATCGTGGTCACTGATGACTTTGCGTGGTAGTCCGAATCGTCTGAATACGTGATTGACGTACAAAATGGCGGTTCCTTCCACCGTGATCTCCTCATTGCACGGAATGAATATTGACACCTTGCTGCAGTCATGGTCGGTGATGGTCAGAATACTGTCATATGATCGTGAGGTTGGTAGCTTGGTGATAAAGTCTAGGGCGACGGTATGGAAAGGGGGGGCATCCGTGGTAGCAGTAATTGGGTGTAGTGGGGCGCGAGTTGGTCGAGTGTTGACCTTGTTTCGCTGGCAGTCCGCGCATCCTGTGACATACTCATACACGTCTCGGCGGATGCTTGGCCACCAGTAGTGCCGTTCCACGATTCGCTGTGTTCTGCTTATTCCTGGGTGTCCGTGTACTGGTGGGTCGTGATGGTCTTGTATGATGGCTCGATACGCCGTCATTGGTCCTGTGACTACCAGTCGCCCATCCTTGTACCATTCCCCTTCTATCTTTTTGAGGCGATGGGCATCAACCCAGGTTTTGATCGTGGTGGGGTCTTGTCATTGTCTCGGTTGTTGCATCATGGGATGTATTTCCAACGTGCGCGTGGCATTAGTGGCTCGTATGAATACCTCCGGAGGTAAGACGACTACACCTTGGTTGTCTTCTTCCCCCTGATCGTAGTCTGGTCGTCTTGATAGCGCATCCGCTCTGCCGTTGTTCTTCCCTTTGATGTGATGGATTTCAAAGTCGTATTCCATCAGCTCCAGTACTTCCCTTGCGACCCTTCGACTGATCTTTTGCGGTGTCTTCCAGTACTGCAGGTTTAAATGGTCTGAGAATATTTTGATCTTGTGTGGGGACCCCACGAGTAGGGGGCGCCAGTGCCAGAGAGCTTTTACGATGGCAAGAAGTTCTAGATCGTAAATATCGTAGTTGTAACGTCGCCACGACGTTAGCTCGACTTGAGCGCGGATGGCGGTAACAACTTAGCAATGTAACAGTTCTGTATGCTTGAAGATGCGAAGGTCCAAGTTCTCACTTCAGTGAATATGCGGAGATACACCGGCAAGTCGAATACGTTAGCAACTGGTAAGGCGAACTACTTCTCTAGATGAAGACGCGAGTGAAAGAAGAAACAAGTGGCAATTCAAGAAGACCAAGATGGCGTATCTTGGTCTTCACAAGGTAACTTAAATACATATTGAGCAGGCTTTCAAGCGCTGCTATGAGTCACTGTAAAGTAGTGTCCAACGTGTCGCAGAAACAACTCAAACCCTAATACTACTACTACTAGTATTAGTGGTGTCCGGTCTCAGTCAGCTATCGTGCACAATCTCCTATCGTACTACATCGTAATCACCTAAGTCCGCAACTAATCTACCTTACCGCCATAGTTGCAACCGGTACAGTAAGGGTCCAAGTCGAAACGTGACATCACCTCCCTTTTTAGCGTGAGACCCCAGACTCACCGAAAGTCGCGGGCCAGCCAGTCGCGCTGCTCGTCGGCGATACGCTCTAAGGTGGTGGCGCGCTCCAAATGGTAGATGGCGTCGCGTCGGTCGTCCTGCGCGCACTCAATCATGGCGCGGAGTTGGCTCACCCTCGCCCGAAGTCGATCCAGCTCGTAGCTGGCCGCGCGGAAGCGCATGACCTCTGCGGTGAGTGACTCGTCGTTGATACGATTGAGCGTGCGGTCGGTGATCTTGTCCGCTTCAAAGACGATGAGGTCCTCGTGCGGGTACGTGGGGCGGAGCGCGGCGGATACATGAGGCTCGGCGTAAAAGGGCTTACCATAGACGTGTGGTGAGCCCGGTATAACCCCTAATATGAGGGGGTCCGCCCCTCCGATAATTTGGACGTGTGACGCGTCCCTCTCTACTCCGTCTGGCCCGGTGATGGGGTATCGAATGTAATGGGGTCGTCGGTTCGCCCGGAACCCCTCAGGCGCAATGACATGCACGGGGTCCTCGGCGGCGGTGAATGGACGGTGATCAGCAGCACCAGGCACGCGCACACGTCCTCGATACATGGGGGACCCGTCGGAGTGGACGAGCCAAGGCGTGATGAGGGGATTATCAGGGTCGCGTTTCGTTCGAAGGAAGGTGTGTCTCGCCGGGTAATAATCTTCGTCGTCATGGCCAGCCTCAGCTGCCGCCATCGCTGCCGTCGCTCGCGCATCTCCCTCAGTCGGGCCGCTGCCGAGTCCAACTGCTCCTTCTGCCACGCTGCCGCTACCCTCTTCCAACCCTCCAACTCGTACTCCATCAGCGCTTGAACGCTGGTCGTTGCTTGGGAAAACTCCGCAAACGCCGATGAGGTTGTCGCTTGGGGGGATAGCAGCGATGGGTTCACGCTCGCCGCGATCGTTTCGGAAGATGTGGATGACGGCTCGGTCGTCGTCGGGGGTAGTCGTTGGGTCTGGGAATCTGGTGATGACATTGATCCATTCTTGTGCGGTGATGGGCCCCTCTGCTGGTGTAAGAGGCGTCCATGGCGTGAGCTGAGTGTTGGGAATTTCGGTGTCGTCGTCCTCCGCCAAGAGGGCGTGGGCGTCTTCTGCAAGGGAGTCGAGGAGCTGCGCTTGTGTGACATGTCGTAATGGGGAAGTGGGCATGAGAGTAGTGGTTGAGCGAAGGAAGAGGGGATGACTGTCCTCTGTCCGAGCGACTCTTACTTTATCTCTTCTATCGTGGGTCTGTGTTTCCTGATACAGGCGGAGCACTTCCGGCGCAAAGACATCGTTCTTGTTGACCCACTGGTTCTCCGAGTCCGGGTACCCCTTCCATTTGACAAGATATTGGAGGCGTCTTCCTCTGCCGAAATGCCGAGTGTCTAGAATGGCCTCGACCTCGTATTCCTCTTCTCCATCTATCAGTTCGGGCAGTGGTCGTGTGAAGTTTTCCCCGTGTAAGGGAGTTTGCTTGTATGGGGTGAGAAGATCGATGTGAAACACTGGGTGTATGCTCCACTGCATGGGAAGTTCCAATCGATAGTTGTAAGGGGACATCACCTGTATCACCCGAAAGGGTCCGTGACGTCGCGCCGCTAATTTCGCTGTAGGCTGGTTGGTCCGAAGATGCTTGCCCTCGAGCCACACAAGGTCGTTGATGCTGAACTTGGGCGTATCTTTGTTGCGCACCCATGACTCTTGCGCCTTCTTTATAAGGCGCTGGGCGTTGTCTCTAGCTTCTTTCAGCTGTGTCAGTCGTGCGGTTGCGAGGGGAATGGGGGATGGCTTATCCGTCCAATCTGCTTGTGGGTTGTACCCCATCAGAAGTTGGAATGGCGACTCCTTGGTGTGTTCATGTGGCCAGTTGTTGTGCGCGAATTCGGCGATTGGTAGGTAAGTTGCCCAGTTATCTTGCCGCTCATTTACCCAGAAGTGTAGGTACTGTTCCAGCCACTGGTTGGTTCGTTCGGACTGTCCATCAGTACGCGGATGGTATGCGGTTGATATGTTCTGTTGAATTCCCAGGATGCAGCATACTTCCCTGGTAAACTTGGACGTGAAGCGGGGGTCGCGGTCGCTTATTATCTTGTGCGGCAGCCCGAAGCGTTTGAACACTTGGGTGACATACAGAGTCGCCGTTTCTTCTGCGGTAATCTCTTCTCGACATGGGATAAAAACGGAGGCCTTGCTGCAATCGTGGTCCGTGACAGTTAGTATACTGTCGTACCCCTTGGAAGCGGGGAGTTTGGTGATGAAGTCTACTGCCACCGTGTGGAACGGCATGGCTTCCAGTATTGGCGTGATGGGATGCAGCGCGGCCCGTATGGGTCTCGTGTTGACTTTATTCCTTTGGCATTCTGCGCAACCTTGCACGTATTCATATACGTCTTTTCGGAGTCGCGGCCACCAGTAATGTCTTTCCAGGATGCGTTGAGTTCTCGCAATTCCCGGATGGCCATGTATTGGCAAGTCGTGATGGTCGTGTATTAGTACACGTTGAGTTGACGCGGGCCCTGTGATCACGAACCTGCCGTCCTTATACCATTCTCCTTGTATTTTCTTGAGGTGGTGAGGGTCGACCCATATCTTGATCACCTCCTCGTCTTGCTGGTGGCGCGGTTGCAGTAGATTTGGGTTCGCGATGAAGGTGCGCGCGGTGTTAAGGGTTCGTACAAAAACTTCGGGAGGTAGGACCACTACTTCGCTGTTGTCTTCGACTCCTTGGTCGTAGTCCGGTCGTCTTGACAGGGCGTCTGCCCTTCCGTTGTTCTTTCCCTTAATGTGATGAATTTCGAAGTCGTATTCAGAAAGTTCGAGTACTTCCCTGGCGACTCGTCAGCTGATCTTCTGTGGTGACTTCCAGTACTGTAGATTTAGGTGGTCCGAATAGATTTTGATCTTGTGGGGGGCACCTGCGAGAAGTGGTCGCCAGTTCCGCAGGGCCTTAACTATCGCGAGCAGTTCTAGGTCGTAGATGTCGTAGTTTCTTTCGGCTTCAGAAAGCGTCGCCGAGTAGTAACCTATGGGGTGTCGCTTGCCGTCAGATTTCTTTTGTAGTAATACGGCTCCCACCGCGTAACCCGAAGCGTCAACTTCCAATTCGAACGGATCTTGGAGGACGGGGTGTGCTAGCACCGGTTCCTCCGTTACGAGACGTTTTAGGGTGTTGAACGCCCTGTCTTCTTCTTCAGTCCATCGCCATTCTTCGTCCTTCCGTGTTAGTTTAGTGAGTGGCTTGGCGTGAGTTGCAAAACCGCGGATAAAAAGTCTGTAAAAGTTACAGAAGCCGAGGAAAGAACGGACGTCTTTGACTTTTGTCGGCGTCGGCCAGTCCTTGATACCTTGGACTTTTACAGGGTCCATTCGGGTCACCCCCCTTTCAAGGATTACCCCCAGGTAATCCATCCGCGGTTGATGGAACAGGCACTTCTCGAGTTTGAAGTAGAGGTCGTGTGCTTCCGCGACGCGTAAGACATTGCGGACGGCACTTACATGGGCCGCTAGATCGTGATCGAAGTGAGTGGCGATACCAATATCGTCCATGTAGACGCGTATGGTAGTGCCCAGCCGTTCGTGCTTCGCTATCGTGTCACGATAGATGTGGTTCATCATGGCCTGGAAGGTGGCGGGGGAGTTAGTGAGTCCGAAGAACATGACCGTGGGTTCGAAGAGGCCAAATTTAGTTTTGAACGCTGCTTTTTCCTGATCGCCGTCACGAATGCGTATGTTGTTGTAACCCCATCGGATGTCGAGTTTCGTATAGATATGGGCGTTGCTGAGGTCAAGGATGAGGTCTTGTATTAATGGTAGCGGGTACTGATTTCGAATGGTGTGGGAGTTGATGACCCAATAGTCCTGTACCGGTCGTAGTTTTCCGTCTTTCTTTTTAATGAAAAAGAAGGAGGATGCGTACAGGGAGATAGAAGGGCGTAAGTACCCCTGCTTTAGCTTTTCCTCTAGAAACTCCTTGAGTTCGCCCTCTTCCTTTTGGGTCATGGGGTAGATTTTGCAGTCGATGGCGGCCAGCGCGGATGGTTTGAAGTCGATCGCATGATCCCACGGTCTTGCCGGGGGAAAGCGGTGCGAGGCTTGCTCGTTAAAAAGTTTGTTAAACATTGCGTATTCTTGAGGGAGCACAGCTGCCGTTTGTTGTTGTTTTGCTTGTATGGCCAATTCCGTCGAGGTGGTGGTTCTAGCAAATGTCTCTTCTTCTAGTTCCCGTACAATGTTTTCTTTTTCGGCCACGATGAGGGCTCGAATGGTCGTTGTTGATAGCAACGCTTCAGTAGTTGCCAGTACCACCGGTTGCATGTCGGGATGCATGGTGGCAGTGGCCCAGCTGATTGCTGGTTTGAATGCGCTTAGCCATGGGTAACCCAGCACCATGTCTTCGCTTCCAAGATCGGTGACCAGGAAGGTCATTTGCTTTATCTGTCCCCGTGTCTTCACTTCTAGGTTAACGTAATGAGTGATTAACCCAGCTTTGTTTTCCGTATTATCTATATTCCATATCTTGCGGGGCGTGTTTAGCGGCTGTGTCCGGATATCGGCCCGTTTTGCCAGGCTGGGTCGGATGAAGTTGTCGGTTGCGCCAGAGTCAACCAGCGCATTTGTTTCAGTCGTTTGGTAATTCGTACGGACAGTTACTGGAATTCGCATAGATCGATAGCGCGTTGTCACAATTACAGAATTACATTGAAGAGCCCTCACCCAGACTGACGGGTTCAGGCGTCCCGAAAACCCTCTTTTCCCCACAGATCTTGAAGTATGAGGTCTTTTACCTCATCCGTACTATTGGCCACCTGCGTAAGCCATTCCTTTGCCTGTTCTCCAGGTGTTTTCGTCACGGCCGCGTTTATTTGTGGCATTGGTGTCGCGCTGGGCGCCGGCATCGCGTACCCTGGCAATGAGGGTTCGTACTGCGACACCGGCCCTTGTGGAGCAGGCCATTGGGGCGGCCATGTCTCGGTCATTCGGCTGCTTGATGGGGTTGCTTGCCATTGCCTCTGAACGCGGGGGTATGGACAGTTTCGTGAGAGGTGTCCCGGAGCGTGACAGTTATAACAGAGGACATTCCTTAAGTCCCTTCGGGATCCTCCTCTTCCGCGTCCTCTGGCTCCTGGTCCTCCTCTTGGTGGGAACGGCGGCGTCGGCCAGTCGTGATGGGGCAGTTTGTTGAAGTTGATTTCTTCTGAACCTGCGAGCCTTACTCTGGCACGGTCAGCTGAAGTGTCCATCGCCCAAGGGTTGGTCTGAGGTAAATTTTGCGGAAGCGTCCACCCCGCATTGCCGCTCTGCTTCTTCGGCTGCGTCGTTGTATTCTTGTGTTCGTTGAGTCTTGCTTTGAGATGGATATAATTCTTCTGCCGTTTGAGTACTGCCCTCTTCCAATCATCAAACGTGACTGGGTCGTCAAATTGGAACGCGTTTTTGAACAGTTCCTTTGGCAGACCCGATGTAAAGAGGTCGATTGTTTGTGGTTCATTGAGGCGGTAATGAGCTTTCCGCGCGAGCTGTTCGAAGTCGTTGACGTACTTGTCAATGTCCTCTCCCGCCATTCTGAACCCTTTTCGCAGTATTGCCTGCGCCTGTTCTCGTTCCAGCGTGTTTTCGAATCGCTGGCTGAAGCCATCGGCTACGGCGTCCCACAGATCTCGAGTATAGGGGTTAATCCCTCGTTGTATTTGCCGGTTGAGCCAGTTCAGGAAGGATAGGACCCATTCACTGACTGCCCCGCCTTTGATGTAAGAAAGAAACAGAAGGCATCTTCTGTAGTCATTGCGCATGATGGGGGCGTCTAGGTTCATACCCCAGTAAACGTGCCACTGTGTCAGGAATTGGTCTACTTTGAGTCTGTCCCCATCGAAAATAGAAGGTGGCTCGCCGGTCAGTTTCTCATTGTAGCATCCTCCTTCGGCGCCTCCATCACCTCCTCTGCCCCCACCGCCTCCCCCTCCACCGGGTGGTCCGGCGGGTGGCCCTCTTGGTGGTTCGTTTCTTCGTAAGTCAAATGGAATACCCCCTCCTGGTGGCGGTGGTGGATCATCACCTGGTCCTCCTATACCTGGGGGGAGCTCCAGCGCAGGTCGCCGTCCTGTCGGAGGGTCTCCTCGATCGGATCCTATGGCTCGAAAGATGGCGGCGTTGTCTGCGGTCATTCGTACGCCGGTTTTGGGGTTAATGGGCATGAGGATTTCTCTTGCCTCTTCTCGTATTGCGCGCGCTTCTTCAATCGCGACCTCTTCCATTGCTCGCGTTATTGTTGCCATAATGGCTGGTGATCAAATGTGAATTGGTTCCGGTTCCATAATATGTGCGGACTCAGCTTGTTCGATGAGGAGATCTTGTATCGCTCCCCCGCTAGTTTCTGTTTGATTTGGCTCTCGTCCTTCGCTCCCTTCTTGGCTTGGTTCTTCTTCTTCCTCTTCTGACACGACTTCTCCCATGGAATGTTCTCGCACTTGTCCGTTGATAGGGCCCCAATCTGCTCGGCTATTGAGTTCTCGGGCGTCGATATCACACCGATACCTAGGTCCTGCTGGTCGTATGACATCCCACTGGGAGTCTATGGGATTCCACGTAACCTCTGTCCAACACAAGTGGTCGAAGTTGAACTCAACTGGTCGGAACCTACTAGGTCCGTTAAATTCCACAAAATATCCGGTTTCTTCTTGTCTTTCCTTCCAACTGGCAGCTTGTAGAAAGCGCGTTGGGACGTTACGTTCTCCTCTTCTTGGGAGCGAATAGGGACGGAAGCTCATCCACTGATCTCTTGTTGTTACGGCCACGGTGAGATCTTGGTCTTAATGTAACGTCGCCACGACGTTAGCTCGACTTGAGCGCGGATGGCGGCAACAACTTAGCAATGTAACAGTTCTGTATGCTTGAAGACGCGAAGGCCCAAGTTCTCACTTCGGTGAATATGCGGAGATACACCGGCAAGTCGAATACGTTAGCAGCCGGTAAGGCGAACTACTTCTCTAGATGAAGACGCGAGTGAAAGAAGAAACAAGTGGCAATTCAAGAAGACCAAGATGGCGTATCTTGGTCTTCACAAGGTAACTTAAATACATATTGAGCAGGCTTTCAAGCGCTGCTATGAGTCACTGTAAAGTAGCGTCCAACGTGTCGCAGAAACAACTCAAACCCTAATACTACTACTACTAGTATTAGTGGTGTCCGGTCTCAGTCAGCTATCACGCGCAATCTCCTATCGTACTACATCGTAATCACCTAAGTCCGCAACTAATCTACCTTACCGCCGTAGTTGCAACCGGTACAGTAAGGGTCCAAGTCGAAACGTGACAGGTGACGAGCGGTGACGAGCAGCGACGAGCAGCGACCAGAGAGAGCGAGTGGCGGCGAGTGGCGACGAGTGGCGGCGAGGGGCGGCGAGAGCACATAAAAGGCCAGAGGTCAGCAGGCGGACAACGCGAACAGCGCGCAGACAGCGCGCAGACCTCTGGCCAGTTTGTGCAGAGGAGGGACGATGGGGGGGATTCGAATCTTCAGACCCAGGGCTTGACTTGTCTGTACAATCTGAGGGTCGAATTCACACGCGTTAGAGCTCCAGTGTGGTTTCGTTGGCTTGGCTGACTCAGGCTACCCAAAAAGGTACAATTTCTAATTCGTACTTTTGGGTGGCTTGAGCCAGCTCAGCCTAGCTTGAGCCAGCTCAATTTGGAGTGGCTCAGCTCAGCTCGTCCTTTTTTGGTCAAGCTGTGCTTAGCTGAGCCAAGCCAAGCTGAGCCGAGCCACGGCAACACTAATTGCAGTCGATTACTCTCACAATCACTCACGTGTTGTGTCTACCCCTTCATAGCAGTACACGCTCATTGTTGTCACACAAGAGCAGATATCCCCAAGGTGCACTGACAAATACAGGTACCTGTGAGTCGACTCTATGCGCATAAATTGCAATATCTAACACAGGAACAAGGATCTAGGAAATAAAGACTTCTATGACGATTATGCTGTGGCGGCACTAACCTTCAGTCAAGACTTACAGATGCACCCTTGGATGCGCCTGTCTTGGGAAGACACACGCATACCCAATATTAACATGGGGGGTAAGGACTTTGATTCAAACATCTCCATGCCACTGATGCCTTACCTTATTACAGTGTTGTTGCTAGTTTTCCCGGTCATATTCTATTCCACATCGTGTCCTGTCCCAGTTGCGGATCTTGTGCCAGTAGTAGAGACTCAGCCAATTGTAGACCTACTAAATGAATCAAATCGCATTATGAATTCTCAAAGGAGCTGGCATGAGATCACAAGTAAATACAGCAGCAAGTGTTTGCCATAGTTTACAATCAGCAGGAATCGCATCTGAGTTGTAGAAGACCTTGCAATCGCTTGCGATCCATGAAAATACCCCTGATTGTTTACAAGATATATTTGGAGATGATAGATAGATATAATCCAAAGATACACACACAGCTGCATACAAGCCACCAGGTAATCAGCTGGTAATTAAAATCTATGGGAAGAATTATGCTTGCTGACTGATGGATTTCCAATTTGGGGAGCTATCATATGCACTTTCGCTGATTGGGAAGTCCAGAGTGCATTATGGCACTTATTGTGATTATAAGTGATAATAATCACCCAATATTTTTCCTTATTTTTGCTGATGCTGAGTTGGTGTCTATCGACGTCTATCACTGGCAAAAGATGCAAGAGTTTAAGATGTCGTCCACTTGCACCATGAAATCTGAGTCATTCGTGTATCGTGAGGCTCATTCTTTATCGACTACACAAAGCAACTACTAGTATCAAGTAGGTCAAATTTTGATATCACAGAAGAGGCCATAGAATATAATTCTCAGGACTGTTTCTACCATTGACATGGCATAGGTACATGACTTTGAGACGACAAAGCGATGCCAGTGTTTGGCACTCTGGTGGTGGTGTAGAGGGTACTATGTCCAAATGGACAATGAACATCTCTAGAAAGGGTATTGGCTTGCTGACTGGTACACATGAGGTGAGCTCGGTGAGATTAGCTGGAGGATGGTGCCTGGTGAAGCTGTCAGTTGCGATTCCCAAGGTAGTTCACCAGTGGCAGCATTTGCCAACAGTTCCTACTATTAGTATATGCCAGGTTGCTTGCCAAAGCCACAAGCCCGAATAATACCTGCAGCACAGCCGCCACATATTCTCTCAACCTCAGTGAATCTTTGGCACCTACAATAGTAGCATGTGCCATGTAGTAGGCAATAGCAGGACATAAATGTTGATTTCAAAAAAAATTGCCGAGGGGCCAATCGATTTGAAAACAGCTGCCACCATGGCTGCCATAAATTGCATTTACCCTAGCTCAGTTTTTGTATTTGGGGTTTTCTCGAACCCTGAAAAACTCGAGCTGACTGACTCTTTCCGGGATCTACCGATGCAGAGTCTTCGGTCAATTCAAAATTGATAATGAGGGAGGGCCTCTCTCTTGTGTACTTCTCTATTGATGCCGACGCCACACATGGTTGCATCAACGTTCTTAATATTCACTTTCTCAAAGTTTCTGTCTCTTTGATGCAGTTGATAAATGCATGGGGCCCGGCCCCTTCCCTGATGGGTACAATTTTGTCACAAGGACAATAATTTTCTTTGTTGTGGCGTAATGTGGACAGTGAGCGAAGAGAAGACTTTGCGCCGAATGCAAATTCCAGCAGGGGGAGAAGTCAAACACATCTGGTTTACGCCTGCCAGCTCTACAAGGGATTGTCAAAGATGCGAGATCGGTGCCAGTAGCGGAGGTTTATCGTGTTCAGGGAATCCGGCGTCTATTTCACCTTCGCTCCCAAAACTCGGATTTTTCGGACTATAAAGTCCACCCCATGGACCTCCGCAAACACCCTGTCCCTTTTGTGTGGCGTTACCGTAGCTCTTGCCTTGTCCTCAACACTTGATCGCTTGATCAATCGATCAATGGCGGAGTCAACCCCGGGTGACCTCATCAAACTGTAAGTTCGGCTTTAACGCAGTTTTACCTCTCTTATTTTTTCGTAGAGCAACCCCTCTTGTACGCTCGGCCTTGTTCTGTTGTCTATGCAACTGATGTCCCAACAAAAACACGTAGCTCTTCGGACCACTATTCAACTGGGCGCTTTACGGCGCTCTCTGCGTCCAGATTTGTAGGCGACCAATCCCTCGGGAGTGGCCTATTCCACTGACCTAAGTCCAGACGTGTATAGCTACAATTTCCCAAACGACAATCGATCCGTGAAATTTCTAGGTGCGTCTCCGAACGCTACTCGGAAGCGTTGTTGACGTCATGGGGAACCTCGAACAGCTTATTTCGTGTTTGCACTGGAGACTGTCCAAACGGCGCTGACTGGGGCTGACGTCTACTATTGGTTTATTGCTGGATTTGGCGACAGGGAACGCCTCAAGAGTTCCCATTACGCCCCCATAGACATTGCTATCACCGATGCAATCATTTCGTTGATCGTTCAGGAATATTTCTGTTATAGGATCTGGACGCTGAACCGACGGTCGTCGTGGTTCTGCTTGATCATTGCTGTCGTATGTGTTGGCTCTCCCACGAACTTCAATCGCTTGACGTTTTCCTGAACATAGACCGCTGTTTCCCAATCAGTTGGGGCAGCGTGGGGGGGCTTCAGGGTGAGTTTTCAACAACCCTGACCAAAACGCGTTATCTTCCACGCAATTCAGTCAGTTGTGGTTGGGAAGTATGCGGTTTCAAAGGCGGCTCTATATGTGCGTACACTCGTTTTGGGTCTTGGTTGCCACCCTACCTCACACTCTACCGCACTAGTTATGGTCCTTGCCGAGTTCCTTGGCGGACATTCTGATTGCGGTTGCAATGATCCTGCTGGTACGGGATAGCCCCATTAGATCCTTTACTACGTCGACGGAGCCCCTTTTGTACAGCTAAGACGAAAGGACGAAGGAAGATTTTCTAATTTCGTATTGATTCGCGTGGTGCGCCTCACCATAGAAACGAACACGCTTACTGGTATCTATCCCCTCGGGCGACTCCACACAGACCAGCATCTAACTTCCTCTTGAGCTAGCGTGGCCATAGCCTCCTTCGTGCTTTTTGTTGCCTTCCCCGTAAGCTAGACTCAGTTGTGCACGACCCAACTTTTGGCCTGACGTATCCACAGAACGAGATATATTACACATTCACGTACGTTCCATGGTCCCGTTGCCGTGCGTCGCCCTGGCTAATGTGAGCAAAAGAGCTGGGATCATCGGAAAACTGTGAGTAGCACATACAACGTGTGAGCCACAATGCTCACACCGATCCCAGGTACTCCAACACCCTCTTGGTGACCCTTAACAATCGCATCTACTTCCGTGACCACCCGCTACCCGATCATGGTGATAGCGCGCGCCTCACGTTCTCTGGGCGGGTTTGTGCTACCGGATTGACCTCGCTCAGTTTCGCCGGAGCCGATCCGCATTCACAAGCGTCAACGGGTGATAGTTTCAAGCTAGACACCATTTCCCAGACGGCAGACCTAGAAAAACAGAAAGGTGATACTGCCAGTATGGGCTCACAACCGGTATGTGCATTTCCCCATAACAGCTGTTATTTAATCCAAATTATCTGAATAGATCAGTTTCGCTGTACGACCACCTTCTGAATGACGTTTGTTTCGAGTCGTGACGCGCCCAGGTCTACAGCAGACACGTGGGCAAGGGGTTGGGAGGACGAGAATGGATAGTGATGTGAAGTTACATGGATGCTGCCTTGGTTGCCTGTAGATGTACTTCTAGACTTCTATCACCTGCGAAGACCCACCGCAGGTCGAGTCCAGTAGCTAGCTAACTCAATCATCCATTAGACCCAACACGCTGCACTCAATATATCGTGGTTTGGCATGGACAGAACGAGAGAAATACATGGAAAATAGTGGGCAACAAGAGATGGCGAAATACAACGTAGGAGGTTGAATGTGGTCATAGAAGCAAGGAGAATTCAAGGTAAAGAATTTGAGGAGGAACTTGGAAATCACACCGAAGGGTGTACATACCCCGATACTGTACACCCTCCTGCTATTCGCATGCACCAGACCGTTCGCACGGCCGCCCACCGCATCCGCCGAACTTTCGCTGGTGTAGGAGACCCCCGTTTCAAGAGCAAGCTCCGAGCGCTTGCAAACGTGAAAGATGATAGAAAGCAATGACGGAACGGCAATTCCCAAAAAGACACTGACATAAGGCCCCTTGTAACCGTTTTTTTTGGATATAGGCGGGGTTTGAATGGGGGTCCTGGCAACCATGCCGAGTTTTTATTCCATAACCCCAATTTTACGGGATACCTATTCTATAACCTCAATTCTACAAAGATAAGTTTTGAGAAAATGTCTCTATTACTTAAGTACTTAACTATGGACGTGCCACTCTTGAGCTTTGGAAGTACGCTTGTGTATTCAAAATGGCAAGGGACCAAGGTAGAACCTGCTGTAAAGGTGCTACTTCCGAATTATGACAGCATGAAACAGGGGCTACGTTACAGCGGTTTTCATAACGATAGATACCTTGCGACAAATTTTCACACACAGTGGGGTTCCTCGGCAACCGTGCCGAGTTTTCTTACTATAAAAATAATTATATTAATTAAAAAGTAAATCTGTTGCGACGCCAGCAAAAGCTGACAACTGATTCCATAACCCCAATACTGCATGATAACCCAATTTCCGAAGAGTTTTCCCTCGACTTAAGTATGAACCCCGCTCTGGGGTTTTGGGAGTCCGCCTGTGTATCCAAAATGGAAGGTATCTATCGTTATGAAAACCGCTGTAGCAAGGGGTGGATGACGCACTAGTATAGGTCGCGCAACTGATGGCACATTGTGTGTCATCACACTGCTTGTACACCCAATGGGGGGCACAGCGGGTTCAAATTAAGGAAAAATTTGTAGCTACAGGTTACAGTACCTGTCGCCCCATCCCGTTGTTTATTTCAAGTTATAGGACAATTCGTTGTACCCTGTGTCAGGTAAGGTTCCGATCACACTTCTTCCCGTTAGTATATATTTGCAGCTCACACGCCATATGCTTCCGACTCATCCTTCTATCTGCATCCGTACTGCACCCGCGTCCGAGGGAACGCGGATTTGACTACGAGGGGTACACAGCCCTGATACACCGATGATAACACATCCACACTTCGCGCCTTCCCATGTGCGAGTCTCATACTAACTTTCACCAAGCATCATGGATTACGGCGCGAAACAGAATCGTAATACCTTGTTTACAAGAGTTCAAGTCAAATTTTTCCACCTGATCAGGTAGCTTGCGTCTGTGTCCTGGCCTACAGACCCACCGTGGTTCCAAGCCTAGCCGTCCTCGGTTCCACTCATTTGTATACGATGAGAAAAGATGCCCGAATTGCGTCATTCTCCACACCACAGTTAGCGCGTCCTATATTAGTCAGTATGTCGACGTGCACTCACATTGTACACTGTAATCAGCAATTAGTGTCTGTTTCCCATGGTGATTCTGAGCTGGTCCGTACGCACCAATGGATTCATCATAGTTCAGATCACCTCCAGGTTCACCAATCACCGAATCGCATCCCGCTGGCGGCTGTGTAGTTTGCGAATACAGTCTGGGAAATACTTCTACAAATAGATGCCGCACCTTCGTGAGGCTTTCGTCTGTTGTGGTAAGCTTGATCGCCTTGCCCATCACAACGTCGTTGAGAAGCATTGCTTTATTCGAAGATGCACTTCCCCCGTAGTAATCATTGGCCTACAGGGCATATCATCGTCTTGACATTTATCTCTTTATATGAAACGAACCGACCTTGGATGACGTCGCAGACGTATAGATACCCGCTCCAAATCGGCCAAAGTTAGTGCGTTTACCCACGTGGGCGAGCTGGAAGGAGCTCTGCAACACAAGCATGCGTAAGCATCAGAAAGGAGCTGGAAAATATGAGCACGGGCTGTACCCTGATAATGCTACACATATTACAATCACTCAGCTTGCAAAGCGCACCATCGGTGGACGTATCCCCCAAGCGGCATTTGCGGACCGTTCCATGAAAGCGACGACGCGTATTCGCACCAGAGGTGCCAGTGCGGCGTTCCACCTCCAGCCTAATGTATACGTTATGAGTACGGCGATTCGAACGCGTTCAGACTTACTGGTAACGGAAGAATCGATCCAGCACAGATCGTTCACCATAGATCCTCCAAATCTGCGTGAACAACATATCACAAAGAGTATACGTGAAACCACAAAACTGAATGGCCTGACCTTGATTACGGTCGGCACTGGCGTAGGATGCTTCCATTGTTCGGTGAACTGTTTCTCCACTGTGATTGTTATGCCTCACGTCAGAGGCGAGTAGCAAGGCTCGGCTACGACTTGCCATTCTGGTATAACTTGTTCGTGTTGGGGATTTCGAGAATAGTTGGCGCTGGTTGTGAAGGGTTCGTCAGCTCCAGGAGAGAAACCACCTGCAACGATCCAACTAACCCTTGCTGAGCGCGGTCGAGCTACAACGTTTAGAGCAGAAGTCGCTCTGCTTCTCGCCAACAAGAACTGTCGGCATTTCTTTACAGCTTCATTCGACTTCAGGATGAAGCATTATTACAAGAGGTCGTGCGAAATCACCCACACAAGACACGCCTCGGCTATGCCAGATCGAACTGCTGCACTAGTGATCGGTGGACTCAGCTATCTTACTGTCTATGTAGTGCAGGAACGCACGTCCTATGACGATTGGAGCAGAATTTTGATTTGTTTCCGTCTGCGTCGACATATACCGACCTTCGACATCCAGGGATTGTGCACAAATCGTCATCTGGGGTTGGGCTTCTCGATCGAGAGGGCCGTTGACCATTCTTGTTGAATTGCTCGGCACATCGTCTCCCGCAAAAATCGTGCGCTAAAAGGTCGTAAGCACTCGCCAGATCGAGAGCCTGTAGTCATGCTACACACCGCGCCCGTTCTCTACGTATACAGGCTTCGCATTGCAGTTCTTTACAGTCGCTATTATTAGAGTTTCCGTGCACATCTGGTATTCCGACTAACCTTGCACATTTGTGATTGTGACCTAGGGTTATTGGCCATCGCAAAACGGTGAGCATTCCCACAGAATGAGGAGTATGAGCCGTCGGGGTCCCGCCAGACCGTCTTGGTGCAGCCAGGATATTCACACTCGGTTGTCGGACCTCGCTGAGTGTCGGAACACATGGTAACTGGCAGATCAGATTACTCCGTCTTAATTCATCGATGTCCTTGTCTGTTGTGCCTCCCTCGTCACGTGTTTTTTTTCTCACGACAACGACTTAAATATACGATACACGAAACATCCCTTTCTCAAAAATTCTCAGTGCCTTCGACGAGCTTGCAATCGCTCTCGCAATCGCATGAGCGCTTTACCAAGCTCATTCCGACCACTTCCATCACTCCCAATGCCCCAGAACCAGTCGATCTATGACCATATGTGTAGGTCAGCGTTTGCTACCAACACCAAACAGTTAGGAACACACTGGGCTGTCCTCTATCAGTTCTCGAGACCCGGTGCTTCGCAGTAGGTTACGGAGGTGACGGTGCTGTTTAAACTTTGCTTCCAGCACTTTCTCCATCATGGCGACGTTAACTTCTAGCCAGTCGACACGCTGATGGCGAATGTGCTTCTTTGCCTCTTGCTGGGCCATGCGGGCAGTGGGTAACATTCGGATGCACTCTGCAAGTGCTGGGTTGGTGTCCATGAACTTAAACGCCTGAAATACTGCAAACCATTCCACCATGATCTCAGTCTCTTCCCACGGAAAGAAGGCTTACGGTGCTCGGCAGTTCGGTAGAAGCGGCCATGGTATTCCACTGGGTGGTCGGAAAAGCTGGTAAACCTGGCGAAATCAAAACTTTCAAGCACAGGCAGCAATAGCAGATTCCCTGACTCGTAGTAAGGTTTGTCCGAGTCGTAGAAGTAGATCGGATCCCCAGGGGCGTCATCAGTCGACTGGCTCCGGACCCCGCTTGTTGGGTCGGAAGGTGTCCTTGTAGCGTGGCTTGTCGTAGCTGCGTCACTTGCAGCAGAAAATATGATGGTAATGCTTTGGAGGAGTGACATATAAATTGTCGATGGGGAGACCAAAGCTATATACAATGTGTTGTCCGTGTGTGCTCGGCGCAATGTGGAAACAGCAGCCTCCGATACCGAGGGTGCAGATCACGTGGATCTAGATAAGCGAGTCGTGGGCAAGATTGTTGGCGACTTATAGCTTGTTCGCCACACGAAGCCCGATTGTAGCCTCCTCGCCAGCCTGAACCTGCTGGATAATGTCGTCATTCCTTCCTGGCTTTAGTTGGTTCTCTCGTTCCTCTGAAAATGAGCGAGGCGACACGACTCACACGAGATCCGGGAAAGGGAGGCGTAGGACTCTCAGCGAGCCAACACCAATGGACGTCGACTGGGAGGAAGGAAGTCGACCCAAATGTCCAGTTTGCAACGGTATTTACGTATTTTCAGAAATCCTGCGTTGGTGCTCACTGGCCTCCAAAAGATGCAATTGCCAGACCTTATCCAGATACTACCCCCGTATTCTTCTACCACCGTGGCAAGCCATTTTTCGAGTGCGTTATTACTACTGTGGCAAAATGGACATGAACCACATCTCCTTTACATCCAGGTTTACGAACTTCTCGCTTCACTCGATAGAGTACGAAGGAAGAATCTACCCCACTGCAGAACACCGTGCGTGAGGTGTCACACCGTGTTCCCGTCATAATAAACGGTCCTTCAAGCAGTTTTTCAAGCCCTGAAGTTCATAAATACGAACCCAGGATTGGCTGAGCAGATACGGACGCAACCCAGTGCCCGTGCTGCCCGCGCAGAAGCAGGATATCACCGTACCCAACAACGAGCAGACTGGTTCGAAGTAAATATCGAAGTGATGGATATGGTACTTCACGCAAAGTTCACACAACACGATGACTTGAGAAAAAGGCTTCTCGGAACAGGTAATCGAGAGCTCATAGAAGACAGTCCTGTGGGTGTCAAGCGTTTCTCGACGCCGATCCTTGTTGACTGAATGCGGGACAGGACGACGTGTTTTGGGGCATCGGAAGAAGCGGTGAAGGCCGTAACGAACTCGGAAAGGCACTGATGCGTCTGCGAGGACGACTTCTTGTTGCGTATTAGAGTGTGCGATTCAGAGTTTCATAAGTTACTCACCTGGAAGCCGCTCGCCCCGTTACCGACCAAATATCTAGTTCCACTATTCCCGCGGATTCTAGGATGCATTCGAGCTATTTCTCTGATCAAATACTGATAACGTATTTTACTGTTGGTACTTGCCATCCATGGCCCCAGCTCCGGGGTTTCAGCAACAAATAATTCTATGCGTCTACTGTATGTAATACAATGATCGCCTTGTTTTGTACCCCATTACGGGTCTGAATCAACACCAAGGCATCGATAAAGTAGTGTAATGTGCTCAGATCGCAAGCGAAAGAGTTGAGCCGACAGCAACCGACGGGAGACGGAAAATCAAAAGCCATTGGACTAACATGATAGACACGCCATGTTGGAGAAAATGATTCCGAGGGGCAATAGACCCGGAAGATGTCAAGCCGATCCCGTCGGAATAGGAAGTACAAAGCGAGCCAAGTTGGGATCGATCATAGTGTCAGAGGTAACTAGTGACCTAGACTTCAGTAACTTCGGCGAACGTGCCAAATGGCGTCGCACAAGTATTAAGACCAGTACCGGTGCGAGTCCTCAAGCGTAAAGCTGGCTGCCATCGTTCCGATGTAGATTGGCAACAAAGTCACCCCAAGTGGTCGGTCGGTCCACCCGGGATGACTCGTTCATGCCACATCCAGGAGGCAACCCACGCAGAAACGACGGCATGAGATCGAGCTGTAGAAGGTATGACGACTTCGGACAAGGAATGGCGTCTACAGGAAGCTTCCTCAGGACCTCTATAATCCCCAGAAAAAGCCGAGTTGGAGGCCGTGCCATAGTCCAATCGGACGTTGAACTCCGTGGTATCACGTAAGGACGAGGTGAAGCACTCCGTAGACCAGTTGACAGTTGTCCGCATTGATTGATTAATTGCGGGCTGTTTCTGAGAGTTTTGGCGAAGTTGAATCAATTGTCCGGGTAATGGAGAGGGGGGTTGGATCGGCAATAATATGTGGAGTTTCTCGGATACCTGTCCCTACCTGTCCCGCCTTGCGCCTGTATCTCACCTGACTGTGACCGCCCCAGTGAAAAGCCAAGGTCGATTATGGATAGGGACGTATCATTCTACCCGTATGGATGAGCGTGAGAGTGAGAATAGTCCGAACTATATTATGCGTGACCTTGAACGATATCCGACTAGTTACAAAGATGTCGACGAACGTGCCGAGCGAGAAACTCCGGATAGCGGATAGATCCGGGAAGAGATACCCTATATATTATCAACCAGCTCAGACACAATCACATTTCCTCCTCAATCTTCGTACATTCATCATCTCACAAAAGACATGACCACCTCCCTCGACCAACTTAAGCAGACTGGGACAGTTGTCGTCTCTGACTCTGGCGACTTTGAGTGTAAGCTTAGGTTCTTTCCGTCCGTTCCATGTGTCTAACCTCCCGCTGACAGCTATCGACGTCTACAAGCCCCAGGCAAGTCAATAGTATCAAGCGTAGCCGTAGAGCAATCGGAGGCTTATTCTACTGCAGGATGCTACGACAAACCCTTCGTTGTTACTTGCCGCGGCCAACAAACCCGCATACGCTCGTCTGATTGATGTCGCAATCGCATACGGGAAGGAGAAAGGCCGTACGATCGATGAGCAAGTCGATGCTGCTACCGACCGTCTCGTACGTTCTCGCGCTTTGAAATATCAGTCTCTAAATATATATGCACTGACGATGAATTACAGCTCGTAGAATTCGGGAAAGAAATCCTTGCGATTATTCCTGGCCGCGTCTCTACCGAAGTCGACGCTCGTCTTTCCTTTGACAAGGAGGGCACCAAGGCCAAGGCCAGACACCTCATTTCGCTCTACGAATCCATTGGAATCAAGAAAGAGCGCGTGCTCATCAAGATCGCGTCGACTTGGGAAGGTATCCAAGCTGCTCGCGAGCTCGAGCGCGACGAGGGAATTCACTGCAACCTCACTCTTCTCTTTGGCTTCGGCCAGGCCGTTGCGTGCGCCGAAGCCGGTGTGACCCTGATTTCGCCATTTGTCGGCCGAGTGCGTAATCCTGTCCCTCTCCTTCCGTCATATCATGTAAGCTGACTGTCACGCCAGATCCTCGACTGGTACAAGAAGTCGACGGGGAAGAATTACGAAGGCGACGAGGATCCGGGTGTCCAGTCTGTCAAGCGCATCTTTAATTACTACAAACAACACGGCTATAATACCATCGTTATGGGCGCGTCATTCCGCAACGTCAGTCCTCGTCTATGCTTGCAACCTCCCCTCCAGTTCCCATTCTGAACCTTTTGTCTGATGGATTTTCTCTAGGTTGGCGAGATCAAGGCACTCGCGGGTGTTGACTTCCTCACTATCGCTCCTTCGCTCCTTCAGGAGCTCAAGAACAGCACCGATTCTGTTCCCAAGAAACTTAACGCACAAGCCGCTGCACAGGCCGACCCGATTGCCAAGGTCTCTTATGTCGACAATGAGCCGGAATTCCGCTGGGCGCTCCTTCAGGACCAGATGGCATTCGACAAGCTCCACGAGGGTATCAAGAAGTTCGCTGAAGACGGAGACACCTTGAAGAGCGTGCTCCGCAAGAAGCTCGGGGCCTAAAACATATGGACGTGGTTTTTCTTTTTGTACTCGTAATGTACGATCGGAGAAGTATTAGGTCTGCTGTAGGGCTAGTGTTGGAGAAAACCAGCAGTCCCGAAAACCAATGATTTGGTTATTTTCAGAGGGGATTATAGTTTCACTCCTTCGATGCACGTATTGAATGGAACCAAGAAACAATAGGTATCAAATTGGTACCGACATATCAAGGATATAAGTAGACTTCTGAAACAGGGAGAAAGCTGGTGCTCATACTCCACACAAAGTTGAATCAGGTCGCAGGAGCTGCCACGTGCGCGCGTTGGTGAACATCTCTCCACTGCTCAAAACCTTTGAACGGCACCTCGCCGCACAAGTTGCGTGCAATCCCGTGCAGCTCGTCCAATAGCTGTAAATATTAGTTATTGATCACAGCTACTTATCTTTCCAAAATAGCGCGCACCTCTGTGAGCTGAAGTACAGCAATCACCGCCGTGGCGAAGAACAAGTAATTCAACGAACGCAACTCCCGTATGTGGTTAATACCGTGTCCCATGACTGGTGTGTTGGAATAAGCTGCTGCGTCGTGGTAGAGCAACCGATCAAGCAAGTTCTGCGGGAGCACAGAGTGCATTGGCTCTCCTGTGCGGAGCGACTGTGCCACCAGAGAGAACACGGAGAGGACATCAGATATCTATGGAAAGTCAATGTCCAGACTGTAAGTCGGAAATTTGCGAAGGACAAACGCACGAAGTTCGGATTTATGACTTTGGTGTGACGGAGAAAACCCGATCGCCACTCGTCGTCGAGCTCTGCAAGCGCGCTGGCGAGCTTTTCCGGGCCATCAAAAGGTGCACAGTCAGAAGAAAGAGTCGACGTACATGCGCAAACACGGAGATCATTTCCTGCTGTATGTCGATCAACCTATCGTATTCCTCGTACGGCCAGTGGCCGCGCACGCTGCCCTCCCATCTCGCCCACCCAGCCATCTCCTTCAAGTCGCGAAGTTGGATTGCAACCTTAAACAAATTATCGCGGAATGCATTGGCCCATACTGGCACACCGGCCCTCCTGAGTTCCTTTGAGGAGGGGGTGTTTGTGATCCAGGCGGACATGAGGAAAGTATATATGTGGGACTGCGATGTGAGGGTGTTGGAGCAACCAAGTCGCACGGCCTTGCGAGCCGATTTGGCTGGCAGAATCATCGCAATGAAAGATGCGGCCGAGCCTGATCTCGGCTTAGTGTAAATTGTGCAGGAATATCACAACAAGACACACCGATCATGACTAGTGTCCAGCGCTTCCAGGCGACATGCCAGCCAGTCCCGACATTGGAGATCACAGGAAGATGGGCATCAATCCAAGAGTATCCTACAATGAGGACTACAGTGGCCTAGGGTGGGATAAGAGCTCAAATGATATACGGAAAATAAGATCACGCGTACAGCCATGAGGATGATGCCCTGGAGATATTGTTGAGGAGCAAATAGCCGGAAGAACATCAGAGGAAAAATGAAGACAGCGACGCTCGCTCCGACACCATATACATTTCCGCGGGAGTTAGCATTCCCTGCACGAATAAGATTCACATGAGAGAGAAACGAGAGGTAGCTATATCGCTCACCAATATACCAAGCTAACAATCCAACAACGAGGCCAATGAATGTCCCAGTGAGCCGGATAAAGTAGCTGTATCACTCCAAGTCAAGTGAGCAAAAAACGAAAACGGAAACATACGAACTTATACAACTGGTCGCCAGCATATATCGTCAATGTTGTTTGAGCCATGATAAGGGCCCTACAACGTTATGCTCAGGGGTCATGGTGGATACGATCAGACGCTGGCATACCAGAGACCCTTCTGCACGTAATAGAAGTCTACCAAGAGCAAGTCATTCAACTCAGACGTGTGGCCGCGTTGAAGGGAACTCACGCGCAGTGTTCCTGATCACAGATGGCAACCAAAGTGCAACCGACAGAAACACATATCTAAACACGAACTGAGTAGCAATCGTCAGTCCATTAACCCACAAGCCGGGTCCAAATGCGAATGTACCATGGCTTCAGGAGTTTTGGTCCATTGGTAGATGAAATGTATGCCCCCCATAATCCTTTGCAAGGTATTTGTTGGAGGTCGGCTGTCGGGGTCACGACCTAATGAAATGCAATGTTGGTTGAAGCTCTGGAAATATTCTACTTGCACAGCACTTACGGTACTTCCCCGCATCATCTTCTTCTGTCACCACTTCTTTTACCTCTTGGGTTTCCCCGTAGGCCCGTAGATCTTCTTCGGTGTGCTTCTCGACGAATAAGGCGTGCACAAGCTGGCGTAGGCCCTTTGGTGCCCACAACCGGTTCTTTCTGCGCTTGTCAGTAGTCTGCCGGACAATGTCCATGACCGCAAGGATCGCCTCGGAAACAACTACAATCGATGCGCTAAAAACATAGCACACGTACAGGCCGCGCAGCGGGGCAGCAGGGGTGCCAAGATGGGGCTCAAACGGCTCTAGGAGACGCAGACGCCCAGTCTCTTTGAATGCCACCAGCGCTCCTCGCAAGCGCTCCGCCGCGGAGTCCAAGTCGTGAACCTGTTCGGAATGTGCGTGCGCGGTGCCACGCCAACTCCAGCGGTTGGTGTTTACAAAATTGATCATGCCGGTGATAGCATTAAGTGCGTGAGACGCAGCAGAGCGAAGTTCAGCTGTTGCCTCGCGAAGCAGTGGTAAAAGGTCCACAAGGCGGAGGGAATTCTCGCGCTCGCCCGCCTCGTCGCGTTGGTACATTTGTTGCACAAAGAACGTATCCGCCATTCTCGTGCTCTGCTGTTGCTCCATTTCGACAGATTCAGAGTATTGTGCCATAGGGTTATACGCACTACGGCCGATATATTTGACGAAAGTTAAAAGGCCATCTTGAAGAAATTGGAATCAGGAAAACAAGGGGACAAACACCACCACCCACTCAAGCGAGAGATGACACCTAGCAAAGGCTCTTCGAGCTTCCTGGCGTCGTCACCATTCCAACGACCCCAGCTGAACTCTGCGTTGATGAACTTGCCCTGCTGCGTCACTTCCAGTGAAGGGTGATCAGAGACAGATAGTGAAACTTCGTGAAAAGGACACACATCTTCGATGAATCGTGAACATAGAAGCTCTAATGGCTCTCAATCGCAAGAATTTCGGACTCTCGGGAGGAATAGACCCAGGGACTGCAGTAAGCAAATCTTCTTGGGCGTCAAGCAGGACCTTCATCTGGCCAAGGAGGAGGGTAACGGTTCCCAAAAATGCGTGATTGGCCGTTTGAGGAAAGACGAATATGGTAACCACGATCGCTATCGCCATGTATATCGAAACAGGGATGAGTAAACTGTTAAGTAGGTAGTATTGGGCGAAGGGGAAAAGAGGGCCAATAGTCTGTTGCTCATTAGAAGACGGTAATATGTGTGAAGGAAACAACGCAACGTACGCAGAAGATATCGATCGCGATAGTTCCAAAGATGCTCAGAAAAATGAGGGGCTTGTAGTAAGCGCGAATAATGGCGAAGGTAAAAGTGCCAATGGCTAGGAAGATACCAAAGACGGCTGATGAACTGGGACAGGTGAGCACAAATATCAAACCATCGTATTTATGACTGACCGGATGTCGAGGAACTCTCCCTGGAATATCTCTATTTTAAACACTTGGTCCGGGTTCGCAGAGCCAGCGGCGCTGTACGGGCAGAGGTTAAATAGTATGGAAGTAACGAATGTCATAAACGTACGTTTCTCGTGCCACCTGAAGAGACGATTTGAGGAGTACTTTGTCACGGGCTGATAAAGCGGCTCTCATTCCCGCTGCGCCGATGCCCCAGCCAAGCAATGTGCCGATCATCAACGTCGAGATTGTCTGGTGAACCTACGGTCACGACAGCCCTCGACGGGAGGAAATGCTACTCACGTAGAAGAAGAATTGGACCGGAAATGACGGCGGTAGGAAGAAGGAGGTGAGGAAAGCAAAGAAGGCTCTGCAGGCGCGACGTCAATGACCGTTCCAATTGCCGAACGAGAAAGGAGTGTAGCAAAATGATATACGAGCTATGAGACGGACTGTGGGCGGGTGTGAAAGCGAGCACCATTTACGACGACCGTGTCGAGATATTACAGCCACCGGAGTGGTGAAGATGATCAATGCTAACGTTGGAGAGAGTTGTACGCACGCATTCCCCATCGTCCTCAACGTTGCATTAGGTAGCATGATTACAAAAGCCGCCCAGGAACCTAACCAGCACCGCAGAAGCATCTTGCGGCTCTGTTTTGAACGTATGTTTGTGGCCACCCATGGAGGAAAGCGATCGAGAAGTGACCGTTCAGGTTGAGATAGTGGAGCTGGTATGGATTCAGCCTGAGAAGGATTTGGGGAGGAAGCTTCGACAGAGGGTGCTTTGGGCTTTGGAGACATAAAGAGGAGAGAAAGCGCTAACACGCTTTCTGAATTCAGACGCGAGGGCTGACTGGTAACCGGTGACCCCGTGGTTGAACGCAATGTTGAACGTTGAACACGCGAACCGAACCGCCGGGACCTTCGTCTAAAATTTGATGTTCTGATTGTCCTCCTCTCGATCGAAAATACAGAAACACTCTTTGATGTTTACGAGCTTTATGAAATCATGCGTACCATTACAAGTACTACGACATCTAGTTGTTAGCATTGGGATGTGCAATGGCACAGTCGAATAGCTTCAGGTACTGCCAGTGTGATGTCACCGTTCACCATTCCGAGAGCAAATAAAGTTCCAAATTCAAATATTTTCGCAGTGGTAACGGAGATCAGATCCTATCAATGCTCCTGGATTACACTTCTTGCGCAGTCCCCTAGGTGGCACATTGTGGGTTGCCGCACTGTTTTTCCTCTCTCATTTCTTCGGTATTCTATACGGTAGTGGGAAAACTCGTGTCGATATAACCATATCTCAAGCTCTGCACGACTAGGGCTTAATAACACTACTGTTCATCTTATTCGCAATCATCTTGTTTTGTTTTTTCAGAATTAGATAGGAGGGTATGTTTCGGAGTCAATCTCTCGAAATCAGAAATCAGAGATGAGAACTGATTAAATATTGATTCATTGATTGCCAATCAGTTTGTCTCACGAAGAATAGCTTTGTGGTGTGAGATCATTCGGTGTCTTCGGCGCTTATTGCTTGTCACCTCTTCCACTCGAACCGTGACCCACTTGCTCCCCAACGTCGGTGTTTTTCAGCCCTTCTTTACGACGGGGACAAATATAAATTCTATTTCGATAATCCGGGCGTTCACAATATATCCATTGTCTGTCAGTGGTGGACAGGAGGAAGCCACAAGGAAGAAAACGTGGATCTCACAAATGCAACTTGTCTTTGAAAATAAAATAGCAAAGAAAAAAACATCCACCTACACACCAAGGAGGGGGGAAAGGGCGACGAAGAATAACCAACTCGATATTGGAGTAAGAGGCACCACTTGGGGCAAAATAGGAAGGGTAATCTACACTGACACTATATACCGAACCGAGCAGAAGCACCTTCAGCATATGATGCATGGTGGGTACAAAGAATGGTACAAAGTTTGTTACAGTACCCTGCAATAAGTGTACTGCATAACGTATGAATCAACACTGACTCTCGGATCCCAAAAACTGAAGTCATGGCACATGGATGGATGGGTCTATCAAAACGTAAAAATATCAATAGATTCAAGACCGGGAGAAGCCCAGTTGCGCGTGATAGTGCCAAATGCATCCGAGGGTTGCTTGCCTTCACCAGGCCCCGTCATATCATCGTACGATTGGGCGACATGTTCTGTGATTAATGGTGGCACTTCGAAAATGATATGAATATCCAGAACACTTGTTGATATTCGGTCACTTGCCATCATGCGCGACTTCGGCGTGGCAAAGGGTGCGAGGATGGCGTGGTTGCCATAAGAGCACTCACGGAGATTGTTGTACCGGGACGGACAGGCTCACCCGCCACGTTCTCGGAGATCGTCGTGGCACCCACTTGGGTGGGATGCCAGGACTTTAAGCCGGAGCGCTTCGGAACGCCACAGGTGATTGGATTGGGGAACGGGGTTAGGACGGTGCTGTAAAGTACAAATAGGAATTCGACAGTAAGACGAACACTGGTAAGTGGATTGCGCACGCCTAGCTTTTGTGGTATGAAAGTCGAGACCTAGGTAAAGGGTAGATGCCTGGGTCGAGGGATCAAGAGAGGCATGCAAAAAAGGCATGCCCCAGCAGTGCAACCACAACAACTCCGTCGTGTCACGCTCACGGATCACCGGGACGGACAGATGCGGAGGTACGTAAACCAACAACGGAAAACTGGGCAGCATACATGAGCCCCATCTTTCCACTCTTTCCGGACACCAGGTAACTTCCCCCCCAGACGTGAAGGCAGGATGTCCAAGCCCGAGCTTTCGTCGTCTCGACCCCCTGTGTCCCGCGACACGGGTGGGAGGGCACCAAATACCTCTCGCGCTTCGAGCTTGGTGCATGCGATCTGGGACTTCATACGCCCTCAGCCGTGGGTGATAAATAATATCCGTCAGAGGAGGTCGCAAAAGCTCCTCTTTCGGTCATGGCTCCCAGGTTGGGCTGCGCTCATTATGATGCTGCCCATGACCTCGCTTCGAGTTATTGGGAATCTGTGCGTGGAATCGATTTTTTATGCACACTTCTTTGGGTTGATGCGCATACACCTCTAGTGCGTATTTTGGGATGCTTTTCTCCGTGTTCATCCCCCCCATGTTTCCTGTGCAAATTTACCTAGTCGTAAGTGCTAGCCCGAGGGGCTTCGTGACCTGGTTCGCATTGTCTTACTTCGGCCCCGGGACAGGTTGTCGTACAATCATTGCTCGGTTTGCTGCTCGGTTGGGGTATCGGGGCTGCTGGAATGAAGGCGGCTCTTGCTGTGCGTTCTGAACTTCACGTTGAATCGACCTTGCAGCAAGTCGCCTATAGGTCGGTCACTTACGTCACGTATCGCTGGCATGCGGCATTTGATCTAACCTTTTGTGCAGTTTTGGAGGTTCTGTAAATCCAGATCAACTCTATAAACTAGAAGTCTTTCAAGGACGTTTTCTGGATGCCAAGTCAGTCGGTATTCTGAAATGTGTTATTTCGTCTGACATTCTTGGCAGATCTTCAGTTATGTTTGGTGTTTTTCTGGGCATCGGTACCATGATATTTGCCCTCGTTCGCGCATACAGCCCACCGTTGATATTCTTTTCGATCTTTGGTACCATTGCCATCGATATTTTCTGTGTACGTGTCCATCTCTTATTTCTGTCCATGTATACCCAATTGTTATTCCTCGCAGGCTATCGGTCCGCTCTACCCTTTTGCAAATTACAAAATCCTCAACAGTATTCTCATCGCTTCATCTGCCTATTGCGCAATGGCACTCGTTTGTTGTTTTGTTTTCTTCCCGGAGACCGTGAACTACGCATATCTTGGCTTGTTATCTATGACTCTCGGAAAGGTCAAGGCAATGCTCATGTCACAAGAGGGCTTGCTAGCACCGAATCCTGGCGATTTCGGGCCGGGAAGTCCGAAATTGAAGGCGCTAGCAGGGGATCGTGCTGCCCTTATGACAACGTATCAGACTCGTGAGTATCGTCTTCCCTTTTCACATCGATATTTACCATTTCGTTTTCAGTGAAAGGGTTGACAGTTCACCTTCAAAGTGAATTCAGCTACGGCCGCTGGGGCGGTGATGACGTATTTGCCCTCACGGATCCTCTTCTTGCAGTCGTCTCGCGGCTCAGTACGCATTATGACCTAGCTCCAGAAGTTCCGTCCTAATACTTGCGCAGACGGACTGTTAAGCTTCGCCAGGCATCTCCGTGAGCTGCCGTCCCCACCCGAGGCGTTCGCTTTTATGCCCGCACCTGAAACCGTTTCTTCCGACACACACCTCCTGCATCACGTCTTCAATCCGGATGTAACACGCGAATCCACTTTGAAAGTCACGCTTGCTGAGGCGCTTCCGCACGTGCGTGACGCGACGGCCGAACTCCGTGCCGCAACTATCGAAGCAGTGGCATCCGTCCAGGCGTTGATCAATGGGGTTAACAGCGACCGGCTCTTCTCACGGTCTGTATCCACGGGTCCGCTGGAAGATCGTCTCAATGTGGCTAGTGAGAAGCTACGCGCAGCACTGAACGGTTTCAAGGAGCACGGCACAGAGGCTATCCTCGGCGCTTACGGACACAACCCTCGCGGGATGCCGTTAAGAAGTCTCTATCTCGGATATGTGTTTGGTGCAACGACCGTAATAATTGGAGAGGTTGTACTTACCCTTGTTCAAACGGCGGCTGAGACGAGTGCACGAAGACGAAGGGCTCGCCTGTGGGCACCCTCAAGTCTAAAGCACTTCGTGGATTCGGTTCTCAAGCAGCGCCGTCAAAATGAGGAACGGGCTTTCTGTGGGGAGGAGCAAGAATCCTACACAGATGAAGACGACATTCAGGAACAGGAGTACCGTGGGTCTGCCATCAGTCACTAATTGATATCGAGGTTGACTCGTACGTAGACCTTGATCCGGACAGCCACCCACCAACGAACGTCTTCCAGAAGTTCATGAACGTGCTGCATCATTTGTTAAAGTGGACAAAGACTGCAGAGGCTGTCGTGCGTATAGGGTCTCGTCTTGACCTTGCAAAGATACTGATTTCCGACAGTTCGTATTTCGATATGTGCTCCTCAGTATTTTACTGTGGCTCCCTTCCGTGTTCGAGAACAGTGCTCGTATGTGCTGTCCAGCGTCCCTCAACTTAGTGACTGACTAGCCCACATAGATTTCTATTACGTCAACAAGGGCATTTGGTAAACTACTTTCACTGGTCTTGGGGTTGATACGTTTACTGATACTATATCAGGGCTTTGATCATGGCCCAGACCATCTTGACGGTTTACGCAGGTGACCAGGTGTATAAGTGGGTGGATTTTGTCGTTTCACCTTCACGTTTTAATGCGCCTTTACACAGCTACGTGGTTCGATTATTGTGCACATTTTTAGGATTAGTCATTGCTCTACTCATCTGGTATATTGGTAGGTGCAATTGTACTGCACATCCGTGGCATAGTTAATCCGGGGGTGTAGGGAATGGCAGTGGGAATGGTAGCCCGTATGGACTCGCTGCCAGCTATGCGGTGCTCTCAGTGCCTGTCGTATTCATCAGGTTGTTCGCCCCCGCGAAATATCTGCAAGGCGTGATTTTGGGTTGTGTGCGTATTAATTTTGCTCGACTCGCGGCTCCTACACCGCTCACTCTGGATTAGATCACGGTAACACTTATCACGGGATACTCATGGATCGACGGCCATTTACCGGTCCTTTCTAATCCTGGTATTGGTTGGCATGCCGCATGGCGTCGGTGGACCCTCGTCATGATTGGTACGCGGCTTTGTCCTTTTTATGCTGACTGCACTCCTCACCAGGGATATTATAGGCTGCGGAGCTTCTTTCGTTATTATGATGCTCCCGCCCAAGTCGGGGCGCAAGGCCGTACGTTTGCGCGCAGCCAAGTCAATCAGTGCTCTTGGCCATGTCTACACCTCGCTCATGTCTGCCTGGATTACGGAAAGAGACGCGGGGAAGGACGTTTCGTTTACAGTTAACAATTGGGTCCAGGCGTACAGAGGACGACTTATCGCTGTCACGCTCCAAATTCTCGCTGGAAAGCAGCAGATGATGCTCGCGTCCTGGGAAGGAAACATTCGCGGGCGTTGGCCACAAGACGAGTACGCCAAACTAACAGAAATTCAAGAGGATATGATCGGTGTACTCGCGCAGGTACGTGGCTTTGAGGAATACACGAAGCTATACTGAAGTGGAGACCTGTCTACAGCTTGGTGGGGCCCTCTGGAAACTCGACACCAAGTGGAGATTGTCACTTTTGCATCATACCGTAGTGGTGGACCCGAACTTCGTACGCTATTCTCACGTCATGCTGGCGAAATAAGGCCTAATGATGTTAAGATTTCCGACATTGTTTCTGTGTTTGCATCAGTGTCTCACTCCCTCCGCACGGGTGAACCTATGCACACTGTCCTCCCTCAGACCTTGTTGGATCGCTTGCTTCTCCATCACCACATTGGGGCGGTTGCAACTCCTGACCTTGACGGACGTAGCGTGATCGGTCCAGATGAAACGCAATCGATTGACCACATGTTCTATACCTCTGCGGTCGTCGCCGTGTACCAGTTGATGCAGGTGCGTATTCTCTCTGCCTTTACCAAGCGTCAATATTTATGGCGCACCTTATGTGTAGTGCTTGGACGAACTACATGCCGTCACACGCAGACTATGCGGAGAGGTGCCGTTCCGCGGCTTCGAGAGATGGAACTTCTTGCACAAGTCACGGCGGGGAACCTACAGGAACACCCTCTCGCGACCGGATACTATCGTCGAGCGAGAGCCGCTCATTGAGAACGAAAAGGTCGAAAATGGGGTTTAAGGAATCATGCTTCAAGTGTTAACTCACGATATTTACGCGCGGACTAGTTACTAAATGTGTTCAATTACATGATACGTTATAAAATTATTGTGTAACAAAGGCGGCTTTTTGACATGGGACCTCCAGATTGAAATAGGACGGGTCGATTGATAATTATAACAAGTAAAGTGTACATTGCGCGGTTAGCAGAGTTGTCTAGGTTCTACCCGTATTGAATCCACTCAGGACCTATTGTCACGGCGACAGGGTACATCATGTTGGCTAAGCTAAACCCGTACTGTCATACCGCAACATGTAGCCATAACAAAACGCGCGCGCACCCAAAGATACATTCCGACGCAAAACTTGAAGAGTTGTTGGGCAGTGCTGCAGCCGATGATCTTGAGTCTTAGCTGTAGGTCCTCGTGTGCCAGTGGTTGCTCACCCACTTATTCAAGATGTATGAATAACCAACATACGCTCGACAAGTATTACGTGCGCTTTCCAGCCTTCCCTTTCCCGAGATTCTCCGCAAGGAATGAGGCACAATAATCCTGACGGGACGTGGTCTTCAAGGGCTTCATCCAAGAGTGGTGGGAGCTTCCTAGGCTTCAATTCTCACGCAACCCGAGACAACATTGTGTGAATCAACACACGGCAGCGACTCAAAGAGAACGGCAAGGAGAAGGGTAATGGATAAACTTGAAGCGCACTATAAGAACGCCGGGTTTTCGACAAGTAGGTAGCATCATGGTATATTCTCGTTTAGCCATTCTCGTTTACAGCGGTTTTCATAACACTTGGCCCCTTGCGACCACTTTACAGACACAGGCGGGGTTTGAATGGGCACCTTGGTGACCGTGCCGAATTTCTTTCCCACAAAAAGTAATCATAGTAATTAATAAATGTGCTTAGACATTCTACTTATCGGTTTTGAAAAGTATTTGTAAAAAACTAATGCGGTATCGGCCTCAGGATTGGCGGCGTGAACGTGGTCAGTGGGTTCAAAAAAAAAAAAAGAACGTGGTCAGCAAAGAGGTAGTGGAAAAGGCAAGGACAATGTGAGGGAAAAGTAGACTGATATTCGACTATTCAACTATTCGGTGAGTAGACTAATTGATCAAAAAAAAGGTGAGTAGACTTGGGAGTCCACTCACCCGCTACTGGGGTTTCATATACACATGGTAACTGTATGTCACACGAATCCTGTCCAAGTCCCACATGAGGGGTTGAGGTTGCCAGCAACGCGTGGCTCTTCAAGACTGGGGGTAGTGGCAATTGAGAGAAGGTAAAAGTGAGCTGCAGCGTAGCTCATTGTTGAGGTGTTGTATCTTGCAGGAGGTCACAGGGACGTGCATGCGGGGGGTTGGTACTCGGAGAGATAGATAATGATGGGGTCATCAGGCATGTGGTAACTAGCAAACAGGAAGCCGCAACCGATTGTCGAGTCAAGTTCGGTGTGAGTGTGGCACGTGATACGTGACGGATCGTGACAAACAGACAATAGTGATGACACGGCACAGTTCTTGGCACCGTTGGTATTCAGCAGAGTAGATAAAAATACAGGACTTGGGATTCTTTGAGTTGTACATGTACATGGCTATCATTGGGAGCTCCAGTGATGATTGTAGGCGAGGACAGGAGAGAAAAGGGATGTGGGTGAGCAGGCCCATACCGAGGGCATTGATGAATGCCTAGGACGACATCAAGGACGACATACACACCAAGGGCAATATTTATATTTCAGCTGTTCACTCAGGCACTTAATGGGGGGGTTGTGATAATGGTTCAGCCAGTTTTGCAGTTGTGGGTTAGCTTGCAGTGTATGAACAAGGCGTAGAAGGCATGCTGAGTTAGAGATGGCGCAGCGAGTGGCACAGTGCCGAGCATAGCATCGTGGATAACTATTCCATAACCCTATTTTTTTCGAGATATCTATTCCATAACCCCGATTCTGTATGGTAACCCAATTTCTCGGGTATTTCCCCATTGACTTAACTACGAGCCCCGCTCATGAGTTTTGAATGTCCGTATGTCTGCTAAAAAAGGCAGGGGCCAAGTGTTATGAAAACCGCTGTAGCACAGCTTCCGCCACCCAGTACTCTGTACTTGGGCCTCAGGCTCGCATGGTCTGGTCGCTTTCCCTTGTATTTTAGTTCTTCCACATGGCGTCTGCACAGGCACTGCTGTGCATAGGACGAAAGTTGCGCGACCCTATTCTCGGCTGTCGTCGGAATTGAGACGGGTTGATCGCCTCCTAGACGAGTTGGTCGCCAATCAACAAGACAGCGTGCTTTTCCGGACAGGCGGAATGAATCATTCCGAAGGTCCTGGTGTTTATCCTCTGAAGTGGAACGAAGACACGAGGCTATCACGAATTGCGATCATTTCACCCCTCTTCGACTGCCACCATTCGAGTGTAGAACTGGGGCGTGTCGTGCGTGTCATGAGTTCTGACCTCAATAATTTCAAAGTGATGACCGTGTCATTTCCGAATAGACGTACCTTCGTGTGCTACACCCAGTCTCGAGGCGCTTCCCGTCGCATTTGAGGTCTGGTGAGAGGATGCGCAACATGCCAGGTCGCCTTTCTTGCCATTTTGGGCTTTCCAAATGCATCCTTTTCTCCCGGTCTCATGCCGCGGGATCACATAAAAGGAGGGGTATGGCGGTGGTATTGCCAGCCTGATATCCCCCGACGACTTCCAAGCGGATTGTTGGTGTAAGTACTCTCCTGATGCCGTAGCAGAGACGTTGACCCTGCGGCAAACAGAAAACAGATTCGTTCCAACCTCTCAGCGCTAGACTTCACATCTTCGTGCATTTTTGCGTAATGACAGGTGCGCCGGGCTGTCGTACACGCAAGCTGGCCTAACATTTGCATCAGATAGTAGAGTAACTCCCCCTGCCAAACCACTTGACGTTGCTATTGTTGGTGGAGGGATGGCAGGCCTCTACGCTGGGCTCTCACTCCAGAAGCACGGTCACCGCGTTCGCATATTCGAAGGGACGGACCGTGTTGGTGGTCGGGTCCACACTCATTACTTTACGCAAGAACAGGACCAATTCTTTGAAGCCGGCGCAATGCGCCTTCCACGTTCCAGTTTTCAAGCATACACCTTTGACTTAATCGACTGGCTTCGTCAGTTCCGCCTTCCTCAAGACAGGAAAGTCAAGCTCATACCATACATTCTCACCGCCACCGGCAACCATCTATACGTAAACGGCGTTCGTAACGATGGGTATCAAGTCACATCTACAACCCCGGCCAGCATCAATTGGAATGTTCCAGACGAGTATAAAAACAAAACTGCCAGCGATCTTTTGCAAACCGCCATTGGTCCCCTCATCGAAATGTTAGAGGCTGATTTCGATCAAGGCTTCAAGGAACTTGTGGAAAAATATGACGACTTCTCATTCCGATTTTATCTCGTATCCGTCCTCGGCTGGCCCACGCCTGTCATAGATTTTGTTGAAACCGTCACCTCCCAGACCAACCAATTCGCGCTCAGCGTGCCCGAAATGGTGATGCAGAACATGGACTTCAACACGAAGGATTGGTTCACTATTGAACACGGCATGAGCAGGCTACCTTCCGCTATGTCTTACCTTATCGGGTACAGAAACATCACTTATGGTGCGCGAGTGACGGGGTTCCGGAATGAAAATAATGGGAAGGTTACCATCACCGCTATCGGGTATAATGGGAGGATCGAGGCAAAATTTGACAGAGTAATTCTTGCCATCCCGCCAGCGGCACTGAAGATGATCGCCGATCGACCACGCTGGAGTATTCCCAAAGAGCTCGCCATTCGATCTATGCACTTCGAAGCACTGTACAAGATGGGTTTACGTTTCAAGACTCGCTTCTGGGAACGAGTTGGCCCCAAGCCAACGCGGGGTGGGCAATCGACCACGGACCTCCCTATCCGGTGGGTGGTTTACCCATCCAACGGGATTGGACAGGACGGTCCCGGGGTGCTGCTTGTCTACGCGTGGATGACTGACGCGACTACATGGCTTCCGCTGACACCAACGGAACGCAGGAGCCTCGCATTATTCTGCTTGGCGAAGATGTATAACGACGAAGTGGATACAAGGACTAATACGAGAATAGACGTGTACGACCTACTGATCGGCACGTCTGACGCGGTCTGGTCTGCCAAGACTTCGACGGGCGATGCCATGTTTCTCCCCGGTCAATTCACCTCGCGTTTCGAGCCTGGGCGCAAGCCAGAAGGAAACATTTTCTTTGCTGGGGAACACCTATCCCGGCACCACACGTGGATCACGGGCGCGCTCGAGTCGGCGCACCAAGCAGTAAGCGACATGATCGGAGACGTACCTCCGTTGAAGGCTCCCGTCGAGCAGCACCCCGATCGACCTCTGCAAATGGATCCGAAACTGGCTCCTACTGATATCGAACTGGAGCGCGGGGCCCCGATTTTCCTTGGTTGTAGGGGAGACGACGCGACCCCAAAAGTGGAGTATCGGTTTACACCTCACGAGCCTTTGTCCAGGATCGGCCAAGGCTGGCCCGTCTACGAAGGTAGTACAGCTCCAGCATTCCCTCTACACCTCGGTGGTGACGCACGGCATCCCATTGGTGTTGAACTCACGGACCTCGCTGGACCCGGAGCTTGTGAATAAGCGCGCGCAGGCTATTCGAGAATATAAATTGGCGAGCACCAAGGACAGATTCGCGACTTCATCCTGTGATTTACAAATGCCTGGTTGTCGTGGAAGGTTGAAGTGTAAGATAGGTGGAGGGGGTCGACGATCCGAGTCGTATGGGACTATGTAGTACTCAAGACTGTTGTGTATAAGTCTCCATTTGATGGACATTTGTTGCGCCGTAAAGAAACTATCGACTGTGAGTGGCGTGCACGGGCACTATTGTCAGGCCTTCTAGATCCTGCGGATATGACGGAGTGCAGAAGCTTTCGTGGTTCTACTGGAGATTGGCGAGTTCTTTTCATCAATGATAGATATGACGAATTGAGCATTATCGCAGCCTTGCAAAGACAATCTCGATTCTTTTAGATCCAACATAAGTTAGAACGATAGTAATTGTTACATGGAAGCAGAAAACCGAGATTCACAACGTTTGAGATGGGCGTGTATGGGCGATCGTGTAGATAAACCGGACGTAGCACGACTGCTATCATTATATCACACAAACGGGCGTGCGTCAAACAAAGTTCCTGTGATTTTGACGGAACTCCTTCCCCGAGACAATATCGCCCAGGTATTCGATCGTCTTTGCTATTTCTTTCCCAACGGGTCATGTCCATCGTTCCAGGAGCGCAAAGCCATACTTGAAGTAAAACGGAAGAGAAGAAAAGAGCCGATTCTCGCGAAACGTCCGACAGACGGGTCAACTCATGGTGCTAGTGTTCGCATGGATGCCCCACGAAGGGATACCAATTTTTCGTACACACGTCGATGGCGTTACCTGGGGCCCAGGGCCCCTGGAAAAAGCTATAGACGCTGACAAAGGTAGAATAACAAGAGGAGAAAAGTTCAACAATCCTTTGTAAAGTCAAATACGACTGTCCCGTCTGGAATACCGGCCCCGAATGAGTCGGAACGACCGCAGCCAGGAAAAAGGATACAGGAACCTACGGCGCACCGCGCGACTCCCTAATTGTGTGCCAGTGGACCGCCCCCGAAATGGCTTTTAAATTGGTCCTTGACATCTTTTGCACATTCTTGCACGAAGAGAACGGCGTGGAAACTGAGAGTGTGTCATCATCACAGGACTGTCGGACATCGTAGGGGGTCGAACCCTTCGAGTGTGCTAGGCGTGAAAAATAGTTCCCCATATTGTTGACCTCTGGAGGTTGGAGCGGATGGTTCCGGGGTACCAGGAGTAAGTTTAAAACAAAACCATTCGATCTGGCCTTCCACAGTTCCACTTGTAGCCTTGAGCTTCTACATTCTGCATTAGGAGCAATTCAGCTTGTAGAATATAACCCCACTCAATTCCTGGAATCGGATTAGTATTTTTAGAATTAGGCAGAGTCCTGCATATATCTATTCATGCCAACTTGAACGCCGATGCAATTGGCTTCAGGACCAAGCGATGTCGTACCTGCTAAACCAGGACACACGTGCCGGATTGGCACAGGGACGATTGGCATCGGACGTTCTTCTCCGAGATGATGACCGAGACGAGACGGGCAAGAGAAAACTCCTCGGATGAAGATGAATCAGTGAGGAGAGCATGCGGAGGCGGAGGCAATCAATAATGCAACCTGGCAGAGAATTGAACTGCTCAGTCAATTCATCATGAGCACTGGCTGCCTCGGCGCCGGGCACTGGCATGGGTGTTGTGCCTGAGGGATTCCCCATTGTGCGCCCTGGGGCCCTCACCTACCGACCTCTTGGCGTCTGCCATGACGCCTTGGCCACAGCCTGAGAGCACGGGGCCGGTGTTTCCTACGATCTTTCACACGTCCGTTACGTGTTCACCCCTTCTCCAGTGGTTCTTCGGCTCGTTCCCCCTCGTCAGGTGGCCCCTCTCCTTGGAACACGTCCAATATAGGTTCAAAGCATACCCCCAATGCCCATGTATGGATCAGTTCAAGCGCTGACGCGATGAGGACTTAAGGATTACCGACAACTTGAGTGCAGTCGGCACCTACATACAGAGCGCTTATAGGACCGGGGTTTGTATTTATTCTGTCCCGGTCCGGTGAATGATTTTTTTTATAGTCAAAACATTCATGAAAAAAAGACCCGCAAGCGTGCTGCGCCTGTGATACGGCAACCACGTGCCCCGGGTGAGATCTCGTGAGTGGGCACGCAGCATCTCCCTGACTCACTTTGGTCGCCGTTGGGGACTTGCCGTTTCCCGATCTTGCGCCATGGTATCACATAAAAGGGTATCGCAGTGGTATCGCCAGCCTGATATCGATACCACCCGACGACCTCTCGTTGATGTGAGTGCTCTCACGATGCCACCTCCCAGTAAGCAGAGTCCTTGACACTGCGACAAACAGATTTACCCCGACCTCTAAGCGCTACATTCCACATCTTTGTGCGTTTTTGCGTAATGACAGGTGTGCTAGCTGGATTCGCACCCCGCGAGCCGGCTTAACGACTATCCCAGACAAAATAACTCCTCCTTCCAAACCACTCGACGTTGGTATCGTCGGTGGAGGAATGGCGGGCCTCTACGCTGGTCTCTTGCTCCACAAGCACGGTCACCGCTTCCGCATCTTCGAAGGGACGGACCGTGTTGGTGGTCGGGTCCACACTCATTACTTTACGCAAGAACAGGACCAATTCTTTGAAGCCGGCGCAATGCGCCTTCCGTGCTCCAAATTCCAAAAATACACCTTCGATTTGATCGACTGGCTTCGTCAGTTCCGCCTTCCCCAAGACAGGAAAGTCAAGCTCATACCATACATTCTCACCGCCACCGGCAACCGTCTATATGTAAACGGTGTTCGTGGCGATGGGTATCAAGTCACATCTACGACCCCGGCCAGCATCAACTGGGAAGTTCCAGACCACTTCAAAAACAAAACTGCTGGCGAGCTCTTGAAAACTGCCATCGGTCCCCTCATCGAAATGTTGGAAGCTGATTTCGATCAAGGCTTCAAGGAACTTGTGGAAAAATATGACGACTTCTCATTCCGATTTTATCTCGTATCCGTCCTCGGCTGGCCCACGCCTGTCATAGATTTTGTTGAAACCGTCACCTCCCAGACCAACCAATTCGCACTCAGCGTGCCCGAAATGGTGATGCAGAACATGGACTTCAACACGAAGGATTGGTTCACTATTGAACATGGCATGAGCAGGCTACCTTCCGCTATGTCTTACCTTATCGGG
Organism: Lactarius indigo; assembly: GCA_025766275.1. Lineage (NCBI taxonomy): Eukaryota > Fungi > Basidiomycota > Agaricomycetes > Russulales > Russulaceae > Lactarius > Lactarius indigo. The sequence goes on from JAFKAC010000007.1 coordinate 417,477, forward strand.
TACAGAAACATCACTTATGGTGCGCGAGTGACGGGGTTCCGGAATGAAAATAATGGGAAAGTTACCATCACTGCTGTCGGCTACAATGGAAGGATCGAGGCAAAATTTGACAGAGTAATCCTTGCCATCCCGCCAGCAGCACTGAAGATGATCGCCGATCGACCACGCTGGAGTATTCCCAAAGAGCTCGCCATTCGATCTATGCACTTCGAAGCACTGTACAAGATGGGTTTACGTTTCAAGACTCGCTTCTGGGAACGAGTTGGCCCCAAGCCAACGCGGGGTGGGCAATCGACCACGGACCTCCCTATCCGGTGGGTGGTTTACCCGTCCAACGGTATTGGAGAGAAGGGTGCAGGGGTGCTACTTGTCTACGCGTGGATGACTGACGCGACGACATGGCTTCCACTGACGCCGACGGAACGCAGGAGCCTCGCATTATTCTGCTTGGCGGAGATGTATAACGATGAGGTGGACCCGGAGGACCACACAAAAATAGACGTGTATGACCTACTGATCGGCACGTCTGACGCGGTCTGGTCCGCCAAGACTTCGACTGGCGATGCCATGTTTCTCCCCGGTCAATTCACCTCGCGTTTCGAGCCTGGGCGCAAGCCAGAAGGAAACATTTTCTTTGCTGGGGAACACCTATCCCGGCACCACACGTGGATCACGGGAGCGCTCGAGTCGGCGCACCAAGCAGTTTGCGACATGATCGGAGGCGTACCTCCGTTGAAGGCTCCCGTCGGGCAGCACCCTGATCTACCTCTGCAAATGGATCCGAAACTGGCTCCTACTGACATCGAACTGGAGCGCGGGGCCCCGATTCTCCTTGGTTGTAGGGGAGACGACGCGACCCCAAAAGTGGAGTATCGGTTTACACCTCACGAGCCTTTGTTCAGGACTGGCCAGGGCTGGCCCGTCGGCGATGACAAATCGGCGCAATCATTCCCTCTACATCTCGGTGGTGACGCACGGCATCCCATTGGTGTCGAGCTCACGGACCTCGCTGGACCCGCGGCTTGTGAATAAGCACGCGCAGGCTACTCGAGAATATAGTACCAATGACCCTTATCCCGTGCTGTAAAACTGTTTGGTTGTCGTGGAAGGTTGTGTAGGATAGAGTAGAAGAGGTTGTCGATCCGATTCACTAGTGGAGGCGTGTAGTACACAAACCGTTGTGTATAGGTCTATATTTGATGAACTCCTGTTGTGCTGTGGAGAGATTGTCGACTGTGAGTGGCGTGCGCATGATTGAGGAAGGTTCTGTACCCTAAGCGAGGAATTTAAAAAACAAGGTGATGTGCGTAGCCGATACTGTATTATGGACCTTCTAGAACCCTGCCGATCTAGGTATCACAGCATCAGCGACGTAATCGAGGGCAGGATTCGTCATGTTATGGTTCTGCCGAGTATTTGCGGGCCTTCTCGTAGCTCCACACAGTGGGCGCGCATAGAAAAGGCAACTTCAATTCTTTTTTTCTGTCGACATCGACAACAGCGCGGCCACCAGAGCCACGTGAGGACTAGAACGATAGTAATTATACACGGCAGCAGAAAATCGGGATCCACGACATATGAGACGTGCGTTTATGGAAGGTCACGATGATGAACCCGACATAGCATACAATTTTTTTTTTTCTTTGACAGGTTTCAGCGGCACTCCTTCCCCGTGATAAAATCGGCCAAATATTCGGTCATTTTTGCTGTTTCTTCCCCGACAGGCCGTATCCATTGTTCCGGAAGCGCAAAACCATACTTGAGGCGAAACAAAACAATGAGCCGATTCTCGCGAAACGTCGAACGGACGAAATAACTCACGGTGCCAGTGTCGCGCAGGTGCGCAGCGAATGAATACTTCACGCCCATTGTCTTGTACACCCAATCGATGATGTTACCGGGAGCCCTGGTAAAGTCATAGATGCTAAGAGGAGTAGAGCGACGAGAGGGAAACGCTCAACAAACCTATATAAAGTCGAACACAACTGTCCAGTCTGGAATACCCAAGCTGAACGACAGCAGTCCAAAAAAAAAAGGATGTGGAAGCTTACAGTGAACAATGTACCGTGCGACTTCTTCATTGCATGGGCCGCCCCCGAAATAGCCTCTAACTGATCCTCCGCGTCTTTTGGGCTTTTCTTGCACGAATAAGAGAACGGCGTGGACACTGAAAGTGTTGTCATCGTCACGGGACTGTCTGCCATCGAAGGAGTTTGAACATACGCATCTGTCCGTAACTCCGTAGATCGAGGAAACCCTTCAGGCGTGGCAGGCGTGAAAAGTAGTTCTCCATGTTGTTGACCTCTGGGGCCTGGAAGGGACGGTTTCCGGGGTACCAGTGGGAGCAGGGGTCCGCTGGGGATGATTTGCCCGCATTCGAAATAAAACCATCTGATGTTGGCTTCCACTTGTAGCCCTGTGCTTCCACATTAGATCGCAACAAATATTCAGCTTTCAGAACAACCCTACCCAATTCCTAGAATTGGGTCATCGGTGATCAGCTTGTTTAGAATTATGCAATCCCGCACACACCTATTCATGTCAACACCGACACAATTGGCTTCAGGGCCAAGCTGCAAGCGATTTTTATACCTGTAAATAAGAAAGTTTGAACTGCATAAAAACACCAGCCACCAAAGCGATTCACCAGAACCGGTCGACTTCCCAAGTATACACGTATCCATCTGGATTTGGCACAGGAACGATGTAGAAGTTCTGTGCCTCAGATGAGCATCGGGCGTTCTTCTCCGAGAAGATGAAACACGTACATGATAATCGAGCAGACGGGCGAGAGAAAACACCTCGGATGGATCAGCGAGGAGAGCATGTGCGATATACAACGCGGAGGCGGAGGCAACCCACTAAAGATAAGGAAGATAAGGCAGCAGAGAATTGAATTTCTCGGTTAGTTCATATCACGAGAGAAAAAAAAAACTGACTTCGCGAGCGTGCTGAGCGCCTGTGATAAGAAAGCCACAACGTGGCTTGGCGCCTCCCGGATTCCCTTTCTTACTCAGCACCACCTGGGATTTCGGGTCGTGTGACTCCTGACCAGAAGAAGCGCCCGCGGTGATTTCGAGCGCAAACATTTCCCTTCCCTCGCCGCTGTGTCCAAGGGGGACGATGGTGACCTGGTGTGGGTACGTGTCGGCGAGGTCGCGCACGAAATCGTAGATCTCGTCGAGGGGGTGATACCGGGTGTGGAACGTTTCGTTGGAGGGAGGCGCAACTGGGTCTCCACGCTCCCTGCGGCTGGCATGCCCGGCACAATCGACGCGTGTGCATAGGGGGGCCTGGCCATCAATGGCGTGGTGGCTGGCGCTCTGTGCGAGTGTGGGAGGCAAGGACTCGAGCTCGGCCGCAGCTACAGCAGGGTGTGGGAAGTAGATATCGACGTGAGAACGGCTCATTTGCCATAGATCCCAATCATGCAACTAACGCGGAATGAATGCTTAACCCCCCCAAACAAAATTGGAGCGCGCGACAGGCGATAGCGTACCTCTGCCCACGCAAGTAATTGATCGGTCTCGTTGCCCAAAGTAGGGGAGAAGCGGTAGAGCAGTCCGTTGTCATCGCCCAAGGGGATAGCGAGCGAAAAAAAGACGGCGGAATATAAAAATAAAAGTACTGCCAACGGGAGTGATAGATAAGGCATTATGGGCGGAGAGTGGTGGGGAGAGGACCCAGGGGGAAGGGGGATATAAAATAGGTGAGGCCCAGGTCTAACGTAAAGCACGCCGTTACGCTATGGAGTGTGACATGTAATAAGATGAGACCCCTCACAACGGCCAGCTGCCTAACAGGGATCCCCGATGAACGCAATCAAAATGCCCTGCTCGCGTTTTGTGTCCGGTGCCCAAGTCTCAACTCTAATGCAAGTTTGTCCATATGCACGCCACACTATCGGTCCGTCCCGGCGGTGATATTGTAGTCACACATGACCAGCGATTGGTAACAAAGCGATCAAATGCGTGAGGAGCTACAACCATACAACCCTTGTGGATGTAAATAAATAAAGAGTAGAGAAAAAAACATCAACTATGTAAAATTAAAAAAAGGAAAAAACAGAAAAAAAAAACATGCGTGGGGAATGATGCAATTAGCACTGTCCTATCCAACCTTTCACCGTCGTCGATCGTCTAGCTCCAACTTGCCTATGACTTCCTCGGACGTGATGCTGTCCGTGCGCGAGCCGGGTCTCGGCGGTTGCGAGAGCAGACTCTGCATATGCGCACGCGCAGCATCCTCCCTCGAGTTCTGATTCGTGCTTGCGCTCGCGCTCGCACTTGCACTCACGCTCACGCTCGCACTCGTCGCACTCGCCTCCTCCGTGATCTCGCTGATCCGTTCCACGCGCATCCCAGGCGAACTCAGTTGCCGATGTTCACCATCGCGAAAGCCGGGTCCTGGACTCGATCGCGCCCGCTCGCGGCGTCGCGGGCTCCCGAGCAACTCGAGCGACGCAACGAACGTTGCGTTCATCCGACGCAGCTGGTCGTCAACCGCATCTTCGCTCGTGAGAAGTGGTCCCGTCGTACCAAGTCCCAGCCCGAGTGCATTGCCCAAGTCAGGACTCTCCCGCGCATAAGGAGCAGTGGCGGGACTGGACGACCGCGATGGCTGCGAAGACCGATCGGTAACTTGGCCCACAAGTAGAGGGTCAGGGTTCTGCGCGCGATATTGGCGATTCAACGGTTTCGGCTGGCTGGTATCATTTACAAATGCAGACAGATCTTCTTCGTCCGCATTTGCACCAAACAATAACGGACTCTGAATCGCCCCAGTCATAGTGAGCCACAGAACGAGAAGCGAAAACGGCGAAAAGAGTGCCAGTGAAACATACTCACCCCGCCCTTGTCACTTTCTCTCTCCCGCCTATCTGTGCTGCCGGCGCTCACCTCACTAGCGCCACCCATCGACTCCTTGTACCGATGACCAAAGCTACTGGAGTACCGTTTGCGGGCCTCGCCGCCTCCGCCTCCCATGCTCCCACTTCCGCCGCCATCAGTAGAATTTAAGGAACGCCGATCGCCTAAGCTTCCAGGTTGGAAGGGAGGAGATGGCCGCAATGGAGCGATGGGAGAGGATGACAGCCGACCGTAACTGCTGGGTGAAGGTGGGACACGGGGAGAACTGGGAGCCGCGGCTGGTCCAGGCCCTCGGGCGGGAAGCGGCGATGCCTGCCTCAAAGAGGGTGACGGAGAATGCAGAGACGGTGAGCCGGAAGATAGCGTCGACGCTTTGAACGGATTAAGTGGGTTCAGCTGCGGCCGGCGTATCGGCAGCGGTCCGGGGACGGATGGAAGGTCCTAAAAAATAGCAAATGAGGAAGGCGCGAGTGACACGTGAACGGAGCACACACAGAGCCCATGCTTTCCTTTCTCAGTCTCGCATTCGGCGCAGGCAAAGCGGGCACCTCCTGGCGCGACGAAACAGAGGACTGACCAGAAACGACCCCCCCTGTATCGGGAGCTGCCCCAGACCTGATTTGTAGTGGCGGATGGCGCGTGCTCGCGCCCAAAGTAGGGAAGGATGTGGTACGGGAGTGCGTTTGGGAAGGTTGGGGAGTTTGCCGTGTTATGCGATCCACTAGCGAAGTAGAGGATGGTGGAGAAGCGGGCAAAGAGGTCCTTAACGGTAGGCTCCCAGGGGAGCTTGAGAGGGAATCACGCTGCTGGTTCTTGATAAGCGTCGGAGTGAAGTCAGCACCTTCGTCGAGAGAAAAAAAGCGGGACGAGAGAAGTGATTCCAACTCGTCCAACTGGAAGTGAGGGTTGGTGAGATAGCGAACAGATAGAGTGATGCTTCCATAAGGGTGAGGGACCGACGGAAAGGTGTGTGACTCAGTGAGAAGCGGAGGGGCATTCGCTGCCGGAGACACGTCTAGGCCACGAGGCTAATATAAGGGCGGGCACATTGGGGGTGCAAGACAAAGGCGCTTACCAAATCCGAGGACGCCATCCTGGTCTCTTGTGCCGCGTACGCGTAGCTCAATGTTTAAGAGTGCGTTTCGGTTGGTGGGTACAACGAGACGACGGCGCAATCGTTTGTGAAGCTTCCAAGTCGGAAGAACACGCAAGAGTGTGTAGATGCTCCTGAAAAGTCCGATGCCGTGCTTGTAGACGGTAGAGAGTCCATAGTCGGTATCACCGCCACTGCCCTGCCGCAGGGAAGAAAACTGAACAGACCAGGATTCGAGTAAAATGTAACGAGGAATGGGTTCTATGCGAAGACGAGAAGAATCTGCGCCTCGACAAACGAGAACCTGATTGGCGGAGAGGTCTGGGACAGACAAGAGGACTTGAAGCTCGAACGGCAAGGGGCTCGGAGTACTGGAGAGGGCCCGATAAGGCCTCAAATGTTCTTTGAATATTTCCGCGTCAGGAGTCTCGAGGTTGAACTGAGGGAGTCATCGTGAGTTATTAGACAGTCGATTAAAAACGGCGACGCACCCATTTATCGACTTTAGCCAGAGGGTTGGGTTCGGCAGTGGCTCTAGCAGAGTGAACGACGGATACGAGTTTAGTATAGTACCTATAAGCAATCTGGTCCGCTTTATGAGCTTCATTGGACATGGCAATACGATAAGAGGGGGCCCGCGGCGAGGATAGGTATATTATGCCGGAGAGAACATTAGGGAGACCTCTAGGGGAGAAACAATGAGATGGAAGAAAAGGTGTGTAGAAAGGCGATGGTGCGCCCTGAGAGCGCAACTGAGGCGGTGAAAGGGGGAATGTGTAGCGGTGTGTGGCTGAGAGCAAGTAGCGTTGGTGTTGACCCGCACCTGTGCCCAGACAGCACCAGCGCCCGCTCGTCCGTGATTGCCTTTTGCGATAATCATCCCCTTAAGGTAGTAACGGTCACGGAAACGGTCACATATTATATAAACCAGTTCTAATAAAGGTACATCCTCACGACTCTGTAAAGTGGCTCTCTCCGATGTTATCAAGCGCAGTATCCTCTGCATCCAACCGACGGAAGGAGAACCAGAAGAGAACTCCACCAATTCCCGATAAGACGGACATGGTACCGTAGTTCCATACCAACAGCGGGTCCATGGATAGGGCTAGAATTGGCGAACAAATAAGTGAAAACAGGGGCCTGTCAAGCAGATGCACAACTCACGGTTAAAGGCTTCGCCGATGGCAGCAGATATGGCAGAGGTAAACAGGAATATTGCCATGACGAGCGACTTCATGTTTTTGGGCGCTTTCGTGAAAGCATACTCCAGACCAGTAATTGATCCGAGAATTTCAGAAAAGGCGATGAGAATATATGATCCGCTCTGAATCCACACATTGAGAGAAGACGTGACTGGATTTCCATCAGCATCTACGCAAGTAGACACTTGGTTTCCACATGGGTTGGTCTAAAGTGCAAGCACGAACTATCAGCTAACATGGTGACGCCGTTGAAAAAAGTCTCAAGGCACACCTGGTAGACATAGTGCTGAACAACAGCAGCCCAGACCATGGAAAGGGAACCAAGAATGAAGCCTGCAGTGATCCTCTTGATCGGTGAGAAGTTGATGCCTATCTTACGGAGACCCGGGTAGAAGAAGAGGTCGAAAATAGGAATGAATATTATCAACGCAAGCGGGTCGAGATTGTTGATGACATCGTTTGGAACGCCATTGGTCACCATAGTGGCGGCTTGAGACGTCAAGTTGTTGACCATCTGATTGTATGTAAGCCCTGTTCAAAACGTCATCATACGAAATTGTGACCGTGTCGCGGAACATACAGTACAGGGGGAACCAAGTGAACACGGAGCACGCCTTGAAGCCACGACGAACCTCCTCGACCCATTTGTCGTCGAAAGTCATCCAGCTGGGCCGCTGGTCGTCAGGGATGTTGCTCGGCTTAGCCGACTCCCAAAAGTCGTCGGCCTTGAGGTTCTTATAGAGGGTGACAGGGTTGGGTGACCATCTACCCCTTGCAGCATATTTCCAAAGCTTGACGGACTTGATGAACACAGAACCTTGAGGAGGGGATCGGCGGTACCTGTTGCGACCAACGAAAAGGACAATGGGACAAAGGAGGAAGACCGCGGTAGGGAGCGTAAAAGCGAGATAGAAACCATGATACTTTATGGAAATTAATATAACGAATATCGGATTAAGTGGGATAGCAAACCTTCTCAGCAAATGTCATGGAAATCTGACCGACCATCGCACCAACGTTGATAAAGAAATAGAAATACTGAAATGCGATCTGCCACACTGACCGAAAGTAAGGAGGATGGGACATACCATGTAGATCCGAGAGGTGGTCAATGACGGGTCGACAATGACACGCTCGCCAGACTTTGTCTGGGAGACGAAAGGGCGAACGAAGCGCTGTTGTTCGGCGACAAGTGGTGAGATGTTTGACTTGAACCCTCCAGTACCGAGACCCATGATAACGATGGCAACGCAAAGGGCAGCAAGTGCACCATTAGGGTGCACGATGACTGGAGGAATTGCCGAGATGATCAGAACGATGTGGCCAACAAGAGCGATAGCTACGGAGACAGCAATGGTGTTGTACCGCCCCCACTTTTCATCGGCAATGTAGGCGCCGAGCAGAGGAGTGACGTAAGCCCTATAATAAAGATACTCAGTCCTGCGACATCGCAATTATGGACCATGATAATCACCAGAACTGCAAGAACGTGGTAAGACCGGTCGAAGTCTCCTGCTTCTGTCCCAAGGCACCAGAAACGCCATTCTTTCCACCAGCACCAGTTTTAGAACCCTTGGGGAGGGGCTGCTGAATGAAATTGACCTGAAAATAACGGGTAAACAAGTGGGATCATGTGGGAATGGGAGACAAAGAAACTCACGAAAACTACAGTACTGCCTGAGAGGTAGAAAAGCATAATCATAAGGACATTACCCCGAATAGAAAACGACATGGGATGAGCGTACCATAATACTGTGACGATGGCATAATCAGTTGCACGAAGAGATGGGGCCACTGTAGGGAAACTCACCGAGAACCGTTCCGCCAGCTCAACGAATGCGATCACTGCAGCCACATCAACGACCGCGTCTGAGAAAAGTAAAATTAAACGTACGATATGCGCTCCAACTGATCTTGTCAGGGATGCGACGGAGGGTGTCCATCTCCTCCTCTGTCGGAGCGACCAAACCAGCAAGCTCGAATTCATCGGGCGGATGAGAGGAAGAGCTGACGGAGCCTGTCTTTTCGAACTTGGAATCCTTCGCGGGATCGGTGGCCGTAGCGTAGTAGTCGTCAGCCTGCTTCTCCATGATTCTCTGTGAGTGACACCTTAGAATTGAAGCGTCGATCTAACGAGAGAGACGGCCAACAAGGGGAAGAGGGAAGAGTAGAAGCCCCACCGCATTGACGTGAGAGCGACTGCATTTTATACGTCAGGGGATGTATGTGACTTCTCATCTCTTCTGAATCTTCTGACTGTTGACCATATGGTTGTGGTACCTGTATGGGTGGACCCTTCTCTAAAAGGGAAATCTATACCTTGGCGCGTTTCTTACGTTATCTCTCCCCGTAACCCCTCCAAATCCGGTTTCATTCGCTCCTCGTCTTGTCGAATTATCTGAGCAAGGCAACCATTCTTCCTCATTTACTTTCTCTGCTTTTCGAAACGCTGCTCCAGGATGCACTTCCGAACCGGGACTCTGGAATGGCAGGTGACCTCGCAACGAAACCGGCCTTTGAGTTTCGGCGGTGAAACAATGCACATGACTTTGGGACACTTCGTGTTCCACCTCCGATTGCGGGGCCAAGCCCTCGGGTGCCTATCGCTGGTTGTTCGTTCTGGTATGCTCTTCTTTGATGCAAACGCCGAGTCATGAGAACGATGGAAGCACGCGGAGACCCGGACCTGGGTCATTGGGGCTATCTGTACAGACTAGGCCTGCCAAGTGCGCCGTGGGTAGTCCAAGTGCATCCGATGATGGCCCTTCCATGTACTGTACTGGCACCATTGCATCCGTCGGCGATAGCTTCTGGCCGACAAAATGGCCTCGGAGTGCAACAACCATTGGAGAGATTTTCCTGCGCGAAAGCTACGTGGATCCGGACGCACCCAGACACCACTCACCGCCCGCGGAGACTGACCTCCTTAAGGACAGATCATTGCGCACACGGAGTTACATTCTAAAATTATTTTATTTTCTGATATGATGAAAGTGGTGAAACCATGTCCAAAAAGTGGCTAAGTGGGAACGCAAAAGGGGAGGTGTCGGAAATTTGCTGGTGAGACTAGTGGCCAGAAGTTTCGGTTTACAAATGAGGGACAAACGTTATACACTGTTCGCTGCATACAACCCACCTTAGGGACCGTGGAGTAGACAACGAAATATCAGGGACAATATCATATCTTACGTACTAAGTACATTGCTTCGTTATTGTATATATCATTCAACTTCTTGCAGAAAGGGTCCACCATCTAAGCGGGACGTCAGACCACTCAATATTTGTTATTTCGGTAACTAGGTGCTTCCCCCCAGAAGACTAAGGGATTGTAAATTATATCATAGCTACCATGTCTTTCCCCATACAACGGTGCAGCGATCGGCCACGAAATGATTAACCTAGACCATCACCGTCGTGGCGATCGCCCAAGGAGATGTGCCTCACGATGTTACGCGTATCATATCACCACTTGCGCCCCAGGAAGGGTTACCCGGAACACAAGGAATTGGTTATCGTTATCTAGACCCGCGTTGAACGGTTCACCATCGAATACACCATTCGTTGACATAAAGTCGTTGTCAGCCTAAAGGAGAGGTTCTCAGCGGTGGTTCTGAACAGGTTGCTCGATACCTACGACGGTGAAAAGGAAATAGTCATTAGGTGCTGTAGGGTCGGACACTGGGGCGAGGGCGAGCGACTCCCACTTGGCATCAATCAACGTCTGGCTCGAGGGGTCACCTGAGTCGGAATTTCAGCCATCTTTCTTATCATTCGGCTATCAAATCGCGTACCGTTATGTAGGCCAAATCGCGCCAATTGCGTGCTGTCAAGGTAGTTCACAAAGCTAACGTATGTCGCGGGAACGATGCTGCTAGATAGCACCCCTCCGGTTGCAATCGGGTGGCTCGGGCTGTCGAACGAGGTGCCGTGAATGTCAGTCGCCCCTACGGTCGAAATCAGGTCCGCATGCCTATGAGACAACCACGTTAGCTACATCCGATGTCCGGTACGTCAGTGACGTGGAACACCGACTTGTATGCCGATAACGTCGCATCTCCGCCGTGCCCATTACCATCGCGGGCGAGTACGAGGAAAACCCCGTTTTTGACGTAGTGTAATTCGCTCGCACCAAGCGCTTTGCCGGCACTGTCAAGTGGTAGAGGCACAACCCACTCGCCAACGAGCGGCGGCCGTGTCGTGCTAGCATGAGAGATGTCGTAGGCGACTAGTCGTGTGTAACGGGCGGTGCTTTTCTTATTTCCACCGTCCTGGATGGCCGCGGACTGCAGAAGTGCGTACAGCGTGTTGCCGTCCGAGGAGATGGTCAATCCCTCCAACCCTGGGAGGCGACGACGAACATCACCGGATGAACGAGTAGGAAATATAGTAAAACCAACCTTGATTTCCAGAGCGCCCCGTGACCGGGTCGGAGGCAGCTGTGAAAGACAGCTGTCCCGCGGAGTTAAGTGGTACAATCGCTTGTGGCGGCTGGATAGTCTGAATCAAGTCGCCGAATGCGTCGAAGTGGTAGATGTATGGCCCATACTCGTCGCTAACCCAAAACCTACGCAATCTCTGTAATCAGAAAAAGAAAAAGGGGGGAAACAACAAAAGACGAAATCGCACGTTCCGTCGGGAGCAAGGGCAAGCCCCTCGAGATCAAGAGAAAGGTGGTTAAAGGATGATGAGGGAATTGGCATGGGCGGGTCGGCCAGCTGTGATGTCGGATACCCAGACTGCGCCGCACGTACACCCAGTGAATCAAGGCCAGTGGTCGCCACGCTACCACGGTCGAAATAAAATAGAGTGTCCGAATAGGACAGCTGGAGTGTTTGTTGGGCAGCGGCAAACGACAATGGTGTTGTTCCGGAATAGGGGGTCAACGTGAAGTCAATGAACAGCTGCCTGCCCTGGTAGTCGATTGTGCCAGCACTGCGAGCTCAGTTAATTCGTGTGTGGTGCGCAAGAACCGAGGAAGGGGGCGCGTACACATTGAAACCTCGATCAGGTTGCACGACAAGTTGTCCAGTGTAGGTCCCACTTGGGCCGGTGGAGAAAGACGACAGCGCAATCGCGCTACCGATCCCGCCAATCGTGTCACCTAATTTGGTATGAAACCTTCCTAAGCGGAGAAACGATCACATGACCACAAACCATTCCATTCCGTGGCGTCGGACGGGATGAGCCCGAATGCAACGAGGCCCTGAGTGATGAGATGAGTATTTTGTCGAATGGCACCTAGTGGGTCAGTCACTCACTTTATTGACATACGTTTCTCCATTAAGAATTACGGACGTGGCCTGCGCGGCTCTTCTAGTGACATTGGATGGAACTCCCACTACAGCAGGCGTACCAAAGGCAAGCAGAGACAACGGGAGAACGAAGAACATGTTGATGTGTTCGCACTCTCGAATATATCTGAACTATTTATATGTTACAATCTTCGTTCAATTTCCAGAAAATCCGAGCACAACATTCATGAAACCCACCAGAAGACCACGGGGGGGTCGTCTCCTCGTGGGTGGGCAACGCACGTTGGGGTAGTGGCACAAGAAACGCCGAGCGAAAGCTACACTACGAAAAGTGCGGGGCAGCGAGAGAAACCATGGCCATGCGTAACACGTGGGTACCATCGGAGTTCACCTCCAAAAAGGCCAAGCCATACTCACGAACACGGATTAAATATTGGACATTTGACAGTCGACCACGTCGTATTCGGGGCGTCGGTCTTTATAGCAGCTTGTGCTTGGCAGAACCCATAAGGCGCCGATGACTTTTCATGTGAGTCATGACACGGAGCACATGGCACAGTATCGCGTGGTAGTTACCATTTGCTCACATCACTGCCGTCCGCAACATTACTAGTATCGTTCACAATATTGACACAAGATGCACGTCATAAGTTCACACGGTGTCCTGAATCACTAGGCACTCTCATAAGCCACGCCCCTCTGCACCAGAATTTCCGTGATTTCCACCGCACGGTCGAAATCCTTCTTGTGATCCTCTGTCACGACGATGCCGCTGTCGAACCTCCCACAACCCTGAGGAGCAGAATTCGCCCACGCGAATCCGTCGGCACCCTGCCAAAAGATACCGATGTTTCGACCATAGATATCGTTCGAGGGCACCTCCTCTGTGGGCAATTTCCGCAGGATGTCTTCCAGCTCTTTGACTAGTTTGGTAGTGTCATCTGAGATCTGGATGCTCTTGGGTTTCGAATCGAGTTGCTGAGCTGTCGCCCCGCCTGACGGGAATGGGAATTGAGAAGTTAGGAGGATGTGAGGATTGACTGGAGGCTTGAACGAAAGATTATGCACGGCGGAAGGGCGGGGTGGGATGAATCCGCCGAGGATACCTGTAGTCGAATGAGAAGGTCACTGAGATGGTGTAAGCGTCTTCGTACCGTGCTGGATGCAAAGATCAAATGGACCGGGTGACATCAGGGTTGAATCGTCGAAGCTTTGGAAGAGGGGGAAGGAAGAGACGAGCCTCTGATATCGCTTCTTTATATGGGTTTCCCTGCAGTACTCGGTGCGCAGCTACTCAGCACAGCTACACACAACCAGTTGCTTACTGTACTGTATTACAGTAACTCTACAAGTCATATTTTCTTACCACGCCTCCATCGCCCGATATATATATAAACTCTTTAGAGACTCGGAGGGCTCGTGCAGCCTCGATATTCCCGAAAACCAGTTCGCTAACATGCGAATTGCTGGTGTGGTCAATCACATGGGGCAGACCGTCCTCCCCGCCAATAACAAGGCGACCTCCAGGCGCGAATGATACGCACTCTATCGGCGCACCACCACGTCTCCAGCGCCGGCTAATGAAGCCACCACGAACATCAAACAAGACCGCCGTACCGTCTGCACCACCAAGCGCTATCTCCCGCTCGTCGCCTGACACCGCGATCGCGCGAGCCGCAGCAGTACCTGTCGCCAATTTTGTCGTGAGCGTGGGTGTGCTCTCGCGTGTGTCGAGCGATTGCACACTCCCGTCGGCGAGGGCCACCCAGACGGTTCCACTCGTGTCACCTGTTGATGCCGCCGCAAGGGCAACAACCGGCTTTTCCATCACCCACATCGCCTTCTGCGCACCAGATCGGATGTCCCACGTGCGAAGTGAACCATCCTTGCTGGCTGATAGTAGGGTGCCGTTCGTGCAGGGGAGCAATGCCGTTACCGGGCGCGCGTGCCCCCTGAGGGATAGGAGTGGCGTCAACGTAGGTGATGTACCCGCCGAAGAGACGAGTAAGGGTGTGAGGTGTATGGTGAAATCAGAGCCCGCGGAGGCCAGTATCGGATCTGGAGAAGTCCCAGATATGATCTCCAGCGCGTTGATGACCGACTTGTGTAGCTTTGTGGAAACGATGGGTTGCAATGCGTGTGTGGTTGGTACAGGATACTGAGCAGAGACCGGCGGGGAATGGGGAAGATCGTAGATGGAGACCGTCCCATCGAGTAGGGCTGTCGCCAGAAGTCCGTCGGAGATGGTAAAGGAAGGAATCTGACGCGGCTGTCACCAGAAGATGAACTTGTGAGCATCATCGCGGCCCTTTCAAGCTAGCTTCATCAGTATCACGCACTCACTTGTCTCTCATCCGAGTGTGATGGGTCTCCGTAAACCTCGGTAGGAGAGATTAACTCCACCGAGTCGATTCCAAGGCGTAAACAACGAGCTGTGTACCTGAACTAGCCAAGAAGCGCATACAAAAGCTGAGTTTAGGACGAAACGATCGATGCCCGCCAAAATGATCTCTCACCTGCGACGTACGCGTAAGCTCAACACCGCCCACTCCCGTGAGCTCGATGCGATCACGATCCTGCTCATGAAGGCTTATGGCAACTTTGCCGTGAACGGATGGTTCTCCGTCCTTGTAGCAGGACAGCCAAATGCTCTCTGAGGGAATGATACCACCATGGACCTCGGAAAGTACGGTAGCAAAATCGTCTTGGATAGTTGCTGTAGGCAGCGTTACTGGTGGAGGCACCGCTAGTTGAGACATCGACAGAGTTCTTTGGAAGGAGATTCGCGGATATGCGTGCGTCAGCAGTGGTGGTCAGATCACAAAGCGCCCACTGGCGGGCGTCTCGTCGGGTGCAACTTTCCGTATCTGCATGCTGTTTATGCCATACAGTCATTCATGGCTCAATGGAACATCGGGGTCAATGGACCAAACGACTCTGACGACCACATTTTTTGTCAAATCACTTCGGAATTTTTGTAATATCCTACATATAGCTACTGTGCACGTACCTCCAAGTTTTTATAGAGGTGTAATGAGCAAAGGTTGCAGGAGACCCATTTCTCGAAATTTTGGGTGAAATCCGAAATTTGATGAACAAATACTGATAGGAAATGCTCATATTTTTTCCAACTTTTCATGGCCATATACAAATTATATGGTACACAGTAGACTTCAGGTAGTTATTTTGACAATAGCTACATGGGATCAGAGGGTGTTCGCAGAAGAGTACTGAATGAGTGATTTGGAGAGTCACACTGGTGACATCACTGTGATGTCTTCCCAATCGGGAAGTCAGGAATGGCCGTGGGAGATCGTGATTGGGGCCTCTCAATTGGGAAAGTCACGGTCAATGTGACTGGTCCATTGACCCAGTTTTAGCTGATAAGGACTTTTTTCGCTGATTCTTCAATTGGGTTGTTCAACACCACCCGATAACAGTTTTTAGGTGCTCAATAGGTAGTTTACTCGCATGACTATAATTATGTCTATTAGGATTGACTCGTTGTCCACTAAAACAAGTTTCCGATGGTCAACAATTTTTGAGTGGTCCAAAGAGCCATGAATGACTGTAGCACCGATGAATTACCGTAAAGCCCCGCGACACGTCGGTGACGACTTAGGGGAGCGTATACACAACTGCACTGGGCTACTATTCCCCTAGTGCCGCGCCTGTATAGGCTCGGTAGACAGCAGAGAGACATATCTAGTGACCTCTCCTATATTGCGTCATGACGCTGAAAGCAAGATGGGACCAAACTCGGACAAACCTTTGCAACGTGTTTCAGTCGCATAGTGGGAACATATCAAGATAGATGAACCAGAGTAATGGGAAGTCGGTAATCAAGGGAAAGACCCGTACTAGTAATCAGGACACTGCAGGATAATTACAGCACCTGCTCTCCACCGTGCGTCGTACACCAGACAGAGATTAGATTCGGTAGGACGTAAAGTACGTAGCATCAGAAGATATTGCATCAGTGCGGCCACGCCCTATGCTCTCCCTTTGTCAGTGATGCAGGACGAACTTCATTCAGCTCGTGGCCTTACCTCCCATTTACCGGTTAAACAAACGAGAGAACAACATCTTCGACAGCCACATTCCGAATAAGAACGAAAGTACGAATATCACGATCCTGATAATTCTGACGGTGCTTGGGGATACCGAACGGGCCATTCGGTCGGCAGAGGAGGTAAGGCCAGACGCAATGGAGCCGAATGTATTGGTCTTGTCGTATCCGAAACGTTAGCTACAAGGGAAGAAAAACAGGAGGTGAAACGCACTGTGTCATCAAGGACCAGATTCTGACGTTCAACGTCGTCGTGGATGTCAGTGGTTACCTATAACATCTCGTTGGTAAGGCAAAATGAGAGTGTGAAACACGAAACGGCCATACGCCACGCAGTGTACGAATCTTGGAGTGAAGTTCATCAAGACGTTGGTCGTTTTGTGCTTCATAGGTGTCCTCCTGGGATCGAGAGCTAGACATGATGGCGATTGAAACAAAGGGAAGACATAGCTTGACTGCGGGTCAGAGACAGAACCTCAATTCGGGGTTAGGGTTGGATCGGGTCGCGCGACATTTCAATTTTTTGATCAAACACTGATGACACTGTAGCCTACTGTACATACAGTCGAGTCCATCGGAATGCATACGATCTCGGCAGAAAGTCAACGCAAGCTACCCGACCGCGCGCGAGTTTCACTCATGCCTGGCGGGCCGCCCGAGTCATCGCCCTCACTGCCATAATACGCCGAAATATAATCAAACTCGTCTTCCTGCTGCTGTTCCTGCTGTGGTAGAGGTGGAGCTGGAACTGGCGATTGAGCTTGGACAGTTGGCAATGATGATGTCGAACCGAATAAGCCACCAGTTCGTGGTGAGTACGGCGAGCCGCGGAGATCCCGTTTCTTTATCGAGAGCGGGCTCACGTCCGGGGGGCCGGAGAGAATGTCAGAGCTTACGCGCGGCACGGGCCGTCGGAAGGCCGCAGCAGATATCGTGCGGCTCCCTGGAGGAAGAAGTGGGGGCGTTTTGGCTTGAGGTGACGATACGCTCGGGGGTGTTGGAAGCGTACGCTGAGAAATGTTGGGGCTGGGATTCGCAGGAAGCTCAGGGGGAGTGCGGAACGGTGCGCTGATGGGGCTAGATAATGTCGGTGACGACGATAGAGGAAGCGAAATGTTCGGTGGTGGAAGGTGTGCCTGTTGCGTCGGTGAAGACGGTGTCGAGGGCACGCGTGGAGAAGGGGGGGCATTGGTGGGCGAAGGGTGTTCCGCAGAATTCCGGGAGGCCGTGGGCGATACTGGAGAACGATCATGCGTGCGGGCGAATGGCGATGAGGGGTGACTAACTGAGCCGTTGGACGGCGGCGGTGCCTGCACCACTGGTGGAATCGAAAGTGGTGCAGGAACGATTGCTTCAGGCGACGCAGTTCTGGGTGGTGCAACAGGCGGACTGTACATGAGGGCGTCCATCTCGCGCGAGACTTCACGTGCAGCGGCGGCGTTTAATGCGCGCTCATCTTCTGGTGCCACTTCGGCATAGGGTGGTGTCGGGATAGGGTCTTGTGAGACTGAAGCTTTTGGTGACACAGGCGACGCGTTTCCTTCTTGAGCTAATGCCGAGGGCGTTTGTGCTGGATCAGAGACCTGGCCGTGTTCAGTGGATGTTGGGGTGGGTCCACCAGCTTTCTCGACGGATACGGTTTCGTGCTCGAGGTGTGACCACGGACGTGGCATCTGAATAGAGCGGGAGCCAACGTTTCCTTTTCCTTCTTGGGCTAATGTCGAGGGCGTTTGTGCGGAATCAGAGAACGGGCTGTGTTCAGGGGACGTTGGGGTGGATCCACCAGGTTTTTCGTCGGATACAGTTTCGCGCTCGAGGTGTGACCACGGACGTGGCATCTGGATAGGGCGGGAGCCAAAACGTACCCTCCTCTCGCTCTGGGGCGGGTCCATGTACGACAACTGGACCTCTTCTTCCCCTTCGCCCGTGTTTGGCGGGACATAGGAAGATAGACCGTCGTATGCCCCGGAGTCCGGGGTCCCGTAAAGGCTTGCCCGAGGGGCGACTGGGGGCGCTGCGCCAGGCGGAGGTGCGTGAGGTGACGTGTGGGCCCCCTCTGTGGCTTCGTACATTGGTGCAGGCTCATAGGCGTCTCTCGACAGGGCCTGCTCCACCTCCTCGGTGAAAGTAGAAGTGAGCTGTGAACTATCCTGGGGCTCTGCAATCGCCGGGACGAAAGACCCTTGCCGCTTTCCCTTGACTGGGAATGTCGCAAAACGCCCACCGGACGGGGCAGACGGTCCAATTTGTTGCGACGAACTAGGTAAGGCGTCGCTCTGGAGAGGACCAGAGGCCAGAGAAGAAGGTGCCATGTGTGTAGTATGAGAGAAGGTTTGCGAATAAGACACGTCTGGCCGGGATGGCAGGGCACCGAGCTCATCCGCTGGGAACGTAGTCGGTGTCTGGCCGTAGCCGCTCCGTTCTGCCAGCGAGGCTGTTCCAGACGTATCATAGCTGTGCTAAGTGTGGCGCTATCAGGACCTGTCACCGTCACCAAGTAGCACAGCATGGCTCACGATTGTACCAAACAATTTGTCAGAAGATGCCATTGGGGCGAAGTTGGAATCACTATCTTGACGAATGGCATTTGTGGAGGACTGCACCCGGCTGGACGGAATGGAAGTGTCGAGCAAAACTTCGCCGAGTGCGCGCAGCGCATCAGCAACATATGTCTCAGTGCGAGGATGGCCCGTGTAAAACGGACGAGTAGACCCCGGTTCTGTCTCTAGCTGAGGAAGCTCGGTCATAATAAGTTTGCCCGTTTCAGCAACGATCTAAGTGTGCGAATTAGGAGTGGATAGAAAACAGGCGGGAAATACACACGAGGCCTTTCCGGCAGCATTCTTGCAACCCGCCAAATTTGAGGGCCATCCATTCCTTGGTCGCGGTGCGCTTCAGATCTCCTAGCTTTGCTTCTTCGGTCATGATTTCTGAATCGAGCTCACGAATCTCCTCCCGTAGGCGCATAAGCAGTTCGGTTTGCGCTGGAGTGTTCTTATGGCCAGAGTCCAGCTTGCTAAGTTTGCGCTCGGCAGAATCGGCCTTCGAAACCACATTCTTACGACGGTGCTTCAGGGTATCAAGTTTCTCCTCCTGAGTGCGAACAGTTTTCATATGTTCGCGAATGGCCTGTTCATGTGCGGCAAACTGGGTGAGAGACGAAGAGAACTCTAGGAGGATCTTAGTAGACCCTCCAAGCGTATCCTGAGAAATGTTCCAGGGACGATCGATTGTTCTGCAAGGGACACTCACCGACAGATCGTCTCCCTCGCCAAGACCCCAAGTACGCAGAGCTTCTGATGCTCGGATGAAGTCTGCGCTGAGTTTCGCAAGCCTTCGAATGTAGTAGCATGAGTTACACCGAATGGAAGCGAATAACATCGTCGGGATTCTTACGAAGTAACTATGGCCTTTTCGGTCGTGATGAGATCCTGAAGTGGGCGCAAATCCTTATTTCCTGCTAAAGCGGGGATCGTGGAATTATGGGCGAGTTTTGTTGCTGCGGACTTGAACATTGTAGACGGGGATTGAGGAGAGGAGCGGTGCTACCATGGTCACTAATTTACACAGCCATCGCCACGGTCACCGGGCCGGGTCATTGTCCCTCCCCACGGTCCTCCACATCCGTCTGAACATACTTCACTCCCTCTCTTTACAAAGCAGGCTTGAACGATTTGACAAATTCGAGGGAGAGTGTGGGACTGCAAATGCGGGCGCCTCAGTAACCCATTTGTTCGGGTCTTTGTGCGAACGGCGTACCTATCCGCAGGAGTCACGGGCAGCTTCTTGTCGACGAGTTTCCCACCCTTGGCAAAAATGAAGTGCCCACGCTTTGTCTTTCCAGTCTTCGGATCCTTCGCGCCGAGTGCTGCGACGAAGACACGATCAGGATCGGACAGCAGTGGGTACGGGAATTCCTTCTGCACGCAAGAGGGGATAAGCACTCAGAAATATATTGTCGTAGTGCCTCGTACCTTGAGCTGCCACTTTTTCTGATCCTCGGGTTTGTCATGACTGAGGCAATACACGGTGAAATTGTGCTCCGTGAAATCAGGATAGATATCACGAAACCCGCACGCCTGTGTCGTGCAACCCGCTTCGTATTCGTTAACAGGAAGCTCGACGAACCCGAGTGACAAAACACGTACGGGTGTCGGCCTTGGGAATCGAGAAAATGACGACGCCTTTTTCTTCGGTGAGTGTAGCTACATCGATATCTTCACCTTGTTCGTTCTTTAGAATGTATGATGGAAGAGTATCCCCAATGTCAATAGGTGCAAGTACTGGCGCCTCGGCAGGGGGGGGTTCCACGGCCTCCTGCTAGGATTAGATGAGAGGTAGTAATGGCTGTTAGCCTCGCGCACAATGTCAGGTTTGGCTGTGGTGGTTGCAGTTGCGGCGAGACGTGCGGAGCGCCTTGGTTCTGACATTTTAACGGAATGTTGTAGGTTGAAGTCGACGGGGTTCGAGTAGAAGAGCACGTAACTTTAATCGTTGCAATCGCAATCGTATCAACTGAGACGCCGTTACCGGACCGGGAGCGAGGTCAGAAGGTCAGAAGGTCAGACGGCCACGGAAAAGTACAAAGGCTAGTAAACATTGCACAATAGAACCCAGTAGAGCTGTAGATAGTACAACACAGCACAGATAGCAGCGGACAACATGATGCAACAGGGACGAGTTCCGTTCTAGGACGGGGTAAGGGTCCTACAATGTCATAAATATCTCGGTCCGTCGTAGCGTCGAGGTCCAGTGGTATTCAAGACAGATGATCAAGCGGCCTGCGAGAAAGTGAATATGAGAAAGTGAAATGGCTTCTTCAGAAAGGCATGGCAATAATTACCTCTGCCGCTGTTGCTGCTGCTGCTTCAGCCTCGGGCTCTTCTGCAATCGTCGGCTCGGCTGGGGCCACGGGTTCATCCTTCTTCTCTGCCTCAGCCTGCATGAAAAAAAGTGAAACTTCGTCAGATAAATGGAGACGATGGTTGGGTCAATTCCACAAACCTTTGATGCGGGCTTACGGCTCCCCGCGCGAGACGCCGGTTTCGCAGCGATCTTGGAAGCGGGCTTCGATCCAGCTTCTGGGGCGGCAATTTTAGATGCAGGTTTCTTGGTAGTTCCGGTGACTGCGGCCTTAGAGGCAGGCTTGGATGCTGCCTGAGAATCAGGTTTGGCCTACTATGCGATTAGCTCGTGGTCGGATACATGGCTAATACACTCACTTTCTTGGCGGGAGGTGGGGCGCCCTCCCCGTTCGCAGGGGGTGGTGTGTGGTCCGCATCCTTCTCAGCTGCAGTGCGTTTCTTACCACGGGTTGCAGATTTCGGTTTCTCTTTTTCGACAACCTCGCCCTCGTCCTCAGTTGTTTTGGGTTTCCTAGAACGTGGCTTGGCTGGGGCCCTTTTCGATGGAGGCTCCGGCTTGGCTTGGTCCTTGATGCGGGACGAGCGACGAGGCTCGCCACTGTCGGCGGTAGCAGGAGCTCCTTTCCGGGCCATGCAAAATCGGGCGGGGTGCAGCTAAGGGGTGGGGGTTTGGGGAGAGAGGCGAGATGGGCTTGTTTAACGCGAAACCTTGAATTGAATCAACGGACAACGACACATCACGTGACCATATGTCACGGGTTTCCCCTGAAGATAGCGAGCACGGTGCTGGTGAGAGTACAGTCCAGCTGCACCACGCTGGACAGTTGTTGACTGGAAGTCGGAAGTCATACTAGTCAGGCCTAGTCAGGTCGTGTATGTGCTGACCAGTGCTAGTCGTTGACTGTGGGATGACCGTTGACTTTTCTCATCATGTGATCACAGATTGCTTGTGAGAAGTCATGGTCACCTGACTGGTACAACCAGATCTGCCGTGCGTTATACCACTGGAACCGGGAATTGATCTGTCAGCAAAAAATCTTGGAATAAAACTTGATTCAGACTCAAAATATTTATTTGTAAATTTATGTGACAATATATTTAAAGTTTATCGATCACATGACAGCTGCAACAGGCGCATTTCAGGGCATATGATTTACAAACTTTAAATATATTGTCACACAAATTTACAAATAAATACAGTGTACATACCCGTTGCTAAGACTGAGCACTAAGCAGACCCCGTCGGCCACCTACTCGAGCTATGATGCAAGGGTGCTTTTTTTTGTCTCTGCGATACCCCTCATCTCCTCCTGAGAAAAAACCTCTTTTCCAAGGATGTCGTCTCACAATCCCGGACATCTTCGAGCCATGGCTTGACCGCCGCTGTCAACTCCTCCCTCCGCCAGACCCATGGCTATAGTGAGTTTTCAGTTGTCATCTCAGTAACCACCTCTCAACTTTTCCAAAGTGTTCTATGTCCCCTCATCCTCTTCCTCTACGAAAGTGCCGTCGTCAGTGCCATCATGGGCAACGTAGATGACGCGGTCAGCATCGTCACCGTCATTGTTCTTACTGGTTTGTGACCCTCACCTTTGCCGGACGACTCGATTGAGCTCACCCCCCTCTGTCGGCTTCATACAGGTACAGGAACGACGTTCCGAAAAGTCGCTGGAGACCCTCAATAAGCTCGTCCCTCACCACTGCCACATCATCCGCGATGGTGAGCTAATACACCTCCTCGCGAATGAGGTCGTCCCTGGCTATCTCGTCACCTTCACCACCGGCGACCGCATCCCAGCGGACGTGCGCATACTCACTGCTGTCGACCTCGAGATCGACGAGAGCAGTTTGACGGGAGAGACCACAGCGCGCAAGAAGGGCGTTGTGCCGTGTCCTGAGAGCAAAGCGATGGCCGAGCGGACGTGCATAGCCACCTTGGTGCGGAACGGTACGCACTTCCTAGCTCCCTTTCACACGCAACTGATAATCTTTCCCAAGTTCGTGGCTCTGACATTGTCATCGCTACCGGTTCGCAGATAGAGTTTGGCGTGATATTTAGCATGATGCAGGACGTCGAGGAGTGATGCACCCCGCTACAGCGCAATATGGACGAACTCGCAGAAAAGCTCTCGACTATTTCGTTGAGAATCATTGGGACCATTATCGGGGTCTTTCATCCCCGCCCATGGCTCGACATGTTCACGATTGGGGGTTCTCCGGTTGGTGGTTCTGGGATGGGCCTATCTACTTCGATCGTAGTGTCGTTGGCTGTTGCGGCCATTCCACAAGACTTGTTCATCGTGGCAACGGCGACGTTTACCCTCGGTGTGCTGCGCATGGCAAGACACAAAGCGATTGTCAAGAAGCTCCATTCCGTCGAGGCGCTCGGTTCCATTTCTGTAATTTGCTCTGACAAGACAGGTAATAACCCACGTCTCTCCATCCGAGCGTTGAGATTGACGGGCTTCAGGTACACTCACGCGAACGAGAAAACTGTCACGGAGTTGTACACGGTCGAGCTTGTGGGCATCGACCCCTCATCGCCTGCTCCTCCTGCTCGTGTCTCGCCCGCCCTGCGCGAGACCTTCGAATTTGGTACACTGTGCAACAACGTGAGTGCTACGCGCAAAGAAGACGATGCCTTCGTCGGACAAGCAACAGATGTCGCCCTACTTAACGCCCTCTTCCTATTCAACCTCCCAAACCCACGTCAGGTATGGCCAATCTTCCAACTGTACCACGCCACAACCCGTGTCGACTCACCCCCCTATAGACTTTTACGTGCGTCTTTGAGTACCCGTTCAGCTCAGAATCGAGGAGCTTGGCCGTTTCTGGTACGCGTGGCGTGTCTGACTGGCGCCGCGCTGGACCGTATGAGCGCGACGCAGCTGTGCAAGCGCGTGGGCAACGTGACCGTGTTTGCGCGTACGATCCCGAAGTACAAGATGACGATCGTGGGGCGTTCCAGGCTCGCGGTGTTGCCGTGGCGATGACTGGCGATGGAGGTGAGTGCTTTTTATTTGTTTGTTTTATGGTCCTGATGCACGTGTTGGTGCTCCAGTTAACGACGCGCCGGCGCTGAAGATAGCGGATACTGAGGTGTCGATGGGCAAGAGCGGGATGGACATCGCGAAGGAAGCCGTGGATGTCATCATCGTGGACGACAACTTTAGCACCGTCTTGCCGGCCGCGGAAGAAGGAGAGCCAATCACCAGACGTCGCATCCTCTCCCACGCCGCCTTTTCCCGTCCGTCATCGTCGTCGGTACGCTCTTCGTCTACTACTTTGCGCTGTCAGACGACCAGCACATGTCGCGGCGTGACCAGACGGTGGTGCGTGTGTTGCGCCTCTATCTCCTTCCGGGACAGATGTTGCTCACACAACTCCCGCAGACCTTCTCCTGCTTCGTTTTCCTAGACCTCATCTCGGCGATGCATAACCGTGGACTCAGCTGCGGCCTGGCGCAGAACCGGATGCTCGTCCTTACCGTGGCGGTCTCGTTCCTGTCGCAGCTCGGGCTCATACATACCCCTCACGCAGGCGATCTTCCAGTCCGAGACGCTGCTGTTCAACGACCTGCTCCTGCGCTTCGCGCTCGCGGGGTCGTCCGAGGCGCTGCACAAGGGCCGGCGGCGGTACGAGCGCGCGCTGAATCGGAGTGAGACGTACGCTGTGGCGACGGAGTTGGCATGAATTAGGTAGTCGTGTGTGGTTGTGGTCGGATCTACTGCATTTTTTTTCATTGATTCTGATTACCCCGGTTGATTGGAAAGGGAAGAAAAAGGCATTAAATGTTGGTGCACACGAAACAAACTATTTTATGTTATTTTGAGCTCACACAATACAGCATTAGAGCAGGTTCTGGTTGCTCCGAGTCTCGTTCCTCATTGTCCTCGCTCTCCAGGGATCCCGAGTCGTCGCCCTCAACAGAAGTTCTCTCCACTACTGACCTTATCGCACTCTGTATCATGCTCACATCCCTCTAATTGAGAAGCGCGTCGCTGATGTGTGAAACTGCGCCCTCTCTGATTTCTGTACCGACAAGCGTCCGAAGTGGGATTGGCAGTCGCAAGGATCCCGCGAAAGGAAACTTCAAGAAAAAACCCACTACATTCTTTGATATACAACAGGCGTCACCACAAACGCTGCTATTTACGGAGCACCGACGTCTGTATGTTGAATCCACTCCATTACTTTGCCCCGGCCTGATTCCTGGGCCGCACGTTCCTCCTCCATTCGTTTTTCCTTTCGTTTGGCAACTTCTTCTGGTGTGGTTCCACTGAGACTCATTAAAATCACAATTTAGGTCGTCCACGGCTTTCGCCATTGTGCTTCCCCTCGTGGATGTGTGACGTCGCCGTGATGCGGGAAGGGGCTTGTCTGGGTCGGGAGTGTCGACACTGTTGTCACTTATTGTGCGGGGAGATACCGGAATATCCGCGCAATGTCCTTTGTGGTAACTCACCGTCACGTCATGAACGTTACTACCCTGCCTGCCCCATTGCTTGTAAGCAGCAACACCGTACATGTAGTCGAGAATAATGGCAGGGGGTAGTGAGTTTCCTGTGCCCTCAGGGTGGCTACTTGTGGCATTCTCGTTAGTTGTGCCCTGAAACAGTGCGTCTAGGTTTGACCCTATGGCAAAGAAGGTAAAAGCAGGCACTGGCAGCGTGTTTGCCATGGCTTTTACAGCTGCAGCTATGGCCTGGTTATAATTCTCGGGCTCCCTCAATCGCTGAAGGGTAAAGTGGTCTGTGTGCGCTTGACCTGGGGTCGAACCCAGGTATGTCAGTGGGGTCCAGTCCATAGTTCGGCGTTTGAAAATGGTTGCATTTTCATGGGTGTTTAAGTGTGAGCTGCCAAACTTCATACCCTTAAAAAGGCGACATCTCCCTGAGCAAGCATCGAATGCACAGACTTGGCCAACAGTACCCCATTCTGAACATCATCAATCCCCGAAATTGAGGGAAGTGACCTACGGGGATAACAGGAAGAAAGATCTCCAACAACCCTTTGAATGTACTGGAAAGAACCAGAGAACATCACCAAAGAATCACATAGACTGACTATGGAGAATACCTCATCACCTTTGCTCCAGGGAACCAGGTCCAGGTGTGCTGTATCACAATACTCTCCGGGATGGCGTGTGACAATGCAGGCTGGTCCATCTCGTGTTATGATCTTATCTCTGAAGCTATTGGGGCAGTCTGTTAGGATAATAGATGTGGCTTGATCATTTAAGCCCTGATAGCCTACGAAGATACAAATCCCTGGAGAAACGGGTGAGCAACGATCTCAGATACATAAAAAAAATTTACCCATAGGCTTATAGTATAAGTCCGTAATGCCATTCAACGAGGTGCTATCGTAACCAATTGCAGGGCCATCGTGCATTATAGAAAGACGACCACGAGTTCCACAAACCCTAAACATAACAAATCGGAGCCATTTGAAGGGGTGGATTGACAACCTTTGCACATCACTGTCAGGAATAAAGAGGAAGAACTACGCCGATTCATCAACGTTCAGGTAGATATTAACCATTATAGTGGTGGTTGACGACCGTGCCAGTAAATGGATCCCCTCGTCACCAAACTATCTGTCCCCTTTCGGGACTGCTACTGCGATCACATGATGAGAAAATTCACTGACTACCTGACCCCCGACTTCCAGTCAACGACTGTCCTACACTGAAATTTCAAAGCCTGACTCGATTGTGATATCGAAATCGGAAGATCGACTCAGGCCCAATGTTCTCAGCCCAAAGCCTTAGACGACTCGCGCCTCCGGCCCCCGGTGAAAGGAATTTGCCAAGTTCACAAGATACAAATGTTCGGAGATTTACACCAACGACAACGACGAAACCCTTGTGGACATGCCAAAGCGCAGCATTTTGACATTACTTGAAACTCGGAGATAACCACTCGACCTGGACAACCACGTCACTAATTCAGACAAAAGAGGACCCTCTGGGGAGTTCTCTCCTTGCACGACAGGGCGGGTCCGGCAACACAGCCATTTCGCGGAGGAATAGATTCTCTGCCCTTGGTTAGTACGAGTCACTGATTATATGGGTGGGGGCAGTGCAAAAGTAAGGCAGCGGAGAACAGCCTTGGATACGAATATTCCCAAGGTGCTGTGATCTTCACTGTCAGAGAACATATTTTCAACCTTGATGTAGGAAACCTTAAGGTCTTTGAAGTAGCAACTTACAAGAAACCCCGTGGAAATGCGGTGTGCGGTATTGTATAGCAGAACATCGCTCCGTTCGTAATGCCACAGGCACGTGGCTTCCTGGGCGAAGCGCCGGTTTGCACAAAGTAAGGTCCAAACTTGCGGGCACAGCGTTTAGCCTTCGTTCACTGTCTGACCTTTAACGACTCATATCGGTACGTATCAATCAACGGCAACAGCTCGGATACGAGCTTCAGACCTGTAGCGGTACCGATCGAGAGTCGACTCTCAAACGTATCTAATATCTATCTCCCATACAAGTACATCATGAAAACAGCCTCTCTGCGGAGTCATTTCATCAGTATCAAGTCGCGCGTAGTGCATTGACTAACTCCGTCCTAGTTGGTTCTCAGCGCTGTACAGCCTACAATAAGCGAGTAGCTCTGGTCTCCCGACCGCTGGTTTGCCTCGCCCGGTGTATGTAGTTCATGGAGACTGATTCACCCTAAGATTGTTAACCATTTATGGAGTTGGCGGTCCATTCTGCTTGCCCCGTGTTACGACCTCATATGGAGCAACTCTGTCTGGTGTTTCCTACCCCGGTGCTAGGCAACATATTCCGCAACTTCCGGCTCCTGATGCGAAGATGACTTGGAAATATTTGTGTTCGTGGGTTTCTGCCGATCCTCTCGTCACACACATAAATGCCATGGCCACGCGCGGTTTGCGATAACTATATCTTTTATCATGCCGCCTCCTAACATTATTCTTTACGACGTCCCGTCTGCGACACCAGAAGCATGGGCCCCCAATATATGGCGAATACGGTATGCGTCTTTGCACAAAATGTCCTCACATTGGATCTCACGTCGCCCTCACCAAGGTTTGTGCTCAACTACAAGCGTTTACCTTACCGCACGGTTTGGGTTGAATGTAACGACGTGGAACGAACTTTGCGCTCCGTTGGTGCACCACCAACTTCTATAGGTCGAGATGGTCGACCTGTATACGCACTTCCCGCTATCTTAGTGCCTCAGCGACCGTCGGAGCCACCAATAGTTCTTTCCACGGCCAATGTTATTGTCGAATACCTCGAAATGGCTTTCCCAGCGAGACCAATATTCCCGGATGGATCGAAGGCGCTTCAGATGGTGTTTGTACACTATCTGAATGACGTCGTCTTGAAGCCCCTTCTTGCCATTATGATTCCTCTCAGCCACATGCGGCTCCCTGAACACGTACAAGCTCATTTTCGGGGGTCTACTACGTCGGGGATGCCGGGGTACCTTACACCAGGTCCGCAGCGCGAGCGAGCGTGGCTAGCGGTGAAGGAGAAGTTTGACTTCCTCGCCACGCTGCTCGACAAAAACAGCGGTGCCGACGGAGACGGGCTTGTGGCGATGGGCCGCGAGCTCTCGTACGCAGACTTTGCCATTTGTTCCGTGCTCCTTTGGATAGAGCGTGTATCACCTCATGATGGATGGACGAGGATGAGACAATGGAGCAACGGACGGTGGATACGACTTTGGGATCGGTGCAAAGATTACATGGATGTACTTTGATTGAAACCTACGATCTAGAACCTCCCTCTATTTATGTTATTTTTGTCTACATAGTAGATCTAGTGTAGAGTGTTTAAGATATTTGTAGTGTAGTGCAGAGTTGATTACAGTACTTTCCGTCATCACTGGACTTTTGACGGGGCGTCCCTTCGTTCGTACCTCTCCTACATGGCATCATCCACATCATCCTATGCCCCTTCTTCCTCCGCAGTGACAATCCCAACCCCAGGGAAATCAATTCTCAAACGCCCTCAACATACTCAGCAGTCCTTTTTATCTCGCTTCTCGAAATTTCTCCCAACCCAATCTCAACCTCTAGTGACTGCTGGGGATGAGGCCAGAACCCTCCGAAGGGCGCACTTCATTCTGCCCGAGTTGGTCACTGTTTATCCAATATCCGCTGCAAACCCCCCTTCCACGCCAACACTTAAGGAAGAGAAGAGGTCCATTGAACAGAGAGAGGCGGAGCGCCGGCGGCGGGTTGTGCGAGGGAACTCCATAAGTCAAGGAGGTGACCCTGAGGAGTGGTGGAGCCTCGAAACGGTCGAGTCGTTCTACAAAGAGTGCTGCGCAAGCAGAGATGACCCCCCATTACCAGAGATCTCCGCTGCGTTCAAGGTGCTTATCATCGTCTGTCAACCACGTTACGCGTCTGATTGTCACCTTCCAGAATGCTTCAAGGACGTCACCACGTACCGTCGACTTTTCTGGTGTTCAACTAAACCCTACTTCGGCTGCGATTCTTTCCGACGTGTTCGCGATCGAGTGGGGCCTGCGCAGAGTTACCTTTAAAGAGTGTGGTTTGGATGACCGGGTTCGTCGGACATATTATTACACGTATGGCTTGCTACTGACAGGATACACAGATATTGAAACCGATCCTCCATGCGCTTCTCATCCCAGCGTCCCTCACGTTCTTGTCTGTTGCTTCGAATCGACGTTTGAAAGCCCCGGCGTTCCGCCTGATTGGTGCTTTCATAGTCAAGGCGCGTACACCTAAATGTTAGGGATTTATCTTGTACTAATAATATCTTGCAGGCGAAAACCCTCCAGTT
The DNA here is from genome assembly GCA_025766275.1 of Lactarius indigo. Lineage (NCBI taxonomy): Eukaryota > Fungi > Basidiomycota > Agaricomycetes > Russulales > Russulaceae > Lactarius > Lactarius indigo. The sequence goes on from JAFKAC010000007.1 coordinate 447,617, forward strand.
CCTCGACCTCTCTCAGAACTCATTGGACAAACGCTCGATCGAGTACATCGCCAATGCGCTGCCTCGAGCCCCAGAACCTGGCCTTACTTCCCTCAAGTTAGATGACTGTTTCCTGAAACCGCAGGCGCTGGAGGCACTGGGTACGTCAATAGTGAGGCCCTCGCTCGCGCCTCTGCTAAATGGTGCGCAGCACATACGGTACGAACGTCATCACTGCGGAACATCTCTCTGCGACATAATCGCATCAACGCTGCCGGCGCTGTTGCAATCGCGTTGATGATACGCGACTACCCGGATGTCGTTTCAGGTGGTATCACGCCTACATCATCCGCGCCATCTACGCCGCCCATGTCGCCAGGTGCTGGTTTGCCGGCACCGTTGCCCTACACAGGCCAAGGGCTCCCCGCTGTACCGTCGCGACAGGGTAATGTGTTGCCCCCGCCACGGCATCCGACCCAAACACTACAGCCAACATACACACCATACATTCCCCGTTCGCGCCGCGCCCCTCCAGCGGCTATAGGAGACCCGCTTTCAGCAACAGGACATCCAATCCCCTTGATCACGTCGTCAGCCCAGGGCGGTGTAACAGCGCGACACCCTATATCACCTTCAGCCGCACAAAGTACATATCAAGACCATGGGCCAAGTGCCGCACTACTCGACAAGGTAAGGGCGCTCGATGCCCTGCCGCGACTTGGCGCGCTTAGGACCTTAGACCTTCGAGGAAACGATATCCGAGTAAGCTTTTGAATCTACAATGCCTCGGACGCGCCTTTTGAAGTATTGCAGGGTGGAATCACTTACATCGCACAAGTGCTGAAGCGCAATCGGACGCTGAAGTTGTTAAATCTTAGTGAGAATAAGCTTGAAGTAACTGGGCTTGTCGCTATAGCGGAAGCATTGGTCCGTCCTGCCACGTCATACGGGCTCCCGCACTTACCCAGTTACTCAGAAATACAACTCTTGTCTCGAGACGCTTGACCTCAGCAAGAACCCATGTTGTGGGCCAGGACTTGATGGGGTATGAATGATTCGCCTGTCCCACGTCGGTTTACTAACGCCGAGGGTCATAGGTTCAGTCCTTACGTACAGCGTTTACCCTCAACACGGCGTTAAAGCGGTTATTCTTATCTTCAACGGGCCTTGCATCCGCAGGGGCCATTGCCTTGGCCGAGTTTCTCCCAGAATCGGTGTCATTGCTCCATCTCGACTTGACGATGAACACACTGGACTTGGCTGGTGTGATGGCTCTTAGTTCTGGTTTGAAGGCGAATCACGTGATGCGCTGCCTGGACCTTAACATTCCATTCGACGACGAGGAAATGGCTCGGTACGTTTTCACTACTCTCGCGCAAAAGGCTACTACAATAGCACGTCCGCAGGATGTGCCGCGATATCCTGAACACGTGCATACGAAACACCGAGGAGGCAGAACGGAACGCGCACATATCCTCCGCAAACGGTAGTAGTGGCCGTGGACAAGGAAAAGGGGTTTGGGGGATGATCGAGGAGAGCAAGCTCGCTAAAACGTTCCGTAAGGACGAAGACAAGAAGGTCGTGTCTCGCAGCCCTCGCGAACCCCCGGAATCTTTGCTTATCTCGGAAGGTGCACAGAACGAGGATGAGACTGTAGCACAGGCTCGACAATGCAAAGAACAGCTTGAACAATTATTGGCCCACTCGACACCTGCATCGAGAGGGCATGAATCCGGCGCAAAGGCGGATCCTGAGCTTATTGAGCGGACAAAGGCGCTCTTACCTCTCCTTGCGGAGATCATTCGAACCTCCCCAGATTCGACCCGCCTGGACGATCTCCTTTGCTTGAACGATACGCTCACAACTCTTCTCTCCCGCGCCTCTCCAAAACCCCGCATCAGTCTTCAGGGCTTAGCTATAGATCTGAACGGGCTAGGAGTTTCACCGACTGGTAACGGGGATGGAATCCACGATAACCATGTCGCCACCATTCGCGGCGACACCGAGGAACTGACTGACGAGGATGTTCTATCTACGCCACGGTTAGATAAAGGCAAAGGAAAGGCTCCTCCAGAGCCTGAGGTTGTTGAACCCATCCTGAGCCCCGCTGGTTTTACGGTTCCGGACTCGGACTCGGAAGAGATGGGACATGATGTGGCACAGGGAGAGGACGATGCCCGGTCGCCTACGGATCGGTGAGCCACCAGTTGCAATCACGCTTCTTGCTATGATCGCTTAAATTTTTGGGGGGTGCTTAGGTCAAGGAGCTGGGTTGCCGAAGAAGGAGAGATCTTCCGCAAAGGCAATAAGCTGTTAGGTCCGGAGGAAATGGAAGGCGAATACGCCGGAGAAGAATTGCGGATCGAGGTGCGCGCTTCCCATTTCAACTAGATTTGAACAAATCACCCACGTTGCGGCGGCGTCGAAAGTTATTGGAAGCACAGGTAGAACGACCTCCTCCGCGTGCTATCCTGGACGATCTCTCGCTCGCACTGGATGTACCACAAGTTGCCAACGCGAGCACCCCAGTTCAAGAAGAGCCGCCAAAGCCCCTCCCCCCACCATACGTCTCTCGTCGATCTTCGCCTGCCGCCACCACGCCACCGATCCAGCTGCCGGAAAACAGCGCAGTGGAAAGTCCAACCTCCTCTACATCGCCCTCGCCTTTGTCACCACTCGGACGACCACACATCTCTCGAAGGCGGGAGTCTGGCTCGTCGTTCGAACCTCGATGATGAGGCGAGGGCGTCGTAGTTATTATTTCGCGGCTGTCCCAATCATTACATCGAAAATCCAGCACACCTAGTTTCTATACCCTAAGTAATTGCTACCTATCCTAGAGCTGCACTCTACCACGTATATCGATTGTACTCTGGGAATGCAACGCTCAGGCTGATATTTTTGCGAAGCGCCTAATTTTTCACCTTTCTTTTTTTGGCTTTCTCTTTACACGTGGCGTCTACTACTCTCACTCACAGCTGGATTATTTCTTGATAGTGTTCAGGACTCTTTTGACGCGGGCCTTAGTCAGGTGGGCTGTATCAACGAATGTTCGCGCGTCAACGATGCTGGGCCGTGGGAATGCGACCCCTCCCGTGATAAACACGACCAAATATTAGTCAGGTTCCCTTTTTCGGTGGAAGAGCTACTAAATGGAGCCATCGCCCCATCGCGTCGCTGTTCGTTGTGATCATGATGCTGCTCACCGGCACACAGGTTCCGGGACTCACGAGTCCATTATTAGGTCCATGCGAACCAGCTTCAGATTTATTTATTCCGAATTGTACAATTGTGTCTCATGTGCTACGGCAGGATGAGTAAAATAGTTTGATCGTACAACTCAGGGCTATAGAGTGCGCAACCAGTACTATGGATCTTTCTCATGGGTAAAGGACTCCAGGACTTTTGTATTAAACTCTCTCCTCGTCTTCACCATGGTCACAGGGTGATCAGAGTCCTGGCGAACAGCGACGAACTTGTCGACAGACAACACTTCACGTTGTTGGTCCAGTAAACAAAGCGAGTCGAGGGCTGGCAACATTTCGGTGACCATCACTCCGGCGATATCTTCGAGTGCACGGGAAACATGCCCTGCGATGTGCCCAGATACAAGTAGCATTCGCACGGAGGAGAATGGTCGGAGGAGTTGCAGCCATTCGATATCGTCCATAACCTCCGGTTCGGGTTCGGATGTCCTGGAATCAATGATCAAATGAACCACGTCGAAGAGTGTGGGAGAAATCCAGCCGAGCACATGAGTCATGTGCGAAATTTGCCAATCCGTCCCTTGGCACATAACGCTAACAGAAATACCACGGCCGGGACCATCAATGTGGCATTGGACGGCAGGGTGGTGAAGCTCCAATTCGCAACGCCTAGTCTGAGTTTGCTTGAGATTTCCTGTGCGAACAATGAACCTGGAGAGGTGGGGTACTTCAAAGTCAACGACTTGATTTGAAAAAGTTACGGTGAACCGGTCGAGTCGAGGGGCGTCAATTCGTGCCACAAAGTCCTCCAAATACTCGCAAACACCGGAGAATTCAAAGAGAGTGAGAGCGGGAAGGACAGTTCGTGTTACGGGAGGCAGGTGCATTCGATCAGGGCGGGGGGTAGCAAGTCGGAATCCAAGGCGAAAGATTTGGAGCCTGGGCAACGCGGCCAAGCGTGCGGCCATCGTCTCAGGTGAAATGTAACCAGTTGGGGGTATCTTGTGAAGATCGAGACTGACAAGGTCACTGGTGGACAAGAGAAGTGTTGGTAATGCTGGAAACGGAACGCCAGTTAAGTCAATTTCCTCTAAACGTGGTCCAGATCCTCCTAAGAATTCACTGGGAATGACCGGCACATTTGTATCCCTCGTGGAAATTGATAAATGTCCCAGCACCGGAAATGGCTTCTGCATCACCGTTGCTAACTTTCCTAACTGCGATCTCGTTACGTTAAGCTTGACGTGACATACACGATCGGGGTGCTCGAGTGCAGCAACAGTATTGTCTTCATCCTCAGGCGTAATGCTCCCAAAATGGCCATATCGCACAACGATAGGGATGGCAGGCCAGATGCCCAGATTTTTCCTGACAGGAGTTCCATCTTTGCAGAGAATTTCGAGATTGAGACGGCGTGGGGATGCAAATGTGATTTGTCGCCATCTTCGGCATATGTGCACCAGTAAGTGCCATTCCCAGACAAGTGGAAGAGGGAATTGGTCGTAGTTCTCTCGAAAGAGGTCAAATATTTCAAGCAAAACATTGTCTGGGAGTGTGTTGATCGTCGTTGCATTTCTGTAACCCTCACCTATGGCACAAGTCAGGACTCACTGTAATCGCCACGAGGGTGCTCGAGGACACACCTCGAGCCATTATGATCTCTCGTTTCTTATAATGCCCTTGAGCAGTCTTCGGCCCATTGTGAGGGCCATGCGAGTGAGTACAAGGAGACGGATCACCCGACGAGGGGAACGAATGAACGCTAATGGAAGATTGGCAGTGAGTACTCAGTCAATTGGACGGGCAGAATGGTAAATGAAGGCGCTGGACAAACCTGGAAGAGCCAGCTAACAGGAGTGGTTCAGTAACACTCGGCAAGGAGACCGGAGAGCGGCTGATTGGAGTTTAGCGACGGGAATTCAGGAGAGCGAAGGTATTGGGCAAACCTCTGGGTACCCATTGATGATGCAGATGATGAACTAAGCTCGATGGACGAAGCGGCCATTCTCATGCTGGTACAGTACTGGCCCTACGAGTCATAACCAGTTGGGGGAACGCAGTGGGAACAAGCGCCTCGTTCCCTGGGAATCGGAGGATGTCGCTATAGCACAAGCACCGCCACACTAGGGATGTGATTCGAACGATGATTCGATGACATATCGTTGCTGGCGAAGGTGGAATGCAGATGATAGCACCTCGTCACAGTGCACAGTCGAAAAAGCAATATAGTATCTTACACTCGCTGAGCATGTCACGGTGTCAAGCATCAGATAATAACTAGCTAGGTCCCGTTTTATAATAACTTTAAAAGAGCCGAGAATTCGTAACAAACATCCCCTCCGGGTCCATTTCACTGGCAATAACTTGAACGTGCCACTCAGGGGTATCGAGCATGGTACCGAGGATTTTACCCCCACACATCACAATACAGTCGCAGGAGAAAAGGCCATGTATTACCACGGGACGGGACGCGTACTGAGTCCATACATCATCCAGATACACATAATATCAACTATCTTCGTGTTACTTGTTAGTTCATACACATATGACGGCAACAACGCCAATCGGGGATCCGAGTAGGTTGCATAAAGCGATCACTTTGATAACATCATCTATGTTGATAACGATCAGTGAGGAACCGCGCAAAACAAAACGCAAGCAGTTAGCACCTTGACGAACTCTGGATTGCAATTCCGAATAAAGTGTCGTTTAGGATTGGTGAGCGAGAAAGAGCAGAACGAATCACACACCATCATAATTGATTTGGCCGTCCCCGTCAACGTCGGCCTCACGGATCATCTCGTCGACCTCTTTGTCTGTAAGCTTCTCCCCTATACGCAAAAAGTTATGACCAAACCGAGACGACGTGGATTTGTTAGTAGCAACGCACCGAGACTGGTCATGACATGTCGCAGCTCAGCCGCCGAGATGTAGCCGTTCCCGTCCTTGTCGAACACTTTGAACGCCTCCTTGATCTCTTCCTCCGAGTCTGTGTCGCGCATCTTGCGCGCCATCATGGTGAGAAACTCGGGAAAGTCGATCGTGCCATTCCCGTCCGCGTCCACCTCGTTGATCATGTCTTGTAGCTCTGCTTCAGTCGGGTTCTGGCCTAGTGAACGCATGACGGTCCCGAGCTCAGTGGTGGTAATCGTGCCGTCGCCATCTGCACATCGGTTGTAGATCGTGAACCATTTACTGCGCGAGAAAAATGCGAACCCTTATCAAAAAGCGAGAACGCCTCCTTGAACTCTGCACAGGGTGAGCCGTCGATACTCGTAGACAAAGGGGGCCATACCGGAGATTTGCTCTGTTTTGAAAGACAAAATCGGGTTTACTAGACGAAAGGTATTAAAAAGATATGTACACACCTTCAGACTATCGTCGCAAGGTGATATGAAGTGATGAACCGGTCACAAGGTACAGCAGACCAGACCCGAGTGCAGAACTCACTAATTGGTCAGCCATTTCTTTTCAGAGATCTGAACAAAGAAGAGGTGGTCAGAAAAATATATTTTAACCTGTAAAAGATACATGCGTTGTGGAGGATTGTAGAGGCGGGTGTGAATGGTAGAAAGGAGGAGATAGCCTGTTTATATGCATCACGGCGATCGCCGAGACTAGCCCCCGCGTCATAATAGACCAGTCAATTACGATACGATACGAATGTAAAGTCTTGTGTACATCGTCTACCAGTCCTCCTCCTCTTCATCGTCGTCGTCGTCACTGTCTCCCAATTTCTTGTTCCGCTGCATTAGCGCTGCTGCGAGCGCTGCGGTTAAATCACCACCTGCTGCGCCTCCCCCGCTACTTTCCGAACTCGTTGCCAGAGCGGCCGGTGAAGGTGACGGCGGAGGCCCGTCTGTCTTGCGAAGAGAGTGTACGCCCTTGCCCTGGATAGAGGCCAAAAGATCCGCACGACCAGGTGGCGACGACGTGGGTACACTAGCTTTGGCACTTCCCCCAGGCGGAGGTGGCGGTGGAGGTGGAGGTGGTACACCACCACCTTGAGGTGGGGGTGGCGGAGGAGGCGGCGGCGGCGGCGGCGGAGGTGGAGGTGGAGGTTCAGAGCTATTCTGTGGGGGTGCGGGCGGAGGGGCAGGTCTCCCGGGAGGCGGCGGCGGTGGCGGTGGCGGCGGCGGAGGGGCAGGTACAACCGGTCGACCAACGGGAGGAGGGGGAGGGGGAGGCGGTGCAGGCGGTGCAACTGAAGTAGGGCGCGAAGGTGGTGCGGGAGGTGCGGGAGGCGGGGCTGCTGGAGCGCGTGAGGGTGGTGCACGTGGAGGCGGCTGAGGTGCAACTGGCGTGGGTGCAGTGTTTGCAGGAGATGGAGGAGCACGTGGGGGAGGGGTACCACGAGACGGCGGAGGCGGAGGCGCAGCAGTTGTTGAAGAGGTGGAATTCTGTTGCGCATGCAGCGCTCGCCTCGGCGCGGGCGGAGGCGGAGGCTTCTTCCTCGGTCCCCCAGCTGCGGCGTCACTCTTCTGGGCGTCACGCACGAAACTTTTGATGAAGTCCATGTTTTCTGCGATGACAGCCTCATCGATGCCATGGGATCGAAGGTCACCGAGGAAAGCCATCCAGGACGGGTCTACACCGGAAGATGTGAAGCCTTTCTCCGCATCGTAGCCCATATGAGCGACGTGCACGAAAGATCCCACGGTCGGGGCAGATATACGAGATTTGTCAATTGAGCCTCCTTTCGCTATGCTCTTCTTCTTTGCGGGTGCTGCTGCAGCCTTTGCCTTTGCTGCGGGACGGGTATCAGTAGGCGTGGCCACAATCCGGCGAAGGACGTACGTTTGATTTCTTTGCGATTGGATACCTGCTTATAAAAGTTCCTCGCGTCACCCTCAGCCGGGAAGACGATTCCAATCATGCAATCCTACCCCATGGGTATCAGTCAACATCATAGTGGTGGTGGCATTTTAGTACGCACATCGCCCGCAAAGGAGTGGAAGAATGGGCGGTCCTGATAATACTCGAATCCTTTGTAGACCTCGTGCTCCCAAATCACACCACGATTGCCTATAAGGTCGACAAGGTTAAGGAAATGAGCACCTCTGGCGCGGTCTGCGACGAGTACAAGGGCGCCTTGTAAACCACCATATGACCACGAGGAGGGATCAGGATGGGCAAAATATATGCGTGCGAGCGAAGCAGCTAAAATCTTAGTTGGGGGCGGGACGATGAGTTTAACGTGTGTTTTCTCGTTGGCGGATAAAGAGGATGAGGAGGGCATCGTGTACAATGTTTCTAGTAGACTGCGCTTCGTCTCACCCAGGACTTGACTGACCTTAACCCTACTCCGAGCGACGTCTATATCAGGACCTCTGTACGGGGTTAAGTCTACAGTTGCAGATCTCCAGGAATAGGATAACATTTCCATAAATAGAGAGGGACTCCGTGATATATTGTGACGGTAACGCGTAACGTGTGACACGCAGGGCCGCGTCCAAGTTAGGAAAGCGCTCGCGATGATGTACGCGCAAGCACCTTCTCCAACTCTGCATTTGCCTTCCACGACCATTGCCGCGTCGTCACACTCACTTCTCCAAAATGGTGCTCATTTCTGATGACAGGGCTGCCTTTTGTATGGCTGATTCATTTACATGCAGTCTATCATGGAACACAATGGCGGCTCGGTCGTCGCGATGGCCGGTAAAGACTGCGTCGCCATCGCCAGTGACTTGCGCCTCGGTGCGGGTGCAATGACCGTAGCCATGAATTTTGAAAAGGTGAGCCATAGTCTGTCATCGTTATCGGATTTCTCTGAGGTGCGTGCGTACCTGCCTAGATCTTTCCCGTCACAGACAGGATATACTTGGGACTCACGGGTCTTGCTACGGACATCACAACTCTGTGAGTAGATTCGCTACTATCCGCCGTCGAGTATAATATTAATGGTCCAAATACCTAGCCGCGATCGGTTCCGGTATCTCGTGAACATGTTCACAATCAAAGAATCCCGCACCATCGAGCCCTCCACGTTTGCGCACCTCGTCTCTAGCACACTCTACTCGCGGCGCTTTGGGCCGTACTTTACTGAGCCAGTGATTGCTGGGTTAGAGCGCACACCCTCGGGTGGCCTCAAGCCATATATTGCTGGTGCAGATCTCATCGGCTGCTTGAACTTTGCAGAGGACTTTATTGTGGCAGGGACTGCGTCTGATAAGCTGTTTGGTGTTGCAGAAGGATTATGGGAGCCAAACCTCGGCCCCGAAGATCTTTTTGAGACAATAAGCCAAACACTACTCAATTCTGTTGACCGAGATGCATACTCTGGTTGGGGAGCTATTGTATATGTAATGTAAGCCATTGAGACTTTCTGTCTTTCACCCTTCTTATGTCTACCATAGTACCCCGGAGAAGGTCATCACGCGCACATTGAAGGGCAGGATGGATTAGTTGATCATCCTCAACGTTCAGGCTTTTCTTGGAAGATAGCATAGTGTGATTACGTTTAGAAAAAGAAGCAATGTACATTTCGCGATCAACGTGTGGAAACTGCCACGGCGACGAGAGTCGCTTTCGGTGATAGTAGTTCAAGATCTTGCGTAGGTGCAGCGTTTACTTTGGCGAGTAGCGATGTTACGATGGGCAACGTAGCTGACGCGCATGGGTCAAGTGCTTGGGCTACTTCGTTGCAGGGCCGATAGAAATACTGGGGGTTTGGCGGGTGGATAATGTCCCAATGCTTCTTCGACGTGGTCATAGAGAGCGGCTCGACCGTGCTCTGTTCTTGGACGTGATCAGCAACCTCTTTCGCAAAAAATGGGGGCACGGAAAAGGCGCTGACATACTGCAGAGATTGGTGATTGGAATAACGGACCAAACGAGCGTGCCCACGGCAATGGAAGTGCATGAGACCCAGACAGTATGTGGCTGCGATGCACCAGAAAACAGGACCATGCTCACGAGCAGACATAGGCCCCCTCCCCCCAACGACACGACGGGTACCCGCCCGATGCCCTCCACGTTGATGTTCGGTAGGACCCCCCGCAACCACTTGCGAAATGGGTGGACACTCCTTTTCCCTCGAGAGGCAGGGCACGAATGGTAGCTCAAGGTTTCGGCGGCATAGCGCTCCTGTTGTTCACCCATCTCGTGACGGACGCCGATCTGTCCTGCAAGGCACAATGGGACGCGTTGGCTGCGCCGGATGGTCTGCTGGAGCAGCAGCGCGCGCACGACGCTCGCGCTAGTGCCAATGAGATCGAGCGTGAGGCCGACAAAGCCGAACCAGTTCGTCGCTTTACCCAGGGCGTTGGAGTTGGAGTTGTATGTGACGGAGATCAGCTGTGCTTGGACACCTGCGATGAACGCACCCTGAGCAGGAGATGAGTTGTGAGGCGCGGGACCCAATTGTATACGCACGACCGCGATGAGGGCATTAATAGTGTCGAGAAGTGTCTTATTGCCCTCCGTCTCTTTTTGCAGATGCTTAATTGGGGTTTTCACTTCAGGTTCATTAAGGAAAACAGGAGCCGGGCTGAGTGAAGGTTCGGGATGCATGCACATGCGGTGCACAGGAAGGGGGTGACTCAAACGAGCCCTGCTCTGTGAATACTCTATATGGTGGTGCATTAGCAACGCACTACGCCCCGAAGTGAGATCTCGCACCAGAAATCCAAGGGCTCCCTAAATCTCCCTGCGAGGGCTGAGAGTGTGGCTGTGTAGACGAATGATATCGGAGAGTCGGCACCCGAGCCTTTCGCCTCGCATAGCTTGAAGAAGAGATATAACCACATTCGAGCGCATGTTCATCCATAGAAGAAGAAAGTGAGTAGGGGGTTAAGACGACAGAGCGAGAGGGTACCACGCTCCAATTGTGTTTCGCTCTTCCGGACGTTTTCTTTTAATATAAGCTGAACCCACCTTGATGGCTGTTCGACTGAGGTCATGAAGAGTAAGTGGTAACGTGAACATAAAAAAAACACCCTGGCAAAGCCACCTCTGGAATGATAGTTGCCGAAACCTTCGGGTCACTGAGACAGACAGAGCGACCGGCTGATGGCACAGTTAGTGAGATATATGCCGAAACTTTGCGCACTAAACAAGCCGAGGGAGACTGGACCTCAGATCTTAAGAGACAGCAGTCAGTTGAGATACCGAAACTTTTCGGTCATTAGAACAGACAGAGCGATGAACCAGACCTCGGGGTCTTAAGAGACAACATAGTTGGTTGGGATAGACGCCAAAACCGGTCACTAAAACAAACAGCGCGATTGATGTGGCAAAAAAGGGGAGCCAGTTATAGTTATTATAAAGACCTTTAAATGGCTACAGCGCGTTTATAAACGGAATATAAACACCTTATAATCATTTAAGTATCATTTATAATTTATAATAATCATAACTGGTTTCCGGCATCTCAACTTTCGGTCTTCAAAGCAGTCAGCGATCGACTGGGCCTCGGGGCCCAAGAGACGGGACAGTTGGTCAAGATAGACACCGAAACTTTCGGTCACTAAAACAAACAGAGCGATCGACTGGGCTTCAGAGTCTAGAGACAACACAGTCGGTTGAAATGCCGAAACTTTTCGGCCACAAAAAAACAAGGCGATCGACCGGGTCCTAAGAGATCAAGTAAGAGACAGCACAAAGTAGACCCCAGGCTTGAGATAAACGAGGGCAGTGTTCGTAAGAGGCTCAGGTATCATGATGGTGGATGGCTTGTAGCCTAAGGGTGGTACCCATGAATATAACCATCAACTCGGAGATCCCAAGTCCTTGGAAAGAGCTTGTACATAGGCTGGACGATCTGACGGGGTCACTGGGTGGGGCCTGGGGCGGGGCACCCAAATTGTGGCGGCGTCCGGAACTATATTCCATATTTGACAAATCCTGGGCAACAGAAATGAGTGGGATGTGCAGCAAGTCTTGACGTGAAAGAGGTGATCTCGCGTTGGTGTGAGCGGTGACAGCTTCACCCTGCAATATCGACAGCAATCTCCAAAGTCTGGATGGGCGCGCGTAGAAGCAGTGGGCTTCTCGTCAAGCCAATGCAATGCGGAACAATGAGGGCTGCTCAATGCTGTTGACTGAGACGCATGCTCTGGGGGAGCTATTGTACATTTAGTGTAAGTTGTTGAAATACTGTCCCTCATCGTGATTACATTTAGCAAAAGGAGTACATTTCGCGATCGACGCAAGGACACTGGCATGGTGACGACAGCCACTTTCAGTGACAACAGTGCAAGACCTCGCACAGGCGCGACATTCACTTTCGTCGGTGGTGTAGTGAAACAACGTAACATAACGCACATGGGTCAAGTGTTTGAGTTGCTTCCCTGCGGGGCTGGATACACGGGGGGTTTGACGGGTGGACAATGCTCCAATGTTTCTTCGACATGATCGTAAAGAGCAGCTCGGCTGCGCTCTGCTCTTGCAAGCGATCAGTAACCTTTGTCACACAAAATGGAAGCATAGAAAAACGCTAACGTACTGCGGGGATTGGTCGTTGGAATAATAGACCAGACGAACGTGCCCACAGCAATAGAAGCACATGAGATCCAGACAGCATGCGGCTGTGATGCACCAGCAAACAAAACCACGCTCACGAGCAGGCATAGGCCCCCTCCTCCCAATGACACGATGGGCACCCGCCCGATACCCTCCACGTTGACGTGCGGCAGGATCCACCACATCCACTCATGAAACGGGTGGGCACCCCTTTTCCCTCGAGGGGGACCGCGCGAATAGTGGCCCAAGGCGTCAGGATCGACCACCGCCGTCGCCGTTTGGGCTCCACCCTCGGCGGGAGCGGCGGTCTGCACTCCAAACCTGCCGTCCTCAGCGAAAATGGCCATGATGCGGGAGATGGCGCGCATCGAATCGGTGAGGGACGCGCGCGAACGCGGGTCGACGGACGCCGTGTCGGCGGTACGACGCTGGCGTTCCTGCTGCTCGCGTATCTCGTGACGGGCACCGTCGATCTGTCCTGCGAGGCGCACGGCGAGGCGGTGGCTGCGTCTGATGGCTTGCTGGAGCAGCAGGGCACGCACGACACCTCCACCCGTGCCTATGAGGTCGAGCGTGAGGCCGACGAAACCGAACCAGTTCGTCGCTTTGCCCAGGGCGTTGGAGTTGGAGTTGTACGTGACAGAGATCAACTGCGCTTGGACACCTGCGATGAACGCGCCCTAGACACGAGACGAGTTGTGAGCTGTCGGGGGGAGCAGGACCTAATTGTATGAATGATGACGCACGACGGCGATAAGGGCGTTAATAGTATCGAGAAGTGTCTTGTTGCCATCCGTCTCTTTTTGCAGATGCTTGATTGGAGTTTTCGCTTCGAGCTCGTTAAAGAAATGGGTAATAGCGGCAAGCTGATCGGTAGAGGGTTGGCGTAAGGAGTGATCGAAGCCAGGTTTGCCATGCTTGCCATGAGGACTCATGTCAGTACTCACCAAATGCAAAGCGCCAGGAACAGATGGCCACGCGCAGTATGTGAATGTCTACCTAGTATGTACGCACTAAGTAATTCGATGTAATATACAAGTGTTTGCTGTGTCCGCCGCTGTGGGCTATAAAGTGAGAATACATACACAACCAAATCGCGTCAATGTGCACGGACTCCATCTCGTGCCAAACGCGCGGGAATAAACACCGGGCGCACAGCCCACTATGCACTGCGCATTACTTCTGGACGTGAACACGACACCCATGCGTACCACATCATCGTCTGCAACTGCAGTACGTCCTCCTTCCACATCCGCTCTAGGTTTTGCGCACGGAACTCTTCTGTCAAACGCGCACATCGCTCGATGTTCTCTGGGCTCACAAAATCCATCGCGACCTTGATACAGTCAGATAGATTGCAAACCTATTGGCACGAGTCGTTGTCAGCGAGGAGTCCCTGGTAGAATAGATGGTACATACCTGGTGTGCGCACCCAGCTGGGATAAATACCGCCTCCCCCTGCCTTTGTAACACACGATGACTTCTGACGCCAGTCTTCGTGTACAGCTCCACGCGCAGCCGTTCGTCAAGGTAGAATTGCTGTGAGTGAATCGGGTCGAGGCCGTTTGCTAGCTTGAATCGCTCGCTCAGAAATTGTCTGATCGCTGGCGCGTCCTCTGCACGGTAAAGATCCCACCGTGCACCGCCGGAAGAACCATCGGCACACGGTTCCGCATGCACCATCACGTTCACTGCATCCGCCATATCCATGTGAAGTCGTGTAGAACCTTTGGAGCCTTCGGCGTCCTGTGTGGCAAACGCATTGTACATCTTTGGACCTAGTTACTCCCAATATTAGATCCTGCATCCATTACGAGGGTGTGTAGAAGCGTACCAAGATCTGGTGCGACAGCTTTCGACGGAAAGTGAGATGCAATGTTAAGCACGCCGTCGCGGCGACAATAGCTCGGAATCGGCACAGCGCGAGCAAAATCATCGTACAGCTCCGGGAATTCGGTCTTGAAATCAGTTGACGATGGCCAATCCTTGAGTTTCCAGACGCGGGAATCGACCCGCTCATTGTATTTTCCGAAAAGGGCAAAGAACCAACCAACAGTAACATCTCGTTTTGCCTCTGTGACGCAATCCACGATGGTACAGCTATGATCGCCATATTTCTCGATGAAGTAGTCCGGTGTCCATTTTATGTGGAATTTTTCAAGGACTCCCTTGACAACCAGTGGGTGACCCTCGGCCCAGATATTTCGAAATATTTCTTCTGTGAGTGTCGAGTCGCTGAATGATACTGTTAGGTAATATGGAATGGGATCCTCTGAATTGAAGGGCTTTGTGGACAAAGCTGGCGATTTCGATTTAGGTATCTGAGTATCGCGAGACAACTCAGATGCGGAAGTCGATGGTGATATGGGAAGGAGAGGACTAGACACAGGCTCTGAAGTGGATGATGTTGTTGTAACGTCGATGTCATGAGGTGTGGTCTCCGTTTTTACAAAAGGTATGACGTTGCTAACCGATGGCTTAGGAGCAGGCGGTGGCTGTGTGCTTTGGTCGGGTGCCGAAGGTTCCGGTGTTGGTGGTGACGATGCCAACAACTTTACCTCTGGAGGTGGTGGTAACGGTCGCCCGGTATCAGGAAGATGAGGGAGTGCGGCGACAACGGCAGCAAGTAGGTCGAGGTTTGCCAATGAATTGCCGGCGCCAAGCGGTGCAGGGTAACGTAACTCAGGGATCGTTGTCGCAGGGGACCGCTCCCTTGAGGTATCCGTGTGCTTCTCGTCGCTCAGGATAGCGCTCATCTCTAGGACGGCTGTTCGGAGTTCCTGCTCTGCAAAACGCGAAATAGGAAAGAATTGTTGATGGGTGTGGCTCTCGCGGGGGACGCATGCGATGAGACGTTTCTCTGGATCACGCCGATCCTTGGGGGCGGTCGCGGGAGTGATGCTCGGGGGTATTGAGGACAATTTTCTGTAGCATTCAGCGCACGCTTCACGCCCACATAAACGGCACATCCACGACAAGGAGAAGAGAGATGTCAGGCATGTGTCTGTCGTACTTGGTCGGCGGCGTGTTTAAACAGAGACGATGAGCTACTTACCGCAAGTTGCACGGACATCGACCTCGCGAGGCCGGCAGATGATGCCCTCCTGCTCTAAATGCTCAACCTCCTTCTGAAGTATCGGAAGGAGTCCCGCGGCAATCGCCCGCTTTTGTACGCGGTCAGCGATACGGCGAGAAAGGCGGCGCCTACATAAGACGCACCTTAATTGTACTGACATGCGCTTTCTGCAGGTCAGTGTTCCATGATTGAGGAAACTCAACCCGTTCAAGCGTCGTAGCAGATTTGCTTTTAAATCCGATGCCGCGGCACGCACCGGCGGCATCGCGTAGGATGAAGCGAACGTCGCGAAACCGACAGGTGTCCATCCCGTTGCGACGTGAACACGACGTACATCTCGAGAGCTTCGCATCTTTATAGGCCGTGGCGAGACAGAATTTTTCTTGTAGTTGAACCAACAGGCCTTGCTCTGAGTACGCTGCGGATGGTGTGTCAGACCGCCACAAGGGCGAGCGATGTCGTATATACTGACCGGGTGATGGAGAGTCTGTCGAGTCTGATTTCATGCGCTTTGAGGAAGATGCCTCTCCAGCATCCAGAGCGGCGGAGCGCGCGCGCTTCTTTCCTTTGCTTTTGGACGTAGGCATCGTTGAGGGAAGGGTTCGAGCCTGAGAGTGCGTTACGGGTTACGGAAGTCGAAGCGGCGCCAGACAAGACTGGCCCCTGCTTACTCGCTCGACGGCCCGTGCTCCCGATCTTGCAGTCCACTGACACCGTCGTACCCATGGCCAGTACTCTAACAGAATATCTTAGTTCGCAACAAGAGCTCGAGGAGGAAGCTGCCAGGGCACTTCCCTACGAGTTCTCCCATTGTACTTACCCTCGTGGCTACATCCGCCAAGCCGTCTACCTCTGTATCACTTGCGCTTCACAGCGCGGCATCTGCTCGTCCTGTTCCATCGCCTGTCACACGGACCACGAACAACTTGAGTTATTCCCAAAACGCAATTTTCGCTGCGACTGCCCAACCGGCGCCCTGGCTCATCCGTGTTCGCTTCATAAGGAGCCTGAAGCCCCGAACGACGAAAATGCGTATGGCCAAAACTTCTGGAGAAAGTTCTGCCGTTGTGGGAGACCGTACGATGCAAAATCGGAACGGGAGACTATGATACAATGTCTCGCGTGTGAGGTGCGCTCAGCCAACTTTTCCACTAGGGATTTTACTGATAGACCCCTTAGGACTGGTATCACGAATCCTGTCTGAATTTACGCGCTCGTCCACCATCCCGCCATCCCTCCCAAGAGCCCTCCAACGGGGATGATGAGGTTGCAGAAGTAGAGCAAGATGACAGTCCTCGCTCAGAAGCTTCCTCTTCTGGACTCCCACCTCCCTTGATCACCGCCGAGGATTATGACACACTTGTCTGCAGATCTTGTGTCTCGAAGATACCTGTTTTGCAGGCCTGGGCTGGGACACCAGGAATTACCATGGTCGTACGTGAGGATCCGGATTCCTCGTGGAACGTTCTCGGCGCACTCCCGGAACATGATCCGGTCGTAGAACCAAGCCAAGAGGCGGAGAGCGATATTCCCACCGCAAGTGTCGAAGCATTGGACTCACAGAGGACACCCACTCCCACGCGGTCACTATCAGGAGATGATTCGTTGTCTTCCCCAAACACCGACGCCGCGCAAGGGAAAAAACGAACCCTGCCTACTCCGCCCCCTATCGTTGGCCCAAGCGCCAAACGTTCGCGTACATTTGGACCCTCCTCTCATTCCTCTCAAAAGCATTGCCAGGCACCGACTCCGAATTCTTTTGCCCAGGCGATTTTCGTTCAAGACGGCGCGCGGACACTTGGAGAGGGTGATATCTTTCTTTCAGGAGACTGGCGTGAGCGATGGTGTTTGTGTGACCTATGCCTGCCGCGTTTGCGAGAGCACCCGTATTTACTTAAAGAAGAAGAGACTTATGAGCCACCTGAAGACCCGGACTCCGGTAAGATTCAGTCAGTAGTGGATGTGGGAAAAATTGACTCTGATTTCGTAGGACTGTCATTGGAAGAGCTGGGACTCAGAGCCCTTGAGCGCATACCACGCGACCGTGCACTTGATGGCATTCGAGCTTTCAATAGTATGAGGTACGTTGGTGGCAATATTTGCCAACATATCTGGGTATGACTGTCCCCCAGAGATGACCTGAAGAACTATTTGCGGCCCTTCGCCCAGGAAGGTAGAGAAGTCGCAGAGGTGGATGTCCGCAGATTTTTCGAAGCCCGCGTGGAAGCCGCGCGTGCCGGACAGAAGTAATGTGGTATCCGTCATCCGTATGCTTTGTTCTTTTGAGGACTAAAGCTGGGTCCCCACCATTTCCATGGCCTTCTAGGTTGAGGGTAGGGCTGAATCATTACTGTTCTGTCTTCCGCTTCGACGCCGAACCGTCGTCAAAACTTACCCTTTTTAAATGCACCCTCTGGGAACGACCAGCCCTTATAGCGTGTCCGAGCTTCCGCTCCTGATATGTAGACTCTAAAGACAAAGAACCGGTCATGATAGAATCCCCAATGGACACCATTTGTGACTGGACGAAATATATGAAGAGCAAATGCGAACACGGATGGAAATTCCTGAGAGTGGTGTGATTAGATAAGATTGTCGTCGATGATAAGATCGATGTGATCACTTCACACAATCATCTTCCATCACGGGTGCCGAGTCTGAGAACATCAGCGCATATTCATCAGAGTGTGCCCTCTAGCAAGTTTCTTGTCATATAGCGACGAGATCCCGAGCCCAAGAGTGCGCATCTCCTGGTCAATCACAGCAAAACTTTCAAGCTCCACTAGGACTCGCTCTTAGTTTTGTGCTTTCCTACACATATCCTCCGACCACAAAGTACCATGTCTACACCATCAGCGTTGACCTCCGAGGGTCCCGATCCCATATTGCTAACACTCTTTGCCAATCGGTTTATGAGTGTTGCTGAAGCTATGGGGCGCTCACTGCAGCAAACATCTATTAGCACGAACATCAAAGAACGGCTGGATTTTTCGTGCGCCTTGTTTGCTCCAGACGGCGATCTCGTTGCCAATGCCCCATTCATTCCAATACATCTGGGGTCGATGAGCTTGTACGTCTAACTCTCTTCTGCATGCATTCTCATCTCAACACGAAGCCGATAGTGCCGTTAAGTATCAAATGAAACTCCACGGTGACGACCTCAAGGAAGGGGACGTCCTGATGACCAATTCGCCACATGCAGGAGGATCGCAAGTCCCCTCCAGTTTTCTCCTTGTTCTACTATCAATGACTGGTCTTTGGTAGACATCTTCCAGACATCACCATAATCAGTCCCGTCTTTGATTCCGGAGTCCAGAAAAATCATCTTCTTTACCGCATCACGTGGCCACCATGCGGATATTGGTGGTATTTTACCCGGATCCATGCCCCCAACCTCTGTAAACATCTTCGAGGAGGGTGCCGAAATCGTTAGTTTCAAACTCGTGAAGGAGGGCGTGTTCGATAAAAAGGGACTATACGAATACATGGTGGACAAGCCCGCAAGGTATCCAGGAAGCTCAGGATGTCGGAATATTCGGGATGTGGAGAGCGACTTGAAGGCTGTAAGCCGAGATATATTATGGATTATTGAAAACATTGACTGTGTATCCAGCAAATTGCCGCCAACCACAAGGGCATCCAATTGATCCACCAGAGTATGTTTTTGTTTCTATACTGGGTGTATGTCAATTGAATGGGATCTCGTAGTCGTGGAAGACTATGGCCTGAAAACAGTTCAAGAATACATGTACCACATACGAAACAATGCGGAGAATTCTGTGCGTAGCCTCCTGCGCGAAGTCACCAGGAAGCTTGGGACCAACGTCTTGAACGCGGTCGACTATCTGGACGATGGCTCCCCTGCATGTCTTTCATTTTATATTTGGTGGCAGGAATTCTGACTCTTTGAATGGAAATGGCAGATCTGTCTTCGAGTCGAGATAGATGAAAGCAACGGCTCAGCCGTATTCGACTTTGACGGCACAGGATGTGAAGTTCGCGGGAACCTCAACTCACCTATTTCGGTCGTACACTCGGCCGTGATATATTGCATACGTGCCATGCTGGACGTTGACATCCCACTGAATGCGGGTTGCCTGGTCCCCTTAGATGGTGATTACTCCCCTCTACGTCATTATTCTCGTTGAGGTTTTGCGGCAGTCCGGATTCCCAGTGGAAGCCTTCTGGCACCGTCACGAACTGCAGCCGTTTGTGGTGGAAATGTGCTCACGTCACAGCGCATCGTAGACGTCGTGCTGCGGGCATTTAGTGCTTGCGCGGCTAGTCAGGGATGCACAAATAATCTCACCTTCGGTGCGGGCGGTAAGGATGGTGATGGTCGTACCGTTGCAGGATGGGGTTATTACGAAGTGCGTATCTGCCCCCCACACGTACTCCGTACAGATACTGACACCGGTCACGCAGACGATTGCCGGTGGTTCAGCAGCAGGCCCGAACTGGCATGGAACATCGGGAGTCCACACGCACATAACGAACACACGTATCGGTGACGTTGAGTTGCTTGAGCGACGATATCCCGTTCTGGTACACCGCTTTGGGCTGCGACAGGGCTCTTCTGGAGCTGGGAAATTTCGCGGAGGAGAGGGCGTGGTGCGGGAACTTGAGTTTTTGGAGCCATTGCAGGTCTCTATTCTGTCGGAGGTAACTGCTCTATTTTTAACTCGACATTGCAAATTCTTTACCACCCCGATAGCGGCGAACTCGCGCGCCATACGGCCTTGAAGGTGGTGCACCAGGGGGACTCGGGCGTAACACCTGGATCAAGCAAGGACGTGAGGAGGATGGAGACGCTTCCGATGTAACCAAGACACGAGAAATCAACGTCGGTGGGAAAGCTACGATCCGCATGGGCAAAGGGGATTACCTGCGCATAGAGACACCAGGTGGAGGTGGATGGGGTGTCCCTGGTGAGAAAGAGGAATTCCAAGGAGACGAGTCAGAGCCTGTCAAGAGGTGGACAGCCCGAGGGAGTGTCGCTGAGCGGGAGGCAGCACAGGCAGGGTTCTGAGTGTATCACGTGATGTTGGATTAGACGCGTCGTCGCGGTCGCGTTGGGCAAGTTGATGCGACAATCGCCATTGCCAGTGGGCAATCATCGCGGACAGTTCTGATATGTCATCGCAGCCTACAATTACTTCTCTTCTTAACTCTCTACACACCCACCTCCAGACACAGACTCAGCTTCTACCCACACTCCATGCTCAGCTTGGTCTTCCTCCTACTGCCCTCGCAGACGAGCTGGCCTCTTTGCAGAAAGCTCTCACACGCTGCGTAGAAGATCAGATCAGCTCTAGAAGGAAGCAGGTGCACGAGTTGGAAGAACGTTGCGAAAACCTAGAGTCAGAATGCCATAGCTATAGCGTCGCTCTCGGCTCTTCAGCAAAGGGCTTGGACATCACCGCTTCAGAACTGTACAGGGAGCCTGTCCTCCCTAGAAGATATGATCAACTCGCAGAACTTCAAGAGAAACTACGGCAAGTAAGTTAAGCGAGCTCTTGCTGATCTCACTACGCTGGCTGACATCGACACAGCTATATCACACCAAGCTCGAGCAGCTAATCGCACTCACCACTCGCCTCGTCTCCATGTCCCGCGTCGTTGGAGATAATTTCTTCCCCGAGGATGTTCTCGACCAGTCAGTTGGTCGTAGCCCGGGCGTGCTCTACCAAGATGTCAGCCCAGAACGGTTCTCGAAGCTTGAGAAAGAGCTTGTACGAGGGAAGGGCGAAATTGTAGTTATATCCGATTCCTCTCTCCCCTCTCTACATACTGACATCCGCCAGTCCAAGCGGCTCAACCAGCTGTCAGTCATATTTATCCAGATTGACTGGCTCCACACCGAACTCGGCATCGTAGCACCTACGATCGAGGACCTTCCTCCATCGTCGTCCTCAATACCAAATTCGCTCGGTGTACCGTTAGCGTCCCGCCCTTCTTCCGCTATGGGATTCGGCATGGGATCACCTTACGACGTTTTTGCACCAACACCCACACCAGGTTCGCGATTACACCACCCATCGTTATTACCCGTGTCCGACCCTACCGAGAACGAAATCACATACCAGCGTATATTTGCACGTTTCGTTGCACAGCTCGACGAAGCAGACGACGAACTCGTTGCAGGCCGTTGTGCGGGTCTTGAAGGCGTCGAGCCAACCCCTGGTCTTGTCGCTTGGGCTGAGGCCACCCGCGGTACACTTGAGGACCTACAGCGTCGGCGCGAAGCGCATATTCAAGCTATGTATGATCAGTTGGAGGGATTGTGGCGTCGGCTGGGCGTTCCAGATACTGCCATGGACGGATTCGTCGACGCGCATCGCGGCAGCACAGAAGAAACAGTCCACGAGTATGAAGCAGAACTAGAACGCATGCTCGAATTGAAGCGCGAGCGCATGAGTGCGTTTGTGGAGAACGCGCGTGGCGAGATCGCTAAGCTCTGGGAGGAGCTCCTCATTGGCGACGAGGAACGTGCAGACTTTACACCCTACTTCGATGGTGCGCTTTCCTTTTCACTGTACGGAAAATCTTTTGCGATTTCGCCTCCCAGATGAACACACCGAGGAACTCCTGCTCATTCACGAAGAAGAGATCAGGCGGCTCAAGGAAGAGCGACGGACAAAAGCCCATCTTCTTCCGAGCATCCGCAAGTATTTCGATATCTGCGGAGAGGAGAAGGAACTTGCGAATTCAGCGTCGGATCAGAGCCGCCTCCTTGGGCGAGGTTCGCGAGACCCGGGTCGGCTCTTGCGAGAAGAAAAGATGCGCAAGCGCGTTCAGAAAGAGAAGCCAAGGGTGCGTGTTCTTTCACCGACGGGTAGATGGTGCGACAGCACTAACGAGCGAACGTAGCTCGAAAAGGACCTACTCGCCTCCATTACCGCATGGGAAGCAGAGGCAGGTCGTCCTTTCCTCGTACGCAGCGAGAGCATGCTGCAGATCCTGCTCGACGCCACCGGCGCCGGCGACAAGGAGAACCGCCGCGGGGGCACGAAATTGCGAGCGGGTTCCGTACCACCACGCGCCACGACACCCGGCTCTGCACCCGGGAAAGGTGGGGGCACGGTCACGCCAGCCGTGCGCCCAGCGTCGAGCATGGGCCGTTCGCAATCAGTGCCGAGCAAACGCCCACGACTCGCAGAGACGAACGTGCCTCAAGTGCCGTCGGGCTCGTTCGTACCGCGTTCCGCGAGCGGCGCTGCTGGCCAGCACCATCAAAGCAAGATCGCGATGCCCGTGCCCGTGCGCGCGTCCGTCCTCCCCGTACCCATACCCCGTGCCGTGTCCGCCACCGTTCCCAAACAGCACGCCGCGCTTGGCATTGGGCGCCCGCCGTCGAGGGAACCAATGGGCGCGAGCGCGAGCGCTGCTGCACAACCCCACTTTTCAGGCTCGTATCGTGCGCGGAGTGTCGGATCAGGACTTGGCACGTCTACGTCGAGGAACCCACAGGCGATCGCTATCAAGGCGAAGCGCGCGCGTAGGGAAAGCTTCCGCCCACGACCGAGCGGAGATTGGGCGCCAGCGCCGGCACCCAATGGGACGGTATGGCGGATTGAATGGAGACTGCAGTGAAGGAAGAGGACGAGGACCCATGATTTGACGAGCCTCTCCTTGCGCACTTTCGTATCTTATTCGGTTTCTCTTCTCTCTTTCTTTGGCGTGGCTATCCACGCACATTCACGATTATTATGGCAGTAGATTTATTCGGGTCGCACGTGTACGATAGTCTGAATGTGTTGTACTATGCATCCCCTTTGGAGTCGTGTCCACGCGCATAATACCAAATCACACGAAAGCGCTGATATTGATATGTCTATCTAATCCTAAACAACTAGAAGTCCGTTGCAATGTGCCGGCAGTGAATTATGTGAAACGTCAGTGTTCGATGGGGCGTTGCAGTTTAAAGTCTCGGAGTACGGGCCCGCCCAATACCATACTTGGCCTGTAAACAAGTGAGCAGGCACACAACGACAGTAACTAAATAGCGCTCACCATCTCATTTTCTCGTTTCTCGAAACCACACTTCTCATAGAACGCTGAGAAGGGCGACAAGAATCAGTGATACAGCTCGCCCTCACGACGAAGCACAATGAACGCACGCATATTAGCGTCACTGCAGTTAAGAATCGTCTTATAACAGCCCACGCCCTCGGAGATGTGCGTGAGAGCCTGGATTATGCGTAGACCCAGCTTTTTGCCCTGCATCTCCCGGGCAACGGCGATATCTTCGATGTGCCCGACGCGGCCCAGCCCACGTAAGAATTTGCGCTCGATAAAAACGCCACCCGAGCCGACGATCCGGTCGGTTTCCCGCGAGACGACGACGAGGATGTAATACGTTGCCGGGGTGTCGCGGAGGTCATGGAAACTGAGCTGTCCAACCGTCGGCGCCAACGTCTGGCGTCTGCGAAAGGACATTTAGCACGGCAAGGTGTCCCCGGTCATAATCTGTCGAAGCCAAGGGACGTATCTGCACGACAGGTGCGGCACCGGGTGAGAAAAAGAAGGGGGCGGGGATGACGTGGAAAAAAGAAGACGCACATGAAGGTCTGACGGCAACTCGTCCTTGACATGTTGTGGGATAAGCTCTTCGGGGAAAAGAAGGTCGAGAGCGGCATCGGGAGTGAAAGGCATGATTTCGTGGGTTGCGAGAGAGTGAGATGATGGCGAGAGGGTATGTATATGGTGTGTGTTTATATTTGCAGCACCGCCCTAGTCCACCGCCACTGATGACGGGATGTGGGAACGGGTATATCGCTCAAATCCGGCGAAACGAGAGTCAGAGAGAGTCGGGAGGGGACACACCGAGGCAGACAGACACAGGACACAGGAACAAAAGGGATATACAGTAGTACAAATCGGGCTGATGCCGGCATCCTGGTTACTGTACCACTCATGTCCCTCACCGCAACAGGCCTTCACTCTTACCACCCATCTTGATCCTTTACGCAACCGTGCGCTATACTCCTCTATCCTCGTCCCGTGGAGACGCTATGAACTTCTTCAAAACAAAGCAGCGTACCCCACCCGATCTCGTGCGTGGTCTGCGGGACAATATCCTCAAACTCGAGTCTGCCCCGCCGGGCGAGCCCCGAAAGAAGGTATGTTATCCTTCTATCCTAGATCGTAGAATACCCCGATATAGGCCTTTTAGGCTAGCGAAGAAGTCAGCAAGTACTTGCAACAGATCAAGGGCATGCTGTATGGCGATGGCGGTCTGCTTCTCCGTCTTCACCTCTCTTACCCTATTCGTTGACCTTTGCCTCAGAGCCCGTACCGGAACTCTTTGCGCAGCTCGCGCAGGAGACTTACAGCACGGACCTTGCTGCACCTACTCGTCGTCCACATCGCACGCTTTGACTTTGAGGCCAGGAAGGACGTCGTACAGATCTTCAACAATCTACTGCGGAGACAAATCGGCACACGTTGGCCAACGGTGGAATACATTTCCGGGAAACGTGAAGTGCTGTTTGCCGCCCTCGCCGGCTATGAGAATGAGGAGATCGCGCTCAACACGGGCATGATCCTCCGCGAAATGCTTCGCCACGAACCGCTTTGCAAGATCCTCTTATACTCCGAGCAGTACGTCTCACAGCGCCCCTTCTTTTCCTCGCTTGCTTGCTAATACCTCACAAGGTTTTACAATTACCCGAATTACATTGAATCAACGACGTTTGGCATTTCAACGGACGCATACACGAGCCTCAAAGAAACCCTCACCCGGCATAAACCGATGGTCGCGGAATACTTGGACAAAAATTACGACCGATTCTTCAATTCGTTCACGACGCTCATTCTATCCAGCAATTACGTAACGAAGCGCCAGTCACTGAAGCTACTTGGCGAGATTCTCCTAGACCGTGCCAATTTTAACGTCATGACTCGCTACATCGCAAACGACGCTAATCTCAAGATGATGATGAACCTCCTCCGTGACAAGAGCAAGAACATCCAATTTGAGGCGTTCCATGTATTCAAGGTATTTGTCGCAAATCCCAAGAAACCACCACAGATCGAGGCCATCCTCCGACGAAACAAGGAGAAACTCCTTACTTTCCTCAAGAACTTCCATAACGATAAGGACGGTAGGGTCCCCTCTTTGCGACTGTTCTCGTCAACCAACTGATGACTTGGTGTCCTCTTATAGACGAACAATTCACGGTACGCTCGCTCATTTCTGACTCATTCTTTTCTGACGAATCGTCTGGACGGGGCCTTTCAGGACGAGAAGCAGTTCCTCATTGTACAGATCCAGGGTCTTTGACCGCATAACTCGGTATTCCCGCCCTTGTTGGCACCCCTCCCCGATACACATTCTTGTTACCTTCATCCCCACCTACATGTGAATATTCACTCCTGTCGGACAACCTTTTCAATTGGATATAGTCCCGAGCTTGTATATATAGTCATTAATTGGCAGCATACGGCATTGAATGCAGATGTGTACGTAGGTTGTAGTCCTTATACATCGAGACATGTACCAATCGGGTCCGTGACCTTAATCGTCGTTTCATTGCAAAGGCTTGTTTAGGGATAACCCTCAGAGGCGCATCACACTGATCCTGACCTACGTCCCTACTCGTGGGGAATTGAGTCGGTACCTTTAGTGATATGAGAAGAAAATGAGCACACGTGCAAAATAGAGGTCTCATCGGTCTCATCTGTAGACCACGACTCGAAGAAACGCGCCGATTCCAATTGGACCCCCACCACATATGGAAATCCGATCAGGTGTCTCTGTTACTCGAGCAAGTTCCGCCTGCTCTACGTCCCACGACGCTGCGAAGTCCTTCCTTGTGCCTTGTACCACTCGATCAGTCGCACCATCAGTTCCAACCACTCCGCTTCGTCTCCACGCTTCACGGAGCCCAGCCACTTGCGCACCTCGTCTTCGCCGCGCGTCTCTACCTCAAACCACGCTCGATGGAGGCGCATCGTCTCTCTCGTCGCAAACTCGCGCCAGGGCTCGGTGAACCGCGTGCCACGGGGCGGAATACCGCCGCTCTCGCGCCCACGATCCTGGAGGATCGCGACGAGCTCGTCCTGATACCCGGCGCCTCCACCAGGATACACGATGCGGTGCCCGATGCGTGCCGGATTGTCGAGCGCGGCTTCCTGCGCGCGGAGGTCGGCGAGGAGCGCAGGGGTTGGCGGGAGGAGCGCGGGGTCGGCGAGGACGTGCGCGACGAGAAGGGCCTGCGCATAGTCGGATATACCGTTTTCGACCCAGGTGGGGAGGCCAATGAAGGCGAGGGCGCGTGCGGTGTGCGTTGGTGCAAGGGATAGAACGTGCCGGAAGAGCGGGCGGAGGTACCGCCCGTTGTTTGTGAGCGCGTCGCAGTCGTCCTGGGTCTGGGAGCGGCGCGGAGAGGGTGGTGTTGAGGATGGAAGGGAGGAAGGGGACACGTAGCTCGTAGCCCGTTGCGAGAATGACCGTGTCGATCTGAGGGAGCGAAGTGCCTGTCTTCGAGCACAGGTGCTTGGGGAGTGAAATGCGAGACGGCATCAACGCGTTCTACTCCTGGGATGTGTGGCAAGGGGAAGGGGAGGAATGGCAAGGAATCATTTTTTAAAGAAATGTATGTCTAAGGGCCAGCGGAAAAAGGGACGGTCGTCAGTCAGTCGGAGACCGACGAGCACGGGCGGCGGAGAAGGTACATGATGCGTACCGAATTGGCAAAACCAACAATTTGTTGTGCTATGTCGAGCCCGCTTCCGCCACCTCCGACTACAAGGATGTTGCGACCGCGGTACACTTCGGGTTCGCGATAAAAGACAGAGTGGAGTATATTTCGATTAGACACCGAAACTTCCCAAACTTGTTGTCCTTGAAAATCGGGTTCGTGAGGATAGTGATTGTGTCCAGTTGCGACAATGAGATGATCGAATTTAGCGTGAACAGTGCGATTGTGTGTACGATCCAATGCGGTGAGTTGCCAGTGACCGGAAACATCGTCACCGTGCCAGTCGGCTGCCAGAACTTCGTGGCGTAGGCGTATATACGAAGAAAGGTTCCAGCGCAAGATCATTGATGTGTGATACTGATGTACAACAGTATGATTGGGGAAGAGCGCTGTGCCGGGGGGGAATGGGAACCGAGGAATAGTCACTAGTAAAGCATCAATTTTTCAAGGTCGGTGGTAGAGGAGAGTGCGCTTAACTACTGGGATGAGGGGTATTGGTTCTGAGACGAGGATATAACGGCGACTCAGGGAGGTGTGGTGGATGTGGCGTATGTGGGTCGGGATACCTTTGGGGTGGGATTGAGCATTGCACGACAGTGGCATGGGGATGAGTTTGCCCACCAGATA
The DNA here is from genome assembly GCA_025766275.1 of Lactarius indigo. Lineage (NCBI taxonomy): Eukaryota > Fungi > Basidiomycota > Agaricomycetes > Russulales > Russulaceae > Lactarius > Lactarius indigo. Next base: position 475,672 of record JAFKAC010000007.1, read on the forward strand.
CCGCCAAGGTCATCACGTTGTTCAAAGAGGACAATCTCCCAGGTTCGTGTCAGATCCTTAGGCAGGTCGTCGACGAGTGTCTTGAGCATCACAATGCCACCTGTACCCCCACCCACGATTGCGATACGTTTGTCGGGTACATCGACGGTCGACGATATGTGACTGGACACTTGAAATTGGAGAAGGGAAATAGCGAGGCGGAACCAGTTGGGCATTGAGTATGGCCATGTGACAGAGCGCCGAGTAGAACGACCTCATTCGTAATCATTACAGTAAAGTCCTCGGTGGCAAGAAAAATAAGAGGGCGCCAGTTGTTGTGAATGGGTAATATCGGGTAGGATGTGTCACACCTATGATGTATTTTAGGTACGAGTCCCCACGGTGGCCTTCACCCTCGGATTACCATAGCAAGATACCAGGAACGGCCACACGAACCCCAGCGAAGGCATGAATGAGGCCCTGTGTACCACTCTACGCTGGTTTCACGGATGGAGACACCCCAACATAAGTTCACATCACCTCCGTTCTGACCACCGGGCAAAATAAAATGCCGCCCAAGTGTGACTTCCATTCCCTCTAATTGCATACGATAAGCTCGAGGAAATAGCAGTACCAGATCTCCGATCTTACTCAGCTGTAGAACCATAACGCCCAGAAGGAGCTACCCACTCCTTAGAAATGTCGATGCAGTCATTCTCAGAGCAAGATCTTCTGCCCCACCACCACCTCCCTACGTTTCTGCTGTTCCCTCCTATTTCATCCCCTCAGATATGCCCTCTCGCCCACTCCCCGCACCGCCAGAACTATCCATTGTAGTCCCTCCGAGTAGACCTCAATCCACATCTCAGGCTACTGGTCTTCTTTCCCCACCTCGCTCCCGGTCCCGTTCATTTACCGTGTCCTCTTCTTCCTCCCTTGCCCTTTCCATTCCCCCATTCCCACCACCTCCAATCTCCTCCTCCTCATCGCCAATATCTTATCGGTCTCCAACCCTCAGCGTCTCCAAGTCTCGCTCAGCATTCCCGCTCTCCACGTCCAAGGCATCCAGAGTGAATCGTAATGCCACGGCGCGGTCTGGAGAGCACAATGGCGCCGCCAAAGCGACTGTCTGAGGGAGAGCAAAAGAAACGAAGTACTTCTGAATCGAAGGCTACTGCGAAGGTCACAACGATAAGGACAGACGAGGATCCTCGCAAAGCGCTCATACAAGCGCAAGTCAAATCGAATATTCAATCGTTGCTCTCGCGCGATATCCCTTACGAGTGGTGTGATACCGTCCTCAAGGAGTGTGATCAAATGTGCAGGAACGGGGGTCTAGACCTCTCCATCGTCTTACAGGAACCACTCCTCGACGGGAAACCCCCCATTTATTGGGCCATCCTAACGGACCCGTGACGACCTTGCAAAAGGGCGAGGCGGCTTTGCATGCCCTCGTTCTCTCACTTTTGGATACTTGTCAGCCTCTCAAAGAGTCTACCATTGCTTCGATCCGCCTTGCATGTATGTCGACGTCAAACAACTCCCTCTTGCAGCACTTGTTCTGGCACTTCCCACCTCTCTCTCCACTCTCCCGGAGTGACGCCATGCTCTTAAGCGCCGCGGGTGGTGGGGACGTCATAGACGTGGACGAGAGGCAAGATGGCATCGGAGCATTCGTCGCGCGCATCCAGATCCGGCGATTCCGGCTGCGCATGCGCGTGTCCAAGCTCGTAAAAATCGAGTTCATCACGTCTGGTAGGCCCACCTAAGCTGAAATCGTTTCGAGTAGCACCTAAATTTATGCGGACGTAGATCGGATCTGGACGATCACATTTTCCTTAGGTCCCAAAAACACAGCGATCGGTCCGTCCGAAGGCGAATGGCTGCTGTCGTTCGGGCTAGGTGATCACTCCATGCCTGCCTGGGTGGAATGGCGAGTTTCTCGTCTTGAGATCTCCATCCGTCTACCGATAGTGGTGATGACTATGAACCTACCCTCTCCCTCCCTCTTGGCCGTAATCCCTGCAAGTTCCAACCGGGGCTCGAAAGTGCGGTCACGATGCGCTTGGACGACGGTCCCATGCATCCTCATTTACTTGATGGGTGCGTCGATACGCATTTACCTTACCTTTTCTACCAGCTGACTCTTCGTTCAACAGGTCGCGGTCACTTGTTGACAACGATGGAACACTACATGCCCAATTCCATGTCAAGCTTACTCAACCCCGGCGGCCGAGTCTACCCTCCATTAATCCTTCGGACAGCACAAGTATAAGACCTCCGGCACAGGCCACAACAATAAACACACGATTAAAACCAGGCACGTTCTCTGATATTTAAAACTCAAGACAAGCGGAATCGGGATGTTCCAGACAAAGAAAAGAAAGTCTATACCAGTCTACGCAGGGGCGGGCGCTAGACCACAGGGCTTGTGGGTATTGTTATGTGATTTTGATGTTTGTTATCTGTGCATTCCCTTGGCGAAACCCATGTACAGTAGCTACCTCAGTGGATTGATCGGCGTTTCGCCATCTTGCCTACTAAAAACGGCCATATTCAGTCGGCGTCTCCTCGGAAGCCGCGTGATTCAAGGGGTGACCACAATTTCTCCAGGTAGGACTGTTGGTCTCTAGTCGAATCCCTGTACTTGAATTCGTCACCTTGCCGCAATATTCCCAGTCGGCTCTAAGTTCCGATTTCATCCCCGCTTCGGTAGTCGCTTCTCGGCGTACAACCGGTTCTATCATGAGGGACTGTTCGACCACGAGCAACCGCGGGCCAGGGCATATTTACAAAGAGCGTATATGGCCCTTTCTCGTCATCTTCCATAGCGCTCGCCCATATCAAAATCAGATTCGTGTGACCGTCGGGTGACTGCGGAAGTTGAATCAAAAGGCCACCCGATCAGACGGCTTTAGGCGAGGGAGTAGGTAGGAAACGAGGAAACGATAGGAGACCCGCCGGACACTCACGCATCACATTGATCTTCGCGCAAGGAAAACGATCGTTGCTGTGGAACTACCATCAAAGCATCCTCGTCGACCTTGTCTGATGATTAAAGCAAAGACCAAAGCGTGCCAGAGCGTCGTTGCGGCCCTGAAACTCCGAGACAAACACTGGGATGCCGATAGCACTGGTACACATACATGTGGATATGCTTGAGAAATGTTCGTACAGGAAATGACATAAAAGACAATTACAAAGTTCTGCTGACAAACGGATGACCTAGGACGTACTCAGGAGTTTTCTAAAAATGCTTGGGCAGTTTCCTGTGGAAAAAAAGAGGTGAATACGAGGGTGTGTGAGAAGATAAAATGTGTGTACCCGCAGCCGACCGAGGTCATGCACGATCGCAACGTTCACCATAGTACGCAGGGTACGGCGTACATCCGTTCGGTTCATCGTATTGCGGAACGAGCCTCCACACTCGTGCGTGCGCGCGACGTGGTCCGCGCGCACCTGGCCACAGCGCGCACAGCGCAGATCCTGCTGCGTGGCGGCGCGTTCGAGCGCATACACACGCTCGATAAGTTCGAACTCGACCGCCGTGCGATCATGTTCCGCACCGCACCGCATGCATGCCCAGCGCGGCGTGCGTCGTTCACCCTCTCCCACGCGGAGCAAGTCCGCGTCGCGACAAAAGTCAAAGTCGCGGAGCGCGTCACAATGGCGACAGGGGACACCGGCGAGGCGCAGCGGCGCACAGGGGTTGCGGAACGCGGCGGCCTCCCCGAACGCCCGGACGCCGACGAACTCGAGCGCGTTGCGGAGTGAGCAGGCCTGACTTCGTTCTCGAAGGACGTCGCGAGCGCGAATACCGCGCAGGCGAACTTTGTGAGCTCGACGGCGGGATCGGTAAGGGTGGTGAGGTGTGAACCGGGGAGCAAAGGGAAAGCGAGCGCCCGTTCCGCCTCGGGGTCGCCGACGGCGGCGCGCATCCGCGCCTGGACGTTGTCGATCGCCCGAAAGAGCTTCCGAGTCAGTCGCCGCGAGATAAAGTCCCGGACCGCGTCGCGCTCCCGGGCTTTGTTGGCATCGCGTTGTGTCGCGTCTGGGGCGCCGTTTGCGGCGAGAACACGCAACGGCGCACGTTGGCCCTCCGTTTGAACGGCTTTGTACATTTCCAGGAGGAAACAACGGACGAGATCCGAAAACTCGCCCTGGATTGCGGGAGGTAGGAAAAGTTCGATGTTCCAGCGCATCTCGACGACAAGTTCCTGTGGTGGTTCGACGGAGAGCGGATCTTCGCACACAATACCTGCTGCATTGGCCTGGTCCATGAATAACAGGAAGTCGTAGAAACGCTCCGTGTTCAAGTATATGTGTTGGAAGAGCTCATTCGATGTCACTGCCGTTGTGATGTACGTCGCATATGCGTGTGCCGTTCCTGGAGGCTTTGAAGTAACGAGCAGAAGCCGGTTGAAGTCCGCGTATACTACTTGCGAACCGAGTCGTTTGAACTCGGCGAGCAGCTGGATGAATGTCTTCCGCATGAGGCCGTGCACGAATCGATGGATGCTGGGATCATACATGTGAGAAACCTTCGAGCTGATCCATCTCCAGAAGTGGTCGATTGCGAGGGTAGCCGGACTCTCAAAGCCATGCCGAACCTTGTCCAGCAACCATGCCTTTACCATAGATTTGATGATTCCAAATGTTTGTGGAGACACATTACATTCACCAAGCGTGAGATCGCGGTGGACTTCCCCATCAGCAAATTCCTCGATTGTATGCGATACAGAGTCGAATGCAGTTGTACCACCGCTTCCCTCCAGTTCGTTGACGGCCATCGCGTGGAGTACGGAGTTCACGGATAAGTTTCGCACCGTCACCTCGAGACAAACATTGGAGTAGCAGCCTGGGGAGACGAATTCAGTATTGGGCAACTCCTCTGAGGGGCGCATGTCGTCTTCTAGGCCACCCAGATCTGGCTGACCACTTGGCGACCACCATAAAACCATATCCTGGCTTACGAGTCGCTTGGCAAAGGCGACGTCTGCGAGGAGCAGTGGTTGGTCGCCATCGATATGGCCAATAGGAACGTCGTAATACTCGGCCAGTGCTGTCATACGGTCGATCCATGGACCAAAGGAAAGGTAACGCTGACACATCATTTTGTGCGACGTTCGTTTGCCAAGGAAAAACGTCGAGGCTGTGGGGAGCTTTTGCTCTGGACATGGAGAGAACGGGGAATCTGCTAAGTCTAGGGACCGAATGATTGAAGTACGCTTGGTCCTTCATAGAGGAAAGGACAACGGTGAAGGACTGGTTTTCGAGCAGACCTAGCTCTCGTGAAAGGGCTTTCAAGGCTGTCGAGTCGCTCGAATGGTACGTCGAACTGAACTCGCGTGACTCCGGATAACGAATCGAGATGCATCTTCCGTACTTCGCGAGTTGTTGCTGCCATAGATCGCTATAAACCTCTCGGAGCCGGGGAATTGGCTGCCGCCGGGTTGCTGGATCCACCAAATGCAGTCTCACGTTACCGGTAGGCAAGAAGAGCGCGAAGACATGGATGGGCGCATTAACCGAGCAAGCATGATAGAGAAAGAGGTATTTTCCTGCTCTTCCTTCATCCAGGTACCGAGAGCGCGGAGATGGGCGCCCCATTTCTATCTGCTGCAGATCCAAGCCTGTGATACCTGCCCGGTTGAGCGTAATATTGTCTACAGGTGCGCATGTTTTTCCTAGTCTCAGAACACCCCGAATGGATAGAGGAACCTGCAGTCAGTGGTTAATATAAGTGACGTCATAAGTTACAATCGATCGTTACCTGGAGCTCAAAAATCCCGTCGACATTTGGGTGATTTATGAGGTCTACGAAATACTCCTGGTTTTCTTGATACACATCCTCGCGGGCCATAATTTTGTAGAGGTTTGTACAAGGCATGTTGCGAGGCAAACTTCGCGTGACCTTTTCCCATGCGTATATGTCAGGTCGAAAGAGAGTGTTCGGTGTATCAATCCGAAGGTGCAGGTAAAACTCGCGTGGGATACGGAGTGGTATCGAGAAGAGCTCCGAGTCCACACTGAGCCAGAGGTCGTACCGCCCAGGTGAGCGCGTGGGACGTAATTGTACGATATCCCAGCGTGACATTGATTTGTTCTTCGTCGCCCCTCGGAACATGGCCGGGACGGCCGTAGAGTGTGAGTTGTCAGTGCGCGCACTACGTCGTTGCTTCCAACGGGGCCGCATAGCCTTGATCCAGGCAGAGTAATCTCGTGAAGGATTTGGTAGAGGTCTAGTCAGAGTGTCGTCAGGTTTCTCATCTGGTACAACGCGGTTACGCGGTTTGCGGTTGACAACTGCGATGCGGCGGCGAGTGGAGGAGCCCTGGTCGGCGCTTCCAATATCCTCAATATCCGTTGGCTGTGCAGGCTCTGAATCAGCGCCACTCGGGTTGAAGAAGTCAGTCAACTTTTGCTGGCAAAATTTGTCATCGAGAGCGGCCACTCGTTTATGTAGCCAGTCTGGGTGATGGATACGGGGGACGGGGTTTGCCACCTTTTGCATAGCTGCGGGGATAGTGATCAGCTTTTGGACGACAGAGCCTAGACGTTCGATATAATAGTCCCAATCGAGGATGGATCGCAGCTCGAAGTTGGTGAGCCCGTTGTTTTTTAGCCACTTCCGCAGAAATGTTCGTTTTACGCTCTCGTCCGCCGAAAATATGGCCACGGGAACCGCACGGTCGGTGACGGGTGCCCCTGCTGGCTGCGCAGAAATGACGAACTTGCAAGCTAGACCCTTGTCCTTGACCATCTCGTTTCCCAGGAATTCTGCAAGTCGCTTGGCAGTGCTGATCGAGGTCGACTTTTGCCCCCCGTACTCGGCCAAGGTTTTTGACATACTCCTGTTTTCGGCGATGAGTTCAACAAGCTCTTCATCTGAAAGGTCTGCAGCCTTGCTGAACAAAACGTCCAGCCAACGGTCGGCGACTTCGGCGACCGCTGCATAACATTCCTCTGTTGTTGTTCCAAGTAAAAATTTCTCGAAAATTTGGGACTGGAAGATTTTGATAAGTTGAAGTTCGCCGCGGCGTTTTACCTCAAATCCCTTCAACTCCGCCAAAGACCCGTCGTCATTGAAAACAGCGTAGCGTTTCTTCAGCAACTTGTCCTCCTCCTTGGACGAAGGCAAAATCATTGCTTTATAGGGACCGTCTAGCTCGAAGAAGATGGAGTTTTCGCTAGTGGACCTTGTAATCTCCGGTCTCCGGATCAAAATCGTGGTATTGATGATTTGTGAACTTGTCGTAGACCAGGTGATTGAGCATTGTGCATGGATAGCTAAACCCAATCGATTTTCCGCTCCTTAGTTGGAACTTGAAGTTCTCCGGGAATACGCCCGGGAGTATACACCAAATCCCGTCTGTGTCAAGTTCTAAAGGGCGACCGATCTGTTCCACAAGCTGGCGAGCCATCTGGATAATGGTAGCACCCGTCAGACAGGTTACTCCTGCCATCTCCATCGAATGCCAACGTGCACCCTTGCGCATCACGTAGCCATAGAAAGAATTGAGAATACACTTGTGGGCCAGCTGCAACGAGTCGTAAACGACGATAAGCTTCTTTGCTTCGTCGACTTCGGCAAGCGGCTTCCCCTGTGCTAAGATAGCATCAAGATTCTTCTTCCACGTTTTATGAAGGCCTTTGTATTCGTAGCGGCGATCGCGGAACCGGCGTACAGTGTCGACGTAGAAAGGATTTTCGCGCTGACAGATGATCGTCTCACGGTTCTCGACCTTGGTGTCTTTGGTCTTCTTGTAAACCTTTCGTGAATAGTCGCCGAGTCGTTTGTGTGTGAGGGCGGTCTGTTCCGCTGGGGTCAGATCAGAAAACCGTCTCGGAGGTCCTCCAGGGCGTTTCGGGGGAAAGCTCTCCTGGTTGAGGGCGTGTCGGATCATATTGAACTCGTCGCGTCGAGCAGGGAAAAATTCGCCCCTCCAGGCCCACGTTAGCCTCCTATCGCAGGTTTTCCCCGGTCGATTATAGTCGCAGACAGCACAGACAGACTCATCAATAACAGAGTCGGGTTGTAGACGATTTGACAACATAATGTTGGGGTACATCGCGGCGACGTCCAGGTGATAAATTAAAGGCTTGTCGGTTCGCAAAGGGTTGTCTCGCAGCCCTTCGAGAGCAGTTCGTATTTCGGCCTTCACTGTATCGTAATTGGTGACGTCCTCGAGAGGGGTTTTGTATTCCTCCGTGATGCAGAAGGTCAGTGCAGCGTCAATTTCGTCGATCAACTTCTCCGAGAGTCAGCAAGTTGTTATCATGAAGGAGGGGGATGTCTAACCTTCTGTGCGGCGGATGGAACAATCTTGAATTGGGTCTCTATGTCACTGCGGAATACTCCCGCTTCCAAAGCTTCGACATGGCCGCCGACGTATGTTTCGGAAGCCAGAAGATGCCCTTCGTACATGTTTCCATACTCTTCTTCGTGGCGATTCGGCATGATGATATGTCCACGAAAGGCCTCTACCTGAATACGGTGTCAGCAGTACCAACGCCAAAGCGACTGAGTAGCGCACCATCAGGAGTGTCTCACACAATGTGCCAGAACCCTTTCTAAGGACCTCATCCGGACATAGTGGGATGATATTACATAGCGAGAAGATGAAGGGGTGGACATATTTCATGTACAAGTAATATGTCGCCACGGCATCTGAGACTGAATATTGGGCAAGCGTTTGCGGTTGCTCCATGGCATAACTATTTGAGTGCATTTCTCAACATAAGCTCAACACAGCAAGGAGGATATATCGCACGGCGTCATGAGCTCAGGATCAAGCTCGATGGGATTATAACCGAGCTTTGCGACAGTGACCGCCTTCAAGCCTTGACTACCTTGCGGTAGATAGGAGTCACGCTTTACCCAGCGGAAGCAGTCCATGTGCACACAACACCGGCTCTTGAATTCGTCTTCCGAGTCTTTAGCAAAGCCAGTCTCGAGAAACATGTCTATTCCATGGACCTTCGCGCGAGCGCAAAGGAATGGAAAATCGAAAAAGTCGCCGTTAAACGTAGCCATGACTGTGGGTTTTATCTCTTGAATATGTTGAAAGAAGCGCATAATTGTGGATTCCTGAAATATGAATATGCCGGTAAATACGAGCTCTTTCCCTGGAGGCTGAGCTAACCTCGTTTCGTTCATTGAACACGATGAAGGGCCCCTCGTAGCCCTCTTTGGGTGTATACTCGAAATCCTCGATGTCCTCGCTCACAATTTCGCGATTCGTAATGAGGTATCCTTGCCCATCAACCATGTACGAGATCATCATAACTTGATCGATCTCTTGATCGGGGAACTTTAGAGGAGCCTTTGTTGTCTCTATATCGTATGCCACGACTACTGGGTCAGGACGCTTGACTCGTTCCGTGAGTTGTTTGAGATTTGGCTGTCCCGCATTGAACGTGACCGTATACCATAACCCCACGCGAATTTCGTTATCCATAGCCACCCGTAGGTAGTACGGTACGTCGAACTCGCGAATGTCAATGATGGCATCACGCGGATCCTTGTCGCGCATGAAAGACGTGCTCGCCTCGGCGCCCCATGCGCTATCGACATCCATATGAGAGCTTTCCGTGGCATTGACAACCTCGGCGTAGGCGTCGATAGCACTACGCTTTGCGCTATTGGCCAAGGCAAGGGGCATGACGTCACGCCGCACAGTCAAGAGATCCGAGACGTTTCGAAAACACAGTTGAAGGAAAACGCGTCGATGTCCGAGAAGGTGATTCGGCATCTTGAGGTCCTCCTTTTTCTCGCGAACTATGCGATAAATGACACCTTCATACTTTTTGACGAGCCACTCCTCGACGACGGTTTCCATTCCGACCTGACATAAATCAAGGACGAAGAAACGAAACATATGAAGACAGACGTACGACACACGAGATATAGAAATACGGTTCATAATTCATCGTACACTTGAACATTCCGCCGTCTTCTTGAATGAAGTAATAATCGACAGCGGCTTTGCCTCCAGGCCAGTCGGGGTCCTTAACAATTGTCTAGCAGAAGAGTCCCCATTAGTATTCTCTTCACTGGACGAACGACGTGCCGTCGTTCTGTCTGGGTTGAAAAGCTACACTCAACTGGATGCATGTTTACTAACCAACCCTCCTTCTTCGGTCCTTCTTGAATCCGTGAGAAACCAAGCTTGCCGTCAATATCGTCATACACCTGAACTTGCTCGAATCTTTCAGCCAGCCGCGTGCCTTCATCGTCTTGACTGGGTGCAGCATCAGTCCTTGCGCCTTGTGAACCGCCTCGACCGCGACCTCGACCTCTGAATGAGCTGTTGCCCCTAAATCCACGAAATGATGCCCGAGATCTGGTGTTCGAGCCGCGTGCCATCGTCAGGTATGACCGTAGAAGAGAGATAGAATATTCACTGGCAAGTGACGCGCTTCTGACAGTCAATTGCACGCGCGAGTGACAGCGACTCACGTTTTGTGTGACAAGCGCGTCAGTCACGCAAATCCCCACGATAACGCCAACCAAAAAGACGCTTCTTAATGTGTGTAGTGTACACAATGTTCGTAAGATAAATAACTACACCGTTGTCGCGTTAGTAACCTGCCCAAGGAGACGTAGATAGAATAAAACAAGTATGAAAGCATAATCAATCAAAGAAGCAATGAGATGGAAAAAAAAAATAGGATGAGCGAAAATAGTCTCCACTGGCAGCAAATTGATACGCGAACCATGAGGGAAAACACCAAGTCATACTATGCCAGGAACATGGGTCATCTAGGGATGTGCTATAGGGTCATTTGGGCAAATGAGCAGAACCAAAACGGATCATCCAAATCATTCTTCTCCTTCATCCTCGTCCTCTTCCTGAATGGCATGCTTAAAAGCGGGGCCCGGCCGAGCATTTGGCAGCTGTCTGCGTCCCCCACGTGTTTCGGGTACGGCATCCAGACTAATCTCGCCGGGGAGAGGAGACTGTCGCCCAATCGGGGGTGTACCAGGCTTGGTACGGCTGGACGAAACTTTGCCGGCACGCGTGCCCTTTTGGGCACGCGCAGACGCGGGTCCGCGGGGAGCTGCTAGCATAATGGGACTCTCCACGAAAGGAGAACCGCTGAAATTTGAGTCGATAGGTGAAACACCGCTGCTGGTGCTGAAAAACGATGACGCAGTCGCAGGGGTCTGACCAACGCCACCCATGTAACCAGGTTCGTCATCCACATCCACCCATTCGTCATCGTCGTCAGGGCTGAGCGATTGCCGTCCAGTGAACACGTCACGTAGTACAGTAGAATCGCTTGCAGGAGAGACTGATAATACCTCAATGGGGAGTCGCGCGGTTCGTGTCTGCCAACCTGGCGGTTCAAGGCCCCACGACTTCTTCCAGCTAGACCGGCTCGAGGTACTAGTGGACCCCGATAATAAAGGAGGCTGGAATGGCGTTTGACGCTTCTGAGCAACAAATGTGGTATTGCCGTGGGGTTGGCTACGCCGTGGCGTCTCGTCTAATGTGTTGCGCGAGTGGGGGCGGAACGGCGAACCAGTCCTCTGCGCTTCGCTTTCCGACTGCTCGTAAAACGAGCCACGTCTGGAGGAAGGTATCGAATGGACGGAAGATGTAGTCGAGTTGGACCGCAGGTGTGGTGCTCGTGGCGCGCTTTGAGCGGGTGAGCGTACCACCCGCGTCGACGAACCAGAGCCCGCCCTACGATGATGGTACGGCGAAGTGGTGCGTGCAAGCTGGAGAGAACCCGCAGAACTCGCAGAAGGTGATTTGCGATGCCTATGCTTCCCAACGGTGAAGCTATGGACAGATGATGGACGGGATGAGTTGTATTCCCCACGCTCCGAGTTGGGCGTCCTACTACCAAAGGAGCGGCGAGAGGGATCACTTCGCTGCCTCGACATCGCAACCATATGCTCAAAAGTGAACTGTGGTGACTCCACGGCAACCTGTGCCATGGATGCGGTGGACGAACGTCGAGAATTAACACTGCTGGACCGGCGAGACGATATGGAGGGACCCTTTGCGCGATGGCCCTTGCGAGACGTCCCCCCACCACCACTGGTTCGTCGCTTGGCTTTAACGGAATTGCGACCTGCGCCAGAAGATGGTGGCGTGCGCGCTTCCATCCCGTGCGTATATGGTACGTTGACGCCTCCCTTAGCAGCAGACTTGCGTTTGCCTCTTCGATCTTCGTTGAACCACGTCCGGAACGCAGTGAGTAAACTCGCACGGTTCCGATGTGGGCCCCCTTCCTTCGGAGATATTTGAGGCAAGGATGTGAGAGTATCACCAGGCGATGGTGTGGGCGAAATTTCTGGGGGGGAAGAGTTGCTTAACCTCGCAAGTACCCAGGGTGAATTTGGGACCGCGATGTTCGCAACAACTTCCTGGTCTAGATTCGGGGTACCGGGGACAGGGGTGTCCCGCAACGGAGGTGATTTGACGAGCTTCCCAGATCCACCATGCGGGTGTCGAGGTTCGTCACCAACCACGCCACGTTTCTCGCTATCTTTCTCCTTCGACTTTTCGTCCTTCACGGCCTCCGCCGATTTCTTCCGAACTAACCCCGCAGCCTCAAGGGCTGTGGTGGCTCGTTGCATGATGCTGACACTACCAGAACGCATCTTGCCCTCCCGCTTTCCTTTCGAGCCCTCTTTATCCCTGTCTCGGTCTTTCTCCTTACCATTCCCTGGAGTCGATGGGTGAGACTTCGGTTGTGAATCAGTACTGGATGGGGTGGGTGATAGGAGAGTATGGCTCGGTGAAGCGACACGGGGAGGTGTCTTTGCAACGACACGTGAATCACGCGAAGGGGTCGTAGATGTCGGTGTGGCTGGAATAAAAGCCAACTCTGGAGCGGAGCGAGCTGAGAGTAAAGTGGTTGGCTCGGCGCGGATAGTCGACGGCGTTTCGGGGTTGTTTGTCCCACTACCTGAGGGACGCTTCCCCTCGACACTCCCGCGGGCTTCTGCATCTAGTTCTCGCGCCTCGTGATTCTGGAGAGAACTTGCCGAGTGAGAGCCGGCCTCCTCCATCGCCTTCCGTTCAGCACGGCGCATGAGCATCCACCACATGGCACTAGCCGCATCACAAGCATCGCTCAAGACAGAATGCACGATTTGGCCAGTATCGAACCCGAGGGCGCTCAGATTATTGAGCAATTCACGCTCGAGTTTTGTCCCAAATATGATGGGTGCTGGGGTGCTTAGAAGCGACGCAAAATCTTGAGGTGGAAACGAAGTCAAAAACTTTTCGCCTGTGGGAGATGATGGGTTGGAGAGATTGGAAGATACCGAGCGTCTCTTAGTTCGTACGGGAGTGCGCATAGGGAAGTGCAGGGGGTTCCTTAGTCTTTGGGGAGTCAGATATAGAGGAGGACCAAGACGTCGGATGAGGGACTTCCTCTTCTAATACTGTCTCTGGTTGTGGTTGCTTCATCCCTTCGACTTTGACTGCCTTGCGTATAGTAGCCTGACTCGGATTGCGGTGAATTCGTGGGTTTTCATCGGCAGATTCGTGAGAAACGTCATCCGGAGTTGTTACTGAAGACCCGTCAAGCTCTGAGGATGCCGAACGAAACGAAGAGTCCGACGTAGCAGATGACTCCGATGTCGTAGCGGAGGGTTGGGCTTGGATTGGTTGCGGGACCACAACAGCTCGACTAAGGGGGGTGGCATCGCCAGGATCCGACGAGGGAGATGTAAACCAGGAGTGGGCAAGGATCTGGGGAATTGTGATCCGCTTAATGGGGTCCTTTTGCAGTATTTTGTGGATCAAATCAGCGTATGTCTAGTAGAAAATCAGACGGTGTTTATGACCTGAAGAGGCTAACGGACCGTTGGAAAGCCACTCCGGATCGTCAAAGTCCCCCTTTATAACCATTTTCTTCATAATTGATTCGTCGTCGTCGTCGAAGGGTAGTCCTCCTGTTAAAAGGCAATACAGTATGACGCCGAGAGACCACACGTCTACCTCTGACCAGAGGTCAGCGCAGTCGATCACCAAGGAAGGGACATATTACCTGGCCCCAGGTACTTCTTCCCCTCCAGCATTTCTGGCGCGGCGTAACCTGTCGTACCGCAGTATGTTTCCAGATACATTCCTCTATCAAACTCGCGCGTGAAACCAAAGTCACCGAGCTTGATGCGACAGCGTTCGTCGAGCAGCACGTTCTCCAGTTTCAAGTCACGGTGCACGATGCCCTTTTCGTGCAGATAGTTGACTGCCAAGCATAATTGGCCAAATATTCGGCGGGTCTCCTGTTCCGATATCCTGCCCTTCTCCGTAAGGTAATCGAACAGTTCTCCTCCCGAACATAGCTCAGTGACGAGCCATATAGAATTTTCCGTGGCAATTACTTCGTACAAGCTGAGTAACGTGCGGGTGGTGAAGTTGTCGATGATGATGAATTTCTCTAGTTAGAGTGGCAGAGAGGGCTTTGGGTATTTGCTTGATGGCAACACGAGTAGTGGTTAGTCGATGAGTGCCCAGACGCACTTTCCCATACGTCCCTATGAAGATGAAACGGCTTGAGAAGGGAAAAAAAGGGAGAGGGGGGATTAAATACCTTCACCTATAACCCTGCCAAGCGTGTAGTTTCCTACGACTTTGATCCTTGTGGAGGAGAGTTCCTTGCCGAGCTCATTGTAGGCAGTAGCAAGGTGAGCCTTCTGGTTCTGGACAACAGAAGCGGTGTGCTTGTGTGAAGACTTGGACATGATGGCATATAGAGAAACAGAAAGGAGCGTGATCCGTGGACTATAGGGATGTCAGATAACCGACCAAGGACGGAAGGGTGTGAGCCTGAGTGTGAGGTTAGGGCGCTCGTTATGTGGTCATAATAAGCTACTACTTCCCTGTCTCGGTCACTGCCACTGCCTCAGTCTCTATCTCCGCAAAGAGGACCCGTCCCACTATGTCGCTTCACTGCCCCAGAATTAGTCGTTGAAATTGGATGCACTGCGGTATGACTAGTTCATCCCACTCAACCACAAATCTCCTCGTTTAGACGCCGATCGGAGATATCCGGCCCTTGACCGGTTGACCTAACAGGTAACTTAATCGAGCCAAAGTAACCAACCCATCGCTCGCCCTAACCGGCCCAGTCAAGGTGAGCCCGCCTCTTCACTCTCGGAGTGTAACGAGGACACGTTCTTCTCCTCGTCGTCCTTATGGATTTCGTTTTCTGTGCATTCTATGTGGATGGATGCTTCACACCACCTCGGGATGTCGATGTCTTGTGAACCAGTGACTGAGGGTGACTGACGGATTCTTTGGCCCTGGTATCATCTTTCAGATGGTGCGTTTTCGCATGACCATTCTATTGCAACGTTGATGTCGTTTCGTGCACGTAGAAACTCGAAATTGATTCATTCACCGGCTACAAGATATATCCAAGCAAAGGTCGCTTGTTCGTCCGTGGTGACAGCAAAGTCTGTGTCAAATCCCAGACGCCAGTCGACGTGATCTCTGAACCATTCATCTTTACAGATCTTCCGCTTTGGCGCATCGAAGAATGAATCATTGTTTTTGCAGCGAAAGAACCCACGGAAGATCGCATGGACAGTCCTTTACCGTCGCATGCACAAGAAGGGTATCACCGAGGAGGTGGCAAAGAAACGGTCGCGTAAAACCGTAAAGCACCAACGTGGCATCGTTGGCGCAGACCTCGCGGCTATTTCTGCCAAACGCAATCAGACCGCGCAGGTTCGGACGCAGCAGCGACTTGCAGCAATCTCCAAAGCAAAGGCCGAGAAGAAGGAGAAAGAAGCGAAAAGGCCCAAGGTCTGCCTACCTACATCATCCCGTTTCCCTCCGTGTCTGACCTGCACTTCCTGTTGATAGGCGCAACGTTCGGCTGCTCCCGCAGCCAACCTCAGGAATATCTCAAAGCAGCAGGCGAAGGGTGGACGAGGGGGCCGTTAAACTCCATTATTACTGCATCTGTATATGGGACATGTACCATGATTATGCGCGCAATTATTTTTTCCAAGGACACTCGCGTGTCGTTTCAGTAGATGACTGTACTTCCAGTGATCCATTATTGATATCGCCGTGAGTCCGTGGCAGTGAAGCGACTCGGATGAGACTTTCCCTGTTCCGGTATCAACCGGCCAAAGCCGGGCTGTGTTCCCGTGCTTGGTAACTGCGGCGGCGAGCTCATTCATCCTCCCCCTCAACTCCTCAAGCGACCCACCCAAACTTGCACTCACACAGAACACGGTGAGCCCGGCGTCCCGCTCACCTCAAATCAACACCCCCTCACAAACACTACTTCCCTTATAATTTGATACTTTTTTCATTTAGAATCATACGACGACCCTATGTGAGCCTACACTTCCTTGGTCGTCGTTGCATATTCACACATCTTACACCTCCTAGGTCTGAACCTTATGACCCTTACCTTCCCCGTGGCCCATCAGCCAACCCTTCTACCGCCGAAGGAAGCTCTGGAGCGAACCCCAAGACTGCTCACATTCAGGCGCAAATCGATGACACAGTCAACATCATGCGGGACAATATTACCAAGGTTGTCGAGCGTCAGGAACGACTTGACTCTTTGCAAGATAAAACAGGTTGGTGATTGTTGTGCGATTTCTCTGCCAGAATTGCTCCACCCTCCTCCCCTCATGCTGCCCTTCCTATGTCGGAATGAAATCGTTTTCGAGGCAGATACTCATGAATTCCTCCCTTCTTAGACAATCTAGCTGTTTCAGCTCAAGGCTTCCGACGCAATGCGAATCGAGTCCGGAAGGTATGTTTTAATTTTCACCTTTCGACGACTAGAGCTGAATAAATTTCTTAGAATATGTGGTAAGTTCAATTGTAAAATCCCATCTACCACGGACCTGCCTAATCACAAGCTTTTCGACACTTAAGGTGGAAAGATATGAAGGTATGCTCCTTTCTTCTTCTTAGCCTTCTTAATTGCAACTTTCCCCCCACAGATGCGCATTATTATCGGAGTTGCCATCCTCGTCGTCATCGCCATTATTGTCGTGTCGATCGTAAAGGCAACACATTAGCTTTATCCCGTATGCTTAAATCTGTTATCCTTTTAATCCCCCCCCCCCTCCACTGTGTCCGACTGTTTGTTGTACCTATGTTGATACTCGTCCTCATTTCGATTGTTCATCTTCTCTCGAGAGGCAAATACTGCTCAGTTCGGAAAGGACTTTCGATGATTTTTACGAGTGACTAGACCCTCGTTCATGTTCTGGAGTGGTAGCTATTTCTATAAACTCTATTTATGATACGGGACGACTCTGCTGGCACGCAAGTTACAAATCTCTCAAGTCCAACTTGACTAGTCATACCACTCTTTGTTGTTTTATCGCATCGACGTTCATCTCCACCAAGTTTGTCCACCGCCAGCATAAGCATCCATCTGGCTAGGCTTTCGTGTCTACTCACTTTCAACTCAGACGACAGAGCAGTACCATTGTCCCCTATACAGACGCCACATAGTCGCATCATACGACTGAACTGGTCTCTGCGAAGTTGTGTGCTAATGAGACTACTTTGCAATTATAGATCGATACCATTGTGTCTAAGTGGTTTAGCCTGGTGCGTAACTGAGTTTTCATGACAAACCCATAGAGCACGATGGCCAGACGCAACGTTTTTTCCACAACTTGCTGGCCCGGTCACGACCCGGAACTGCCATCTGAACCGGGCGCCGTTCCTTGGTACGAAAGTTTTCAGGGCGATTAACTACTCATCGATTATTCGCGGGTGCATCCGTCTTACAGGGGTCAAGGGCCCGGCGGCAGCTGTAGTCAATCATCATCATCCTCGTCCCCTGTCTATCACATCATCGCTGCCAATACTATATCCATCGCTTGTCCCCCGGAACCCCACGTTTGATGTCCACACGTGCCTAGATACGGAGGTGGAGTGTGGGGTGCCATGAACCCGAATCGGCCCTCGTTTTTTCCCCACACACTTAGGGGATTCCCAGAAAACCTGGTAAACTTCCAAAATAGAAGGACGACAATACATACACTCCAAAGGTGAGGCATGGCCATGGTTTCGAGGGTCGATTCGTTCACTTGAACACATGATGAGCCCGCTCGTCTTTTCTTACTTGCAGTACACCGTGTTCCTTCCATTTAAGAATATTAACGGACCTTGAAGCTTGACGCTCTGCTGACGCCTGAACTGGCCCTTCCAACCCCGAGGCATTTGCTCAATCTGTCTCCATGTCAATTGCCAATACTCTTCCGGCCATACCCGTTTACAGTTCTGCCGTGCGTTCATTTCCCCGGAGAGTCTTTGTCTGGACGTCCAATGTCTCAAATACATTTACACGCCTGTATAGGATCTCCATAGAGAACCCATATATCTTCCCGCGCAATGCTGTCCCTTCACAGCACGGTAACCTCTGTTGTGGACAGTCTGTTGCCTTGCACCCGCTGTTCGAGTAGTGCGATCGGTACCAGTCCACGATCTGGACCGAATTATTACAAAGGCGGCAAAATCTGGGTTGTTCCTACACGACCCCGCTGCGTGGGAGTAAGGGAAGCTTCCAGTTGGGCGCAACTATTGTGCGAGCTATTCCTGGCGGTGCCTGCTCTTCTGGCAAGACGACAGTCCTTGAGATCCCCGCGTTGGAAGCGAACGTGCTGTCAACGTAATTGATACAGACAACGCAACCACCTCTTACGGCACTAGGGGAGTGTTTTGTCACGTACTTCTTCACACAGCGTCCATCCACGGTGATCAACCTTCACTTATCATCCGGCATTCAAGTATCTCTCGGTATCTGACCCCCCTCGTCCTCGTAATTGGACAAAAACACGTTCCGTCCTACTCGTTCATAGTAAGTCATTCTTTGCGAACGTTCGTCCACGTGTTCATGAGCCACTTTGACGCGGGTTCACCGTCCCAACCCTTCCGCCCTTCCGCGGCTCAGGCAACACTGTTCTGGCTAGTTTCCCTCACGGACTGTCCATCGAATTCATTTATCGTTATCATTCGAGGTCGCGGTGTTTATAATCTTTCCTTAAATAGGTGTACAGCTTTCGGCTCGTTTCCGAATTACGGTCGCTTCCATTCTGTCCTTTGGATTGGCGGTTATCGTGCATCAAATGCTTGCAATCACGGCCACTTTGGGAAACGAGGTGTCCCTTCCACCCGCTCACGGGTCAAAGAGCACGTGCCGCATTATACGGAGTTGAAAGCAGTGCGCGGCAATGACCCATTTGTCGACACGCGTGATTCTTTGCGCACGTGTCCCCCGCCGCCCTAGTACGCCAACGTCTATATACGATATACGGTTCGGTTACGGTCTCGTATCTCTGATCCTGATGAACGCGTTCGACGTCCAGTCTCTAAGCTCCCAGTAGATGATTGCGCTGTTTCATGTAGCGTATGGAGACGATTGAGGAAGTAGTGCGTTAGGTGCCTTCAACACTATCTGAAACAGAACTCGAGGCCATCAATACAACCAGGCGGCTGGAGTATGGGAGGGGCTCTCTGTTACAAGTATACTCGAGAAGGGCAGACCGGCTCGTGCCGGTCTTGAGACCTTGAGGCCTGAGGCCTGAAGGTCTCCTAAACCATAATCGACACCACGTATTTGATGCCAAACGTCACTCAGATAAGCGATCCATGATCCGAGACATTGACAGCTCTGTGCGACGCAGTAGATGTACTGTATCACGAGATACTGGAAAGCATTAAATTCAATACACTCAAATAACAATCGTATTCATGTTATTGGTGGTTTGGTACATAGCGGAGCATTCCCCATTGCTAATGTCAAGCCGATTATAGAAGACAGTGAGAACACTTCTACCCGGTGGCGTGAACAGCATCTCTGGGCTGGAAAGGATGGTTGACAAAAGGTGTCAGCGCTGGACGACTAGAGTGATCAATATCTGATATGACCACTGACCGGGTTGACGCCCAACGTGGAAGCAAGATCGTTGAACTCCTTCGTAGTCGGTTTAGCCTTGCCAGTACAGACTACAGGACATGAACGAGTAATAGACCAACAAAAACGTCGAACTTACTATCAGCGACGCGCTGCTCAGAGGAACCGACTCTCTGGGCGAGCGTAAGATACGTCAGGCCTATATAAGATATGACGAAGATCAGCCAGCAATAACGCCTAAGGATCAAGTGACAACCTTTCCCGGCGATCGCGTTGTTCAGTGCAGCACATTGGCCTGAGGACATGGTGGGTGAATATAAAGGAGATGCGGTCCAATAAACAGATATATGGGGTATATATACTATACAAGACCACAGCCACCTAACAGGGTGCCGCCTGATAACCCAATAGGTGATCTATGGGAAAATCGGTGTAGTGGCGCGACCAATCAGTGGATTGACTGGAATGGAAGGATCCCGAAGAATAGTGAACAATCCAAGTAATATAGGCGAAGTCCTAAGATCCGGTGATCAGTAAGTGTGGGTTCTTATCAGATAAATCGTTGATGATTACATCATTAAACTGTGAGCCAACACAGTGTACAATGTACATACTCCATGAAGAATAGGAGGCAATTAAAAATTGCGAATACGAAGGTGGGCAGACTTAAACCGGAAGAGTCGATGATTGTGCGTATGATAGCAAAGAAGGCAAAGCGGTATCGTGGTGAAGAAAACAAAACACGTCTCCACAAACCCATGTATGGGTGTACAACGACAAGGTGGAAAGGAATAAAGAAAGGACATGAAAGGGAACACGAGGACGAAAGCTGAGTGCTGAGCGCTGAGCGGCCGTCGAGCAGCCCAACGGAAGTGGCATTTGTGTACGCGTATTTGGACTGCTGATGCATCCCAAACTCTAATCGTCGGGGGAGTTAGCTCTCTCACTTCCTGACATCGAGCTCCAGTATTTCATTCTCTGAGGCTTCAGAAGATGGTACGTCCTTAGTGGGTTTTTTACAAGTAGAACTGCATAAGCAGTCAAGCTTGAACTTTCGCGCGATTCGGTGGATGGGATTGCTGACACTTGGATATAGCCACCCAAAAAAGCACGTGTCGCACAAGAAACCACTGTCCAGCTCGGACCTCAGGTCAGCGAGGGCGAGCTCGTATTTGGCGTTGCCCACATCTATGCTTCTTTCAACGACACTTTCGTTCACGTCACCGATCTGTCTGGAAAAGAGACTATTTCCCGCGTGACAGGTGCGACGATTGATTACTTCCGCGACGGCGTAATCGGACTCACTCGTTGATTAGGTGGAATGAAGGTCAAGGCAGATCGCGACGAATCTTCACCTTACGCGGCCATGCTTGCAGCTCAAGATGTCGCAACTCGTTGCCGTGAGGTCGGCATTACTGCACTCCATGTCAAATTACGCGCAACCGGGGGCACTGGCACGAAGACCCCTGGCCCAGGCGCTCAGAGTGCCCTCCGTGCTCTTGCACGGTCGGGCATGCGCATTGGTCGCATTGAGGATGTGACCCCAGTCCCGACCGACTCGACTCGCCGCAAGGTCTGCATTGAATTGCTGTTGGCACGTCATTATTCTGGATCACTGACTCTTTACAGGGTGGTCGCCGTGGTCGCCGTCTATGATCGCGAAAGGATGGATATCCCATATGTTCCCACATATGTAATAAATGATGGAAAATGTCGCCGCGCGACGCGCAGCAAGTTCTTATGTACAAGGACTTGTCCCGTGGTCGCGCATCTTCCACCCGAATTGTAAATCACGAAACAAGAGTATTTTTTGTCTTTCAATGCAGCGTTGCTCGCTTTGATCGGAGGCGTCAACTAAGTGGCGCGTGTAGCATGGAGGTCATGCAATTTCCTGTTCGACGCTCGTTCGCGACGTTCGTTTCTCGGATATCTCACTAAAGATACCCACAGTAAGAGGGGACCGGCTGTGCCTTGTCTCCACCTCTACTAATGATAGGAATCCTACATTCGGTAGGATCGAGCTCGTCCTTTCGAGAAGTAAGACGGCAACAAATAACTTCCGCATCAGAAAAACTTCGGGGGTGGCTTCCCGGACCAGTTAGCTCTTCCTCAACAACGAAGTTCTCCACGCACTTGGCTTTCGATGCCAGCATATTGTTAAGTTGGCGAATTTCAGTAGAGCCAAAGCAGATAGGCCCTTAACTTGAGAACTTGGTCTTGGCGCAGCGATTCTAACAGCCACCCGAGGCCGCTCAGGGCCAATTAAATTCCGTAATACAATGCCACCACACACGGCTGTAATTGGGTTACAACACGTTCGTCCTCAGCTCCCAGCGCTCGGCCCTCACACCTAGCACGCTCGAGTGTATAAGGTTGGCATTTTTGCCGCGTCTGTGCAGGGAGACGACACGAGGCTGACGGCATCGCAGACAGGACCCCGGAGACAGGAAGCTAGTGGCACGGCAACTCGCGCGTGGCGTCGACGATCCGAGCTGTTCTGAGTGAGGTCTTGTCGCTAGATGGAAGTAAAATGATTTGCGTGGGATTCACCGCCCGCGCTCTCCGCACGCGAGCCCGACGACTTGTGTCGGCAAGCAACCAGTTCCATGGCTCTAGAGGCCACGCGCCGGACGCGTTGCACTCTTATCTGCCTAGTCCGCCTTCGCATTCACAGGATCGTTGGAAAAAGGAATGGCTATCAGCCTAAAAATCGCATGGGCCGCTTGCGATATGAGGCGATCTACTCGGGGCATGCTGGTCGCTCGGATCGGAGATCGGGACCTTACTGTAGGCGTTACGTTGTTAACGTTTTAACTCAATTCGTGATTGCGGGTGTCGTACGTTTAACCCGTGCATCGTGCGTTGTGATTGTGTGCCGGTGAATTGTATACGCGTCTTTATCTTTTGGGCTACTTTTACAATGTCGCCGATACAAGAAACTTGAGGCGAACGTGCCTCCGCGATACGCTATCTTTACATACGAAATCACGCGTGTGCGGAAGTACTATCTCGGTCAGCAAACATCACAACGGGAAGTGGATGTTCCTCCACTCTGCCCCACGCAAACCCCACGCGTGGCGATGATAACCCACGAGAAGCTGCGTCATTGGCCTCCAAGGTCTGGAAATGGTGGTGCTGGTGTGTGACAAGAGTCCAGAGAGAACAGGCAGAGTGCTTGACACGAACGCGTTCGACAAAGGGAGAAGGAGCGGTCATTAGATAGACGATAAAGGTAGGCCTGGCGCCATCCAAGAACGAAGGGAGGATTCTGGTCCCTTCGCGCTGTCATTGTACATGTAGCAATAACCTTGTTCTAACGAACGTAACGTGAAGGCTTCGAGGGCGCCATGGCGTTCATGATAACGACGGTTAATTGATCTATTGGCAATAAGGTGAGATTAGCTGTGCTTGCTCCTGGAAAACTGCACCTCGGGAGCGATTATGGGAAGAAGCGTGTCTCCGGCAACATCGCAACGTGCAGCAGAACGTTGTACGTTAGCCGATTATCGATTGAGAATTCAAGATACCGAGTCTAGCGGGAGTGAATATCCGCCGCTACTGTGATGATGGACACTTTCTGCTTTGCGTGGCATGAGATTCGGTGGCGCAGATGTTCGGTGACTTGTCGTCCTCGAGGCACTGTCCTCGAGGCGCGCCAGAGCGGCTATTGGGCCCAACCGTGTAAGCACATCCAATGCACTCGGGTGCGTTATGGGACATGAAACCCACGGGTCATGGAGCTGTGGTCTGGAGTGCAATACGATCCTCGCAGCTGTAGTACTGCTCCAGACGGCGGAGCCAGATGTTACAGTAATTGTATTGTATGAGTCACTAGAATGAATGGAATAATCAATAAGCGCTCAGGGCTATGGGCTCGGAAAAAATTCCTTCATACAAGTAAGGTGCAGCCATCGGGGTCCGGGAATATGTCGTCGGAAAATGGATAAACGTAGCACATACGAGAGGTTCTAGTGAATTCCAGTTCACTTCACAGTCCCTGTTCCAGTTCCGGTTCCAATCCCAGAAGGGGTGCAACCAAATTGGGGATACGGAGGCAGTGCTACGGAACGTGTTTCAGCGTGCTGCGACATCACACGTCAGCATCAGCCTGATAAAGTGTCTGATGACAGAGCAGTGGCTTCCACCGATTCACAGCCCGGGCGTGGCGCGTAGAGAAATCGCAGCAACAGTCAGCGCTGGCCGCGAGCCGTGGTTCGCGGGAAGGCAATGCCCGGCGTGCTGCGGTGAGCTTCGGTGCGGATTTTTCTGTGTAGACTGGATGGTTCCGTGCCGAAGCCGAAGTTGGATGGTGAGCCGGATCCGATTTTCATTCCCTTGCCCTACGTAAGGCACAGAACCATATTTGGATGAACTGTACAGTTTTATCAGCGGATGCTTTTTCTCGATCTTTCCTTGCGAAGGTGAAAGTAGGGGGTGACTTTGAGAAAGAATAAATTAATAGAACGTGGTGGGAGTGGCAGATAGCAAGGCAAGACGGGGGAAATCGGTCAAAGAGCGTGAATCGAACCAAATGGAAGGACCCCGGAAGAGTCACCCAATCAGGTGAAGCGAATACAAAACTTATTTAGCCTTGGGACCCACTCCCTAGTGCCTTCGCTCTTTCCCCCTCCTTATGCTCCCCTAGATTTTCTTTCTTCTTTATATGCTACCATGCTAACCCTCGAGCCTGGCTCTCTGTGCGACGTCTGTGCGGACGAGTTTAGTCCTCGTAATTTACCTCACTGTATCCCATGCGGTCTGTTTCTTTTTCTTTTATTTGTTTTCCTTTGTTCCGGAAAATTTTCCGCTCAACTGACACACTCCCTCTCAGGTCATGTACTGTGCTTGAGTTGCTGCAATACCATACTCGAAAAAACCACTTCACGTCTCTCACCTGCTTGCCCCTTCTGTCGCGAACAGTTCACCCGCAGTACAGTTCGCCTCATTCGTATTGACTTCAATGGACCCAGCAGCGGCTGGAGCACCCCAAGAAGAAGCCCCAACAGCCCTCGACCCCCGCTTATTGAGGACGACTTTCCCAACGACCTTCTCCTCAAGGCTTCCGCACCAAATTACCCTGACTTTGGCGAGGCCCGTGCTCGTGACGGTCGTGTGCTCGAGTCCAAGGTCGCCCGAGTGGCTTCAAAAAAGTGCTCTGTGGAAGAGGTCACTGCCCTCCAGCAGGAAGTTGACCGCTGGCTCACAGAAGTCACTACAGCCGACGCTGTCCGTGCACCGTCCTCGTCTGCGCATAGCAGTTCGCTTACTCCTTGGCATATACAGTCTTCGGCCCTTTATCTGAGCTCTTTGCTCCTCAAGGCTATCCTTGCCAACCACGTCGCATTTTCGGATGCAGCCAAGACGGCCAAACACGCAGAGACGTCCTTGAAACTAAAAATGGACGAGCTTGAACATGAGAGGGCCCGACTTGAGGTCGAACTCCATAAGTGAGTCACAATCCACATGTTTTCCGGTGCCATTGATCCTAACTACGCCACTCCTCTCCTAGGCAGGTCTGTGGTCCGAACATCCGGGGATAATCAATGACTAACCTTTTTTACAGAAAGTCCAATACAACCAAAAGGTCCAAGAGTGCCACAGTCTCCGCACGGAGCTCGGTCGCTTCGTGGCCAACCCCTCCACGCCCGCCGTGTCAACGGCATCATCAGCCGCGTCTGCTCACGCTGGTTTGTCGAGCGCGTCGCGGTCATCCACGTCTCCCCCTAGCTCACGCGTGGCGTCACCTACGTCCTCTCCATCATATATTCCCAATATTGCTTCGCCCCTCTCCCGCTTAGGCCACAGCCGCTCAACATCTGTGACCCCTACGCGCTCGGCGTCTGTAGCCCCCACGTCTCCTACACGCTCGGCGTCTATCGCTCCCCCACGAATTTCAACTCCTGGTTACCCTTCTACTACCCACCGATCTGCGACACCTGCCTTATCGTCATTCCGTTCGAGTACTCCCGCGTCGCCATCCCCCATACGCAAATCCCGCACGATGTCGATGTCACAACAGCACCCTCCTCCATTACCATCTAGTGATCGCTGGCCGGCATCGCTCATCGCCGCAGCGTCAAAGCCCTCCGCCCCCGCAGCCGCATCGAGACCGCTTGGTCCCCGTGTCCCTACTAGGGGTTGATCCATTGATCGATCTGAACTATTTTTCCCCTTGCGCTCGGTACCTATACCCAGAACCGCACGCCGTATCTTATCACGGAGCTAGTTCTCTCACCCCGCTTTCAGCAGTGATTACATTAGCTTGATTCATTGTAAATACCTTTTGGTTTAGCGCCATGCGCTGCTCTTACTTATTACCTTTTTGATTTGTTTTCGATTTTCAGTTCTTTCCATCCTCCCTCGCTAATACTCCCCCCCCCTTCCCCTTTCCCCTTCACTCGTACTTATTACTTCCATTGTAGCAAACAGCTTACGAACTCTCTTACGCCTTGCATACGTCTTGTTCACGGTTCACGGTTTGGGATTCAGTGGGGTCACAGGATTCCCACCAGGTTAGAATTCTAATACCACGATTTTGCCCTTGATAAAGTACCGACCGATTCGTCAAAGTTAATTTGGCATGGGAGAATGTCCGATGTGGAGGGTGACCTAGTTCATGGTACAGTTACCCCTACTTTACGGCACGGCGTGCATGCAGCGCTGTATGTTACTGTTCCCTATATGTCACTAAAGGCTCCGTGGTCTGGCTCGTTCAAGGTCACAGGAGGAATCCGCTCTGTGAGGGCCGCCGTGCGGCTGTGCACGTCAACGCGGCGACCCCGGAAATAGTCAGGAGTGATGACAATCCGAAGAGAAGAGCGCTGGTAATGAGAGGCATTCCCGGGCCCGGAACCTACTAGCAAGTCTTGCCCCGAGACCTGTCGCACGGCCCACAGCCCTTCAAATTCAAAAGTACACGAGCCCCAGGGTTTTTCTTGTCCCTATTCACGGGTTCTCTATCAAAGGAAAAAAGTAGTGTAGATTGTATATAATAGGAGACGGCTATGCGCAAGATCCGCCGAGTGAGAAATGCCGGGTTATCTATCTAAACGCATTCGGAGGCACTACCGTACAAATGGCACAAATCGATGCAGCGAACGTGCAACCTCCAAGCACTGCTACGGTGAACAGATGATGTCTAAATTCGCCCTGGTATTGTTAGATATCGGTGCTGTGCAGATAATTTTGGAAACTCCAGGGGGGGGGGGGGGTCACTGTCAAGCCGGGGGTGATTTTTTTTTGCCCGCAGCCCGTTCACCCCTACTACTTGCCCATCACCCGTTCAATTTCGAGCTGTAATCGCACCCGCGAGGCGTGGGCCTCTGGCCCAGAGCCGCCGAGAGGGGGGGGATCTGTCGTCACGCCCTCGTAAAGCAGAGCCATAAGTTTGATCCATTGCGAGCCCCACACATCGCGAGCGTGTGCACCTCCGACTTCTAGAGCGACTGCGTTTCGTTCGTTTTAGTCCTCAACGCGTCATTTGGCGATAAGCGAAATAAAAAAACGTCACCTGAAAGGAGCTGTGTTGCGAGCGCAGATCGCAGCAGGGCAGGTTGTCCGACTAGTCGCGCGACGAACGTCCAGAAGCGCGACAGGTGAAATTCACGCGGAAGGGGTCGCGACGGCGGTAGAAGCAAGAGAGAGAAGTACACGCGCATGATGCCCGCTACCCGCATGGTGTGATCTACGCTTGTCTCTTCCTCGCGCAGGCCGGATGCTTTCCTGTGCGTAGTGGGAGTGAATGGCGTGCCGTCGACATCTTTAGATGGCATGGGCACCGGGACCGCCCAACCGCCTGTCCTCTGGCACAATTTTGCCCAAAACACGACACTGAAGTCGTCGAGTGCGATGATCGAGTTGAGGGTCAACTGCGCGATTGGCTTGGCCGATCGTTTCTCAGCCGTCACCTCAGTCTCTGCCTGCAACAGGATCGCTTTGGCAAGCGAGGACAATGACGCAAGATAGACGTCAGGAGGTAGTGCTGTTTGTGGGCGGAGTGTTTGAACGATCTGTTGCGACTGTGTGCATCATCACGATCAGGAGTTGCCGTAGAGCAATGTGGGTGGTGTTTGCTCACTATGCTGGCGATCACCGCAGGTTCGCTTGTCAGCTGGCCGACCCTTGGCGTGATCTTACGCCTAATTTCGTTCCAAATCTTCTTCGATCCACGGTCGGCCTTGACGCGCGCGATCGGCCCCGACTTGAGTTGCTGCGTTGTCGGCATCTTGTGAACGAGTGATCGTGATCGGATGCGCGCAGAAATCCTCACCTTTAACGCGAGTCTCGCTTCACGCCAGTCCTGATCTGGCGTCGTCATCCCCAACGCGTCGCGTTCCTGGGCTTGAGCCTCCAAGGCTTGTGCTTTGGCCAATTCCACCTTCTCCGCTTCCTTCCTCGCGGCCTCCTCCCTGTCGGCTTTGGCCTTCGCTTCTTCCGCCTCCTTGGCTGCCTTCGCGGCCTCCTCCCTCTTGCGCTGCAGCTCAGCTGCTGCCTTTGCTTCGGCCTCTTTCCGCAAACGCTCGGCCTCTATCTGTGCCAGACGTTCCTCCGCCTGCCGCACTCGCACCTTTTCTTCCTCTGATTGGATGATATGTTCGGTATGTGCCCGCCTCATCTTTTGATGCTCGCTCCAGTTATTTCCGAGCCGTTTTTCGTCCTCCGCCTGACGAATTGATATCTGGGCCAGTCGTCTCGCAACGTCGTCTGCCTCGCGTTTCAGAGCGGCAGCTTGCCTTTCAGCGACCCGTGCGTGAGCTGCAGCTTGCATCGACTCCCGCTCAGTCTGTGCCGCTACCACTGCGCGACGCGCGGTGTGCTGAATCAGTCAGAGAGACGTGAGCGATGAGAGAATTGTCAAAAACAAAGGGGTCCATACAAGTGCGTCCTTTCGCGTCCGCTTTGCCCATTCTTCATA
Source organism: Lactarius indigo (assembly GCA_025766275.1). Lineage (NCBI taxonomy): Eukaryota > Fungi > Basidiomycota > Agaricomycetes > Russulales > Russulaceae > Lactarius > Lactarius indigo. The sequence continues at coordinate 504,437 of JAFKAC010000007.1, forward strand.
CGGGTCGTGATGTCGAGCGCGAAGGCGAATTGCAGCCACAGTATCATCGACTTGGACGCGTCCAGAGGCAGAGAGACTTGCCTGCTGGCGTCTGCCTCGTGCTCAGGAAGGACAAGCGCGTGCATCCGGGGTAAGACTCACGACGAAGCGGAAGCGGGCGGTCGGTTTCTATTCCTGGCTAGAGATTCGGAGAGAGACGAGCTACCGCTGTCGTCGCTGCTGGATTTGTCGGATTCGGATGATGAGCTTGTCTGGGACTCATCTGATTCTGAGCTTGTGCCTGAATCAGAAGAGGATTGGAGGCCATAGGAAAGACTCCGCCTTCTGTAAGAAAGAAAGGATTGAGATGCTTCAGGGGGCTCGGTTCAATCATACGCACCGCGAGGGCGAGGGCGACGGTGAGCGAGCACTGAAGCGCATGGTTCAAGTTGGTGAGGGTGACAGCCAAAGGTGTTGTCCGCGGTGTCAACGGCCCGGCACACGGCGAGGTCGCCACAAACACGGCCCACAGTCGTCACACTTGAATCCACTCTCTGTTATCATGTCTCTGGTGCGTCCCACTAGGCCTAGGCGTTGCCGCAGCTGGGTAACATATCCAAACATGTCCAGATACATGCACTCGTCGCACAGGGCTCGACTATTCTCGCCGAGCACCAGGCGGGCAAGCGTGACTTCTCTCAAGGTCAGTTTGGGGCAATGATGAATGGTTGGTTGCATCACAGTCTCACCCGTTGTTCTATGATAGCTACGCAGACTATTCTTTCGAAGATACCGCCAAACAATAGCAAGCTCACTTATGTGTGGGAACAGTATCTGTTCCACTATATTTCCGAGGGCGGTTTCACGTACTTAGTCATGGCGGACGATTCGGCTGGCAGGTGCGTCTTTTGTCCGGGCCACAGGGGTAATTTCTTTGCGCTGACGCGGGGCGTAGGAGGATGCCCTTCACGTTCCTCGGGGAACTCCAGCGCAAGGTACGCTATTTCATATCGCAGCGTTCTTTTGTGCCCCTCATCTGTGGCGCCACAGTTCCTGTCCAGCCCTTCGGCGTCCGACTCCTCTTCCACCCCCTCTCCTCCCCACGCACTTCAGTCAACCTTTGGACCCGTCATCGCGCAACTCGTGTACGCGTACAACACGTCACCTCCCACGGATGACCTTTCTCGCGCACAGTCCGAGCTCGCCCAGGTGAAGGACATCATGGTGCAGAACGTAGAGCAGATCCTCAGCCGTGGGGAGCGCATTGAATTGCTCGTTGACAAGACAGACAGCATGGCGAGTCAGGCGACAGCCTTCCGTCGAGGTGCACGCACCGTGCGGCGTCAGATGTGGTGGAAGAACAAACGCGTCCTTGGACTCGGCGTCCTCGTCGCTTTGGTGCGGACGCCTTGCCTTTTCCCCACTGGTTTCGTTCCTGAAATGACATGTGCTTCTCTTAGGTGATTCTCTGGATGATTATAGCACAGTTCTGCGGGGCGGCGCTGCGGTGTGGAGCAAACTGAAAAGTTGCACCTTGCGGCCGCGTGTTTTTGTTGCGATCTGATCTGATTGGCATTCTCGTTTCTCCGATTCGCATGCTCCGTGTTCGCGCTGCGGCTGTCGGTGCTTCCTCATCTCCTATAATATGCACGCCTGTCTCCGGTAACTCCATCCTTACCCGCTTCTTCTCCTCCTTCCTACCAGTGGCGCATCGAGCGCTAACGTATCCGGTCAGAGTGATGTCGGACCTCATTTTGAGTCCAATGACAGTGTCACGAGTTCAATTTAGAGCGTATCTAGTTTATCTCTCGGAACAAGTTCTGTATGTTATGTCTTAAGGCACGAAGATCCGAATCATTGTGATGCGATCCATAGCGTTCTGGATTGAACGACTTTAAACTCCTCTCTCTACCTACATGCCATGGATGGTGATACATAGATACAATACAAAGGATACAACGTGAGGGGGGCGTGAACGCATAAGTACGATAGAGAGGGGCACTAGACAATGTCCGAGGGTCCGCGCGTGATGCAAGTTGGTACATGAAACAAGTGAAAGGATCGTGACGAAAAAAAAGGGTGATAAGCACAGCTCATAGGGGTTTCAGGCTTCTGTAGGTGACGAACGATGCCACTGGGGCTTCCCTATCGAAGGGCGTCTCTCATTCGCAGAACGCCGTTCAGTGTACATAGGTCTGCGCTGCGTACCGTCCTCGCCTCCGTACACATCTTTGAGTGACGGTATCGACGGGCGAGAATGTGTAAGGCGCTGCGTATGAATATGGGCTTGAGTCGGCGGTGGTACTGGTACTGGTGGGGGTGGTGGGTGAGCGTGCGGCATTTCTGCAGCGCGATTTTCGCTCGATTGACGGCGACGGCGCTCGCGCTCGCGCTCGATCTCCTGTGCAGCCGCGCTGGCATGTGATATCGCAGTGGGACGGGGTGGGGGTGGTGGGGGTGGTGGAGGCGTAGGTGGAGGTGGAACCGCCAGGGTCGGTGCGGGGGTCGATTGCGGGGTAGGTGCATCCGCCAGGATGGCGTTGAGAAGTTGGCGGCGCGTCGAGCGTGCCCGTTCCGCTTCGTCGCCGGATTCGGGGACCAATTTCTCCTGTAAGGCTCGGATACGGCTCAAAGCCACGCGCCCGGTACCACCGGATGAATTGTTCCGAGAAAGCTCGCGTTGCTTCTCCTTCTCCTTTTCGTGCCTCCTATTGTAATATGTTGACGGCGTGGGATGGGGTAGTGACGCGCTCGTTTCGGATGCGGTCATGTCATAAAATCGCGCAATTGTCGCCCCAATAGCCATGGGCTTCGATACCGGGGTAGACAGTAGAGGTGCTGGGTACTCGACCGGAGTGTGATCTACATCCTCTGTCGACTGTGGGCGCGGCTTGAAGTAGTGATCCTCTTCTTCCGCGGGATCAGAGACACTCTTGAGAAGGGGGCTAACCGCGTTAACCGTCAATTGGACGGGCGAGAGATGGATAGGAAGAGGCGAAAAGTGATCGGCGATGGGTTTAACAGGGGCATCGTCGGCACCTTCGTCCTCGACCATAGGTTCGAAAACTCGCTGATTCGTGAGGCGAGCTTCCGAACTTCGGCGGCTTCGCCCCTTAGGAGAGCAGAATGACATGAGTTGTTCACGGAGGTTTCGTGTTTCTTCGATTGCCTCCTCATACTAAAATAACGTGATCGATCAATTTGTGATGGGCCGCGGGGAAGTGTCAGTATTCGTACCTTCCTGGAAGTCGCGTGGTTAGTGAACGATCAAAAAACGGAGCCAAATCATCTCATTACTCACTTGGTCAACTGCTTCTCTCGGACAGCCCACTGAACCTCATTTGATTCCATCTTGTCACTGAGGTCCTCTATGGTCTGCTTCAGCCCAGCAATCTCTTGCTGGCGTTTCTCTGTCCTGCGGAGAGCATCCTGGTAGAGTTTGGTCTTCTCGAGTAAGCTGACTGTAGCAGCTTGTTCGTCCTTGTGCATTTGATGGTATCGAATGAGAAGTAGGTATAGCGCCCGAAGGTCCCAGTGCTTAAAGATGTGATCAGTAGTTATCAAGTATTGCGACGAGATCGCTCACCTCCTCGGGAGTTTGCTCTTTCAGCCAAGCACAAGTCTCTTGGATGAGTGCCTGATAATGACCGCCGTCTGCACCATTACGAACAATAGAGATAATACGTTCTTTCAGATCTTCCTTTGAGACTGAAACACCGCCGTTGTCGGGGTGACCGACGCGTGAGGGGCGGACGTCGGGAGTCCGAAGGGCGACATCTATGTGGAGGCGCCGAACAGCACGTGGATCAAAATAGCTGCGACACAGAGGGCAGGCTAAGCGGGTGAGCGAGTCAATGCAACTACGAGAGTTTGAGTATTATTGCCTGGTCAAGGGTTAAATGTTGGGGGCCCATAACGTACGTAGAACAGAAAATATGACCACAATCTATTGCGCACGGGGCGCGGACGATAGGGGAAGATTCAGCCCCAAGTTGAAAGGGCTCGAGGCAAACATCGCAGGAGGATGAGGCCTTGACAACTAGCATTGAATAGACAGAGGGAGAGTCGAAGCGAATGCGCCGGGGTGGGAGACCGGAGGAGCCCTGTAACACGCCCAGTTGGTGCTTTTATGGTCGACCGGGACCGATCGCCTGGCAGGTGAATTGGGTAGGTAGCAGGGGGGCAGGGGAAGACCGTACAACCCAAAAGCAGGCCAGGAATGGGTGACGGCGCCTTCGCGGCACGAGGTCAGACAGCCGTACCAATAACATATCTCTGTGGCAGTAAAACCTTTTGCGGTATTTAGAGTACACATCAGGAAAGATGCCCTTCTTAATCACAAATTACCTGATACTCGTGGCACTTGCCTTTAGCGTGGGCGCTTGATTGGACAAGGGCAACCCCGGGAAAAAGATGGGGGGAGATAAGCATGGAAGTGAATGTGATGCCTTACAGCTAGCTAAGCTGAGAATGAAGTCCGCCGTTGCACCCAACGTACATGGGAGTTGGCGCGCTCTAAACTCGCGTTAACCGGCAGGTTTTCGTTATCCAGGAGAGCGGCGACCGTACGATTGGCTCGCTGTTACGCCGGGGGTGCGTTATGGTCTCGTGTCACCAACGTGTGTTGGACTATTTATTCGGAATTTTGTGAATAAATGAATGTTCCACAGAACCTCGCTCGCACTAAAAAGAAATGAGGGACTTGAACAAAGGAGTAGGACAGATTGCGCCCGGGAGAACCTTGCGAGCGCGTGGAGATTAAACAACGTTCGAAGGTGTTGGGGCTGGACAAAGAACGAGCAGGAGAACTTTCTGTGAAGAGATGGCCAGGCCGGGTCTCTGGGGTGGGGTGAGCCCCCGTAACCAGAAAGGGTACAGCGGCACCCTCTCAGCGCCTACTCCCTTTCCCCCCGCCCGTTCCCTCCGCTTAAGCTTCATTCAGACCATAACCATCCATGGATCTCCCACCCAGTACTCACCTCTATCGCTCTCGAAATGTGCTGCATAGGGGTGGATCTGTCTCAGCCAGCGATCCATTCGGCATACATGCTGAACAGAACCTAGCAGATGAGAGAGCATTAATGAGCAGATTGACCATTGTCCGCGTTGCTTCAGATGACCACGAGTCCACGCCTGCTTCACCAGACTCTCGTAGGTCCAGTTGGTCCCCCACCCCCTCACTTCTCCATCTTCGTCCGGGCCAGTCCGCACAGGCCAGACGCCTGTCTTTCGCGTCATCCTCTTTTGCTCAGGAGTCTCTGTCACCGGCAGTACCCAACTCACCACCATCTTACGCAAACAGAAAGCGCCGCCCTTCCACGTCGCTATATGCGCAACGCTCCTCTCTTACCCCCGAGCAACTGTGCGACCTTGCACAGTCATCGCTCCAGCCACGTCCTCTTGTTAAGGCAGACGCCATAGAATCACCTTCATCCCACCACAGTGTTATTCACTCTCCCGCCCATTCATCCACCACCTCGCTGTCTAGCACCTCCTTCCTCCCACTCCCTGATGGACAATTTCTACCCTTTCTCGACCGTCCCAATGAGGTCCTGGAATTCATTTCTACTAGCCCAACAAACCGATTAATGGCCCTGCTCGAACAAGCCTTCCCCGCACATCTACGTAGGCGACGCCTCCGTCCTGAAGAGGCACAGTCATCCTCCCCGCCAAGCCAGATCGATGTCCCTCGACCTTCCCAGAAACTCAGCTATCGTGATGCACCCCCACCGGCATGGTCATACGAGGCGTTACTGGAGTGGATGTCAACCGTTTCACGTTCAGAAGCGGACGATGCCGTGTGGGTACACTCAATTCGTGCCTGTGTTATGGCTCGCAGTGAGCAAATATGTGTCACTTTACTTGCCGCGCTCGGCGTACCCATGGAGGGGGGTGCGGACCTCGACGTGGTGTCTCTTCCAATTGGATTGCCAGATGCCGACTTGACACTCCCAGAGCTTTCCACAGGCTTTGCGGGTGGTCTTCTTGCACAACTACCTACCGTACCAGAGGTACCGACAAACGAGGACGAGGACGCATTTCAGCTCGAAATATTGCCCATCACCTTTGAAAGCACCGACGCGACCATCAAATCTGACGCACAGCGGCGTTCTCATTCTGGTAGTACTTCCAGCTGGTCCCCGTCTTCACGATCCAGCTCCCGTCTATCAACTACCATGGAGAGCATTGGCGAAAGTGACAGTGAACAATATGTGGTAACAGGCACAGATAGCATTCCCGTCGAATCAGAATTCCAGGTCTCTGATGAACATCTCCCTGGTGAGGTCACTGCTCGTGCAGGATCACCAGTGGGAATGAACGCTACCAAAACTCTGGAATTAATATCAGACCACGACCCTCTATCAGCAGCAGAGCAGTGGGAGAATGATCGATTTACCGACGGGGACCATTACCGCATGACGTGGGACCAGGTCGAGAATTGCTATGGTCTCAGTATCTCGACCTGTGCACGACTTGCAGCCGACCCTTCTCTTCCGTCTACTGTTCCACACAGCGCAATGCCACATGCTGTTGCGTCGTCTGTGCGGCCCAAGCAGCGCCGGAATACTGTACAGGTTTCGCACGTGTTGTCCGGTGCACCCGGTTATGAGGGATTCACGTGGCGCCCTGGAGGACCTTTGTTCCCAATGTCGTTTACTGGTTCCACGGGTGGCAGCGAAGGGTCCGGCACAGGCCTGGAGATTGGTGGAAACTCAGATTCGGTCGTAACAAGGTTGGCGCTCACATCTTCGTGCGTTATGCTCGTGGGCTTGCTCATTTACGCCTTTCCCCTTCGAAGTAACCCCGTTTTAAAGCCGCGGTCGCGATCACGGACAAAACGCTCTGCGTCGACGGGGTCTCGTGCGAAAACGAATATGAAGTCACCCCTCGCCCCTCCGAACAGCCCAGTAATGTTCCTCGTGTGACCTGATGGGTTCTTGCAAGTATCATCTACGTCATTGTTGTATTATCTTATGCTAAATGTACATGTACCGTGCATTGTTTTCATGGGAATCACGGCCTGGGATGAGGGTGCGATTAGATTAGATTGTTGTTGTATCAGCCTCGTGCCTCGTGCCCTTGCATCGCCACTGCCAAATACAGCGATGTTTCTTCTCCGTCTGCTACGACTCTTCCCTTTCCCCGTTCTGTCGATTGCTTCCGGCCAAGTCTGCCATTAGAGATCAAGTCGGAATGTTGCAGGTTCATCCGGACTCAACCTGTGACGTCTGCCTTGACCAGTATTCGTTTTCTAATCCCGCCAAGACCCCACACGCCATCGCTTGCGGTCATATCTTTTGTCTAGAGTACGTGGCGAGGCCCATCTACCAACTGCCAGTGAACAGGGAGGCTTATAGTAGCGTACACCCTTTCCCTATAGATGTCTCGCTCATCTTAATCATCCAACATCTTGCCCGCTATGTCGGAAAGCGTTCGGAATAGATCGCGTCAAGAAATTACATGTCGATCGACACATCCCGGGAAGGCGCGAAGCAGCTATGCCTGGTGCTTGGAGTTTGGTACAACGTCTCGCCCGATGTGCGCGCAGCGAAGTAGACATACAAACGACAGAAGAACTCATCAGAGAGGGACAACAATGGCTGGACGCTGACAATCACAAGGAACTGGTACAAACTTTCTCGTCACTCTACATGACAGTTATCTGACATACCGTACAAAGTTTCCGGAGGTGGATGCAGTGTTCTCGGCTCTAATCAAGTACAAGTCACTCCAAGAACGGTCTCACGATCAGCAAGCCCAGATAGGATCTCTCAGTGCCAGATTACACAGGGAAGAGGCGATGAGGGACGAGGAGAGGAAAGGCGCCCTTGTAGAACATGGCCTTAATCGGTGAGTGTCGTTCCTCTGGACATTAATACTCCTTTTCATTGTCCAACAGGAAGGTGAGCAAGATTGAATGCATTCATAGATGTCTCTGAACTCTGAACCGTATCGCTCGCAGATTAAAGAGCTAGAGTCTCAACTTGACTTTTACAAGCACCATTTTCCCGGCGTCCGTGATCTAGCACGGGAGCACCGTCCTCCCCAGGTCAACACTTCGGTCTCTGAGGACCGAGCCAACGGTGGCCGCGTCCCCACACCAGGAAACCCGCTTCCTTCGCCACCAAGACCGATATGGTACCCTTTCACTGCGCGTAACCCGAACTTTGTACCCCCCGGAAACTCACAAGAACCTTATCTGCGCACGAATGTTCCGCCTATACATGCACAACCATATGTATATCAGGTTAGTTATCCGAAACCTCCTCGGGGAATAAGCGGTAATGAATTTGATAACCCAAAAGACTGGAGCGGGTGCCGTCTACTATGAAGGCGCACGATATGAAGATCGCGTGGTGCCCCAGGCCGTTCGTGACATGGCCGCAAGAGACCCCGGTCCTGAACGAGAGCGAGCGAGAAGTAGATCCGGGCACAGGGAGCGCGAACGCAGCCCCGAAAGGAGAAGTCGCCGACGGGAAGGAGAAAGCGAACGAGACCGGCAAAGACGAAAGCGAGACCGGTACAGACGCGATACAGGACGCGACGACGAAGGCCTGGCCGAGCGCACTGCTTCCGTCGGGGGACAACCGCCCATGGGAAATGCTCTCGGTATTCACCCGGGGTCACATTATCCCGGCCAGGGGCTTTACGCCCCAGCAGTACCTCCCATCACTTCGACCACTGGCGGAATCCATAGCGACCCATATCCGGGCACCTCTCGTGGTGGTGGAGCATCATCCACCGGACACTGGAACTGCACCGGCAATTGTGACAACGGTCTCGGTTTCCGGATCGAGGCACCGCGAAGTTCCGTTAAGCGCAGGCCCTGAGCCATCTCGTGCTGCCAGAACCGATCATAATACACGTTGGGCTGACCCTGTCTCTCGCCCCTCCTCGACGCCGACAGGCCCCTTACTTTCGTCCTGGGTAGCCCCGGATCTTTCGAACCCGTCGCTGAATAGCCTCGGTCTCTCAGGCACCGTCGCAAAATGATGGAGGCCCCAATCTGCGCGCTTTCCCGGCAGGATCTACCTCTATGGGACTGACAGCCCGTAATAGCGTTTCTTCATGGGGAACTGAGGACTCGGGGCCCACCCAGGGCGACCTATTCTCGACGTTACGCCCACTCGCACCGGCCCCGGCGGACGGTGGTCCCCCGGCCAGTGATCTCCTACCTCGGTCAGATGGTCAGCTGCTCGGAGTTGTGGGTGCAAATTCTATTTCCTCTACTCAGTGTACTCACGTTCGTTGTAGGGTCGCTCCAACCAAATCGCGAACCCACGACCTCAACTTGCACATGCGTCGACGCAGCCGCTTTTCGTCGGTCACCCGGACCGAGATGCAGACACCCGCCCGCGCTCTCGTCACTCGCACCATTCGCGCTCTCGGACTATCTCGGGCTCACAGGCATCGGTCGTCTCCTCGGCACCACAACCTTTTGGGCCTGAGGATCGTGGATTTCCTTACGCTGCAGTCCCTCCGCCGCCGTCTGTCCCGTTCCCTTACAGCACCGCCCGGTCATCTGCTGGCACCCCTGCTTCTCGGCCTCCATCTCATCCCGTTTCTGCGATCCCACCTTTCCCTTACATCCCAGCCCCGCAACCAACTACAGCGGTTTCACGCATGCCACAGTATACACAACAGCCCTTCATTTACGGTAGTTCTTCCTCACTATCACAAAACTCCAGCCATCGTTCACACCACTAAGTATTATTCCTACTGGGACTTATCTGGTCTCTTCCTCTTCCTCACCCGTCATTGACGGGTATTTCTTGACAAACGCTGGCATTCACCTGACTGTAAGAGAACATGTATACCCATTACTATAATATAGTGTACACTACAAAAAGAGCACAGGACATTTCAGGGTGGATATCGGAGCTACGTCTGAGGCGCCATATGCAGACCATGCGCCAAGCTAATTCCTCATGATTCGGTGGTCCCTGGGGCGGTGCACGTGCACCACAAATATACGTTCCATTTGCAAGGAGTGGACGTATGAGTTCGGGCCCATGGAATGCGTTGTGCAAAGAGTAGGTTGCTGTACCTGATAAATAAGTCCAGATGGCACGCCTAGGGGAGGACTAAGGTAAGGCTCCACACAGTCTCCAGAAATGGAGACACTCAGGAGCCCGCGCGACCTCACCTCCGAGAGAGTACGAGCAGGAACCATACCAGCGATAGTGACAAGCACCGTACCGACAAAGCCACGACTCAGAAGGTGGCCCCATGACTCGGACCCCTGCGCCCCAGCATGGTCTAAGCATGAGCCCACTATTTGTTCACTCACGAACAGTCGACGCGACCGGCCATCGAAAAAAGGGTCTGCATATTGCGACTGCGGTCTCAAAGCCACCGAACGTGCCCTTGGGCTGCGCCGTAGTCTCTGGAAACGCGTGTGTCAAGTGTGTTGCACAGCGAGATTCGCATCGCAGATATATTTGCTGGTGGGTGCACAAAAAAAGAAAGCGCCTTTCGCCCCCCCCTTGGTTGACAGAGATCGATTTCTGGAAGGGAGCTTTTGTGATGAGGGCCAGTGTAATGGAGGGCCAGAACAAGCTAAGGCGAGGTGATGGGCACGGCTGCGCAATCCACAGCCGGAACTTGTAAGCGTTGGTGAGAACAGAGCCAGGAGATCTCGAAGAGACGCGAAGCGTTCGCTGCGGAGTAAGACACAGGAACACATATGATAGTGATCGCAGCAAAGTCCTTCGAACGGACCTCTTTGTCCGTCCATAGTACCAGTCTAGTAACCTCGACTAAATTAAGAACAACCCTGAAAATGACCATCAAGATTAGAGAGGCACACTGAGGGCATAGGAGTATACGGGCCTACCAGTTCGGAGCCTTAGCCAATAGTGTTGAAAGTTCCTTCTTCGATTCTTGTAGTGGACTCTGTCGCAATGGGCCGGGTCCTTAAGTCGTCGTTTGGCTCTTGTATTCGTCTCTGGGGTTAGCTCGAATGAGAGACTCGTCATAGCGCTGTAATTGACCAGCGGTGGGGAATGGGGATCAAGGTACCCACTGCACATAGACCTACCGGGTGATAGACAATGCCCGCTGCTGGGGGACTAGCTGGTCGAGAAATACTCACACAATTTCGATACTGAGTTTGGGCTGTACCAATAGGGACCTTCTTCGTTGGCTGTCCCTCCAGGCCCCCGTTTTCTCGAACCCACCTTGCCGTACTCGAGAGCCACCCACACCGCTACGCCAACTTCCACGCGTAGGACACACGGCCCAGTGTAACTCGTGTCATCCAGGAAGATCCCCGGCGACACGATCTGGGAACGTCCCATTGAGTTGGTACATCAAACCACCTCGGGATCTGCAACAAGGAAGTTTGAGAGAGACTCGTTCGGAGTGTTGCCAAAAACACCTGTCACAGATGTCGCGTACATTATTGGTGGTTGCATTCTGATGAATGGAAACAGTGTCAAAAGATATCAAAGCCTGGGGATGGGATTTTCTAAACAGCTAGCTCCATCCCAGAAGCCAATTTTCCATGCTATCGGTGGGGAATCATTACCGCTAGGCAGGTGGCAAAGCGACCAACACACACACGCGTTAAAGTAAAGCAAAGCCCTCTCCAAGGGTAGCAATATCCATAGGCTCGTTGTGACGGTTGTCGCAAGTTTGGGTGGTGAGCCACTTGACATAACACAGAACGTCCTTTTTCAACGAGTGTACCATTTAGGTATGTACACGTATTGACGTCGACACGATCACTAGTAGTCGGCATAGGGTGAGAGACGGTGTATACGGGTTCTAGCAGTTGTCCGTAAATAAATAGCGCTGATCTAGACTGTTGAACTATCACGATGTAGAAAATATTGTTGCAATTGTTGGTCTCTGGTAAGCCCCATCCGGCCTCTCCAGTGAGTGGGCAAAAGAGAAGTCTGTGCCAGATCCATGGGAGGGGACTGCCCCATAATAACATCCAGGACTCTTGGCACGTTGTCAGGCCGTAATCCACCCAACCTATCAAAGGTGAGTCATCCAACGTGAAGAGGAGCAGGGAGACGAAGCCAAAGGTTCACCATTCACCGTATGGGAAGACGAGCATGTTCGCAGCGTACCTGCAATGGACGACACGCGAACATTTAGCGACCAAACGGTATGGGAGTAGTCTCACTGGTGGCCACCGACATGCCCGACCTCTCCTACGACAACGCGCGAATACTTGCCCGTAGGCTCTATTTCCTTTCTCTGATGAATTTCGTTTCTGAGGGCATCCGCGACCTTGCTTCCCCACTCCCCGCAACGACAGTCTCGCGCACCATGAGTGCAGACATATAAGTATAGGTCATCTGAATCGACCGCCTTTGTGGACGGTCGTTCCATGTAGTCGTAGAGCCTGGAACAGACCTCGTCCAGGTTATCCATCGTCACTGAGGGTATCTGTAACCCCGCACGACCGCGTACAAAGGTCAGAAGGCTGTAGACTTCGGTGTCTTGGTAGCCACTCGGGGGAACGGAAAGACGTCTGGTAGAATTTGATGGTGGGACCCAAGCAACGTTAACCAGTGCCGACCAACGTAACGCATATTGCCGTAGCGCTACGAGCAGAGGCGAAGTTACTCGTGAAGGGAATGAGCGAGGAGAATCCCGGCCATGAAGTAAGATGTACGTTTGGTGTAGAGGAACTGTGCCAGCAAGACAATCTGTTCTCGCTGCCGATGACGACAACTTGCTGATGGTTTGTAGCGAGGCCACTCTCATGCGTTCTAGAGACGAACTTGAGCCCAGACAGAGAGGACTGAGAGTGGGTACCCACCCGAACGATCGCTTCCAAGTCCGAGTCCGATGTGGCTCGGTGCCGCGATGGTCCGCGATGATCAATCCGCCCTGAGATTCCGAGGTTTTTAAAGCCGACCCACAAGTGTTCCCCAAAGTTGCAACTTTTCTCTAACCTCAGCAACCATGACTCGCCAGTTTTTTGTCGGAGGTAATTTTAAGATGAACCCCGTGTCCCGCGAGGAAAAGCGGGCACTGGTCAAAACTCTCAATGACGCCACTCTCGATCCCCAAACCGGTGAGCACGCTCCACGTCCGACCTCGCTCGCTCATCCCATGTTTGATCACAGAGGTTGTCATCGCCCCCCCTTCCCTATACTTGATTCCTGTCCTCGATCTTTTGCGCAAGGATATCAAAGTCTCGGCGCAAAACTGCCACACCAAGACCTCTGGTGCCTTCACAGGCGAGACCAGGTATGTTGTCCGATCGCTCAATTTTCTCACGCAGACACTCACTACTATTAGCCCTGCTCAACTGGCAGATGCAGGGATTCCCTACGTCATTCTTGGTGCGCTGCGCCTCCTCCAGATCGGGTAGCTGTGCTCTGATCTCTCGGCGATTGAATAGGTCACTCCGAGCGTCGCACTCTCTTCGGTGAGACGTCTGAGGTCGTTGCAGGAAAGACGCGGGCGGCACTTGATGCGGGATTGCGCGTTATCCTCTGCGTGGGCGAAACGCTCGCGGAACGAGAGGCCGAACGAACGCAACAGGTCGTCGAAGCACAGCTACAGGTCGTCGTAGCATTACTCAAACCGGCGGACTGGAGGTTCGTCATTGCTCTGGACGTTTACCGGGACCGTTCTCTGATTTTCACGTAGTCGCATCGTCATCGCTTACGAGCCGGTTTGGGCGATCGGCACCGGGAAAGTCGCTACTTCTGCGCAAGCCCAGGAAGTGCACGCCGACACACGAAAGTACCTCACCTCTGCTGTGTCTCCGGGAGTAGCAGAAAGTACTCGTATTATATATGGAGGCAGTGTTACTGCTGCTAACAGCAAAGAATTGGGTTCGTTTTCATTCAGCCCTCATTATCCTCTAGGAATTGACTGGTCGTCGTATAGCTGGGCAGCCAGACGTCGACGGCTTTTTGGTCGGCGGTGCTTCCTTGAAGCCTGAGTTTGTGAACATTGTAAATGCGAGGGTAGCGTAAGAATTGGAAGAGGGAAATAGTTTGTGTAGGTAGAGGACTGTAAGAACCGTGGGAATAAGTACGCAGCGACGGTAATTGCCGGAATGGTAAAGTGTCGCCCCGACTCGCTCGATTCGTGCATCCATGGCTCTTAGACCGGACGTCCCGCACTCACCTCCTTCACTCGTTGGGGGGCTAGACTCGGTAGTGGATGCTAGCCTTGCGGAAGGTCTTGCTGCGCTAGAGTCATACAAGAAGAAAGATACTGTGAAAGGTCAGCGCCTTCTAAGTTCTCTCACAGATCTAGCTAAGCTAAGTGGCAAACCGTTAGTTGTTGTACGCTTCAAGGCAGTTGGGAACGCGCCAATAATGAAGCAGAACTTTTTTAGAGTTACCGTTTCCAATCGCTTTCAGGCCGTCATTCAGTTTCTCCGCAAAGAGCTCGGATGGAAAACAGGCGAGCCACTGGTGAGTTCTCTCCTCCTGGTATGGGTGCTTTCTCTGTATGACGCGGATTTTGTCCAGTTCACGTATATCAATTTGGCCTTTTCTCCCGCTCCCGACGACACAATTTCGAACTTATATCGCGTGAGTCCTTTTACCCACTTATATCATCGTCCAGCAGCCGACAGACAGAAGTCATTTGCTACGGATGGACATCTTATAGTAAATTATAGGTACTGTCCACTCTTTTTCAAGTCAGGATAGCTGATGAGTCTTGCCCTCGCTAGTACGACAGCAGCGTGGGGTTGATTATCGTTCTACGAGACGCAGTCCCCGACATGTATCAGATCTAGTCCGACTTATCATCCCTGGCGTTAATTTGGATACGCAAAGCGTGCCACCCTTATTCATCAGTCGTGTTTGGCCACACTCAACGTGTCGCGCCGTAGTCGACGAGGGCGCAACTGGATCTGCTTGCCTAGGAGGGGAGGCAGATCCACCACCCAGTACTACAATGTCTTCTGCTGCCCAACATAATGACTTTTCTTCCCCCATGCTGCGGCTCCGAGGCACTGCGAGAGTGAAGCACTGAGGTGGCACGGTCCGAACGGTGTCATACATGAACAAGCTTACTAGGCATGGAACCCAGAAATATGCACACCCTGAGATCATGATTATGGATGGACAACCTGCTCTAGGAATGGCCAGCGGGATGAACAGCCCCAACCAGTGGGAGAGCGACACTCACCCAAGGCGCTGGATCAGACTTTCACTGTCTTTCGAAGCCAGGTACATTCTACATACCTGATCCGAGACGCACGCAACCCCCAAAAAGCGTCAACTCGTGAACTCCAAGTTAGTGCCATTGTGTCGATTCGAGGCAAACATACGTCATCATCACTGCGTTTTCAAAATGAAATATTCGCATAGCACCTGCGATCCGTACGGATGAAGAGCGACACTGAAGATTTAAATCACAGCTTAGCGTGCCTCTCGAGGGAAAGAGAATACTAGTACGGGATTCATCCTAGGCTACCTTGACCGACCTGGCCCAGATGACCTATTTTCCTCTCCACTCGCCCGAAGAGTCACGCCAGAGGCCTTTGTAACTGTGGAGATGACTCTCACACCGTTTTTCACGGGATCGCGCCCTGGGTGGCGCTTTCGCGCTAGATAAGCCGGTTACTGTAAGGTAGCAGGGCAAAAGAATTGGTAAGCTGTTTGTCATGCAAGCGATAGCATACTGGATGAAAACTGAATAGGTGGGGCATCCCCGTTCGTGCCATGTTGCGCTAACCTACTCGCGATCAGGAATTGCCTCCGGCCGTCGGGAGCGGGCCATCAAGAACTCCTGCTGTACACGATCGTGGTAATTGTTGGTGGTGTTTCGTAAACGAGGTCGGGACGAGGTCCACCCGTCCTGATACATGACGTTCTCAAAAAGAGGGCGAGATTGAAGCGGTAATTGTCGAGAATGATTTGGCACTACCCCATGTGCGAATCCCAGCGATTAGATGGAGTTGCTACCCTCGATCCCACGAGGACGAGGACAAGGAGACTAGTAAAGGAGTAGGCTATCGTGGTCCATCAGATATTTTGGAGACAGCAATGCCATTACCGTTTATCGGGTCTCCAACACTTTAATTCGATAAGGCCATCCATAGGACATCGCGACCGCACCTCGGCCATGAGGTCGTTGCTAGCGACGTCTAATCTGTTCTAGGTATTCCCAGCCCTCAGCCCTGGCTGTTCTCCAATAGATTCCCTTTCCGAATACACAATCCACGAGCGAGATGCGCTCCACGAAAAGCCTCGAACAGGACGGTCTCCACCTCGATGCCTCGATGTCGACTACCGCGTGAAGGGCACGATGGCCTGAAATTTTCGCACGGAACCAAGCGGACTTCTCCTTCTCTCTCGCGCCTGCGACCAGTAATCACGCCTTTCCACTGGTAGGTTCTCTGCTGGATCTCGGATAGTGAAACAGTGATTTCTCACAAGTTCCACTAGCTTCCACTCCATCCACGAGGTCATTTTACGGTAAGCACGCAACCATCTTCGCCGACATTGGCTCGACAATATGCCGTGGTTGTTATCATCAAGTCACAGTACAGCGACGACGCCCGGTGCCGGTTAGGATGGACGTTCCGATAAGCAAAAGGGTCGAATGGAAAGTCTATGAACGCCGGCAGGGGTGCTCCGACAATTTTCATTGTCCCTACAACAAACACAGTCCAGAACTATCACATCCCTTTGTTCTGTCCAATCAAGCTCAGGCCTGCGCACAGAGATAAGCTCCAAAGATGCATATTGCGGCGCTCACCCGTCTGCCGCTCTTCTCGTCACAGTTGTCAACGGCGAAGTAGCAATACTTTTCCTATCTATGCAATGGGCCGTGTCGTATTTTTTCAAAACGTATTCGTCTCCCGGCAACTTCTTGTGTTCAGCCGACAGGACTCATTATCCGCCCTCGGCGGCCGTCCGATCGCAGTCAGACGCTGTACAGCTTTGTCTTGCGCCGGGATATCGCCTTGTCCGCGTCTTGGAGGGTGTCTTCTCTCCATCGCCGAGGAAGGGCCCCTTATTTCATCTGAGTTTTCTTTTATCTTTTTATCTAAGTTTCAAGCCCTTTGAAATTGAAAACTCAATGGCAGGGTCTAGGCCCTTAATAGAGGGAGGGACGACAAAAGGCGCCCAACTACCGGACGAGTCTGGCCTTGTCGATCTCGCGTGCGGTCTCGACTTGCACATGTGTTGAAGGCTCAAGCTATGAGGATGGCCGCAACGTTTCAGAACTATGCCGTCGAAGGGTAGGTCGACTAGGGCCAGAACTGAGCCAAACCGCCAGACACGTTCGGTGGCCATGGGTTAACGGTCACGTTTTTTTTCAGACGATCTCCCCCCGCATGCCATTTCCTGCATTCTTCCGCCGCGACTTCGAGGAGAGATCGAGAGATAGATCTTAATCATTCACAGGATAGCCATATCCGTCCTCGTCCTGCAATGCCGACCAGCAACCGGGATGTTCTTATTGTCAGACCTACCACTCAACTTGCACTCAACATCAGGATTGAGGATTTGAAGAAACTTACAAGTGCGATACCTTCAGCGCTGTCACCGACTAATCTTCTACGGTCAACTCAGCCTCCATCTTATCGCTGACTGGGATTAAATTACTTATGTCAAAAAACTCGTGTAGGCAACATCATTGTGCTAGAAGTCCAAGGTGATATCTGGCGAGATCCTCGTTTTCGATGAGGGCTAGACTATAGAATTATCTGTAACTCGAGTCAAATGCTTATCTCGACCATCGTACTACCTCCTCCGGGACTGTCGGACATGAACTTAAAATTTAAAATTCCACTCCATTCATTTTGCAGCACACACTGTACACGTTTGACAGTCACCATCTGCCTCCGTGTTGACCAAGTTGCCGTGACGTGACCATTCATCACGTGATACTGTCTCGCACCCCAGCAGAGGACAATTCCGGAAAGGGTTGGACTCGGAAGAACACACAATGATTTGGACTCGAGCACTGGTATGTACCCTTCGTTCTTTTCGAAAAACCTTGCTGACATGGCGGTAGCACCGTGTGGGCATGGTCGCGACCTCCAGTGCTGTGGCAGGCGTTATAGTCACTGAGGCACCACCGCAACGAAAAGTCCGCCAGAACCATCCCCTTAGTTAGTTAGTCGCAGGCGAGCTGATGGCGCTGGCAGCTTGCCATTTATCCAGAGCCGGAAAGTGAAATCGTCCTCGTTGACACACCATCCGTCTTGGAGACTCAAATCGGTGCGGCGCGAAAAGCTGTAACCAGCGTGACAAGAGACGTCCACGCGCAGGTGCATGGAGTCGTGTCCAAGTGGATTGGCGTCGAACATGCCGTTGAAAGTACGTGCGTCTTCTCCCCCCCCCCGCCCCATTCTCTATGATTGCGCGTGAGCTTCCTCGTCCGAACGGAACGTCTGACACCCCCCTCTATCTCAGATCGCGTCAAGTCCCTCATCGCCCCCGATGAACCGCTCACACCAGGTCTCCTGTACGTCGGTGTAGCCTCGCTGACAGGCTCCATCCTCGCACGCAACCGCTCCATCTTCTCTCGTGTCCTGCTTCCACCCACATTCCTCTACCTCTCTTTCAAATATTTCCTACCAAAGACGACGCAGAACGTGTCGGCCTACGCTGGCTCACTCGAGGAGAAGCATTTCCCCGTCCTGGCGCAAAAGCATGCGGTTGCGATAGCACACTCCCATATGACGTGGGAACGCCTTCGCGAGGCAGGTGTCGGTGGGCGTGACAAACTCCAGGATGGCCTGGGTGGCGCTGTGCGCAAGTTTCAGGAGCTGACGGGGTTGAAGGTCGAGGAGGCACTGGGCCACAGAACGGGTGTTGTGAATAAGGTGGTCGAAAAGGTGGAGGAAGCTCTGCAATCAACCAGCGTCCCACCAGCTGAGGCGGGGCAGTCAACTGAGAAGACTACTAGAGGAAGATGGAAAGCGGCGGGTTTAGGACGCCATAAGTCTCTCTATTGCGACGGCAACATTAGATTAGAGGTATTAGCCATGTCTAGTTTCCAAACACGGGTGTCCATCGCATTTGCCTACTTCTTTCCCGCAGCAGGCGTCACTTTTTTGGTTTGTGTGGTTTCTGAGCCCCCCTCTGCCTCGCTCATCCAATCAATCTCCTCCACGAACTTCCTATTAAACCTGCCCAGACGGCCGGTCACCTCGCTTTCCTCCGCGGCGCCCTCTCCGGTGAGTGCAGAAACGTTCCACAGTGGATGGTTTGTGACATCACGCGTAAGACGTATTAAATGGCGAGGTGAGGTAGTCCAATGTGTGAAGGAGGACCCGTCTGCTCGGATGACGCGCTGCGGAAACTGGGGTACAACTGGGTTGGGGAGTTTCTTCGGACGTCGCTTCCAGACGTGGGTGCGGCCGTATGGGGAAGACGAGACAGCTCGTGTATAACGAGGCGCGGTGAAGGTCGGGGCGACCTTTGATAGCGGCAGAAGGAACGAGTTGGTGGCAAGGATGCCTGGCATTGTATGGTGAGTGGAGTGGAGGTACTCAAGGTCGAGTCAGGCAGACTGAGCTAAATTAGGGAATACGACCCGTTTGTGCCACCGCCTGGCTGTCCTGCCTCAGAGCCGCCCGCTTAGATGAGGCTGCCACTACTTTCTTCTCACTTTCACCCTTACATTGTAACCATTGTAACATGACGAGCTCAATCTCGGACACGACGCACTCTCCTGCACCATTCAGTCCTTTCACGACACATTCTGGCGGCAGTGACCTTGCTACCTCCGACGGTGGGTCTAGCACACCAGAGAGGGGCTCTTTTTAAAACCTAATAACACGCAGAATCCCCCGACCTTGGCGCTTTCACAATTGTTTTTCGCGCTTTAGATGATTTTCAGCCAAGGAACTTCATCCCTCATCCTATCACTCTTACTACGACTACAACGGCTACCTCGGCGTTGTCTCCCACAGGGTCTGAATCAGATCCTAATAACAGGGGCTCCACAGTATGGAACCAACACCCTATCGCGTCTTATTTATCTATTTCTTCACGAAATGCAACAACGCGGCTCTCTGGGGCATCACACTCGCCTCCACCTACCGAGCCACCTTCGTCTGATACTGAAGGAGAAATAATGATCGACCGGGAGGTGGATAGCGGCTCGTACGACGATACCAACGACGCAGATGAAGACACGCTTCCTTCGTTAGGATACCTCGCCGAAGCGCTTCAGTTCATTGCAGCTGAACGCGCCAAACTCACGGCTCCTCGTGATATTTCCTGGCATCGCGGTAGTCACAGTCCCACCTCAGACGATCCCCCCAGAGGTCGACAGCAGGAACTACAACGACGAAAGCAGCAGCAGCAGCAACAACAACAGCAAAACTCTCGTCGCAGACGTCGAAGGACAAAAGCTAGGTCGCTTGGCCGAACAATCGGTGTCCGCGAGTCTGCCCCATCGCTTGGACCCTCGGGGGCTGTTGACGCAGAGATCCTCGATGGAGACGATGCTTCCGACTTCCTTTCTCCTTCCCCATCACCTGACATCTCTTCCTCCGAGGTAGCTGGCCGCTTCAAGTCAACTCCTGCCTCCCCTCCACGCCGTAAAGCCAGGCATCGCAATAGCTTCCGTTCCGCCTCCGCGGATGCCAGACCACGTTTAGGCCATAGCCAATCTACCCCATCGCTCCGCTCTGGTCCGCTTGATCCACGCGTCGTACGCCTCCGAGCTCTTGCGATCAAGCTCAAGTTTCTATTTGCTGCAGAGGCAGAGCTCCTTACCGCCATCCTTTCAAACCAGTCTCTCCAGTCTCCATCACCAGACTTTATCGACCCACGAGGACCCGCTCCAAAGCCCGGACAACCGTTGGTACACGTCTTCGTTGATTAGTACGTCCGTGCTTTCCAGAATTCTTTGCTTTCCTGATCGAACTTTACTCAGCTCCAACATTCTCATCGGATTCCTCAACTATCTACGAAGGCATCCGCATTACCTTGTCAGTACCAAGGTCAGATGGATGTCCCATGCGGCGCTCGCCCTCATCCTCGAGCGTGGTCGTTCTGTCACCCGGCGCGTACTTGTGGCTTCTTCGCCATTGTACCAGCCAATGGATCCAGCCACCCGACTCGGATATGAAGTACATGTGTACGCACGTGTTCCCGATACCGGTGACGGTGCGGACAGGGTACCGCCTCAACGCCACCGCCATTCCCGGGGGCGCAGTGCTGGCGGCAGTAACAACGGATGGAATATCACATTGAAGGAACACGCGCATCGATCGACGACGTCTGGCATCGCATTCACAACCGACTCGTCTGAGCCGGGAACGTCAAGCGGCAGTGGGCCGCCGCCTGCGACTACTGCGCGTCCTGGGCAGGTATCTTCGTCTTCATCCGCTGGTCGCGTCCGCTATCGCGAACAAGGTGTCGACGAGCTGCTACAGTTGAAGTTCCTTCAGGCGGTCGCTAACGTGGACGACGTCCCACCGCCCGGGTCCACGATCGTCCTTGCGACCGGGGACGGTAACGTGGGGCAATTCAACGAGGAGGGCTTTCGTGGTTGCGTGCGTACAGCGTTGAAGAAGGGGTGGCGTGTCGAGCTGTACGCATGGGAGGGCGGACTGAGTCGGACGTGGGTACGGGAGTTTCGCTGAGGGACCATGGTCGTCGCGATTCCGTATCATACCGATCGACGGCTTTGGGGCCGATTTGCTCGACGGCTGAGACGCGAGTGGGATTCGCGTTCCTTGTTCGTTGCCAACCACTGGAAGGTTTCGAACGGAATCTCGCGAACGAATTCGCCATAATCAAGGAAACTGCCGTGAGCCGCTTCCGGATCTCAGATCATTTTAATTCGATATCTTAGTCGCTGTCCGTTGCTATTGTATAGTTGGTTTCAATCTTTGCGTAAAAATTCATATGCATATCGACCACGGAAGCTTACGGCTATGCGTACCACACTGTGGGCTTGCTACTGGCAGGGTCGAAAAATGCCTCGAGTTGGCTGAAAGATAAGGTAGCTTGCCGGAACAGCGGATGGAGGTAGACAGCACGAGCCAAGCTACTTATATGCACTGACAGAGTCAGAACTGGTAAAATGGAAGGGCTGACATTTTACGAAAAAAAAGAAAAAAAAAAACATTACACCCATCCGGTAAGCCACCAGCGCAGGGCGCCCTTTGCTTATCTGTCGGAAGCGCGAACGGGTGATGATAAGCCGCATGTATAAAAAATTGCCGCAACCCACATACGCCGTTGGTGACAGTGCGGCGGCAGGGTGAGAGTGCCACTCGGGGGAACGGGACGAGCGCGGCGAACGCGAGAAGGAAAACACGTTCGTTCGAGTGGTGCTCCCCCTCCACGAGGCGGACAAAAATGGGCGAATGTGCGCTCGGGGACCCCCGGGGAGAGAAAAGAAAACAACGGCATCATGGAAAAGCCAACGTGGGATCCGGCGAGAATTATTGCGCGCTGGCCAACCAGCGAATTCCCGCTAGTACGTGGCAGGGAGAAAGGAGGGAGAGCATATGGCACATGCGCCGGCTAGGTTCGTGATGGAGATGGTAGTCGTTCGTAAGTCATTTGCATAAAGATAAAGCAGCGCCCGATTGATGAGAGACAAATTAAATTATGGACTCGCGCTCTGCGCTGGACTGAATGGAACAATAATACAGTACAGTACACGGCAATGGGAAGCACTGTTAGTACTACTCTTCTTTTTTTTTTTTTTCATTGAATGGGAATGAAATGAAACGGCACCAATCGTAAAGGAGGGGCTAAATGTGCGCGCGTTCGCAGGAGGCCTGACCTACCCCTCTCTCTTTGGGCAAGACGCTGAGGGCTTTATAGCATAACGACCATTATCGGCAAGCCTGAGGCAGATTGGCTACGATAAGGGGAGAGGGGGAGGAGGAACCGACAAATGGACTAATGGGAAATGCCACAAGGCACACACACGTTCGAGATCGGCGCCTCGAGCTCCAGTTACGGATTTAAGCAGTGAGTTAATATTTCTCCTCAGTGCGGTGCAGCGGACGGATACCCGTGTACAACCTTGAAAAAAATCCTTTGACGAGTCTAGCGAGCGATGGGGTCCGAAGGCACCTTTCAGGTCTTTTCAAGGGGACAAAGGAGGGGAATTGGTGCCGACTTCATAATTTATTCGTTGGCTGGCGGCAAGATAAGTGCCACGCCAGCGCAAGTTTGCTTCAGTAAAAATCTTGCGGCGGGTCCAAGAAGACCGGAGACATGTTTACAGTAACGATCGTGCAACGATACATGGTTTCCAATATTAACAACAAGGTTTACAGTTTGGACAAGAAACGACAACAACAATAGCTCCCGAAACTCTCATCGAGTTGACCTAAACAGATTGATCACAACAGTGTCGCACACGTTCACGTCTGATGTGTCGTGCGTTGGTGGGTGACGGCACATTGGCACGGTCGAAAGCCACCGTTCGACCCAAAAAAAGATAGATAGGAGATTGATTCAATTTTTTTAATCCAGTCCACGATATTACTTGCTAACATGTCATCCGTCGTCCGGGTGGAATCGACGAGTTTGAGGTTGGCAGGTGCGAGCGGCGGAATTATTTGTCTCGCCGATGATCGATGGAGAGGATCGATCTGGACGGGACAAGGCAACCGCTATCAGCAAAAGCAAAAGAGCTCTGTTGGTTGGTGGGGTAGAGGGGGGCGGCGGCGGGGGACACGTTAACTGCTATTGCTAATCCTGGAAGGGGGAAGTTTGAGGAGCCGACGCCTTAAGGACGACGATGCGACGAGAAGGGAAAGGAAGAGAAGCGATGAGCAAAGGTGCGAACTGATGGGGTGGGTGCGTGTGTGGGTGGAACAACAAGCAAGCGGCGCTGACCATATTTCCAAATTTAAACTGGGCATCCCGGAGGTAAAAAAAAAATTCAGGTTATGGGTAAGGTGAGCATGTACCGTCCGTAGTTCGTAGCCAAATGCAATACGTGGATCACGGTCCGGAATGCGTGCCAAAGTACCTGTTGCCCCGTACGGTAATGCGGTGTGTACGAGGGCGATCCGCCCGCAGTCGACAAGAACGAGTCAGATAATACGCAACCCATGAGTAAATGAAGTGAAACCTCCACCCACGATCTCCGTGTCCCCGAAGCAGCGGCGAACAGCTGATAGATGGATAAGAAGAGGGTGCTCTGGACCCACCCTCACCGCAAGGGTGTGGCGAACACACCCAGCTGTTTACTCGTTCGAAGCCAAAGGGGGGGGGGGGGCCCTCCCCGCAGATCCAACCAAGATCGGACCTCGACGGCATCTGTTTGCTGAGTACCAAGAAGAGAAACACAGCAAGGGAAGTCATTTAATGAAACTGAGGGAAGAACGCCTTCGGCCGTACAGCGCGTTCTTGAACCTAGGGATCAAATGGCGATCTGATGTTCGCGATGGGGACACACGATTGCCGCGTGTACGATAGATAGAAAATGGAATGGTTCGCTACTAAGGTCACAAAGAGACGAGAACGGTCCAGCGGTGGCAGCGTAGACTCATTTGCGTGGCCGCGCTTATCGACATGAAGGAGCGAATGAATCCAGAACCACCAAGGACATCTGATACTAGGGAGAGCGTCAAACGTCTTATTGAGCGATTATGAGAAAGCACACGTCCGGGACATGTATTGATGAACCCCCGAAATGAAACCTACATTGAAGGAGAACAACGGAGCCAAAAAGTATCGCATCCGAGTCATAGATCATTACATTACACACATCAGTCGTGGTTGCTCACTCTGACTCGAAACGGGGACACCCGGACCCAATTGGAAAGATTCCGGACATATGGATCTTGGGTCAAACTAGACGAGAAGCGACGCGGTCTCGCAACCCAACTCGATGATATTTTTTTTGTCCCTTAAATAAAAGAAAAAAAAAAGGGAGGGGGGGGGGGGGAAGCGTTGTGCGTGGCACACCAGCGCAGCATAGAACCGCGGATACCAAGCGTGGACGGGTAACACAGTAAAAAGCCCAGATGATTGTAGGTAGCACTAAAGAAAGTATGTGATGGGGATGTAGTTGATATGGTCAATGTGTGTCGGAGGGAGATATAAATGCGAGGGTAGATAGGAGATGCGACAATGGGGAGGTATTCCAGTGACACCCGTCTATGAGGATATGTATGCAGAAAACGATATACGAGAAAAAGCAAAATTAACCTATATGCGATGACCAAAGTCCCATAGCAAGCAGAAATCTAGGGTGTAATTGTGACCATCAGGCTTGTAGTTTTGTTCGAACCTACTGAGAGGGAGGCGATGAGCAAATACTCCGGACATCCATTACGAGAAAAAGACGGACCGGCTTTCTCATCATGAGCGGTTGTGAGGCTTGGTTGTAGTTGGCGGGGGGCGTTGGCTGTATGCGGGTTTCAGTTGGGGGGTGTCCTGGCGCAACACGAAAGAACAGTAACTTACGGCGTACGCGAGCGATTGCGCCGACCCAGCATTGTTCGACAATGCTTTTTTAAGCTAGAGACATCGGGCAATTTGAACAGAGGTCTAGATTATCAAAGGGAAAGGACACACCTTAGGCTTCACTGTCCGCAGCGTGCTGACCAGACATTGATGAAGTGTACACCGATACATGTGCAAGGCTCTTGGCTTGCGGTAGCGAAGAGAGCGAATTGGAGAGACTGGGTAACGCGATGAGGTGGGAGGGGGCGGAACCTTTTTGGATGGGTTTGGACGCGTCGGGCATTGTGTAGTGTAGTAAGATGGGGGGGTGTGTAGCGTGTAGGGTGATGGAGAAAGAAAAGACGAAAAGAGGATTTGATAAAAATACAGGAGAGGAGAGGAATGAGACAGAGCACGGAACGCGGGAGGAACGGGTCAAAGGGAGGGTGGTGGAATCGGAATAGGCTTTATAGCTGGGACCCGAGGGTGGCCATGTCCAGAGGAAGGGAGAGAGTGACCGGTGACCAGAGTGACCAGTTCAGTTTAGGACGACAGCTGGCTTGGTGACCATCTCAAGATCTCACGTTTGCGTCCTTTTCTCGTCATTAACAAGCGTCCAATCGGTCCAATTATCCAATGGGAATCTTGCCTCCTTAGACAGGGAAATAAACGCGCGCGCGCATCTTCCCCCAGGCGAGGCAGACGGACACGCCCTGCGTCAAGCCGTGCCGCGCCGTGTCTGCGCCTTCTCCTTCCTAACTGCGGCGACGGCAAGATAAGGGATCCCCCCCTCTTCCTCCCCCCTTTCCTTACTAAACCAGACACTGGAGTGGGGTATGCCCTAGCCTAGCCACGGCCACGACCACGAGCATGCATGCTCAGCTCAGGGACGCCGAGTCCGAGTCCAGCCCTCTTCACAAGGTGTCCCTTGTGGGCATGTGAACTTTTGATCCACGCTCGTCCCTCCGATCTCCCTCATTCTCGACCTCAATCCCAAACCTATCGTTTTCACTTCCTCTCGATCTCCATATTTCGTCATCCCCCGTTTCCCATCATCGCCCTCCATTTTGACGTACTAGCACTTCACCCCCCCATCTTTACCTCATCCTCGTGACCTCGAATCCCCTCCACTGGTAATGCGCATACCCCCGATTATTTGATCTTTTATTTGTTTCTTTTTGATTTTAATTTTTGCGTCATTTCTCGTCTTCCTGTTGCCGTACGTACATAAGGCGCCAGACATGGCTGCTCAACCTAAGATAACTGCCGAAGATATAGATCACCGCTTGTCCTTAAATGGCGAGAGATGAAATGTCATCACGGATGGGTGGCCCGTTCTGCTCGTGCGTTAGGAATCGTCCCTTACTATTTCGTGATTCGGCTCGGTTGCAGTACGGCACTTCTCGCTCTCCAAGTCAATGTCATCTCTCGATTTCACTCACTTGCCTTTCTCCCCGCAACCCGACTAAGACTTCGTAATTCTCGGCTGCCGTCTTGGTGGTAACGCTACCGTCTTCTCCAATCCTCTCTCGGAACTCCCCGAACTGAAAAAACCCATCCCTTGAGACTTGGCTTCACGGCGCTCCGCGTCTGCGCACGGGTTGCTCTGCGGCCTACGGGGCTTACGGCGATGACCGAACGCCAGCCACCGCCTTCCCCGCAGCGCCTGCGTTACGGGTTCATATTCGCCGCACATGAGGTCCGCGTCATGGCCTGGGCTTGCGCCCATCAACTCTATGCGTGGCTATTCTCGCACGCCGCCCATTTCGAGCGCCCACATGACCATTTTCCATTATGCGACCCCTTCGGGCGAACCACCAGTGCCAACCCCGAGCGTCACCATCCACCCCATCTATCATAGGTGGTCTGGCCTTTGGATTCCTACAACTAAGCCATAGCCCCGCCAGACCGGACGATCTATCCATCCGGCCACAACCCCATCCCACATCCCGCTATGACCTACCGAGGATCTCGGCAGCGTTTAAATTTACCAAATGGGCTGTGTGAGACTGGTCAGGTGGTTCTTCGCAGCACTTGGTTTCCGTCATTGCTACAGTGATGCATCCAATGATGAGTTGGGCGTGTTACCCCCTACAGGGACATGGCCCGGACACGTGCAGGTCGTGCGTCGTAATTAATCTCACGCCCACGCCCGCAGAGCGCACATATGCGGTAACACGGCAGCACAAAGCGAGAGTCATCTCTGGTTAGCACTTAAGCAACTCCTCCGGGTACCCATACCCACGTTGGGTCCCGCAGCGGGGTCATCGCCATCCGGTGTGGGATGTTTTCCCACGTTCGCCAGGTGTTCAGGTGTCACTTGAGCCCCGCCCAAGAGGTGGCCCGTGCTAAGAATGAGGTACGAATAACAAATCGACCCCGCACCGTCTGCCAGGTCCTTGAACAGAGCACCGAGCACAGTCTTCTGAAGCAAGACCCGAAGAGGCGTGGCCTTCGATCCGTGCACGACGCTGCATATCTTTCACAACACACGCCACAAGTTGTTATAGTCGTCTTTTGCTCCTCACGGGCAGTCACTTGACCTCAACACGGGGCAAGACCGGCTTCACTATACCGTCAGATCTTTCACACACCCCACATTGCTTCTAATATAGCTTCTCCTGCTTACATCTATTTCCGCTCGTGAGCCATCACCGAGATAGATCTGGCACCCCAAATGTCTCTTTGACAGACCTCGCTACACACCGATTGATTAATCAATGGCCTGAACGCCGTCATATGCGGGGAGCCGGTTGCACGCTTCTGCCCAAGTGGCGTTGCCATTGACCAGGTCGACGAGCACAGATATGACTTGATCAATGTCACCGATCAGCTGACCTGTTGTGTCTCGTTCCCTGGAGAACAGGAGAGCGAACAGAAGAAACATCGCGTGGGTTAATATAGCCGAGCGAAACGTTTCCGGGAAATTCACGTACCTCAGTGTCATCGTCCGATTCTGGACCGCTGAGCCGATCCAGCACGTCAGCGTGGGTACGCGCTCGTCATCACTACCTCACTCACAAGCGAAGTCAAGTGTGACACCGAAGGGCGTCCCAAGTTCGTCATTGCGCGCGTACCGTTTTCCTATAGAAGTGTTTGAATCATCCACCCGTGAGAAAATACCGGCCTTGCGCAGCTTCGAAGCTAGTCAATCGGTGAGAATCCCCCCGTGTCTAATCCGCGGCTAAATTGCGAAGCCTGACGTACAGACTTCTTGTATCAGTGGATTGAATTCTTCTTTTGCACTGAGCGGTACGATGAGCACCTTGGTCGGCGCGACGACCGCTGGCAAGGAAAGGACCTAATATTGAAAAATAGAGGTCGGTCTGAGAAACAGGTGAAAGCGGAGGACACCCACT
Organism: Lactarius indigo; assembly: GCA_025766275.1. Lineage (NCBI taxonomy): Eukaryota > Fungi > Basidiomycota > Agaricomycetes > Russulales > Russulaceae > Lactarius > Lactarius indigo. Next base: position 533,103 of record JAFKAC010000007.1, read on the forward strand.
CCGCGTTCAACGTCCTGTTCGCGAGCCCAGAAATTGTGTTCAAGGAGGACATAGAGAATGCGACCGAGGCCAAAGGAGGGCTCGATGACGTTTGGGGTGAATTCACGAACTGTAGGGGAAAGGCCACTCAGTAACCGGCCCACTTGACGTCCGACAAGGTCAACACACTAGATTGTTTGAAGGTCTTGCGCTCGATCGTGACAACTTCATGTGTCAGAGTGAGCTCTCTCCCGTCCGGGGTGGTAACAACGGCGGAACTATGGCCGGCATCTCGTAAGCGGCTAGAATGCGGATTCTGTTGGAAGCCACGCACCCTTGGGCGAGCTCTCCCTGGATTTCGAGTAGGCGCGTCTCGCTCAATTCTGCAAAGATGCTCTGTATTACTCCCGCGTCCTTACCAAAGGTCTTGCCCAGAACTTTCTTGTTGAACTCGGCGACTAAACGCTCGGTAATAATGGGCTCTTTGAGCGCCTGACGAACGACCAAAGGATGCCCGGTTTTGTTCGAGTGCACGGTCAAGTCGTAAGCAGCACGGTCCGCACAACCGACACACTCGGTCCACCCGTACGAGTTTTGGATCTCGGCATCCCAGCAGTCTGTAGCGTAGTGTGCCATTTCATTGGCCATGTGCTGGCGGAAGCGCAGTCGGGCGGGGTCAACCCCGATCTTGACCAAAAATTGATGAATGCGCGCCACAAAATAACCGAGTGTTTCATTTGCTATGACCCCAGACGCCACCGCATCACCCACACTGATCTTCCTGACCTGGGTACTGCCGCTCGCCTGCACGTTTCGGTCGAGAAGGTCGAGAACGACGTCGCGCACTTGATCAAAGCGCTCGTGACGCTTGTCTTCGGGGTCGACGTAATGCTCTATCTCCGCCATGGTAAATTCGCGCACGCGGAGCAGCCCTGCCCGTGGGGAAATTTCGTTTCGAAAAGAACGCCCAATCTGCGCAGAGGCGAACGGCACACGACCGTTATTGAACTCAAGCAGACGTGAGAAGTTTAGAAAGTGGCCTTGCGCTGTTTCAGGGCGCAAGTAACTGGAGCACAGAAAAAATGCCCATCGATCAGATCAATCAGAACAAACAAGAAAAAGAACAAAAAAAACAATGGGGGCGAGATCCTCACCCAGGGTGTTGGCCTGTCGGCCCGATACTGCTGGTGAACATGAGGTTGAATTGTTGGGGTTCGGTAACTTCATTATCGGTGTCTGGATTTCGAATGTCATGCTTTCGACATAGCTCGCCTAACTCTGGGCCTGAGTAATTGTCCAGCTGTGTAATATGGGAGCAAAGCCTCGTGACGGTGACGAAATGCACAGGAACGAGGGGGGCTGGGCGCAGCGTACCTGCGCCAATATGACCTCGTATTCCTTCACGGCATTGTCGGGCAGCTGCTGGACTGTAGCAACATTTTTCACCGCCCCCTTCTTCCTCTTCTTCTTTTCGTCCTCCTTTTGCGGCGGCTGAGCGGCCAGACCGCGCGCCTCCTTGTCGCCCGCGAGGCGAGCCTCGAGGACCCCCTTGACCAAGTGATCCGCGCGCAAGACGTCACCCGTCTTGGTGTCCTTGACCATCCAGTCTGCGAATCGAGCAACGTGACCTGACGTCTCGAACACAGGTGCCGGCGTCATGATGGTGGAGTCGATCTCGAGCATGTGCTCCTCTATGATGAAGTGCTTGCGCCATTCTGCGATGATGTTCGCCTGGAGAGACGAGCCTGGGGGCCCGTAATCATATAGACCCGCGACACCTTTTAGAGAAGAGGGGATAAATAGATGAATGAACTAAATTCTTTTGGAGAAACGGGCGTCTGTAAACGTACCGCCATAGATTTCGAACGCGGGTGCGTAGAAGAACCTGCGGTTGAGAAGCGCTTCGAAGCGAGTTTTATCGAATGGATGTGCCGCTTTGTTGACGGAAATGTCAGCCATGTCGACCTTGAACCTGCGAGACTGAACGAATGGCCACGGATGAAGAAATGAATGACGACAACGACAGGAGGACCGCAGCTTCCACATTCACAGAACAGTTTTGAACTCGTGACTGTTCAACGGCTCAATCGAGTCAATCGTGACGTGATTAAAAAAAAAAAAGTATTCGTTAAATTATCAAGATATCAAGATATCAACGTCAGCACTCTGTGTGTGATAGATAGCGATAGTCCATGAGATAGTAGATGTTAACGACACGACTCAATCAAGTTACTAGGTACGTGTCTGATAGCAAAAAAGAATGGACCATTTTAGATCCCAGCTAGGGCGACCTGTATCTTATCCATCCCGCGATTCACCCACTCCTCGGGGCTGACTCGTTCAGCGTTGGGGTGATAAGGATTGAACAGAGAGTCATTGATCGACGAGAAAGCCCAGTCCTTGGGATCTGGTGTGGGTGTGGCGGAGATCGCCGCAAGTTCATTGCCTTCCCAGATGTTCTGTCAGCGAGGATTCTAAAATGTGCAGGTGCGAACGAGAAACGCACGGATAATGGTATTTGTGAAGTGATCAAGATTCTAAAAGAATGTGAGCAACCCTGGGAGGACGAAGGTGGATCAATCTCCGTACCAGATCATTCTTGTCGTAGCCTACAGATGAGATAATGGGATTGACATCTAAATCAGCATAGGGTCAGGACTTCGTGAGAGTGGTTTCCTACCGAACGGGTCTAGGTGGAGAATGCGGGGTCAGAAGGTACCACGAGGCGAATCTGGTGCCACTCACTTTCAATTTCCTCGCCGGCAACCAAGAAGCCGAAGAATACGAAGCTCTTAGAGAGATCGGTCAGAAGAGCCCCTTCGTTCATATTATACACGTACCGCAACGATAGTGCCTGGAATCGTCACGTACTTGAGTGTTGGCCAGAGTTGGAAGGGCTGCATGACAATATCAGTAAGCGACTCCCAAAATGTAAAAATTGTATCGGCTTGCCAGGAAGAAGCAATAAACAAGTGTCACGGTCCAAAGGTGAACGGAGTATCTGATAAAGCAGTCAACATAGTGCGCCATCTGCAAATGCAACTCCACGCACGAGAAGGGAATGGGTGTGGTAAGGATCCTCTCCAATCCAGTCAAAGCGTCGACCAACTGGTTAAGAGCAGCCATCAAGTTGGCTAGACGACACGAGGGGTCAATTCATTCACATCCTCCAGAGTGAGGTGACGGCTTACAGGTCGTAGCTGCATCGATACACTTGCGGTTCTGAAGCGCAGCAATGTACGTACTCTAGGGCGTTATTGAGAAATCAAACCAGAAAAAAGTGAGCGTCATGGGGACAAGAAGCATACCAAATACAACGAAATTTCCAGCGGCAGGTTGTGAGTGCCCGATTCGGTCCGAAGTTTTGCCCGTAGACGAGCACCCTTCTTTCCTTTCACTGTCTTGCCGCGCTTGGTGAGGAACTTCACCAGAAGCGAGAAGGGGAAAAGATCAAAGTACGAGTACTTGGGGGGATCACGCGCTGGAAGCAAGAAGCCGTCGCCTTCAGCCAAAGAATCTTTTGCGCGGCGACCATTGACACTAGCAGCATTGGACGGGCGTGGGGGCGGAGGAGGGTCAATGAATTCGACCTTCTCCGATTTTTCTCCAGCCTCTCCGGGAGAGGTGGCAGGAAGGGGAAGGTGAGGGGCAGACTCGGAGACGGGTATTGGTCCAGCGCCACGTGTAGCAGGGGGACGGTAGTTGAAGCCTCCTGAAAATGATCCGCGCCGAGGGCCAACGGACGAGCGACGTTGCATAGCTGCCTGTTGGTGCTGGAATGCCGTAGACTTTGGAGAACCCAACTCGGTCACGAGATCGACATTGGATGGCATGCCCGCGGGAAGCGCATATGTTGGGAGAAACTTGGTCGTGTGGTACAAATCCTCATAGTGTATGCCTTGGATGACATACAGCTGAGTAACAGAATGACCTCATGGATGAGCACGTACCTTCTTCAGCACGTAAGTAATGTTTCACAGCCACACCAAAGGCGTCAATCAAATTCAACACAGTCTTCTTTTCGATGAGCACGCGCGCTTTCCTCTCCTTTTCTGGTACATCGGAAGCCCATGTCCATTGTATCTGCTCGGCGTCAGGAGGTAACTTGTGTGCATCTAGTTATATATACACACCTGGGACATGGAACCATATCAACCTGGCCATAGTCCGTGAGGAAAATACGATCTGAGACCAGTACTTTCGGCCCTCATTGTACCTCTCGAAACTCGAGGTTGTTCTGTAAGAAATGACGAAACCGAGGACGGTACCAATACTGCAATGTGACGCGGTAAGTCGAATGTCGGGTGAAAGCAAAGCGATATTCCTACGAACACGGTGAGCAGGGTACTTGCGATGCCCAAATCTTTTGTGGTGTGGCTGATAACACAGATCGCGGTAGACCAACCTCCAAAGAAAAGAAGTAGATGCCAGCACCGAAAAAGAGCAGTTGCTAGAACAGCATGCCAGAAGGTGGGACCAAATGCCCTTTCACGGCTGAAGGGGTCTGGAAAGTAAGGGCCAGTCGCTGCAGGCTCCATAGAGAAGTAAAAAGAATGAGTGGGCCCTAAATGGATGTAAGGGGAGTGGTGGTGGTAGTGGTAAGGAGAAAGGTTTTTTTTTTTGTTCGGTTGGTCCCAGGGGCGACACTTTAACTTCGTACCCGATCCATCGCAACCTGGTTTTCAATGGTGAGGTGAGGTGTGGGAATCATTTTTTGAAATTTTATTGTAAAACGGCAACTGTCCTTGCATATTCCACGACTTACTACTTAATATAGTATTCTCCTTCTCCTATTGCCAAGCCTAATTACCTGCTCTGTCACGTCATTACTATAATGATAGCTAGTCCTCCCGGGAAACTTTGAACTACGGATATACCACAGTTCCTTGACGATTCCGAGTCGGCCGAAGAGAACTCTAGCTAGCAGTTGAGCTATTATTAGTATATATACAGCGATACTCACGCTCAGGCTTCGGCTCCACCAGTCATACTGCGGGTTTGCTTGGCGCTGCCAGATGCCCATCTAATTGACGGCATCCACGTTCTGCATCATGACCAGCAATGGATCACTAGATTTTTGGGGTCTGTCCGGGTACCACTGCGCTCCGGTTTTTCGTACCCCTCGACATTCCGTGATGTTTCCGGAGCCCACTTGAGCTCACGCGACCAACTTTTGTCGTGATCACTTGTCACTAATCTCTCGGCCAGTCCCCCACCTTGATGGTCCCACATGTTGGGTGCATGGTCATGGGTAACCTGATCCGGCATCGTACGCTGCCCCTTACATTAGATCGCTAATTGACTCGGGCGCTGTAACGGTATGTTCGTGGCCTGAGTCCGCATGTGATCAACAGATAGCACGACAGACGGAGATCTGCTTGGGTTGCAAGTACGGCACGGCTGCGATATCACACGCCTCACGAGACCAGCTAGGCGGCCATCTGTGTCAAAACAGGTCCATTCAAGGTTGGTGCATCCCGTTGCATTTCGATTTTGCATTTCAGACATGCGGGCAACTGTAGCGCATAATGGCATCTGCATTCGCATTCGTGACATTCTGCGACTGAACTACTTGCTGGGGTTTATGTATGGTGCGCCCGTATTGCGCCTTGGGGACCAGACGTCATTTATGACTGCCTCACCTCGGAGGTATTTCCTTTTCCATGAAACTTGAAATAGTGGCTTGATACTTGGCATCACCTTTCAATGAACGTGCAGTACCCGACATACGGGGTTGCACACCCATTTCACCCATGCTGCATAAAGCATCACCGTCTGGTTAATACTAGGGCTTCTAGACTATCCACATTTCTCACCTGGGAGCTGAACTTGTACAGACCTGGATGGGGTGTTCCCGAGGACTTACCACGATGGCAATCCCTCAGGAGTATCACTTGTGTCTATCGAGCTCGAGGCGCTGGTCGCCGCTGGCCAAGAGTCGGCAGTTATTTGCTTGGCGTTTGTTGCGTTGGGTCACAGTCTGCTCACTTGGGGAACCAACTCGAAAGATGTTCATCTAATAATAACATCTGCAAACCTGCAGCAAAATCCGTGTTTAGGACGGCGAATTCGATACATACCACACGCCAAGCATCAAGGTTCGTGCAACAAGACATGTAGCCCGACTACGGCAACAAGATAATCGTACGGAAAAATAGAAGAAACCCCCGGACAACGGCCGCTGTGCATGCCAACACTCGTTGCAGCATTCCACGTCCCACACGCCGCGATTCGCCTGGCACTGAAAAGGCCGCCTCGAGAGCAAGCGGCCAATGAAGCTCACACAGAGTCGAGGAGACACTGAGATAGCACCGACACCAGTGCCGCCAACAGCCAAAACTCGTGCCTGTCCCCTCTCGACACACAAAATTGACTTCGCCCATTCATCTTTGCATGTCATGTTATTCCCGATACTTGATGTCTCGCAAAGCCGCTTCTCTAAGAAACAGGGTGCCATACTATGCAGTTGTAATTCAAAGCAAGGCAAAGGATGAAAGACAGAAGACGTGTTGTAGAGTTCCATAATGAAACCAAAAATAATAATAAAATAGACAGACCAGGTTGGTGTATTCCGTCGGCGTCAGTCATCCAGGACCTAAATTGACCTCTTGACTAGCTTGACTTCACGAACAAATACTATCGGATGATGGAGTTACTGTACTATCAATACTACGAATGTTCAGTTACACACAAATTTTTTAAAGATCGCAATAGATCGCGATGTCCCTATTGTCGTTTCGGAGAGTAGAGATATAAGATCTCGACTGCAACAAATTTCGCCAAGTTCTCCAAAGAACGGATTGAGTACACCGTCACAACAACCAACAGGATTAGTATTGTTCACATAAACTAAATGAAAGGGGGAATGAAGATATACACAATGAAAAAGAGGATACAAGTACGCCAGAACAGAAAATCCAACGAATTGGACCCATCCGCAATGTACGATCATATTTACCGTATACAGCATGTCTCCAGGCAATCAGACACACATCCACGGCAACCATGGAAACACAACGGTAGGTGGAATCAAACAGAGACATGGAATCATCGTTTCATCGCTTGCGTTTCGCCGCTCTATCAGCCTCATCGCCACCCTGCGCGCTCTCCCCACTCGCGTCCTCGGCGTCTGAGACAGACGCGCTGCGTGCGCCAAGAACTTCGTGCTCCGTGGGAAGCGGAGGGAGAGGAGGTGACTGCATCCCTTCGCCTTCGGGGAGAGGGGGTAGCGGCGGCTCATAGTCGAGGTCGTAGCCATGGTTGGAAAGTTCCGCCATCTCGGCGTCTCTGTCGTCGTCGCTCCCTTCCGCAAGGTCAATAATGCTCGGAGGAACGGGGACGATTCGTCGTAGGCTGCCGCCGATGCCCATTTCGGGCTCAACTTCCGTCTCAGCACCATCACGTTCTCCGCGCTCACGGCCCATATTCGGTGATAGTAGGAGCATCTCGGCGTCTTCTGGCGCGGTGGTAGGCGCCGGGGGATCTTCTTCGGCTACGTTATCCTCAAGATCGATTGAGGCTGTGTCAACCTCAACGTCTTCCTCGAGGTTGGCAAAGGTACGACAGAGAGGACACGAGAATGAGGGATGATGTGTCTCGAGCAGTGGCCGGATACACTTGTAATGGAAAGCGTGCGAGCATGGTGCGATAAAGAGGGCTTGTTGTATCGTCACGGAGAATAGACCTAATAAAAGTCCACATCAGTACTTAATCTATGAGTTGCTCTTATGGAAGCGCAAGGCGCGATGCGTACAAATACAGCAATCGGAGAAACCGGATTTAGGTGCGGGTTTCTTCTCTATTGGTTTGGAAGCGACAGGAGGGTTGACAGTTGCGAGGGATTTGAGCTGGCGCAATGCGTTGGTACTAATGGGCGCGAAGTGTCAATCACAGTGCCTCACTATTAAGGGGGGAAGAAGGGAAAGGCAACGCACTTGAACGCATTTGCAGAAGCCTGCCACTCGCGGCCGATCTCGACACGGATACGAACACACTTGTAAATATCTTCTGTTCCACCTTGATAGTCGACGCCGAGCTGGAGGGTGTCACCGTCTTTGAGCTCGAATGGCCGAGAATCCTGGTTGGCGGCCGAAAGGCGGACATGGTTGAGAAAAGTGCCGGAGCTGCTCTTGGTATCTTTGATGTAAAACTTGCCACCGAGTTCGCACCAGACTTCCGCGTGGGCACGGGAAACGACCTTTGATTTGAAAGCGAGTTTGTTCGAATTGAGGGCGTTCGCCTGAGCTATTCCTATTCCGGAGCGCTCGGTGAAGCGGCCGATACGGAGTGCGGGGTCACCTTCGACGACATCACGGGTGATGGGGTCAAAGCGAAGGGAGCGACGACTATCGAGGTGTGGCACGAGGCGGATACGATGGGATACGGGGGCTGAGGTGGTTAGGGGAACATTGGAAAGCGCGGGCATGACAGGTGGTTGAGGAGTTCCTGGTACGACAGCCGGCACCTGGGGAGTGTTGGAGATTGCGAGTGCACCGCCGGAGCGGCGTCTGCGCAGAATCTGCGTGATTCCTGATGAGATGGGCAGGTTGTGCGACGTGGAGGGTTGTATGCCGGGGGCGGCTGTTGAGCGTCGTCTAGAAGTAGGGCCTGGGGAGGGGGGAGAAGCGAGATGGTGATGGGGAAGGGTAAGTGGAGTGGGGTCGGGGTCGATGAGGGGAGAAGGAAGGAGTTGGGACTGAGATGTACCCCGCGGGCGGCCGCGTAAAAAAGATGTCAAAATGTTTTGCCTCGACGGTGGCGAGTCGGAGGCGATGAGAGGAGAGACAGTGTCCATAGGTGAGAGGTCAACGTTGTCAGCCCCGTCCGAGCGCAAAGCACGCTAAGCACAGCCCCTCGACCGGACTATTCGGGGCAAGACCGGGGCTCAACAAGGAAAAATATATATAAAAGGTACGAGATCATACGGATACGGATACGGAGAACAAAGACATAGCAATAGCAGCAAGAAAGATGAAATTATAACGTACAGATCCGACCCTGTCTCTCATAACTCCATCTCCATCTCCATCCCGTCCCATTCCCCCTCTTCCTCTTCCTCCTCTTTGACACTCACTTCTCCTTCCCCAGTAAATCGCCCCCGAGCGCTGAATCCTCCAGAAGGCGTTGCGTCGGCTTCAACTTCCACGAATTCACTCTCATCACTCGAGGGCGACCACCTTTCCGAACTCCCGGATGTCCGCGGATGCCGCACGATAACCCCCATCGACGATGATTGATACGAACTCGCAAACGTCAAGGACTCGACACCGAGAGATCCGTAACTTGTTGTGTAACTCTGCGGAGCGCCGCTCTCCTGCTGCGAGTAGGATTCTGGCTCCGTCGGTACGGCGATAATCCCTGGTCGCAGCCGTGTGATACCACTGACACTGGTGCTAGGTAGCGCGTAGTCATGTATCCGTGGCCCTGAAGGCACAGAGCTAGAAATCGGCTGTGCCACTGCCTCAGCTGTAGGATCACTCGCCGGCAGTGGCGGTGGCAGCGTGCCGCCTGATAGGTAGGACGGCCACAACGACCGGTCGTCTGGGAGGGAGGATCCGCCTGATGCGGATGGCGTCAAGTGCGAAAGGATCGCCGCAGCCTGCACGTGGAAAGTACGTGTCAGCATTAACCAACTCCAGAAAAGTACGGAAAGAGGATATCCTGATGTGGGACCACGCAAGAAGACGCCAGTAGCCATAGCAACATGATTGATGAGAAGAACGACAGTCACACACCTCCATGAGCTGCACCTGTTGATGCTTGCTCAGCAAAAACTTGGATGCCTCTCGCCAGTGTGGCGTGTGCTCCCACCGGTGTTTGATCAAGCATGACGGGTGGCGGTAAACCTGCGACACAATGGTGTCAGCTTTGGTGCGTAACGCAACGGTGACATTCTATCGTACGAACTTTTGAACAGCTTTCACACGTGAAGATTGTTCCGCGCTTCTTCCCGTTCCTAGTCACCAAACCCGTCACCCCAGGTTTTGATTCCATTGAAGCAGGCGGTGAACCGGACACGCTGAATCCGTCATCTACGGGAACGGAACTGCTGACGCCACGTCTGGCAACGGGAGCGCCATGCACGGGTATGCTTACGGGACCCGTAGGCGCCTGAGGAGAGGAAGCAGGTAGGGCAGGACCAGGTGGTGACACCGACGAGGATATAGATAGTGAGGCGAGAGAATTAAGGGCTATAGTCGCAGTATGTAAACCCACAACCCTAGACATCGGTGCTAGCATTAGCATAGAGTCAAAGTTCATGTCAATATATTTACTCACGACGGACGACTTGCGGCATCTCGTGCGTCGCTGAGTCGCCGGCGCGCCTGGCCGGTTGATGAAAGGCGACGATGTTTCGTCCCATTGTGAACGGCTACCCCCTGGGTAGGGTTACGCAAGCAAGGGGGCGCCCTCAAGCGCTCCCGACACGCCATGGATGATAGTCGTCGTTGTCAAAGGCAGATTCCTGGGGCACCTCAATAGGTTCCGCATTGGCAGCGGCAATGGATAATGAGAGAAGGCTGAGGGAAGGATCGGCATACTGCATAACATAATCTTTGAATGACGATCTAGTCTCAAGTTTGGTTGGGACGTACGGGTGTAGAGGAGAGCGACAGTTCAGACATGTTTGGGGGATGAGAGAGGGTTATTTGGAAAGAAAGACGGACGAGAAGGAGCCGCTACAAAGTAGAGTACAGAAGATTGGATGTGAATATGGACATAAAGAGGCATTTCTGGGGGAGGAGCGGGCGCAAGTGCGACACGCAGTCAGTGGGCCATTACGAAGGAGTGCAAGTGTGCCAATTTTTTTTTACACAGACAGTACATTCTATTCAAAGTCCGGATGGGGTTGTTACCATTATTGTCCTTGTCTAATACTACTCTACTCATTAGCGCGCCGGCCTAGGATAAGCGCTAACGGCCATTCGACTTCGATACCATCGTCGCTTCCGTTTCCTGGCTCGGTCCGAGTCGCCTGACGTAGCCTTTTCCAAAATCGAACTGCAATGTCGCCGTCGCTGCGCTCTCTATCTTCGGGGAACCGTTCGTGGAACGTGTGAAGTGCGCTAGCGGTGTAGAGCCATTCTAAAAAGTCATCCCACGACATACGCTTACGCATGATCACTGGATGCGAGGAAGGTAGTTCAGGGAAGTGATCACCTAGTTATCAATTAAATAGGGTTCTCGATCCATGGATCTGGAATGGGACCAATACCCGTGAAGAATACACGTTCAAACTCAGAAAATTTGGCTGGAAGAACATCCGTAGCAGAGGGCACTTTCAACAAGTGATCTTCCAAGATCGAACGCCCTGGTTGCTCCCAGTACGGCCCGATCGAGTTACGAGGATCGGTGCCATTAAAGTAATCTGTTATGAGCGGCGTGAGGGAGGGAAAGTTGGCCAACCGCATCTCCGAGTAACACTGTTTCAGGCACATGAGTTCTTGGGCTGTCCACTTTCAAAATCGCTGACCCATAGAGCGAAGCTACCGCCTGGTCGCAAGAGGCGAGCAACCTCTGGCCACACTTTGTCAAACCTGAACCAGTGACCAGCTTGGGCTCGAGTAATATGTCAATTTAGGGGCGGCGCATGCGATTAATGAGGCATACCAGCGATGATAAGATCGACAGTGCCATCTTCTAATATGGCTACATTCTCCGCTGATGATTCCTCGAACCGAAACTTAGCCCGGTCGACGGCACCTAGCGTTGAGAGTGAAGCACGCGCGCTTTCAACCATGCTCATGCTCGGGTCGACACCAATGACGTGTCTGAACTGGAGTCAAGCTAGCTGTCGCCTGGCCTGCAACGGTCGGTAAAACGCAACGCAACGATATGAGAATACTCACCAGTTCCGCAACCTAGATCCACAGCTGTCTCGAATTGCGCTGCAGGGTGTCTCCTGTGATAGTCGAATATAAATTCAGAGAGCTGTTTTGGGTAGGTCGGGCGTGCTGCTGCATAGCGAGCAGTATTGAAGGTTACGCTGGCGAAGGTTGCCATTAATGATGATGGTTGATTACGTGATGACATGCTTGGCTCTTCCGTTCCAGTTTCGACGGTTGGCGCGCTTTCCTTTCTTTCCATGTCGTACTAATCTAGCAGAATTATACCATGAAATCTCTTCTGCGTAAAAAGCCCCCTTCTGACAGTCGTCAAAAGTCTTCCTCGCCTTCGCTCCAAAATGTTGGCCAACCTTCATCGATGGAGACGCCCTTATATGCTCGCTTCGCTAGCGTTACGCCTGTCTTACACCCCCAGGAAAAAGGTCGCCCGGTAGTCTCGGGGCCCATGCCTCTTGGCCGACCCAGCCATGCCCCTCTAGATGCGAATGCAAGTCGGAGGAGAAATGGAGACCCAGCCTTGTTGCGCCATAGACCGAGCAATGGCCGTCAGGAGGTGCCTCCACCGGCGCAGTTTCCTCCCGGTGCTGTCCCACGCGACCTCCCGCCACTTCCGGACAGGACATATCAGGATGCGCGTGTCGGCCTGGCTGAAGCAATAATACAGCCCAACAAGGCCCAAGTGGACTGTACGTTGTCCTTTTCCTTTGCCTCTGTACCAAGACGCTTTTGGCTATGTCAACATGCTACTGTTGACTACGAATAACGTGTCGAGAGCATGCGAACTTCTAGTAAGGCTGCAGAACTTGCTCCCTGGCGTTCGTTCGCTCTCTTGCGTCGTTTCCCCAATGAGGATGTGTTCCCGAGCTGACGCCCTTCCAACATGTAGCCTTCTCGAATGAGCAGTTGGTTGCTTCCAAACCGCATCGTGCCGCAGAGAACGTCCAATATACCCGCGACGTCCTTCCCCCTCGCCCCGTCTCCCCTCGATCGACACCTTACTCTCAGAAGGTGGTGTCCGCTACGCTGTACCAGTCTTCGCCATCTTCCTTCCCGTCTGTTTCAAAGCCATACGTAACAGTGACCGAAACACCTATCGCAGCGCCCGCGTACGGGGGATCACGGCAAACGACCACTCCATCCACGGAAATTCTTTCTCCCACGCGTACATCCTTCCCTGACACCACGGAGCCTAGTCATGCAGAGGTAAGCCTACCCATTTTTTCGTCATTTCCGCGGTTTCCATGAGCCACGCCTTGATTGAGGGTGTCGCGTATTGTGTGCATGTTTCACGTGTCCGGGCCATTCTGTACTGCTAAGTGTGCTCTGGTGTGCCGTTTTCGGGTTTTTTCGGGGTTTCTTTCATCCCCGCTCACCCTTACTAATGATCACGAACACGTTCTTGCAGAGTTCAGCCAGGTTTAACGATAATTTATCACCGAGGGCACTTCCCAGGCCCCCAAACCAGGCAAGTTTCTCTCACAGCAGCATTGTGACGCCTAATGGACATGACGGCACCTGCACCTCAAAATGCTTTTTGCACATTGTTAACGCACTTCTCTCTTAATCACCGCAGGCGCCACCAGATCTCGAACAATTACGGAGAGCGTCAGCTTCACCTCACCAGGGCGCCGCCTTGGCCCCGACATTCAATGGCCGCATTGATGGCACCGTGCCTTTCGGACAACATTCTGGACTGTCGTCGGATGGCCCTGGCCAACAAGGCTACCTCGACCGTGGGACACAGCGAACCCTGGTAGAGGATGCTCCACCGCACCCGCATGCTAATACGGTGACACCCGCACATCGCGCTAACACTCAGATACGTGGACGTCCGCTTATTTTCGCGACCAGAGATCCCGAGACAGAACCAGGACTTGAGCAGATGCGACGTGGGCCGCCTATTCTCACCACCCGAGACCACGAATTTCGTCCTGCCCCTTATGACCGCGGAGCTGCCTATGAAGTCGGGCAGAAGGTGCAGCAGTCCCAGTCCCAGTCGCAAGCCCTCGAGATGCCTTCTCGGAATGGAGTGACCACTGGCAGCCCAGAACGTAACTCTCAGTTAGCACCGCAACGCCCATCCTCGCACTCTCAGACATACGGGCAGGAGCGGGCCTGGGCTTCTCAGGCAGAGTTTTCCTATGAGAACGAACCCCCACCTGCCGCGCACCCTGCTGTGCGTAGGTTGAGTAAAGCTTCCGCTAGCAGATCGCATGCAGCTCAGCCTGTCCTGGAGGAGCGCAGGACTTCCCCTGCTGAGCATGCGAGGAAGTCAGGTCATGGGAAGCTTCTGTCCAAGAAATCTTCATCGCCTCATCCGCCGTCAGTGATGAAGCCAGAACCCACGTCAGTAGCCGTGCAATTCTCACCTCAGCCTCGTCCAGACGCAAATCTACATGTCCCATCTTCATCTCGACCGCTACCTGAACCTGAATCGTCGCTTCCTCCCACACCACCTGAAAAGTCGCCATCGTATGATTTTCGAAGTGAATGGTCGCGTCACATAGAGTCCCGTTCTCCCCTGCCTCTTGCGTCTACTGATGACGTCGAAATTGAAACACGTCGAGATGTACGCAGAAGCTGGGCGGTCTCTGTTCCTGCAGCGGCGGAATTGGAGGAAGACTATCTACCGCAAACGCACGTAGAAAACGCCCAGGTGGATGTCTCGGGCACTTCTATACCCGACAGCTTCGCGACACGTGAGCCGCCCAGCCGCCCTTCTAGCTTAATCGATACAGACTCTATCCAAATTCCTGAAGGAGGAGAACAACCACAGAATGATTCCCCTAATAATGCCATCGCCTCTTTGCCTCCCCATGCAGATTACCTTAATGAGCCTTTAATCCCCGATAACTCACAGCGTCCTCAGAATCAATTTCAGTACTCGTTGGCATCCGATGGTACATCATTGGTGGCAAACTCCGCAGCTGATTTGGAGCCCATGGCTCGACCCCGTCCACGGACATTACCCCCACCGCCGTCGCCGGAGGAATATTCTCGTGCCCGGGCACGTCGACGCGGTACGTGGTTAGAGAAGACAGTCCCAGCCGACATCACGGAACTTGCGGAGGAAACAATACCCAAATTCTATCCTTTGTTAGACCACCTGCAGAACCCAGAATTGTTGACACTGCTCCTAGTGCACCTCTCGTTCTACGAGTGGCTCGTTCTTTGGGGCGGCGTAAGTAAAGATATACGACAAGCCCTGGACTCAGACCCAGCACTTTGCGATGTAGCTCTCGAGCGCTACCTTGGCACCGTTGGTTACACCCGCTGGTCATGGCCTAGCCCCGAACCCATCCGCATCACTCTTGCGGAAATGCACGCGTACATGCGCGGCGTGAGTGTGCCTGTGCACGTCTACTCGCAAACTGCCTTCTCCATACTCTTCTCACCACCCTTGGAGGAAAACGCTCTACTAGTTCGTGCGATGAAGAAGGAGACACGCGCCTTCAATCGAGTCGTCATTCGCCTCCGTGCCCAGGCCGAAGCAGACGCAGAACAGGGTGCAGCCATCCGGCGGGGACAGAGCAATGGGCAATCACAGCCACAAAGACAGCACGGGCCGCCCCTATCATGGAGCGCCGGTGCAGCTCACGGTCAGAACGGCAAGCACCGCTCAGTGTCGCGGCCGTCGAGCCGTGCCCCATCACCAACGAACTCGGCCTGGTCCCACGGGGCTGGTTCCCAGTCGCATCTTCCACTAGGAAATACGCCCGCACCCGCGCCGGCTGGATTTAGGTCACCGTTGTTCCGCTTGCGGCGTGCTCCCCTGCTGCGTGTGTTCGTACCTTCCCCGGAGGGAGACTGGCTGTCGGACACTGGCGTGCTCGAATGTGAGACAGAACTGCGCAAGGCTGGCATCCTGCAGCTACTTCGCGTTGGGGATGTTGTCTGGGATACTGCGCTTGGCGATGAGGGCAACACTGGGCGACTTGTGTGGGATGGCCGGTACCTCATTGTGAGCCTTGCCTTTTCATGTGGTCCCAATCCCTTCTCACATGCGCGTGATAATCGCGGCCGACAGGATCTTGACTTTTCATTCTCACAGATTGGTGACGTACCGCCTTCCCTGCCGGCGCTTGCACTCCCGCCATCATACTTTCATCGCGTCATCCGGGTAGCTGGCGATCGTAACCCCATCGCTCATCTTGATATTCGATTTTGGGGTGAGGAGATCATCGCCAATTTGCAATTATTGCAGGATCGCGTGCGGACAGAAACGTGAGCTTTACCGCATCTAGTGCGTTTTGGTACCCCCACCGACCGCGATCGTATTACAGCCCGCAAGGCGCCTATCACACCGTCGTACGATGGGTCCATCGCTCTTCGTTCACGATCCGCCCACCCCCAGGTGGCGCTCCTATGATCATACTCCCTAACAGAGAACGGCGTATCGTAGACCCTGGCTGGCGTGGAACGGTCGTCGTAGAAGCCGAGGGGACGAACGAAGGCCTTGCTGATCTTCGTGCTCGTTGTCGAGGAGTGTTCCAACCTAGAGCAGGTGATGTTGCCCCCCCACCTGGTGAGAGGGAGAGAATGGTATGGCGCGTACTTCGTGAGCGCAGGTGAGTATTGGATCGGTAAATACTGGCCATCTACTAAAGGCGTCTTCTTAGCCGTCCGGGGGAGATATGGATACGAGCGGTGAGTTTTAAGGAGAGACTAATTCCATAAGTATTGTAGTATCGGCTGGCCCGGACACACGTTGGCCATTGTTGTTGTTTGTTGAAGCTACGTTTGTTGTGCAGGTACCTTCTCTGTGTCCGATTCATGTACTAGATTAACAGAGGGACTTCCAATTGCACTTGATGGCATTTCACGTGAGCCATAATGCATGATACGATGCCCATGACCAACTCCTACCCGGTTATGTCCAAGTCTTTACGCATACAGATATTGCCTCGCTCAACTCGGAGAATAAGTCCGATCCGCCCCGTCCATATTGTTGCTCGAGAAAACATAGCTTCCCCATCACAGCGCCTAAGAAATCATGACTTCCTTTCCTCCCACATGAGAATGGCATATATATCAACACCTCTCCATCGTGCCTTGACACTCACCGGTTCTTTCACCATGGCCCTCGCAACGACTAAAGTGGCCCTCATCACCGGCGCAGCACGTGGAATCGGCCGTGCGATTGCCCTCTGCCTTGTCGACGACAGTCTAGATGTTGCAGTCATGGACAAATCAAGCAGCCCTGAATTGGACGGACTCGTAAGAGAGATAGAAAACAAGGGGCGGCGCTCGCTTGCCGTCCGAGGCGCTGTGTGAACGAAAATTCGGACTAACATACTGTACATCTACTGTTACTCCAACTTTATATCTCACTTGATAATTTTCAAGCCCATTTTGCTTACTTAAGGGAGCGAGTGACATGTATGGCAAGTGGAGGACGCTCTCTAGTGGAATCGGAATCAACCCCCCCATATGCCGAAGCATGTTTTCACATTTACTGTTTTTCCTATACCACACCCCCATGATCAGCTCCTAGCTGATTTTTTCCATACCCTTTGTCACTCATATTGTGAAGAGATAGAAAAGAGAATGGATAAGTTGGTCTGACCCGTCCACACAGAGCGCCTCGGGAAAGGTCCTCGGGTCCTCCATGATCTTCTCTGTTACGTGGACGTGGCAACGGTATATATATCAACACCTCTCCACCATGTCTTGCACTCCCTTCTCTCACCATGGCCCTCGCGATGACCAAAGTAGCCCTCGTCACTGGTGCAGCACGTGGAATCGGCCGTGCGATTGCCCTCCGCCTTGCCGACGATGGTCTAGATGTCGCAGTCAACGACAGATTAAGAAGTCCTGAACTGGACGAGCTTGTGCGAGAGATAGAAAGAAAGGGGCGGCGCTCGCTTGCTGTCCCTGCGGACGTCTCTCTGGAATCAGAAGTGGAGAAGGGCATTCAGAAAGTCGCGCACGACCTAGGAAGCCTTGACGTGGTATTTATGCTTCAGAACAGGCGCTTGCGATCATTCTAGTCCTCACACAGTCTTTCATTCTAGATGGTGGCGAATGCGGGAGTAGTCAGTTTTGAGTCGCTCCTGAATAGTAAGTCGAGAAAGAAGCCTTTACCTAGACCGGTGTGCTAAAGGGTGACGAAGCTACCGTTGAGAGCTATGACCGTGTGATGGCGGTCAACGCTCGTGGAACAATGTTATGTTACAAGCACGCCGCGAAGCAAATGATTGCTCAGGGCCGTGGCGGACGTATCATCGGTATCTTCCCACTTCTTCCCCCCTTTGTTAAAAATTGCACTGACAAGTATTTTCAGGGGCTTGTTCTCGAGCAGGAAAACAGGGTCATCACTTCCCTGTGCGTTGTACTGCTACGAGGCTCACCTTGCACGAATAGGCATGCACGTCGATTCGGCGTATAGCGCGAGCAAGTTTGCTATTCGCGGTCTCACACAAGCTGCTGGTACGTCCTTTACTTGAATAAATGCACCACCGTATCCATCAGCTGACCAGTAATTTTATAGCTGGTGAGTTTGGCAAGTATGGCATCACTGTCAATGCGTATGCTCCCGGTGCAATTAAGACTGTCTTGGGTCGGTTCCTTTACTTGAATGCCTCTCATCCACGTATAAAAAATATTGCCTTTCAACAGTCGACCAGTTCAAAACCCATTTCGGCCCGGATGTGCTCTCTGCTGTGAGTGTTCTTTGAAACTGCGCAATAGGGTTAATCCAAGAGGTGTCCTTAGTTGGTTACGAGCTCAGCGGTTAATCGTATAGGAACCCCGGAGGAAATAGCTGGTCTCGTATCTTACCTCGTCTCTGACGTTTCTGGCTTCATTACGGGTACGTAGGCAGGTATTTTGTTACATTTCTCCTGTTAACCTTACTCTGTTATTTTCTTCTGCGAAGGTCAAAGTGTACGATCCGTTTTTCTCATAGCCTTGCTCATACCGATGCTTATCATTACCCTTATCTGACATCATAACAGATCTCCATAAACGGCGGTTCCTATTTCGACTAAACGCAGTAAAAGGGTGGGGGGAGGGGGGGGGTGAGGGGATCTGCATCCACTGGTGCACTCGACAACCTGAAGCTGTAATCCATGATAGGAGCAGGATTATGAGCACACTTGAACAATGAATGTGCCAGTGGACGGCCCTTTTAATGAAGGCTTTTTTTTTTTTTTTTTTTGGAAAGCGTTCTAAATTCGGAGAGCACATACTATCTATAGTAGGTGATTTCCGTAATTAGGTGTTAGGCAGCAGGAGATTGTAGGTATCAGCCCTGCCTAACTCGCGAAAGCCGGGCCGCAGCCCAGAGTGAGGGAAAATACAAATTAAAGTACACCCCTGGTGTAGGGGTAGTGTGGGACTCAGTACACGTTGTCGTCGCCATTGGTCGGTCCGGTGTGCACTCCTACCCACTAAAACCTCAGTCATACGTCCACCTATCCAGCAGACTAGAGGACTTCTTCGGTGCTTCTTCCCAGATTGCCTCCACAATCTGAGGAACAAAACGCTTTATTTTGTCGCTGTTATAATCAGAACAAACAATAGATTTAAAAGGTTTATAGATAGATGTGGAGGACGTTATTATTTAAAATCTTCCCGGGTTACCTCCATGAGCCGGGGTGACGCGTCTATTTGGTTTCTATTTGGCTGAGTTATAGTTGTATTTGGTGGTGGTGACCAGGGGGTCAGAGATGGAAAACCCGGGTCACAGCGCGCTCTGATTTCCCTCGGGCGAGCAGCGCTCCTACCAAATCAGACATGTGGCTTATCTCATCGTTTGCTAGCAGTTTTGGTATTTGTTTTTATTGTGGTTGTGTTTGGTGACTGTTGCGTGGGGTTCAGTGCACAGTTCAACTGTGGCATTGAGTGTTCGACGTTCGACACTCGGCATTCAGTATTCAGTCCTCGAGCCTCAGAACTCAATGGGTGAACAATAGTGGTAGTAGCATTTAGTACTCAGTAGGTACACCTGGTAGGGCATCTCTAATACGAGTGGGTTTCGTTGGTTGTTTTGAGCGTGTGGGGTCATCCTAGCCCAGGTGTGGGAAAAAACCGCCCATGGTGGTGGTTGCGGTTCAAGGAGCCCCTTTTAATGAAGGCTGACTTTTTTGAGCGCGTCTTAAGTTACATAATCATATGACCCCATGTGGTACTGTACCACCGTGCATTGTCACACCTCCCCATTCCGCTTCCAAGTGTACCGGGGCGCAAGGTCGAAGCCGACTTGATGCTGGCATTCAGGTGGCAGACATGCACACCTGAGGTGAATAGCTTGAGGGAAACTAAACTGTGATGTTTTATTCTGTTCAGTAAATGAAGCTTAATGAAGCTTTCCAGAGTATGCAAAATTGTAATGTTTCGTCCCCAGATGTGCACTGTTTTTCCTGTCTCTATGAAAACCCGTTCGATACACCCCCATGACTGGCTCTTAGCCGTTAATGTCCAAGATGCTTCCAGGAAAAAGAATGCCTCACCTGGAAGGAATTTCGCCCACAAAGCATCTTTTGATTTGGGAAAACTCATCGGTCTCTCGAAGATCTTCTTTATTACGTCTTGGGCGTGGTCACAAGGACAGTATTTATATATCAACACCTCTCCACCATGTCTTGCACTCCCCTCTCTCACCATGACCCTCGCAATGACTAAAGTAGCCCTCATCACTGGCGCAGCACGTGGAATCGGCCGCGCGATAGCCCTCCGCCTTGCCGACGATGGCCTAGATGTCGCAGTCAACGACAGATCAAGCAGTCCAGAATTGGATGGGCTTGTACGAGAGATAAAAGCAAAGGGTCGGCGCTCGCTTGCTGTCCCTGCGGACGTCTCTTTGGAACTAGAAGTGGAGAAAGGCGTTCGGAAAGTCGTGCAGGACCTAGGAAGCCTTGATGTAGTAAGTCCTTTAGAGCTGGCGCTGGGGACCATCCTAGTCCTCACGGTCTTTGTTTTTCATACCAGATGGTGGCGAATGCGGGAATAGTCATGTTCGAACCGCTTCTGGACAGTGAGTTGAGAAGAAGACTTTACTGAGATTGGTCCACTAAGGGGTGACGAAGCTACCGTCGAGAACTTTGACCGCCTGATGGCGATCAACGCTCGTGGAATAATGTTGTGTTACAAGCACGCTGCGAAGCAAATGATTGCTCAGGCTCGCGGTGGACGTATTATAGGTGCCTTCCTGCCTGGTCCCCCCGCCTTTTTGCACTGACGAGTATTTTCAGGGGCTTGTTCGCTAGCAGGAAAACAGGGTCATATATTCCCTTTGTGTTGTGCCGTGACGACGCTCACTTTACCCGAACAGCCCAGGTGGCCGACCCGGCATATAGCGCAAGCAAGTTTGCTGTGCGCGGTCTCACACAAGCTGCTGGCAAGCCCTTGTTAATCGCCGCAGCAGTCATCAGCTGACGGGTGACACTCATAGCTGGTGAACTTGGCAAATACGGTATCACTGTCAATGCGTACGCTCCCGGCGTAGTGGAGACTCCCATGGGTCCGTTCTTTAAATGCTTCGTGCCCACATAAAAAACGTTTCTTTCAACAGCTGCCGAGACGAAGGCCCGTTTTGGCCCTGATGCGCTTTCTGGTGTGAGTGCTCTCTGGAACTGCGCGAAAGGCTTGATCCGATGAGGGTTCTTAGTGGATAAAGAGCTCGGTGGTTAAACGCTTAGGAACCCCAGAGGAAATAGCCGGTCTCGTGTCTTACCTTGCCTCTGACGGCTCTGGCTTTGTCACAGGTACGTGGGGGGGCATTTTACTACGTGCACCCTCACCTGTTAATGTTTTATTCCCTTACTGCCTCACCGCCTGCGAAGGCCAAAGTGTGCGCTCAGTTTCACTCAGGTTCATACCGATGCTTATCACGACTCTCATCCAACAGATCTCCATAAACGGCGGTTCCTTTTTCGACTAAATGGAAAGGCGAAGGCTATAGAACTCGACGTCGAGAATATTCAGTCGTTGCGGAGGCGAGAAGCAGAGCAATGAAAAGTATGAAAGATGTAAGATAGCAGGGAAGAAGGTTATAGTGGCAAGAGGAGCCGGTCATCTGATTAGTAGACGGTAGGTTTGGAATTCATGTGAAGTCGAGTGACGTAGATTACTCGTGAGGTAGGGCGAGACAGCTCAGGCCTAGTCATTTCTGGAGTCTCCAGATCGTCTGACAGGTCTGACGAAGAACTAGCTAGGCGAGGCCAGTAACTTGAAGATTCAATCAATCATGGTCGGCCACCACGCATCAGGACCGCGCCGGCACCAATTATAGAGTCACCATGGAAGGCATACCCATCCACGGGTCCTTGCCAGTGGACTACGTCTAAAACCCGTTCGACGACCGACACTCCGGAGCTTGCGGGCATTAAAGGTGACACGTGATAAAGAGAACGCGCACTTGTCAACACCAGGTTTCTCAACTCTACTCCGGTTGGCGTTCTCTAGTGTATTTGCGCACAAAAGAAATAGAATGTTACACGGCTGATGCACCCAACAAGTGGTGCACTGACACGTCAATAGGCCCGTCGCACTTGCCGCTCACCCTCCACCCTCCTAATTCGCTGTTTCCTCATCTGGAATTTCTAATCAGCCGCAAGATGAAGCTTAATTTGCGCAATTGCAGCGGCGGGGTTAAGGCCCTTCGGGCATGTTCGGGCGCCTAAAAGGAGGGTTACCGAGGTGTGAGTATTAGAGTAATAATGGAAAAGAGTGCAGCCGAGACACGAACAGTTAAAGATCGTGTGACAACGATAGAGACTCATCTCGTTCTGAAGTTTCTCCTTGCGGTGAGCTTCGTAGCTATCACGCGAGTCGGCAATCCAACGGTAAGCCTGCATGAGAGTGGCAGGGCCGAGGTATTCGTCTTGGTTCCACCAGTAGGAAGGACAGGAGGTGGAACAGCAGGCACAAAGGATGCATTCATAGAGGCCATCAAGCTTCTTGCGATCCTCTTGGGACTGAAGGAATTCGCCGTGGGCTGGAGGGTTGTCGTTCTGGAGGTAGGGTTCGATGGACTTGTACTGCTTGTAGAACAGAGTGAGGTCGGGGACAAGGTCTTTCACAACGTACACTGAGGCGCATATGAGGTATATGGTGTGGAAAGGGGAAATGAAGCGCACTATGGGGAAGAGGATAAATCTTTGTGTCCTTATTCTCGTCGCGGTCAATGCGACAGAGGCACGCGAGAGTATTCTGGCCGTTGATGTTCATCGCGCAAGAACCACAGATACCCTCCCGACAGGAGCGACGAAAAGTGAGTGTCGGGTCTACTTCATTCTTTATTTTGATGAGTGCATCGAGAATCTGTGTAGAAGCACGAAGGAACGGTTGAACATAGCCCTTAGTAGCGGGAAATCACTGACCATAGGACCGCACTCATTAAGATTTATCATGTATGACTGGAGTTCTGGCTTTTTCTGAGGCTCATCTGGATTCTAAAAAGAGATGAATATGGGGTGAGGGTAAAGAAGAGACATAAACGTACCCAGCGGTATATCTTGAATTCCTTGTTTAGAGACTTGACCTCTGTCGGCACTGCTTGGCGAGTGATGGCAGAGGAAGCGAAGGAGCGATGCACCAAACGTGTCGAAGATGACTTGATGACGGTGGAGAGCATTATAGTTGCTGTTCGAGTTCAAGTCTAGTCGCTGTCCCCACCACCCGCACCTGCAAAATCCGACTCCCGCTGAGCTCCGAACCAATCAGGTTGCTGTGTCTACGCCAAATACCGGGCCATGCCAAGTCCACCAACTCGGTGACCCGGGATCCCAGCAATTGGTCAAAATTCAGTCTTCGTCTATTAGGGTCTCCTCCCAGTACCCTATAAATCCCAGGCGCGAGCGATGTCAGGCGCCCCAGTTACCCTCCCGGTTTATACTACCCCACGACTCCCTAGTAGCACACATGGCCATAATAGCAGAAAAAGGTGTGGCTCTCGTCACTGGTGCCAGTCAGGGCATCGGGCGCGCCATCGCTCTGCGTCTAGCATCGGATGGTTTCGACGTCGCCCTTAATGACATTCCCGCATGCGAGGCAATGCTGGCGACTGCTGCGGAAGAAGTCGCGGCCCGCGGCCGTCGCGCGCACTGGATCCTGGCCGACGTGAGCAGTGAGCAGCAGGTCGAGACTATGGTGTCAGATGTAGTGCGCGCCCTTGGAGGCCTCGATGTGGTGCGTCTGGGTCTCTTTCGGTTCGACGCGCGGCACGCACTGACTGATCTGCACACAAAGATGGTCGCAAACGCTGGGATCTCCATGATGAAGAGCGTACTTGACAGTACGTCTGGCTTTCTTGCAACTGGTATCTCGTGTGCTGTCGCTGAACCCATCCCAAACTCTCTCAGCTACAGTAGAGGACCTCGATCGCATCCTCAGTGTCAACCTCCGTGGGACCTTCCTTTGTTATAAGTACGCAGGGAAGCAGATGATAGCCCAAGGCCGCGGCGGGCGCATAATCGGTAGGTTGAAATACACCGCGACGCACCATTCATCTCGAAGCCCGTCATCACAGGTGCATGTTCCGGTACAGGAAAGCAAGGCCAGGCATCTCTCAGTGCATATTCTGCTAGCAAGTTCGGCATACGCGCTTTAACGCAATGCACTGGTGCGTATTCTGACTCCTCGGTTCCGCTGCGGCTTAGGCATTTCGGATCTGCTCAGCCCTGGAATTTGGACCACACGGCATCACTGTTAACGCTTATGCCCCCGGACCTGTGAAGACTCCGATGTGTACGCTTGTTACTCTTTTTTTTTTTGGAGGTATGCCTCTGACGTTCTATTAGGGGACGATCTCGAGGTCGGGCTCGGCACGCCTCCCGGAGTACTCGAGGACCAAGTGCGCGTTCTTTGTCTCGCTGTATAGCATTCTGATTTAGGAATATCTGCCCAGCTCTCGAAAACCGCGGCAGTAGGGTATGTCGGAGTCCCCAATGACATCGCCGCACTGGTTTCCTTCCTCGCGTCTAAGGAGTCTCATCTCCTCACTGGACAAGCGGTGAGCACTTCCTGTTTCTCCTTCACTAACTGCTTTCGGCTGACGAAGTGACGCCTACGCCCAGATTAGCATAGACGGGGGCAGGCACTTTGATTGAAGGGCCGCCACTCGTAACCTGACGCGGCACAAACAAAGGAGTGTCGGGTATGAATCGATGTATGATTGACGATATATCCGAAAAATATCCGTTTTTGCGTGTCTGGAAAGTCGACCCCCGGTCTGATGTTTTCCAGCGCTTATTCGTCGTTTGTCTCGAGCGCTTCGAGCGCTTGCCGTGTAGTCATAGAATATTATCCACCCCTACGTTTCAGAAAGACCACTGGCAATCGATGCGCCGGAAGAAACGCGGCAATAATATAGCCTGACTTGGTTATTGCCGTTTGGAGGGCGCAACTTGTGTACTCGGCTCGGTGATACCTTGGGCAGTGGCGAGCAGGTCAAGTGGCCTTCCCGCGTTTGTATTCGCATTTCCCTGCAGTACGCAGTCTAAACCAACTCAGATGGGCACTTCGATCGACATCGGTGCGACATGTGCACGTAACGGACAAGTGTGGCTCTCTCGGGCTCATTGCATTTCCAAGCATACTTCGACCGTAGTACATACTGCGCGCTCAACCTAACTAAGAGCTAACCCACATGCAACCGCACACACATTCCCTCGCTCAGGATTATCCAAAGAACGTGTAGATGCGAAATGCTACAGCGCCAAAGAGCATCAGCTCGGCGATAGCGCGCACAGACTTGACGAAGATTCCCTGGCGTGCGCCTTTTGCACCAGCGGAGTCGATCGCCGCGATGTCCGCGGGGGTGATTTCTTATAAGGGGAGAGATGTCTAAGCCAGTTACGAGTAGAGGGGTTCATTGCTTACTTAGATCCCCCGCGGCAAGATAACCCTCCAATCTGAATTTCTTGGAGCTCGTCCTAAGGGCCATCAGCCGATACGTCGGGGAAGGTGGCCCGGCTTACGTACGTGACAGCAACAGCGCCTTTGGCTCTGACCCAGGCCAGCAAAACCTGATCTGTCGTGGCACCGAGTCTCTGAGCTATTTCATTGAGCGGTTTGTCCACGGGGCCTCCGGGCTGGTGCGTGATTGGGCTATTTATGCAGTCAGAACAGAACACGGGAGTATCGATGAGGTACGCATACATAAGAGCAGAGTATGCCTCAGAAACGATGCCGTGCGCGGAAGCATATGCAAGCAGCGGTGCTTGGCGGGCATATACGTAGGGATGCAGGAGAATCTAGCAGCGAATCAGCTAGCAAGCTTTCGCTCGTTAGGTGCTCTTACCTGATTTGCAGCAGGTTTGATCTTGGCAGACGCCAGTAGAATCTCGAGCTCTTCAACGCCAAAGTTACTGACACCAATGCTCCTACGAGTACTTCAGTATTCCGGCCATCCAGCCGGCGACAAGAATCAATCACTCACTTAGCGAGGCCTGCTTTCTTGATAGCTTCCATCTTAGCCCAGGCCGTTGGGATGTCTGGCTGGGCGAGACGCGGGTGGTGGATGAGATACAGGTCAACATATTCGACCCCAAGCTATCAGTAGTGTGGTGTGAGCCACAACACCACAGCGGCCCAACGAAAAGAAGCGCGCACGTTCTTGAGACTGTTCTGAATAGAGGTCTCGATATCAAGTCCGTTGAGTCCAGAGTACTTGGTGGTGATGAAAATATCATTTCTTGCGAGTCCGCTCTCCCGCACGGCTTTCCCGGCCTCTTCCTCGTTGCGGTAAGCCTGAGCGGTGTCTGAACACTACCGAGTCAACCGTGAACGCATCTACTAGAGACCACGTTTACCTATATGGCTGAATCCGACGGAAATAGCCTGGTCGACTTGGTCTATAGGACCCTGACCGTTGCCAATGCGCCATGTCCCAAATGCAATGCCCGGGATCACATTCCCTGAATACGTGCCATGAATGAGAGTGGGATCTATCTAGTGGGCGCGACACACCGTCGTTGAGCTGGATGGCGTCCCAAGGCATTGTGAATGTGTGTCGACGTGAAGAAGGTCGGCGGTTCCCATGGTTCGACTCTCACTTGCATAAAATGGAAGCCAGGTGGGATGATTACCTGAGCGTGGGTATCGTCGCATATATTCACACGACTTGAAACCACCAGCAAACAAATTGATCCCTGTACCCAAATCTCTTACAAAAACCAATGTTAATTACGACTTTCCCGCTTACTGTAACTGATGTAACTGCGAGAATGAAACATATAGGAAGGAGAGGGGGGAATATAGCATGATATCAGGAACGAATGAAGCCAATGAGAAATGATCCAATTATCCATAGTGGGAACCGAGGTGGGAACCGGCGTGATTATAGGTCGCCTTCACCTGGCTCTTCAGCTTCAGCTTCCTCGAGCACTCCATTTTGTTCGGAGATCTGCTTTACATAGTCATACCCGACAAAGCTCATAACACTGGCAAGAGTAAGCTTTCCAAACACCGGATAAAACACGGGAACACATACTAGATAGTCCCATCTGTGCAGCCAACTACTACCTCCTCGTGACTCAGCTGCATCGACATCGGATTCTTTTCTGGCGTGGCCAGTCCCGCAAACTTCGCCGGAAGCGTCCCATAAAGACCTTTCATGTCGTAGGCTCCAACGGGGCCGTCTGCTATTACACTCCAGGCGCCTGAGATCGGGGCAATACTTGTATCGAGGTCAACGGAAGGCGACGTTTTACCACGCAGTGGTACGCTTTCACAGGCGTTGTCCAAGTCATCGTCAGCGACAGTGGCGGTTTTCTCCTTGTGGGTCGACATGTAAATCTGGGGGTACCTCTATGAGTAGAGAAGACAGGAGGAACCAGGCCGAGCTCGTACCCTCCGTTCCGCTCCTGCGCGCGAGCTGAACCTAGTCGCGGTAACTACGCGACGTTTCCTCGGGTCTACGGCACCAACTGAAACGTCGGGTGTCTCAATAACTGCGATGAGCCGCGGCGGTGCCGTGAGTATGGCGGCACGTCCGGAGCGCGTTTGGTATCCCGGAGAGCCTAAGACAGGGCCGCCAGGGCTGGTGGGCGTACCGGGCGTACGAGGGCTAGATAGTCGCGCGCGCGGAGAAATTAGGGAGCTACGACGCGAGGGTGTAGTTAGCGACCCCGAGCGAGTAAGTGAAGACAAGGTCCGGCTACGCGCAAGCGATTCTGATGGACTAGGTGAGTTTAGAACACCTGGGTCACTAGAATCAGGTGCTGCGTTTCCTGCGCTGGTCGCTTCCTCGGCCTCGGTCCACCGCAAATGGAGGATGATGGATTTTGTGGCACACTGGGGGAGGATGGTCAACGAATAAAGAACACAGCTCCAAATGGCTGAGTATACCGTCATCTGGTTACCATGAGCGGCAAACCATTGCAACATATTATCTGGTGCCTTCCCGACGTTGAAAAGTTTGGAGTTCAGTGTCGGGTCACCACCTGCCAGTTCAGAAAGTTTAAATTGGGAGATCATCTCTCGACGGCCTTGAAAACGTTTAGTCCAGCCACGAGGTGCGCCAAAGTCTGAATACTTACGAATTGAAAAAACGCGGACGATGCCATCAATGGTTACACTGACTACGCGCTCGCCTTCTTCCGGAGAACCACCGCTAATGAGCCGCACGCCAATGTTCACAGTAGTCTGCTGGCCGAACCGTACGATCTTGGTCCCGGCACGCCAATCCCAGCACACCAGTGCTTTGTCGGCCCCAGCGGAAACGAGATTCTTTGCAGATAAAGCCACTAAATATCGAAGGTCAAGGTAAAGGGGAGCTTAGACTCAAAAGGCACTCACCAGCCCGGATACCATTTAAATGTCCTGCCAGTTGCTGTAGAGGATTAAATGTTACCGAAGAAAATAGGTGAACGCGGCTGCGGTAGTTTAGGGTCTATTGGTACACGACTGTAGGTCGACGCACCCAACGTCGTGGAAGCCAACTACAAACACCTCTGCGGAATAATATGAAAACAACCAGTGAGACAGCCTACAAGATAACCGACCTTCTTCGAGTAAGAAATCTACACAACTGACAGGTTTCTTGACCTGCAGGCACTTCTTCATCTCACCAGTTTCGATGTCCCAAAATCGGATGGTCTCGTCGTAAGATCCACTGATCAGCCGTTTTCCTGATCGAGAAGTTAGGTAAATTACACCATAGGATAATCTGGGAACAGACCACGTAGAAGGAGGGTTGTACAGAAGTTGGTATGGCCGTTGAGGAACCGGATACTTTGAGGTATCGCATCGCGGAAGTTGGACTCGCGATGGTGAAGAGAGCGATAAAGTGGTTCCCTAAGATCAGTGTCGTCAACCAAGCGGAATCTGGCTTCTAATAATCCGGCCTACCATCCTTCAGGGGAAGCTGGGGCTTTAAGCGGCATTGGATCCGTCGCGGTTAGTCGTAGACAGTGGCGTTTCCAGAGGGCGGGTAGGTGCACTATCTCTTGCCACTTCTTGGAGACCTAAGACGGATGTCTCGTATCTACTTCACCATTCAAGGTAGCGTTATCACGCACGGGTTCCAGCGCGAGAAGCTCTGGTACAGTGAGGTGTTTAAGTATTTTGAAAACGAGGTCGGGTGCGAGGTTGCCGATGATGTCGAATGTAGCCTTGGCGTACTTCTCCAAAAGTAAGATCTGAAGTCGAATGTCGCCAGGGAGGCACGCTAACTCGCAGTCAGAATTTGTCGCAAGTGAGACGAGCCTCGCTTACAGTCCAGTATGATAGCAATTCTAGGATGTAATCAGGCATGGTTGTTCGGATGTCAATTGAGGACTTACAATCTCATCCGCTCGTCTCGACTGAGCCCGCGGATAGCCTTTCTAATCTCGGACTCGTTGAATTCGCCATTTGCATCCCTTTTCAGGGCTTTCATCAAGTCGGCCCCTTCGCTATCTTCTTCTTCGTCTTCTCCACGATACCCGCTCCAATAACCGCCCTTTTTACGTCCCCCACATACGCAGAGGCCATCGCTTTCCGTTATCAGGGACACTGTGCCGCTCTCTTCACGCTGCCGTTCGCGTTCGCGCAAAACGCGCACTTCGGCTTGTAAGGCATGGAGTTGTGCTGCGGTAGCCGCCTGAGAGCGTTCAAGGAGGCGCTTGTAGTGAAGCAGCTTCTTCCCATGAAGCGACAAAAGCGCCTCAAGGCCGCTTTGAAACTTTAAGACAGGTTCTCATCGATGTTAGGCAATAACGACGTTGACATATGCTTACTTCTTCGTCCACGTCCTGGTCGTTAGCTTCGGTCACCAGGTCCATTGTCATATCATCACCATCCCAGATTGAGCCTGCGAAGTCATCGTCGCCATTCAATCGAGGAAAGTCAGGCTGCGAGGGCGGAGTAGACACGGAGATTATTGATCGAGAAGAGCCATTCCGTTGTGTCGATGACTTGCCATTGACTAGAGATGGAGCGGCAGACGTCCTCGACGGTGACACCGCATGAATGACCTGTGGCGAGGACTGGCGTGGTGAAGATTTGACTCGCTTGGACTGTACACTAGGTGTGGTGAGGCTGATTGACGGTGATGAAGCGGAGAGACCCGTGCTCAGGGACTCGCCAATGGGAGACCGTTCCCCGGGTAAAACTAAGGACTGAACACGGCGTGGGGTGGAGGGTATCAAAGGGGTGGCACTTTGGGAATCTAGGTCTATAGTCCCCAGTGGGTTGTTGTTCGAGCGCGCAGTACGAGCAGAGCCGGCCACGGACGATGGGGCTTTGGGTGCCGTTGAGTTGCGCCGAGTTGGAGGTATAGCACGAGGATGGGCCGATATTACAGGCGAACTGACAAGGGGCGTGGAGTGCGAGTTACTGGTCAACCCATGCACCAGTACCGACTGGCGCCGAATAGAAGTGAGTGCTGGAATGGAGGTGGTGGACATACGCTTGGCCCGGATGCTAGCAGGATTCCCGTTGGAGTATGTCTCACTCCCGTTGACATTCTGAGGTGTCACTGTAGTCGCATTGCTGAAGTTGCTTATAAGTGACGCGTTGGAAATGGCTCTCGGCTTTGAGATGCTTGCGGTGCCCGCCGCAGAAGAGCGCCGAGAGACACGGGAAGGGGTCTCCGACTGTGTGGAATACCGTTTCGCAGACATAGTCGGCAGCAACCGGGTAGCGGCGATGAAAGCCCTACTCTCGGCTAATGGAAAAGAAAAGAACGCGTGGTGTGACCGTCGAGCACCGCGACTCACGCAACCGCGGACTAAGTACCGAAGTCGGTGAGGTGAAAGTGTATACCAATTGTATTTGCCTACAATGCGGGTGTTAAAACCACTTCGAACCCGATGGTCACCGTTGAGAGAGAGAGAGAAAGAGAGCGTGTGTATGTGTGTGTGTGTGTACCAATCCCAAGATAGCGTGAATATACAGAGGGAGGCAACACGCTTGACCGAGGGGTCACGTGATCATGGATATTACGAACAAACAAATATAAATACTAATCTGGAATGTCCCACATGAATGTCTGCCCGTCACTATCCCCGTGATACAGTTGCTCCCTGCCGAGTCGGTGTCAGTTGAATCGCTGTAATTTTGGAGAGAATCGTACCCAACAAATTTCAAAGCGGTTATTGCACTTGACTTCTCTGCCTTCAATATCCTCAATGTTTCAAACTCCCACACAGCTCTCTCCCCTTGTGGAGTATTGTCCGTGTTCCATGACCTGAGCGTAATTTTGCCGTCTGGAGACCCTGTTGCAACAACTCCCAGACGGGAGTACTCCCGTTCGTGGAATGCAAGCGAGGTTATCGTGGGAGGTAGGTACGAGAGAGCCGCCGAGAAATTGAGATCAAAGCTGGCGATGGGTCGGGCGTTAATCGTGTGTAGACACAATTTTTGTCGTGAACAAGTCGCTATGTAACCCTGTGAAACGTGATAACGTCTCTGGCTAAACACGCGAAAGAATAAGGGCTACGTACCGTGCTCTCGTTGACCGTGGCCAGATGAATACCAACACCATCCCCTCCGTGCCAGATTGATCGCATATACACCGCCCTATTTAGATCCCATAGCGCGGCGCTTCCATCTTCAGACCCGCTCACGATGATAGACCACGGTCTGGATGCAGCTACGCAGAGGATGGTGCCCCTATGTACTCGCATCATGTTCGAGAGTGAGATCATTAAAGCGTTTGGCCCCGTAATGCTACCAGCGCCACGTGAAACGCGCCAGAGCCGAACAATATGGTCTTTAGACCCGGTGATCAAATTCTCGGAGTCCGCGAAAGTAGCACAAGTGCACTCGATTCCTTCAACAATCTGAGTAATCTGCTTGATTGTAAGTCTAGGTGTCGGCTGAAGCCATGGCAGTAGCTCACTTGACCATCAACCACCGTACGTAGCTGGCTAGCCGCCGCCCTACCGCTACGACTGAAACTCCACTCCACTTGTTCATGCGGGTGCAAAGGGGCAGAAAGCATCCCAGCGGCTTGTGAGATTATCTTCTCCCCGACAGGATCATATGTTAAGGTGTGGACGGCTCCTCCGTGATCGAGACCTTACAAGAGCGACAGGTCAGTCTAGTTGACCAAGTGATTGGTTGCTTACCGCGAGCTGCAGGTCGTTTGCGCTGCTCCAAGAGACCATAGTTCTCCTCGACCCCATGTAATGTTCCAATAGGTAATGACGAAGGCCCTTGCATGAACCGTTGGGGATGTGATGTGGTAAACAGTTTGCGAGGTGTTTGACCAACTACCCTCATCTCAGTGGAAAGAGTGGACGTGTTCGGAGTATTCACTTACAGTTATGAATGATGCCCACTGTTGCTTCTCGTTCCAACTCATCTGTGATGGTGTCTAGGTCTTTTCAAAGGGTCAGCCTTCAAACCGTATTGAGTACGATAGGCTGTACCTATGGATCCCTCGTAGCTCAGAGGATGGAACACATTTAAAGAAGCGGGGTCACGCTGCTTGCATCCCCACACGAGATCAATCCAGGCCGGTAGATTCTCGCTTACATAGTCACTCTCCAGTGCCTGACCTGACATCAGTATCGAGGACAGCACAGCAGAAATGTTAATCACCCGTCGATTCATCACGATGAACAAAAGCGGATCTTCCTTCGCCCATGGGGGAAGTACAACGTGGTGTATGCGTTCACCCGTATTTTGTTGAACTCCAAAGTCGAGGTTGGCTGAGTTCTCTAAGAACCTAGAAAGAAGTCAACATTCACGCGCAGCGTAAACCGGAATTATCGACTCGCTCTGGACATGTATAGAATTCAGGGATCAACTCTCGAACATCCCCTCGAATATCCTGAGACGCCGAGCTGTACGCTCTATTGATATTGCTTTCCAAGACGTCAGGGTCGTCAGGACAGAGAAAAACAATCGTACCTGAA
Organism: Lactarius indigo; assembly: GCA_025766275.1. NCBI lineage: Eukaryota > Fungi > Basidiomycota > Agaricomycetes > Russulales > Russulaceae > Lactarius > Lactarius indigo. Next base: position 566,218 of record JAFKAC010000007.1, read on the forward strand.
GAGTCGATCAGGCAAGTCCCAATCTCCACCCTGAAAAAGGTTGAGATGATTTCTCCGTATGGGCTTTATCTCACCTGGAGAGTCTTGAACATGTTCGTAAAAGGTGCCAACCTAATTAGAAAGTGGCACACGATCATCGAAGAACTGAAATGGGTGCCATAGTGAAAGGGCTTCTCGCCAACACCCTCCAAATTCTCGTAGCGCGACTGGGCTGCCTCACGGCGTGCTGGGGTCAGTGCACCCATCGGCCGTGTCAGACTGTCAGACACCATATCAGTTCCCAGTAGGTGGAGAAGGTGCGAATACCTTACTCCCTGAAAATCCTTCCCGATGAGAAGTCTAAGTTTTCGGATTCATAATCTTGTAATACCCAAGCTAAGGCAGTGTATGTCAGCGACGAAACTGGCTTAGAGGGACCGCATACGGAACACTGGGTACTGAGTGGCGTCACTCGGTGTGCGACCAGAGATTTGATTGAGGATGCTCAAATAGGTGAACTATGAGAAAAGGAAAGTGAGGTCCAAGTAATGACATCTTGATTGAGGATGGACGAACGTTGCTGATTTCCCTGGCTTGCCATTTTCGCTGAGCCGTTGACAACTCGTCCGCACGGAACCCAGAGAAGACTCGTGCACTGACCCTACTTGTGAACGGGGATTTGAGAATGTTGGGGGTGAGGCTGGGGGCGAAGCCTATAGTAGCCGAATTTGCCGAGCGCCCGTTGATGGCAGATGACAACCTTCGATCCATATCTGCCCTTTTCCTTCTGTCCGTGAAGACAAATAAAACAGAGCGACTATCTCTCAAGTATATCTCGAGACTAATAAGCAGATAAGCATAATAGCGATTCCAAAATAACCGATCAGGGCTCACGCGACGTCGCGGAACAGGAAGGTCCTATTCCCTATGCTGGCTATTTGTTCGTACGGCCTGTGATAGTTTAAGCGAAAAACCATTGGTCACAATTACATTCTTACCACCGTTGGGCTTGTTGAATACCGTTCAATTCAAGGATACTACCTGGGACGAAGAGTAAGCTCCGCGGGGCGTCTTGTGCATCGATTATCTCTCCCTCGTCGTTCTCTACGAGACCCTCTAGGATGTAGAAATGTGTCCGTCCGCAGATCAAGAGGCCAGCTAACCCCACTGAGCACACACACCCGTGGTTCCATGATGGACTTACGAGAAGAGTCAACCCCAGTGATTCTTGCGATAGTGCTTATGGCTTCGATGACGTCTCCTGGCTCGAGCTCGTGACGTACCCTACGGTGCTTGTCGTCCGTAACATCCTCCGTCAACTGACGATCATCTGAAGAAAACTCTTAGAAAGTAACGATAGCTGGCGTATTATCCTCACCTTCGCCATCGGTAGACGAGATCTCGTAAGACTCAGCCCACGGTGGCAACTCCAAGCGGAACGAGTGATGGTCCTCTAACTGAGGTAGTTCTATGGCCCGTAAGTGGGCACCCTCGTCAACCTTGGAACTAAGCGGGGCCACCATGTTCGATTCCATTTTTTTCCTGGGCATAGTGAGAAACTGTGCCACCAGCACTCCCAAGAACCTTCATACCGCACTCTGTGTGGGCCCTCTGTCTCATCCAGCCGCCAAGCGTAGTGCAGATTAGGCACCTCCCACAAGCCGCGTTCTGCGGTGAGAGGGACCATCCAATCGCTTAGACGGGATACTTGGCGGTTCTGTTCCTTCCTGCGGGTATGGTTAAACCGGCGTTAAAGTCGCAGTAGTGGGCACTTACAGATCCAAAAGGTTTTTACGTAGGCGCTTTCGCTCTGTCGCGATGACGGTGGCACGCCACTCATGAATTCGAGCCATTGATTTCTGGACAGTGCGTTCACCGAGTTGAAGGCTGAGCCTTGCTGAAGCAAACCGATGCCGGACCGAGAGTCGACTGGAGACTAATGATGGGTCGATTTTTGTTTGTTGGGAGTCACCACCATTGAGGAGCTGTTCAGCACTTTGCAGAACATCGAGAATCTCGGGGCAATGTCAAACTTGGGGGGGGGGGGGAGGGGGTAAAGGCGAAAAGTGAACAAACCTCGCGCTTTTGGGGCCCCGCGACAGCGTTGTCCAGAGCCAGAGTCAGAGCAAAGTGCATAAGCTTCTCGGTTATCCGTATGTGATGTCGAGAAATTTCATTGGAAGGAGATAGCCGTGCCACAAACGATTGAAACGCCTGTATAAACGCTTGCGTGGTCTGCTGGGACTCGAATAATTCCCGGAACGTAGGACATGATGATTGCAATTGAACAAACTCTTCTAGGATCGCTTCGACACAGGTCGCAGAATGTCCATCAGCTTCGAGAGTTCCTTGTTAATAAGGAACCGGCCATTCACAAAGATGAAATATTGCACACACAGTTGCTAGTTGCTTCAACATCTCGATGATATGACCCATGGGCTACAATTGCCAGTAGTCTAGTCAAAGAGCCCATGATGGCGGGAAAAATATGGGAACAGGTAACGAAGGGTACTTGACCCTCATCTTGGCCCAACAAGATCCCGAATGTCGCAGCATGAACGTTGGCGTCCCAGGCATCGGGAAGAACTGTCTTCACAATGGTCCAACCGCTGACCAGTTCGAATTTGCGACTGAACGACTTCGATTTGTTTAAACTGAGTGCGATGAGGTCAAGGACTTGCTTGGCGACAAAGGACGACGGCTTGTCACCGAGAAGCAGGAGATAGATACGAGTGAGAGGAAGGGTGGCGGAAAACCGTGTATAACAGTCAGGTAAATCAGACAAGATTGAGACGAAAGCCCCAAAGAGCTGCTCCGCCTTCTCGCGGGAACGGTCGTTGTCTATCTGAGACAGAACTGACGCCGGAGAAGAGAGCCCTGAAGTAGCTTCATAGTAACACGCTGAGAGTCACATCAAATCGCATGATTTCGCGCTCACCGTTATGGAGGTGGGCGGCCAGGTATGACAAGACAGGCTTGATGGTGTCATCTGCAACGAACGACGATTGCATCACAGCTCTGAACGACTTCAAGAAAGACGGTAAGATTTCAGCCGAATACCAAGAAGTCTGCCAGGCAAACAAAAATCGCCGGGTGAGGCCAACCCCAGCAAGTTGTTGCTTCACATTAAAGCGTTTGTACCGACTTGTCACGACGAGGTCGAAGAAGTGTTCGAGGTGAACACGTTGGATCGCGCCGCGGGTCCGAGACCAGAGCTCGAAATCGAGCGCAATGAAGCGATAGGCAACAGGGTTTGTGATTGTTGAGTGACTGTAGTGTAGAACGAAGGTAAGAGTCGTAGTCACTGTTTACTTTAGCCACCACTGACTCCGGGGTCTTAAAATTCATTCCCAAGAACTCGAAAAGTGTCTCATAGCTTGTCATGTTGATCAGCTCGCTCTTGTTTCGCAAGATATCCGACAGGATTTCGTAACCTCCTACATGTACCCTGAGAATACAACGTGAACAAAGAAGGGCAACGTACGCATGCGTTCCATATCCTCTGAGTTTTGCCAGCTGTTTCTTAGACCATCGGTCAGTATACCGAGTGTTCTTGAGAGTTCGTGCGGTGTCTGTGCAGGATTATAAAGCGGATTCTCGCAAAATTTATTGGCCTCACCCTTGCTAGTTGGATCAGCCGTAAAGGTACGGCCACCCCTCCGATCTCCCACATCGCAGTGTCAACGCAGAATGCCTTCGTCGCATGGACGTTGCCATCTTTTGTGAAACGACTTAGGGAAGTCAACGCGCCGTCAGTACTCGGCAGATATGCTGCCGGGCTAAACGAAAATACTACAGATGCTTCTTCGATCCCGATTCCATCGTTTATGGCTTTCACCAAGGCTACGACGTCATGTGGGATACCACCCTTAGATGCGGTGAGGTTGGAGAGAAAAATGTTAAGCGAGGTAGAAGCCTCGTAGGTCAGGAACTTGACGAGATGTTGCGATTGAAAGGTCGCGTTGTACCTAGGTCCAAGGTGATGAATGAAACGTGGAAGGTGATCTCCTGCAGCAAGTTCAGACCAGAGTGAAAGCGCCGACAGTAAAGCCGACCATACCGAGCGGTTTGGAGAGTAAAATGGCTGAAGCCATACACCAGCTCATGCTCGCTTCCTCTGAATCATCTCCGATTGCATACGTGCCAGTCTGCGGGGACGATTCGGGTCGTGGGTAAGCCCAACTCATCAGATCGATGAGAACGCCGTCCACGAAGAAACCTAGTGCAGCGATCAGATAGGCAAGAGAGACGAGAAAAAATTGTTACGGACGCAAGTTAGGGTGTGAACCCCGGTGAGGATAATGGACTACTGCGAGGTGGAACCACCGAGATGTTGGAAAACTAGATTTTGTCACGGCCCCGGGAGGCGGCTGGCCATGGCTCCATAGTTCTAAACGACCATCTTCCCGGATTTTGAGGTGAAATAGTGTTCGGGACGCGACGCGAAACGAGAAAATAGTTTGTGCATCCTTAGTAGGGTATCGCTCGAGCCAGATCCAAATCTTAACGCATAGCAGCCTTCAACCCTCTGACTTATAGCATTGACCTGGTACATACCATGAATGTGAAACCTGTTATGGGTAAACCCTTCGCATTTTCTTCGTAGAATTCGAGGGAGGCACGTCTCTCGAACGAGAAATGGTCCGGCCACCTGGACTTGATCCCTGAGCGGATCATCTCCAGGATGTCCGCGTTGAGAGTTCCGTCAGATGTAACTGCTGATTGAAACATGATCCTCGTGTCTACGGTAGTTGCACCCAAGTCAAGAATCCGCCTCAGCAACTTTTGGACGATACGTCGTTCCTGACTTGAAGCAGAGAGGTTTTTTTGGGAGGTGAATGTCCGAAATAGACGACCCAATATGCCAAGGCCACAGAGAATGACCTTATTCCTGTGCCTGAGAGCGGACAACCGCTCCAAAAGCCTGTAGACCATGTAATGTAGCATTGTATCCTCCGAATGTTGTGGTAGGAGGTCTAGGAGAATACAGATGGCGCCTGGTTGGGCAATGAGACCAAGGCGAACCTCAATATCCTTGATCCGGGAATCAACAACATCGTAGTCAGCCACGCGCAACGACATAAAGAGACTGGAAACGGAGAAATCATTAAGAGCAAGCGAAAAAAGGAAGCCCAGGATTTGATCTTCGACCTGGGAGTCTGTGACAAGAGGTTGCAACGCTTGGCCGAGAGACTCGTATCCCACATGTCGCTAAAGGATAATGAGAACGGTGCAGACAAGAGATAAGGCACCGCACCTCAAAATATTGTGAGTTAACCTCATCACCAGACATTGCCTCCGACGCGATGACAAACACAAGACGTGCTACCTCGAGGGTCCAACCAAGAACCTGTTCCTTGTCTTCATTTAGGATGTTCTCGTCGCGGGACGTGCGGAGTGTTGACAAAATGTTGATAATTGCGACGAAGCCATCCAATTCACGAAATACGTCTTTTGTGCAGGCATCCTCCAACATGATGCGGTGTACTTCGGTCAAATCCTAGAAATACTCAGAAAAACACAAGCTGAGTCCCCGCGCTGAATGCGTACCCCCACTTTAGTGTGAACATCGCTCGTCTCTTTGAGCTTCTCTACAGCATTCCTCATGAGCTCGATGAGCACGTCGCGTGCAAAGTCCTCTGGCGCTATGTCATCCTCATTGCCACCCACTCGTGGAGTCACTGTCTCAACTAGAGGCGACGTGTCGAACCTCGCGCGGAGAGGAGTGAGTAGTGCGCTAAACATAGTGTGCAATGTCGGAAACGTGCACGATTACTGCATGTCGTTGTGGCAGTAAGATCGAGCCCGTCTGTGTGGCAGCGCTGGCAATACCGTAAGCATGAACCGGTTCTAGCACACATAAACCCCTTAACAACATAAAATATTCCCTTATCGGTATTGATTGATTTTTTTATCTTTTTCCACACATTGCAGTTTCAGGGGTTCAGAAAACATGGCGATTACAGTAATTAAGGAAACAGGGAAAAAGGACTACAAATTGAGGGTAACTGGGGGGGGGTATGTGGCTAAATCCTACATGCCTGGGATATCTGGGATGTTTGGGGTCTCCACCGTCCGTGAGTACAACAAAGGGATACAGTGCAGAATTACAAAGTACACAACAGTCCGTTAAGGGCCAGGAAGTTTTGACTTTTCCATGGCCCGCTCATTTCTTGAGTCGATATATTCTTTGACAGCAACCTCGATCTTATGTAGACGACCTTCAATTGTCGGCAGCTATTACTGTGGATCAGAACGCACAGCAGGAATTGAGTTTGGGGCACTCACGTGATCCATGACATCTGCTGGGAGTCGTCCTCTTTTAGCGGGCCGTTCCGGACCGCTGCCCTCCTTTTCGGCTACTTGCGGGTTGCTTTCGTAAGGCCGGGGTGGCAACTCAGTTGGTCCATGTTCAAAGGGAGGAGGTCCGGCTCTGCCCTCAATATCCGGTTCGGGAGAAGGGATGTCCAACGGAAAAGTCATGAACATTCCACCGGAAGGAAGCATGGTGGACTGTGTCTTTTCGGCAATATTGTAGTGCCTTCGATGACTCTTCTGGGGACCACCTGTGTCGCGGTGTGCAGCAATTGGTTGAGGAGTAGAAGTGCCACTCTCTGAATCCGTAGGACGCTTGCGCTTACCTCGGCGAGGTTTAGACGGCCCTGGATCCAGATGCGAGGATGAACGCGATGCCTGGGGGTGCGCAACTAGATCCCTTGGTCGTGCGCGCTGAAGACGATCTGGCCATCCTCCTGGGTGGGTGAAGGAGTAGCGCATTGGTTGAGGTGCTATACCTTCTGGTTGTCCGTGCGCACGAGGTCGCACGAGTCCGTAACTAGAGCTCGAAGGGGCTGGGCTGGGTGATGGTTCGGGACGCGCATACGCGCGGAGCACAGGAAGGGGGTGACTCGAATGAGCTCCGCTTTGTGAATACTCTATATGGGAGCGCATTAGTAACGCACGACGCCTCGAAGGGAGATCTCGCACCAGAATGCTGAGGGCTCCCCAAATCTCCCTGCGACGTAGGAGGGTGTGGCTGAGTGGAAGAATGATGTCGAGGAGTTGGCGCCCGCGCCCTTCGCCTCGGATAGCTTGAAGGAGAGGAATAACGACTTCCGAGCGCATGCTCATCCATAGAGGAAGAAAGAGAGTAGGAGGTTAAAACGACAGAGCGTTCCTTGTAGTGCCGAGCATCCGAGGAGCCCAAGATTCTTATACTGGGGAGCGGAGTAGTTTGCTCCAATTGTGTTTCGCTCTTGCGGATGTTTTCTTTTAATATAAGTTGGACCCACCTTGATGGCTGTTCGACTGAAGTCATGAAGAGTAAGTAGGGTAACGTGCTCATGAAAAAAACATCGCTCCGTGATGAGTATAAATGCATCAATACCTCATAACAGAGCTTCTTCGAGTCCGCTAGAATCCTCTCGGCGAAGCCACCTCGGGTGAGATAGATGCCGAAACCTTCGGGTTACTAAAACATACAGAGCGATCGGCTGGGTCCCTCGGAGCCTAAGAGATAGCACAGTTGGTGAAAAGCGCAGTCGAAGGCACAGGCAGTGTTCGGAAGAGACTCGGGCATCGTGATAGTGGATGACTTGTAGCCTAAGGATGATATGTCGCCTATGAATACAGCCATCAACTTGAATCTCAAATCCCAGGAAAAGCTTGTACAGAGGCAGGATGATCTGACAGAGTCACTGGGCAAGCACCGCCACACCACACCACAATTGTGGCAGCGTCCGGAACTATATTCCATATCCGGCAAATCCCCATTGATTATGTATCGCTTCAAGTTGCTGGACTCCGGGGGATGAAGTTTTTCGGGGCTGTTCACCGGAGGTGGAACAGCCAGGAGTCCGATAACGTATTTTTAAAAAAGAGATTAAGGTACTCTGAAAACTCGTCTTCCCGAACTTGTTCCCGAATCACTTTTTTTTTTTTCTTTTCAATTAAACACGCGCTCAGTTGAGCCTCATCAGTTCAAGCCTTTCGTATCAGCCATCCTCAAATCACATAAAAAATGTAGGGATAGGTGATAGTAGGTATTCATTGCAGCTAGGTTACTTCGGAAGAGAACATTCGTGGAACTATTATTGGCCTCTCTAGCGAACGTCACAATTGTTCACTAGCATACGTAAGCCTAATATATCCGTTCCGAAAATTGGAGAGCGTCATATACCAATGCGAAACAAAAACCACTGCTATGATATGTCCGAAAGGTGTCAAACCTTCGCCCGCTTGAAGATGGCTGTCCGGCATCTTCACATTCCTTGATAGATGTCCTACCCATCTATTACTCTCCTCAGGGTATTCGAGAATGCCAGAGTTCCCATTTACTGGATTGCGAAAACTTCGGAAATGTTAAAATCAATATGCGGGTTAGCGGAAGTGAGTAGCTCAATGCCTCACCATGGTACATCTCTCTAGTATTATGGTTTATAATGGTTGTGCGAATTCATCTCTGTCCCGTGGTGGGCAGAGGCCTTAGGGACCGGGTAATTCGTATTCGCATCATTGGTTGCAGTCTGTGCTATATTTCGCAAATGGACCTAATGGACGCGAATGGTGCGGACATGACATCTGGACAACGTTGGTTCGTCGCTGCCTGTCGACAGCTTTCGTATGATTGCCTTTACTCAAAGCACACTAGCACCACATAATTATTAAGACGAGGTCGAGGACCCTCACCAGCCGTTCCCCAAACAGTCTTCTGAAAGCTTGTTCTCGCTACTCGCACTCACCTCGATGCCAGTTTAGCATCAAGGCGTGACACTTGGTAGCAAGGCGCCTTATACAGGCGACCGGCGCGCTGTTACATAGAAGACATAGCCTAAATTTATCGATCATGGAGCTGTCTGAGTCAGAAACCGAGTGGCAACGGAGGCGGCGTTGCACCGCTGGGAGGAAGTGATGAAAGAGCCCAAGTGGTCTGAGACATAAGGTGGTCACAAAGCTACTAAGCTGTTACCGCGTACTGGGACGAATTCCGTGAGGAGACAGCACGGCGATCCTGTGCACTGTAGTGTGTATCATGCACCAATCCCGTGTCCGGTCGATCGACATAGCCGATCCAAGCGGGGGGAGAGCCATTCATTCCTACAGTCACGCGGCGACCGCCTGAGATGATGTAGTAGGACGGTGCCTGACCCCCAACAAACCTATTGTGATAGCCACCTAGAGTTCCATTTTTTAAGATTACTCTCCATTGAGCAGAACGTCTAAGATGGGCGTGTCCAAGACGGTTTAAAATAACCACGGGAAGAAATGGACAAAAGTAAAGGGACGCCAAAGCTTTGAGACAAGATAGGAGGGTGGGAGCTTGCGTGTTTCCACGAAACTAACGGAAGGCCAGGAGGATCATGCAGTCAGCACGTGTCCGATCTGTCCGACACGTTGTGCATTGGAAACAAACACAGGACATTGATGGTCGAGCCGCAGCTTAACTCCCTTGTGTGGGAGTATGGATTCCACAGTTAGATAGGTATACCCTGGGCACAGGTTCGATCTTTCCGTTTACCCAGGAGTCATCACTGCCAGTCGCGTTTACAACATCAAGTGATCGCATTTCAAGGTGACGGCGAGTCAGAGTTGGTGGCTGGAGGAAAAATGGAGACGAATAAGAGAAAATTGAGGTCTAGGCTACCAGGAATGAGGGAAAACTGCCCCCAGTATCAGCTGAGCAGTGAATATCTGAGCAGGCGGCGTGTCTAACCTCGAGCTCGATAAAGGCTGACCTAACCAAGTCTCGGTAGTTGCCGTACTGGGGTCCGTGGGACGAGCCATTTTGAGGGGAGTGGTCCACGGGCTCTTGAATGACGAATCGATGAAGACCGAGACTCAACTTCGACTTGCCTCATCCGCTGTCTTACTTGAAGTCATTTTTCCAACTAGCTAATTAAGCACTGGGCGAAGGACACCAGTCAACTATGTCTTCGGGATCTCGCCAGAATCGAAATGACCCCACCCCTAACGAGGAGACTTGGTGGGAGGTGGTTGAGATCGTTGCAGAGGATGGAAAGCGGTACAGAGTACGGTGGGCCGGTAAAGACCCTAAAACAGGCAAGCCCTGGCCGCTTTCCTGGGTTCCCAATTCGCACTGTTCATCGGAACTCATCAAGGAGTGGGAAAGAAAGAAAGGTGTCTATTCTTCAGCCTGCGCTACTTCAACACACTCATATAATGAACTATACAGCAAAGAAAGGGTCATCTCTCGCATCTTCCTCATCACTGCAGGTTCCTGTAGCTCACGGCCGTCCGGCTGATAGGGGCGGCCCAACTAAATCATCTGAGTCTCCCATCCGCACGACTCACAAGCGAAAGCGTTCCTCTCCGGGAAATACAGATGATAATTCCAAACCTTCTAAGAAAAAGAAAAGGAAGCCTGTGTCTGTCATCGATAATCAGCCAAGCGGCAACCTTGAACGACCTTCCGCACACTCCGACCGCGATGGCTCTCCCGGCGACGCGCCTCCCCGTCCCCCATTTGAAGAAATAGAGATGTGGGTTCCGACCCCCACTGCGAAATTTGGTCCACCGAAAAGAAAGCATGTCTCAGCCAAACGCAGAGACCCCCCACCAGAACGGCGTGTAGATTCTATCGTCTCTACAGCGACGTCTATGCAGACAGTGACTCCCTTCATCGTACCGAAGCAGCCTCTCTCCGAGTCCCAAATTATTGCTTTACGCGAAGAAGAGGAAGAGTCGCAGCCACAGCCACAGCGTTCTATATTGCGACACTCCCCTCAATTGGGAAGCCCCAACCAAGGTCCTACTCCGAGTGATCCTCTACGGACGTTTACGGGAGACGCGAGTGGTGAAGGGGCTGGAGAAATTTCTCAGGAAGTTCAGGACAAACATCCAGCGGACCAGCTGAGTGCTGAAAGCCAGCCTGTGGGTCTAAATGCGAATGCAAGCCACGTTTCGGAGCTTCGCAACGAGGCCGATCACTTACAAGATAATGCCATGAATCCTTCTATTCCAGGAGAATGTGAAGATCTCGAACCTACGTTACCTGGCCCCACCCGCAAATCCCTGATTAAACCTGGGGTCCATGCCGTCATCGCACCATCCACGAAATCTCCATTACCAGAAAAATCGGACCCTCGACTTGTTGCGGACTCCACCCTGAGCCCTGCTTGAGCAACTTGGTCCCATTAAAGATGGGCCCTTGCGACGCAACAGTGGAACGCTCGCAGAACGCCGCGCCTCCGAGGCCCGCGCTAGGTTAGAGCTACTACGGCGCGCAGCTTCGAATTCAACAGGGAACCTTGTGGAGGGGCGAGGCAGTATTTCGGTTGCGCCGCAGAACACCACACAGCCTCCGCATGTGGTGCTCCAGCAAGTCTTGAACGGTTTAGAGTCTCCTACTCAGTCGCAAGCTATCGCGACGGAGAACTCGAATATACGGAGAGTCCCCGGTGAGCCTCGTGAAGCCGGTCTCTCAACCGAGTCTAGGGAGGCGGCTACTCAAGACAGGTCAGGCCAACATGTTGAAATAGGTGCTGCGAATGTGTCTACGCACGACAACGAGGTAATTAGCTTCACCATCCTGCGTCAACTCTGCGCCTGATGCTCCTTTGCTCCCAGCCAAGTCCGGTGCCGCCGACCACACAGGGCTCGACTCAAAGTCAACCGCCTAATGCATCACCCCAGGCATCCTTAGGTAGCCAGCTCGCTGCAGCTTTGAACCTTCTTCACAAAAAGTCCGAGGAAATCTCGGAGCTGCAGGCGCAAATGCATGCCCTGCGTGAGCAACCAACCAACGACAAGGTAAAACCGGGAGAGAAGCGAGCCGGAAGCGAGCAGCCGTTCTCCACTCAGGGAGCCGACCACGTAGCCGTGGAGGTTCAGACGGACCAAGGAAAAGAAGTGCAAGCTACCTTCGATCTGGAACGCGCACAATGGTCCGAAGAAAAAACGGCATTGCAAAGCGAAACCGATACCCTGCGCGCCGACAAAGCGCAGGCGCTGACTGACGTCGAATTCTTTCGCGAGCAATACCAAAGGGCCTCTGCCTTCGCGAGCAGCACGCGTTTCGAGAACGAGGAGCTTTTGGCGCGCGCGACCCTTGCAGAATCACAATCTGTGAATGGGATCGCCATGATCCGCGCCACGTTCAAAGGCCGGGTGGACAAGCTCGAGGCTGAGGTTCGGAAGTACAAGGCGCTGTCAGAAATGCTCACTGAGCGTGCGCGTCGCACGGACGACGACGTACGCTACCGCGCAGCAATTGCGCCCGAGTTCGAACGCGAATACCGACAGCTTCACCGACAATTCGAGGAGAGGGAAGCTGAGCTGGACTGAGATAAGGGACGAGCTACGCGCCGAAAAGAAGGCGAATGTCAGACTGAGAAGGCTGGTGGCACGTTTGAAGGCAGAAGGACAGGCGAACGGCGGAAATTCTCATGAACGAGAAGCATCGTCGAGGTCGAGTGACGACGAAGATACGTTCCTGGCAAAAGTCCGTTATCGTCGCCGCAGATCGAGAACAGCTCCAGATCCTCGCCCCGGGACCGACAGCAGGAAGGCGCACGGTCCTAATAACGGGGAGGATGTAACTATGCTTACTGACCGAGACGTCGAGCGATTGGGTGGCGATGATGGTGCGAGTCGGAGCAACGACCATATGGTTTACCTGTGCTGGTGGAGATCAGGTGAGCACATGGGAAGTTGCGATGCGGTCGCGGCTAGTAAAAAGGCAAGTCATTCGTTGTGCTGTACCTGTGCTATGCGTGTGCTGATTCTCGTAGGAACTACACGAACACGTACTTTCACACCACCTTACTTGTCATTGAGATCCAGTCCCCGCATTTCGGGCATTCTGTCACCTAATCGTGCGCCTATCACTCAATCACGGACCCCACTTGTGCCTTGAGCTGAGCAGACGCTCTGATCCTGCCGAATTTGGGCATCGTCAGTGGCGCCGCCCGATGCGGCGGGTCTCGTGCGAACATTCCCTTAGAAATCACCTGCGTCCTTATTGGAAATTTGTTTGGATGTCTGAATCGGCCGCCGCCACAAGCGCTCGATCGCAAGGCAAAAAAGCCTACCTATCAAAAAGGAGTGTGGGTGGAAGTGCGCATGTGAGGAGGACAAGTGGTGGAGCCTGATAGACTAGAACAATGTGATTGGTTTACCCTGCGCCACACGGTGCTCACCTGAGCGGGTTGGTGGTGGATTCCCAGTGTCATGCGCCGAATTATGGAATTACCTCCATGCGGTTTCATTGATCACCCAAGTTTTGCAGATCCGCATTTATCTGACCGCTGTCGGCTTAATAGCGGATGACAGCAGACACGGGCTGCCGTATTGGGACAATTGTGCCGGGGATAACAGATCTCCCTCAGCTGTCCCTCAGCTGTTGCCCTATTACTTCCGAATTTCCAATGCATGTCGTAGCTGGAGTCGTCCAGCCGCGAAATTTGTTGTGCATCTGAAACATATCGTTTCTTACCTCTGCAACACTGCCTCGAGGTAGGGGCGTAAGTTCCGCGACGTGCAACAGATGTTGCTTATACAGGGAATTCGTGCCGTTTATTAAGAACTAGGGTAGGGAGTACACTAGCTTGTGCACGGGAAAGTGGGAAGGGAAGGAAACTTAAGCGTAATGTTACATACAGTCATGAAAGGCCATCAACACCCCGTAGTGTTGCAGTGAGATAACGCCCCAGAGTAACAACGGTAAATATAAATGGGGGGACTTATGCTATTTGTCAGAGGCTACCCTTTTCCTCAATGGACGACGAGCTGCGAAGCTGTTTCTAGTTCATCAGCGTCTCCGAGCAGCCGCGAAGAGAATGACCACGAGTATAGCATTAAAGAGTAGTGCAATCCAAGGGAAGATAGCAAGAAGGACGGCTGCAAGGGATATCAACGCCTGCGCGAGTACGAGTGACGACTCATGACTTACCGTGGTGCAGCTTACTATATTTGTCCGACAGTCCCTCCGCGACAAGTGCCGCTTGGAAGGTCGCTGGAGGTATCTGTACACCATTAAGAAATCCGTCGACTTTTGCGTGGTGATTCGCCGTGAAAATGGTATATGGAATCTGCGTTGCGAGAATCCATGCACTGAAAAAGGTTAAGATCCACGCTTGAATCTTGAGCGAGCCAGTTGAGCGTGCCGGCCACTTGACCGTGACGAAGAAGAGCTTTGAGGCGATGACAGCCGACAGCTGCACAAACGCTCGTAACGACGACGCCAGATTGATAGATATCTGTACAGGGAGAAAGGACTAAGCGGAGATGGCGACCTAAGAGGGATGTGGGTACCATTGATATGAAATTCAAGAGTGACGCCGGGGGGAGCGAGCTTCCGGAAATGTGTCTTGGTCTGGTTGGTCCTAGAGACATACTATGTGAGATTGGGCTCATTGGAGTACGGCAATGGACAAACTTTATGAGGGCATTGAGGCCAACGCAGGAGGCGACGACCGACCAAACCCAGCAAAGAGCAAGAGCGACGAGACGCTGCTTCTTAAGAGGCTCGGAGATGTGTGACATTCTGGGAGAGGCGGCAGACGGGGAATGAGAGGAGGACCAAGGGGGGGGTATTTATGTGCGAGACGCATACGATACGTACGTGCTTGTTCCTGCGTCATGCTGCGCTGAAAAAAAAAATGCGACCACAAAGGACCCGAGCGCGTGGAGAGATCTTCTTTGGTATTGGTATCCGTTGCTCCAGTTCTTCCGATGTCGGCTTCTCCCCGAATATGGGAATCTCGTTGGCTCCCAGACCGGTCATACCCCGGCACGATTGGTGTTATTCAGACGGCTTCACTTGTCGCCGTCAACCCAGCATTCCTCGAATCCATTCGAGCCTTCGATTAGTTTAAAGGACAGCGGTTTACGTGCGCTCTGTCCCTGTCTGGACGGCAGCGACCAGGTGACTGAGACCTGGCTTACATGAGCTCGATCTAAGCCTTCAATGGCAACCACCACCTCAGATGCGGTCGGATTTCGAGTGGATGTCCTTCGTTCTGTAGGAAAGCCAGTGTGTCAGTGTCATTGTCGAAAGAAAAACTTTGTTTACCCTTAGGGTCGACTAACATCAATTTTTTTTTTTCCTTGTCTTGTTGAGAAATACCTAAGGTTCTGATGGCCCATGTTCACGAAACCAGGTTGTCTGTAATTCCGTCACCTGACACATGTTCTTCAAAACCGAAATATTTTGGATTGTGCCTGGGCCTTTTGGGCCGTGAGGGGACCGGAACGACCGAAACCCATGGGGTCCGCGTTGAGAAGAATAGGCTGTACAGTACTGCGATTCACAATTACCGTTTCAGACATGATAAATCGATTAGTCTTCGAGTAACCAATGAGCGAGCTAGTTTCAAGTTACTTCGTCAAGCCAAATGGCTTTCGCTGCTCGCCACGTTGTCTGCCACGTGTGTCGCCAGCGGAGCGATGAAGAAGCCACGGGAGAACCAAGGAAAATTTGCGTAACTCCCAAGATAACTTGGCTCTGTTGCAATTCGTGCTTGAGCCCCGTTACTGCATTACTTCTCATTGGAAATTTTATGGGTATAATACTGTAGTAGTTACTTCCGACCCTGCAAGTAGGGTCATTCCAGCACTCTGCGTCAAGTCCACATGAGTGTTCCCTGCATATGTACGACGGAATGATGACGACGTAGAACCGTCCACATAGCACTATCCCTGTCCAGCCCCAAGTCGGACGCCACATACGGCATATATCCCTCTAACCGGCCTCCCAAATCAGGTCAAGCATAGGGACCCGCAGATCACGACCTAGAGCGAGTGCGACGTCATATGAGATTCCACACTTGTACATAGGCGGTCCGTCGAGGCGATCTGGCGGGGATACTCGCAAAAGAAGATGAGCCGCGGAAAGCTCCGTGACCTTTTTGGCCGTGTCAGCGCCTGTGCAACCAACAGTACGGTTTCCGAAGACATACCGCTCCAGACGTGTGCACCCGTACTAATTCCATCTCGGTGTATTCTCCGAGTTGCGTGAACTCCTTGGTGATAGCTCGCATTTCGAGATCGTACTCTTCAAGTAGAACGGCAAGTATCGCACTCATTCGGTCAAGCGGGAATGATGCAGGGCCGACGAGACGTTGAGGCACCTTGTCATCGATACGTCAATTCGCTGCGGGTGTCAACAGGAGATCGGCCCCACCTTCGCTGGAGTACTTCCACTGCGTTGCGGTGCCTTACGGGTCCCACCGCCACGCCGACGCCTAGATCGCGTTTCACGGCTTCGAGCGAACATACGCATGTCTGTCCTCGGGGGATTCGAGGAAGCAAGAAAAGCCGCGAGTAATATATACTTCTGTAGGGTGGATAGGGAGCTGATGGTCGTTTCAACGCCTTTCTCGTCACTTGCTGGACCATCTGTTACGTCAGGGGTCTGACTCCACGTACGAGCGTGCATCCGTCGAGGGAGGAGTGCCTCAAGTGCAGCAGTGAAGCTAGGTAAGAACACTCGCAGAAGGCGCATGCGTACGTCCTCTGGGATGGGGTGAAACTGATTGGCGTCCCTTTGAGCATCGAGAACCGGTGCGACAAAGTTGGGCCACTGTGCGGCTGCGACGTAAGAAAGTTCGTGAGGGTCGCGGGTGAACGGGGCGCAGATGCTACAGAGCGCGTCCACATATTGTGCGTAGAATTGCGCAAGAGCGGGATGGTAGGCGTGTGGTGCAGCCGAGACATCACCATCCGTGGGAAAGTGAGATACCAGAATCCGACGTGTCTCTGTGGCAATAACAATTCTAGCCAAATAAAAAGCAAGAAACTAGATACGCACCTTCTTGAGAAGGAGGACGCACCGATAGGTGAAATGGATCAACGGCCGCACCCATCAAAGGTTTGATCTCTTCCCAAGGAGACTGAGAGATGAATATTGTATGTATCTCCACCTTTGACTTGACTATGGTTTAATTAGAAGTAAGCCAAATGTAAGACGGACGTACTAACTCGGTCAATCTTGTGAGGGGGACGAGGAGTTCGGGCAGCGACTCCTTTATCCTCTCCGCCCGCTCAATGATTAGGACCATCTTCACGGTATTCTTCCGCACGTGGGCTTTAGCTTTTCTTTGCGGTGTTCGTCCTGCTTCACCATCGCTGAGTTGGGCGTGTAACACACGCAGACCGTGCAGGAAACCGTCGAGACTATCATTGTAACGCACACCAGTGAACCCTCCGGGCCAGTTTTCACACCCGTCATCCCAACGAGGATGCCACTTGGCCAGACGGTTGAGGGTCGTGTCATAGAAGAGTCGCGGCGTGAAACACGCGATCGCGTTGACCTGCGCAGATGCGATGGTGGGTAGTCGTGTCGTCTTCCGGAACAGAAGACCTTGCATCGACAGCAGGACAAGGATGAGATCAAAGCGTCGACGAGGGATGTAGTGACCCGCGCTGTGTAAGGATCATGAACGTATGTGAAGGTGGGTGGACACGTTGTCACGAGCGTGATTAATTGGGATATGAGAACACCATTTCCTGGAAAGCTGTCTGATATTTCTCTAGTGAGACATTCGAGTTGCTCGAGATAGCTTGCCATGGTAAAAATGGATTGGTGGACCAAGACCTGGATCGGGACGTGGTAAGAAACACGTGATGAGACTGTGATTCGGCCTTGGATTGGCTTTTTACACCCAGAAAACGCGAGACTCATGAAAGAACATATCTCTTTGTTGAAAGAAAAAAATTGAATGAATTATTCGTTCACAGCAGTTTGTTCGCGGTAAAGAGACTCTATGTCTGCAAGACATTATTTCCGACGCAAAATGCACGAAGGGATATAATGTCCTTGTTTATGTCTGATAAGGGGTTTTCAGAAACCAATTCAGGCTTATGGTGATAGGCGCCGAGAACAGGAAAAATGGTATCGATCAAACACAATAACTATTCACTATGCTTGTGAGCAGTACTGTAATGAAAGAGATTATCTAGCACGGGCAAATGGGCGCACGACGGCCATCACTACCGATTTGTTACTATATCGGATGGTGATCTCCGATTCGGACGTACTCAGCAGCGCCTCCCGATCAACCAACACACCTCCTAGCCTTCCTTTCAACACTCACCTTCATTCTTACACTATGTCCTGGCAGGGTATATCCCATCTGTTTTAATTTCATCCACAAGATCTTTTAATCCGTGCGTTTATAGCTTACGTCGACACCAATCTTGTGGGCAGCAAGAGAGTCTCTAAAGCTGCTATACTCGGCCAACAAGGGGGTGTCTGGGCAGCGTCCTCAGGTTATATTGTGTGTACCATGTCTGACCTGCCTTGTTTTAGCAGCTAAGCCACCTTAACCCTGGTAGCTCTCGCCACAGGAGCAGAAAGACATCGTAGCTGCTTTTACCAATTCAGATCACGTCCGGACAAACGGACTCAAGCTCGTTGGACAGAAGTTCTTCACCCTCCAAGCAAATGACCGCAGTATCTATCTGAAGAAGTCGGTACGCACAACACACATCTCGTTGTTAATTTATGCATCCCCTATGCTCACTCGCGTACTTAGGCTGATGGGGCAGTCATAGTAAAGACGAAGCAGGCAGTGCTCGTTGCTGAATACGAGGCGCCAATCCAAGCGCCTGAGGCCACTCCGATAGTCGAGGGCCTCGCCGATTACCTGATCAGTGTGGGCTATTAGAAGGTACGAGGGGCGGGTATGATTTGTTCGACCTGTACGGCTGGGAAGATCTGCAACTTTTACACGAATAAAGTCGAAGCTGGAAATTCCTGTTACTCGTTTCTCTGCAAGGCGTGTGCGTTACATGTATTCAGATAGCGATAGCCGGTTCGTCGTTATCACAGCAAGATCCAAGACAAAGCGATAGAGCCCCTTCGCATCATTCTCCCACGGCGCTGGAGTGGTTCGTTTTGAACCGGCCACAAATTCAGTCTCCACCCAAACATGATTTTTTTTTTTTTTTGATTCTCTTCACCGAGACAAACAGAACGTGATTTCTGACGTCAACTCCTTTGGTCAAGAGGGGTGTTATTAGCTAATAAACTATGAGCATTCCAAAGTCTCTACAGTTGAGGCCAATGGTGCGTGACATCCATACTACGTCACTATCCCATGCCCACTCCTCTCGCTTGCAGTTGGATAGTGTGCCCTCTTTTCCCGCAAATGAGGGTGCACGATGCAAAGGGGGGAGGGGGGGCTTCTGGGTTTGCGCGTGCGCCCTGGTCCACTTACAAGGGGGACGCAGCTTCGGTATCTGTGCAAGCCCCGTTTGCATGTCACCCCTCCACGTCTCCCCCTTTGCCGAACGGGGGCACTCGATTCCTCCGTCCCTACGAGCTACTTCGCGTGTCCTTCTGCGCACAAACGTTATTTCAGGCCGATTTGGGGTTTGCACCCGTAGGTGACAGCATCCCCATTCCTGCGCGAACGGGGGCTATCGTGCGCCACTCCCCTTGCACGCAGTCGGCGGTGGCCCGAAAAAGGAGGGAAAGGGAACTAACTGGGGGTGTAAACAAGGGGTGAGCCCAGAGCAAAAGAAGAGAGAGATGGTCCGCTGCGTCCGCTACATTCTGAATATGTTATTTAACCTTATATTTATTATGTTTGTCACATACGTACATGATATTAACAGAAAACAAGTAAAGGACAAATCAGAGGAGTTTGAAGCTGAGTCACGGGAAACGGCCCGGGCCGTGGGAAGGATGTATCGCTGATGGGTTTCCGTCTGATAACGCCCTTGACGCCACCATCATTGCCATATTCCCTTGGGCAGCCCGATGAAGAACTACATAACCCTCTGTCTACGCATTCAATTCGACGGGCAAAGTGGACAGAATGTATCGGAGACCGATGTTCATTCGCTCGTGCCCTGGCTCAGAAGTGTCCTTACAAATGTTGGATTGCCACATCCTAGGCCGACGAACGTTGTGAAGCCTCACCATGGTACGAGTGATATTGACATGTACTGGGATGTGGTGTCTACAAACGTGAGAACTTGCTCCTTACGTTGTCATTCTCAGTGAGCCTAACTTCGCATCATGGAACAGCCTGTTATAAAGCATGTTTGTGACCGGTGTCAAACAGCGCAGGCATCGACCCTGCGAGAAAACCTCATGTAAGCACTTCTTCACATCTTGGGTCATTAGGTGGGCTTACAGTGCGTACAGCGTTCGCTTGATGGTGTATGCCTATTTACTTCGGTCTGCTCCTGTGCGCGCGCTGAGACAATGACTCTCCTGTTCTCTTGAAGGTTTTTTCTTTCATATAACGCTCGTGAGATTCCGAGTGGACTGCCACCTATAGTTGTGAAGCAATGCCCTTGTTATAAAACAACTACCGCTGGAACTGGTGGTAACGGCTCGCATTCACAGACAAGCGAGCTCGAGGCTAGGCTACGTACGGTGTTCGAGAGCGCTGGAATCAGCGTTCCACCGCAGCCCCAGCCTCAGAATCTTGCTTGTACGTCTGGCTTGTTATTCTTCTTCTTTTTTTTTTTTCGCTTCTTGTTCACGAGGTGGAGCAGCCTACATCCCGATGTTGGAAAGCTACATACAAGCGCTACGTCTCAAAGCAGAACGGGAGACCACCAGACGGATAGAAGCAGAATCTAACCTCGCGGAAGAGGAGGCGCGTCACGCTCGTATTTTGCTGAACATTAAAGAGGAATGCCGAGAACCTTTTGTGGTACCGGCGTTGCTCGACGCATTCGTTGCGCTTTCCGAGACTGTGGACAATGTCACTGTCTCAGGAATGAATAGTTAAATTGCGTCAACTTTGGGTGCTTCGATTTGAACGCATGAGATGTCATGCATGTCAAGGCCCAGGGGTGGCATCACGTCACACTCGTCATCGATTCATCGCTCGCTCTTGATATAACAAGTACCGACTTGGATCAGACGTGCTTTGCTTTTTGCGTCTACAGAGATGACATTTGCTACCCTACGCGCTCTACAAGCTATTATTGGTGGCGCTATCGACGAGATATATGCCGCCTACATATCAGAACATCCCCAACGACAAGATCCTTCTAATCCCTCCCCTTCATCCTCGCCTCCTTCTCCAAAGCACCACCGCTCACCTACTCCCCCCATCCTTTCTCTTTCAAACCACACCATTTCCTCTGCCTCACACTACTCTCAATCTCAGTCATCTAATACCCAAATTCCGCCTTCCAGTCATGACCTAATTCTCGACTTTCCCGACCTCAACCTTCCTGGAGACCCCTCTTCTCCTGCAGAGCAACTTACCTCTCGCCCAGATGTCGCGAACGCCATATCTCGCATCATCTCTGCAGCCTCGCAGCTAGCCGTTGTCGTTCGCCCCCCTCTTTTGACAATATGCGATGCTACCATGATTGTGCGCTCAATCTCTCTTTTTCTTTTTTTTTTTTTTCTCACAAATTGTAATCAGTATCACCTTCCATCGTGCCTACGATTCTTTGAGGCATCTCACATCCCAGAACTCCTTAGTTCTGCTGGCCCCGCAGGCTTATCTGTTATAGAAATATCCGCCAGCGTAGGCGTAGACTCTGTGAAAATCAGTATGTCCTTACAGGCGTCTTCCCCCGTCGTGTTTCCCTTGACGCCGCGTTTAGGCCATATATTACGACTACTTGCTACCCACCATCTCGTACGGGAACGCGAACCGGACGTTTTTGCGCTTAATCGTGTCTCCGCTCTCCTAGACTCTGGACGCTCGTTCACAGAATGCCGGGCTGCGTAAGTATTCCCCCCCCCCCTTCGTTTCCCACTTAGCGTGTCTTGCATGGTGACCTACTCGTAGCCCCGAGAAGAAATATGATGCCGAAGGTGGCGGCGTCGCCGCCCTTGCAGCCTTAAAGTGTGTCTCTTCCTATCAATGAAGTCATTTGTCCGCTCATACCCTGTATTCACAGTACCGACGAACTCTTCAAAGCTTCCGCCTATTTCACAGATGCTCTTCTATCCTCTCCGGAAATAACTTCAAAGCGTACACCCTTCGCCGGCATTTTCTCTCGTAGCAGTAGCACAGAACCACCCATCCCACCCACGACTACTTCCACAACAAGCACTACACTCCTCCCCCCCATATCTCTCACATCTGGACCAAAATCTCCTTCAACCCAGAATGTACCTAAATCTCCGCTTGCTCGTGCACAGCCTGTCATCCGCCGCTTGCTATCGCGCCCCAAACTATCTACTTCGAACGACGACCGCCCATTTTCGTTTCCAATTTCACCTTCGCACGTTACCACACCGGATACGGGGCCGGTACTTGCGCCTACGGCCTTCAACTTATCACAGCGCACCACCCTCTCATACTGGACTTGGCTCGAGACTCCCGAAAATAGTACCCGGCTTGCAAGATTTGCCAGGGCTATGGCTGGGACTGAAGGCTGGATGGGCTCATCGGATGCAGAATTATGCGGTAATCTCTATCTGCTTGCAAAGAAATGCCCATTCTTAACAGGTTGCGACAGCTTTTCCGTTTCCAGACCTAGCAGAAGGTGCACTCGTTGTGGATGTCGGTGGTGGGATTGGATCGACGACCTTGAGACTTGCGCAGCGGTTTCCAAATTTTCGATTCATCATACAGGACCGCGAACCGGTGTGCAAGCTTGGCGAAGACGTGCGACTTTCCTTTTGCAACCACTTGCTGTGATACTGATTAGTGCCATGTAGGCATGGCAGGTTCACAGCCCCAGTTTGATTAAATCTGGTAGAGTACGCTTCCAAGGTCCGCCTCGAGCACGCGTTTGATTTGATTTATTTTATGATTCAGAATACTGACCGCTAAACGTTAGTGCACGATTTCTTTAAACGTCAACCTAAGCACGATGGCGACATCAAAGCTGCTGTCTTTATTTTGCGTGTGGTCTGCCACGATTGGCCCGATGTACTCGCTCGACGCATCCTCCTTCAACTGCGCCGCGCCGCGGATGAGGGTGCACCCGATAAGAAGCCGACGTACCTCGTCATTGGCGACCATCTCTTACCTTACGCGTGTACCGGTGCGAGGGAATCAGAGCCCAAAGTCGAGGGAGATACAGAGGCCCTACGTGGGGCGCGCTGGCCACTCCTTGCGAATCTTGGCGGGGCTAGTACAAACGCATACTGGTTGGATATGACAGTCAGCTTTATTTTTTGCGACTAGCCATTATATATTGACACGGGTGCAGATGCAAGTGACTCTTGGCGGACAAGAGCGCACACTTCCAGAACTGCGGTCGCTTGCTGAAAGTGCTGGCTGGCGATTAATTCGCGTTGCCCGTACCGAGGGATCCTCGTTCGCGTACGTTGTTGCTGAACCCGGCCCTATACCCTCGGAGTCGTCACTAGGAATCGCTTCCCCTTCTATCGGAACACTCCCAATAGAAGACGCGGAAGAGGAGATACCACCAGCAATGCTAGCCAGGGGAGCGACTCCAGTGATGGATATGTTGGTCGCCGCAAGGACGTTATTGAGTGCCGGGACCGGGGGGAAGAAGGGGAAAGAAGGAGACGGTGTATGGGCGCGGTGGACGCAGCGCAGACCACATGCGGATGAAAACGACGCTCGCAGGGGACAAATGGGCCCTTGGTTGGCCACCGAGAAGGGCGCACCGTCACCACCACCGGGGGGACAAAATCGCGGACTTCTAAAGAAGGTTTCTCTATATTTTGGTGAGGGAAGTTGAGGATACTCGGTGATCGCCACGTGTACGAACCCAAGAGTTTGTATTGTGAGGGGCAAGTGTTACTTGTGCAGTAGGGTTAAGAGCACCCTTTGATTGTAACACCGTGATTTACAATTTAATTCGTGTTAGTGAGGTGAGAATGTATCTATTGTCTGGTTCGCCCGTCAGCGGCTCTCCTAAGGGTCAACCAAGTTGCTACCGCAGACCTCCTTCCCTTCTACGGTCCACCTCAATCGTAGTGCACCATTTATCCCCCTAAATCCGGTTCTCACACAAGAGCGGCGGATAGTATATCACCGAGCAAAGCCGGAAAGATCTTCTCGGTAATGTTGACAGACGGAAACGAGATTTGTGTTTATGTGATCACTTTTATTCGGTGACTCTCAGTACTGTCCTACAGTAATCTCTTTGAGAATCACTGCCTTACTCTCCCGTTTGGTATGGCGTCGGGAGGGGAGAGGACTGGGGTACGGTGCAGGGAAGTGTGCTAACTCTTGCGCATACTAATAAGTGGCGGCAAGAAAACATGCAGGCGGTCTGCATAGAGTCTGGACAGAAGCACGCAGTACCTCTCGATGGGGGAATGAGGGGTTTGCGTCTCCGAGGCCCCATCGAGGCCTCATGGTCGATCCCTTGACAATTATTGTGCGTGGCAGGCTGGCGGGATAAAAGTTTTCTAGTTCGTTGAACCAATCGAGAGCTTTGGTGGACGGATGGCAGCACGAAAAAGAGGAACGAGCAATTGCCGCCTCGTCCATTCACTCGGAGACTATGCTCTATGCCGCCGCCCCTTTGTCGCTCCAGCAGAGTCTGGCCACTTGTAACAGCCTCTATAACTGCCCGAGCCTGACAAGTAAAATCCGTGATTGATAAACGCAGATATACGTAACCTATTCACTAGTATTGACGCAATACTGACGGTTGAACGTTGAACGTTGACCGCCAACATGAAGATCTCCAGTGGACTACTTCACATAAATCACTTGCTACTATACCCGTAATATGCTAACTCAGAAGCGTTTACTAGCGCTTACAACTTACATTACTTACGTGACACGTACTAACGGCTCATTGCTCAGTAAATCTAGGACTGAACCGTTCAAATTTCAAAACTCCAACCCCCGTGGCGACTTATGCCTATGCTCCTGGTTCTTGATTGGATGCAACAGGGGAGTTGTCTATTCTCACAGATCCTTCTCAGCCCCCCCACCCCCCCCCCCTAATTGGACAAGTCCATCTGTCCTGAACACGAAATTGCTCTCCCACTGCATTGTCCGCGACTCCGCGACTTCCTTGATCGGCAATAAACCACGTGCATCGGTAGGACACATAGCCTCGATCAAAAATGAACATGGCGAGCTCTTGAATGGAAACCTGCGGTCGCATCGTGCTGATAGCCGGGGAGTCGATGAAAAAACTCGGAGCCGGTTGGTCCTAATAACGATTGCTGGCAGGGTCCTCTCGCTTAATTATTTGAGACTAATTAAGCGTGCGGTCTACTGTCATCTTGTGCGCCAAAGATTGGGGACCGTGTCGTTCTGCACTTCCGTCTTTGCTTTGCTTGGGATATAGGAGCAGTGCTCTATCTGTAACATCTGGTGGTCTGTGTTAGGACTACGACTATGCGGGTCTCGCGCTTCGGTTTGTTTGTTTGTTGTTTGACCCGTTCAAAATGGATCGGTCACTTTCGGTCCGTCAATTTTAGTCTCTATGCTGACTTCCGCCTTGTCAGCGAACCGATCGGTTAGCGTTATTCCGGCGCTTCTCGCGTCTAGTTCAATGCTCCACTTGCAGACTCGTAAAGAGCACCACCCGTGTTGCAGTTGGCAATTTACGTTTACGTTGGTCAGCATCTGCGACCAGGATATAAAAACCCCCACACTGACCCAGAATACCCTCATCGGTTTCACCGTATCCTCCAGTCTTTACACATCAGCTCTTATTCATTCGTTCTCTCACCCTCACTCTCTATAACAATGCTCTCCTTCTCCAAGATCGTTACCTTCGCCGCCGTCGCTTTCGGCACCTCTCAGTCAGGCAGTCCCGCTCAGCCCACGGGAAGTCAATACCGAGACCTGCGTTGTGGTCTCAGGCCAACTGAAAGATTATTTGACGACTGTGGGGAGCCAACTTGAGACCAAGTTCCAATCGCTCTGTACGGGTGTCCAATATACTCCCAAGTTGATATTGCTAACCTCGAGACAGCTTCCCTTACCAATGAGGGTGCCGCAGTTTCTACTGTCACTCCAGTTCTGGATGATGTGGTGGCCTACATCAACTGTCCAACTCGTCTGTATCAAACAGCTAGCTGGGAAACCTGTCGATGAAGTACTCAAGAACGGGGACGGTATTCTCACTGTCGATGATGTGAAGGACCTCGTTTGCAAGATCTTGGGAGTAGTATTTGGGGCTTTGGCTCCTGTCGTTGGCCTCGTTCAGTACACTGGGCTCCTGAAAACTTTGATCGTCATTGTGTAAGTGTTTCGGGCATGGTTTCTTGGTGTACTGAAACTTAAACATTTTGTTTATTAGCAACCTTACTTGCGCCTTTGTCCAGGTTGTTATCGAGATTACTGGGGGATTCAAAGGTCTGCTTGCCTACTACCTTCACGCTTATGTTGCAGTTGGTGCAGTCCCTGTGGTGTTGTCGATCCTCCACATCCCTGCTCCTTTTTAGAGGTGGTGTAGAATGGTTTTAGATCACATCTGATTAATTTTTACATAATACAACGCATTAATATACCCAAATTCAAAGAGTATGTGTGCGTGATTGTTGAAAAGGTTTCTGAGTAGGTGGTTCTAAATTTTATAGTGGCATCGATATCTTCCTGTAAATAAGTTGGAGTTGAGGTGTTGGTTAGCAGAAGTGATTGATGAACCGATGAGTACAGATGACTAAAAAGATCCGATTGGCCATTATAACGTGACTTCCTGGCGCTTGCTTTACAGTAGGTGCGTGATTTATACCACAGTTATCTGAAATTTGATTTGGAAATATATCGTGCGGTACCATAGCACTACAATTTAAACAACAGCTGCATAAAACATCGCTATAGTGCTGCCGTACCTAGCATGAGCCACTACATCTGTGCTACTCGCTGACAACTATTCTGAACGCAGTTCCCGATGACTTCGGAGAGGAGATATACGCTATATAAGACGTGCGTCTAGTCGAAGTATTTATAATGGCCAATGCCAACTCGACGCGCGCCAGTGCGTTCTTGGGCTCATTGGACTACCTCCCCCTACCATTAATCTTTGCGCTTGCGGCCATGGGACAATTGACTTTCCTTAACTTTGTCGGCGACCAACTTTGGAAGGTACATCCTGTAGTCCATGTGGATCTTTCCGGCAAAACGGTAGTCGTCGTGGGGGCAAATGTTGGACTGGGCTTCGAGGCTGCAAAACATTTTGCCTCGATGAACCCCAAGAGGCTGGTCCTTGGCTGCCGCAGCCAGGAAAAGGGCCAAGCTGCAGTTCAGGGTAAGAGTAGACACAACTAGAGAGGTTCCTTCGATCCTAAATCCCAGTTAGCCATACAAGCTACTGGTTTCAAGAACGCAGAGCTTGCCCTTGTCGACCTCTCGAGATTCACATCTGTTTCTGCTTTCGCAGACGAGTTCATTCGTGATGACTCTCAGATTGACATCCTCGTATACAACGCGGGTGTTGCGTCTCCCAATTATGTTTCTACGAGTGATGGTTGGGAGGAGATGTGAGTCTTTATTTTCTTGGACCATTACTGCTGTGTCAAGTCCACTCGCAGGATCCAGGTGAACCACCTGTCAGCGGTGTTGTCGACCATCCTTTTGCTCCCTTGTTTGCTCAAAGCCGCCTCGTCCGGGTCATCGCCAAACCCACGTGTGGTCGTCGTTTCCAGTGACGTGCACTACTGGGCGAATTTATCAAAGGAAATGGCTGAAAATGATGATAAAGTCCTTCAAAAGTTAAGCAACAAGGATTACTGCACTCCGAAGTTAGACATCCCTTCCGTACCCCTTCGTATCACTCATAGTCTTTGCAGGGTCATGGGTGACAGATATCCCCTATCAAAACGTTTGTTGCAGCCGTTTTCAACCGTGGTGACTTATCTTGAATGTCTTTACAGTCCTGAATGTTCTTTTCGTCCGAGAACTGACAAAGAGGCTCCCCGCAAATTCGCCAATAATCGTCACCTCAGTCAACCCCGGTTATTGCAAATCGCAATTGTCGCGACATCTACCTTTCGCCACGCGCATAGCCATGGCGATCATGGCAGCCGTGCTTGCTCGCACAACTGAGCAGGGCTCACGACAACTCGTGTGGGCTGCTGTTGGCGGTGCCGGTCGTGAGTTCGAGTTGCGCGGTAATTACGTGAGCAAGGCAAATCTCCAGGAGGTCAGTGACTATGTTTTGAGTGATGATGGCGCCGTAGCGCAAAGGCGGATCTGGGTGCGTCACAATTCTTAATGATCCCCGGAGTCGTATCTCAGAGTGTACAACGATTCAGGAAGAGTCGGTTGAGATCCTGTCTCAGGTCGAGCCGAAGTTCGAGAGCATCGTCCGTGAGATGCTGACTTCTTAATTAGTTAATGGATTATGGATTATGTCTTATCGGGTTCATTTTTTGACATTTTACATCACCCGATAAGCGTACTTGGCCCGCGTTCGTCTTTCAACAGAGGTCGCACTGTTCGGTGTTGTTAGTGTTGTACGGCTCGGCCTGACTCGAGGTCAGAGGGGTCATAGTCTGTTCCGAGGTCAGTTGACCCTGGTCAAGGGTTAGACCTTGTTTGGAAGTCGGGACTTGAAAGCTGAGTTGCAGTAAGGCGGCCCAATCTCACGGCGCTGCGGGACTTGCCAAATATAGAAATTTATCACCTGGGTTTGTACCATGCCGCTACTCGATCTCCCCGAGGAAATACTCTTCGTTATTCTCGAGTTTGTCATTCTCCCCGAGGACTCAAGGTTATCTTTACCGGATCCATAGTCCCTCCTCACCTGTCGTATCATCCATCGCATAGGTCTCCCCATCTTATATCAAAGTGTTCTACTTCGATCTATCTCACACACTCGCAGTGTCGAACGTACTATCCTCAGCCAGCCGAAACTTGCCTATCATATACGCCACCTCTATGCATCGGCTCTAACATTGTGGCTTCCCGTGTTCCATGCCATCGGCTATGCCAAAGGATCTCTCCAAACACTTGATTTTGTGTTTCATGGGTTGGGAGGAAATCAATTCCTTGGAGGTGTTGGTGAGAACGCCTGGCCACCGCTCTCCGCGGTACCTGTACGTCGCCTAGTTGTGCGTCAGGGAGTTGGGTTTCTACACGATCGTGCGCTGGGCGCTGCGAGCACCTTGGCTCATGCCATCGAGGGTTGGACAAGCCTGGTACGAGCTTTCGCAACGCGAACCTCCTCGGGACCCACTGACCCTCAAAAAAAAATAGGAGGTCGCCGTAATCGAACCCCGCCTACTGTTCTTACCGCCCCCCGGTCAATCGTCGCCCCTCGCGTTGACGCTGTCCCGCTCACCCTCGTTGCGCGTTTTGCGCACCCCTCTGCCTCCGGCGTGGAACTCATCCTTACTCATTGCCAGCGAGAACCCCAGCTTGGTCCGCATCGTGCTCACCAAGCCGCAGTTATCCTTGAGCCTGGACGGTTTTTCGGCGACAGACGAAGAAGTGTCCATTGCAGAACTTCTCGCGCGACACGGTGATCACCCATGGCTCATCGAGGCGCAGAAGCATCGTAGATTGTTGAGACTGATTGGCGTCAAGCAAGAAAACGGTGATACGTAACATAATTGTAGTACGACTACAATTCTCTGGCCCGAATCTTCGCTGTGTAGATTGTAATCGGCTCAAAACACGTCTACTTTCACACAAGAACGAAACCCCGTGATATACCGTTGTTGTATGCGCGCTATGTAGCAGGACGAGCCAGATAATCATCGGCGGTGGCCCGCTTCTTGCCAATAACCGCTCTCCAAAGTACCGAAGACTCGTGGGCAATACCTGACTGCCTAATGCCTGGCGCTGATGCGGCTCATAGAGGCAGGGACGTGCGCTCGTCTCTTAAGTGCTAATTGAGTCGTGTCTGCAGGCGGACATAAAATAGTAGAAGACATCTCCGAGTCAGGTTTGCAGACAGAAGATGCCTCCCGCGGACTGCACTACCGTACTGCATTGGTATCACCGTAACATCATTACAAGCGCTTTATGTTCAATTAGTGGTGATCCACTACGTCGGCTTCCCCTTCCTCCCTTTTTCGCGCTTCCTACCCTGTTTGACGTTGGGTCGCGATTGTGAGACAGGCTCAGCCTTACTGGACAATCCTTCTGGAGCGGTTCTTCGCCTTTTCGTGGGGGAACCGTTCTTGTCTTCTGATGGCGGCAACTTCCTCTTCCCCCCAGCATTGTCCTAAATGCATCCATGACTTCAAGTTTGTGAGAAATATGGATGGGCGCTAGACCTACCGCATTTTGGCGGGCTGTGCGCCGTTGCACGACTTGTACGTTCTCGATCGAGAACTCGACGATAAGCGTGCCTCTCGGATGTTTAGTACTGCCCCCCTGGTTCTCCGCCTCCGCAATCCTCTTCGCGCGTGAGGGATCAGCGCCTTTCTTTTCTACCTCCAGCTCAGCCGGCCACCAGTCCGCAAGGAGCGACGGAACGTCGGGATTGTTGTTTGTCCACCGTAAGACACGGAGCGCGTCTGCGTGCTCGCGTAATTCTAGGAAACCGTACCCTTTGCTGCGGCCCTTCCCGGTCAGTGGGTCGACGCGATCTACCTGGCGAATAATCTTCGCTTGACGCACACGCGGTGTCGGTCCTCCTTTGTTTCGACTCTCGCCCGCACCAGAAGTAGGCTCGTCTCGGGCCAATTCCTCCTCAGTTAAACCCGTGCGACTTCCCGCAGCGACTTCATCATCAAAGGCCTGCATCGCGTGCGTTGCAAGGCGTTTCAGCATGCGCTCTGACACAAACGTTGGAATATGCCGAATACTTAGGCGTGTCTTGGAGACGTATAAAGAAGGATTTGACGCTAACAACGCCCGGCGGGCGTTATGGGAATCTGCGCGTTTCTGAACCTCCGTCGCCGAGAGTGATTCTGCAGCTGGGGTATTTGGGAGGATCACTGAAGGGGGGATTCAGTTTCTAGTCGCAGAATAAATGGGGCAGACAGAGCTCACCACCCTCGCGGAGAAGATATGTGTTGCGTTTATCTGCCTTCTCGCGCGCCTTCTCGTGCTCCTCCTTGAGTTTTCCCGCCTCTTCGCGCGTAACAGCGCGGACAACATCCAATGTGCGCTCATGCAATACGAGGCTCTGCGCAGAAGGTGCGGATGGGTCAGGTGTCAATATAGACGCCATCGCGAACGGGTTCTTTTTTGGCTGAGGCGTGAGATCGTCAACTAGGATGCAGGAGATGATGGTGGCGAGTATGACGAACTACTGGTGCTTCGGTGGCTCCAGCCAATTCAGTGCGTATAATGCTGCTTTGCTCCACCACCTTGTCGGCGTCGGCGAGATTCCAAAAGCACACAAAACCTGTGCCACGAGATCGACCAGTTGCGGCGTCCATGGTCATACGAGCATATCTCAAAGGTCCAAAATTTCGGAAACTAAAGTGGAAATCGTGTTAGATGACCCCAGCGCTAGGTTATACAAGGCGGGGACTCACAGTGCCCGCAGTTCGTCTTCTGTCGCAAGGAAAGGGATATTCCTTATGAAGAGGGTTGTTCCCGCCTCTGGTGGTGGTAAAGTCGGCCTCGCTGTTTCCTCGTGGTCGCTGTCGTCCCCCACTGTCGTTTCATCACCAGACCCCTCCCCATCATCACTGTCAGGTTCTTCCTGTTCGTCAGCGACGGCTTGCGAGCCCACCGTGTCGTCGTCGTCGTCGTCGTCTTGCTCGCTCTGGGAACCCAGAGACGTATCTCTGTCCAGGTGCTTCTTTTCCTCTTCCCACTTATTTTTACTCAACGCCCAATCGACCGCAATTACTCTCCCGGAGTCGCTGAGGCCCTTGCTGGCCTCGGCTTGCTTCTTTTCTTGTCTGAGAGCCTTTTTCTTTTTCTGCTTTTCCTTGATAAGATCAGAAGCAAGACCCGCGTGAACCTGCATTCCGTTGCAGGCATTCATAGCCGTCTCTGCTTCTTTCCTATTCCACATCCACACAAATGCGAAACCCTTGCCGCGCTGTGGCGCAGGTGGTTTACTACTTTCTGCCTTGGCATCGTCGTTCGTGTTCACTTGTGGGATATCGACGGAATATATGGAACCGTGGGGAAGGAAAATAACGCGTAAATCCTGTTCAGTGGTATCAAAGGGGAGATTTCGCACAATGAGACGGCTTGCACGACTCGGGACTGAGGCAGATACTCGTAGTTGCTTGATTGAATCATCGAGGCGCTTTTTTAGTGTCACTGACAACAGTGCCCCTTTAAAGACGTGAGCATGTAATCTGTTCACTGCAGCTTGCGCCGTAGAGGGTGACGAGAAGATGACATGTGCTAACGACATTTTCAGTGGGGACAATCAAAACAAGGATAGGCAGACGAACCTGTTGATGCATCCTCTAAACCATTGTCACGCTTTACGGGCCATTGCAACTCGGTAGCACCCTCGTACTTGCGAATTTTCTTCCAGAGGCCTTTCGAATCCACAGAGGGGAGACCTGAAATAACCGCTGTCCGAATGGCAAGGGGATCTCGTGAAGAAGTAGGTACGTGACTCTTATGTCGTGTCGTTGCTTCACGCTTTGGGGACTTGGAGTCAGAGGCTTTGTTATCTCTTTCTGCCCGACCGGGCTAGAATTAACATTCGACAATTATTCGTCACAAGGTGAAGCATTAAAACATACCCTATTCGTTGCCCATTCTACGCGCAGGCTACGTCCGTCAAGGGTCATGCCATCCGCGGAAACACAGTCAAATGCGGCCTTGGCATCCTCGGTGATGGAAAAAGACACGTATCCAACGCCTTTCGACACCCCCGTTCCGTGTTCGAGGACAACGAAAGCTGAGCGCACTGGAGCAATGTCAGAGAAAAGAGTCTTCAAATCGGTCGACGTCGCAGAGTATGGGAGATTCGATACAAATAACGTGGACCTGATATTTTTATTAGAAATAAAAGAAGGGCTGCGTTGAGACGACCTACCCATGAAAAGTGGTGGGGGTCGCCATGGACGTGGGCCACTGAGGGCGAGACACATCGTGAGTACGTAATATGAAACCAAAATGTTATCTTATCGGCCGATAAGCTGCCACAACCCCATTTCGGACGGCGTCTCCAACTCGTCCCTGTTCCTTCCCCGATAGCGCTTCACAAGTTCCCACACATGCTGTCTTGTGCTGATAAGAATCCTTGTAATTACGCGAATGTCTCGATGCCAAGCTTCTTTGCCCACGCCTTTCCTCCCTCGGAGGGCGTTCCTGAAGAACCAGCGAGATAAATTGACTTCGCGTCTCGCCCTTGCCGTTCTTCTTGAACCACGCTTTCCCCCGTCAACTTGGAAAGACAGCGGTACCAGCTCCACTCGATTGGTCCTTTGCGCGTCACTTCTTTGAATTTGGAACATTGCTATGTCTTCTGCCAATGAGCCAGTTTTGCCTCAGGGCGCAGGCTATGGCGTCGGTGCGTTGTAGGTTTAGCTCCCTGTTCGAGTGCTCATCGTTCGTCTCTGGGGGATTTAGTCGTTGGTACGCCTCTGATTGATCCTTTCTATATTCTATGAACTCACTATACACACAGGAATCGGTCTTTTCTTCAGCGCTTTCATGATCACCTTGACTGCTATTCAGGCGCGATACACCGCATTTTCCCCAAAAAATACGGAAGAGTTTAGCAGTGCGTCTCGAAGTGTCAAGCCTGGCCTTATCGCCTCTGGAATCGTTTCCGCTTGGACGTGGGCTGCTACGCTAGTAAGCCACTTTTTGTACACGCAACAATCAATTGACGTCTTACATTACCCGAAGCTCCAATCCAGTGCCGTTGCGTACAAATACGGAATTTCTGGCCCGTGGTGGTACGGGGCTGGTGCCACTGTCCAAGTCCTCCTCTTTGCACAGGTGTGCACCGATAAGAATACCCCTACATTCGTACATCCTAACTTTGTCGAACCAGCTCGCGGCCAAGCTCAAGCTTAACGCACCGTATGCGCACACCTGGCTAGAGATTGTCCATGCCCGGTGGGGGCGCACGGCACATCTCATCTTCATGTTTTTTGGGTCAGCAGCGTTTATCCTATCGCACATTTACCATCACTAACATGTCTGATTCAGGCTAGCGACAAATATAATCGTTTCCTCTATGCTAATCCTTGGTGGCTCTGCAACGGTGACAGATTTAACTGGTATGCACACCATAGCTGCGTGCTTCCTCATCCCGCTTGGTGTTGCGATCTATGTCGTTGTTGGCGGTATGCGGGCGACGCTACTCTGCGACTAGTAAGCTGACCGATAATTCTCGACATGCGCGACTTTGGCTGACCGGCCCCTCATATAGTACCCACACAACGGTCTTATTTGCCATCATCCTCACATTTGTATTTACTGTCTATGCCACCTCGTCAAAGATCGGGTCCCCGTCGAAGATGCATGAACTCCTAGCTGCCGCTGCTGCGTCGCGCCCGGTATCTGGCAATGCCCACGGCTCTTATATGACCATGCGCTCGAAGAATGGGCTGATTTTTGGTGTGATCAATGTCGTCGGTAATTTCGCAACGGTCTTCCAGGACCAAGCTTACTGGCAACGCGCGATTGCGAGCAAACCGGCGAGTACAGTCAAAGCATATCTGCTTGGTGGGCTTGCTTGGTACGTCCACGATCTTTTTGGCTTTTAGTACACGTCACATCTAATCATATCCAGGTTCGCTATCCCTTTCACTTTGGCGACTACTCTTGGTCTGGCTGCTGTCGCCCTCACGGGTGACCCATCTATGCGCACTCTGACCCCCTCGGATGTCTCGGCTGGCCTTCCTGCCGCCGCCGCGGCAACTGCGTTGCTTGGCAAAGCAGGAGCTGCCGTGTTACTAGTGCTTCTCTTCCTGGCTGTCACCAGTGCAACATCTGCGGAGTTGATTGCCGTATCCTCGATATTGACTTACGATGTCTACAAGGTTGCTTTCTTAAGGTCATCAATGTAGTGATCATGCGCATTGCTCACGAGCGTTCTTCATAGAAATACATCAACCCACACGCAACCGAAGCGCAGGTACTCAAAGTCTCACACGCGATGGTGAGTTTCCACTACTATGCGATAACTTCGATGAGTTGATTGGTGTTCTACAGGTCGCCTTTTTTGCGCTCTGCATGGGTCTTGCGGGGCTCATATTCTATTTCATTGGCATCTCTATGGGCTGGCTTTACGTACGTTACTTTTTATTTTCGCAAGGTAATGCTGACGGAAGTTGGCAGACATTCATGGGTGTGATTCTCGGGTCTGCCGTAGTCCCCATCGCACTCTGCATCACCTGGTCTCGGGCGAACAAGTGGGGTTGTATTGGGGGCGCAGTCTCGGGCTTTTTCTCGGGCCTTATCGCATGGCTTGTCACAACGAGTGCACTCAATGGTGGGATTATCAACGTCACCACGTCCGGGGGCGACTATGAGATGCTTGCGGGTAATCTCGCTTCCATTGGAGTTGGTGGCATCGTTGCGGTAGCAGCTTCGTTGATTGTAAGCGAGTGGCCATTTTCGGCTCCTGGACCATGCTTATTTTTAACTTGGCTTACAGTGGCCCGAAAACTTCGATTTCGAGAAAACCCGTGCGTTGAATGTGGCACCTGGTACGTCCACCCACACAAAGGAAGATACTTTTGGCGAGGAGAAAGTGGGCGAGAAGATATCGGAAAAGGGGCAGGAATTCACAGAGACGCGCTCCGTCTCGGACGAAGAGGGTCCCGTCATCACGCCGGACCCAGATCTCGATCCTGTTGCACTGGACAAGGCCTTCCGCTTCGCCGCATGGTCTTCACTCCTTTTGGTCTGCATTTTCTCCCGTACCCTCGACACTAGAGTTGCTGATGATACCGTGTCTACCCCCAGACGATTATCATGCTCTTGCTGATCCCTCTCCCTCTATTTTTCGCGAGCACCGTTTTCGGCGTGCGTGGGCTCACCGCATGGGTCGTCATCGGAATCATCTGGTGCTTCTGTTCTGCTTTCACCGTCGTGCTGTACCCGCTGTGGGAGAGTCGTGCCGCACTTGCTCAGATATCGCGGGGAATTGTCAAGGTGCGACCGGCTCAGAGAGTGTTCGCGCGCGGTGCTGACTCGTTGATTATCTTCGGGCAGGACATCTTTGCAAAGGGAAGTGGAAAACATGTCACGCCCGCACCCCCGTCAGGAGTGTAGGCGTATACACGAAAGCACTGCCGCATTGTGGGATGCAGTGTCGGTATCCCACATAACTGGCGGTCTTGATGTACGAACGATAGATAACGAATCGATCGCTGATGAACGAACTGGCACCGTGTAGTGGACTATAGCAACGTCCAAAGCCGCACGCAAGAAAGACGTGTGAAATCTAAGGAACGTACGTTGGTGAGAGACAGTCCTGAACAAAGTATTGAGGTCATCATAGTTGTAGAGGGGTGACTACCAAGCAACTACCCTGATCCTAGTAGGAAGTAGTCACAGTAGGAAGTAGTCACAAGAGAGACTCGAATGCGCGCCCCATGAGCGCCTCAGAACGGTCTGGGAGCGGATGACCTCTCTTGCATCCCATCCTTTCCAGCGAGTTTCTGCGTTCGGGCTTCGGTTATTATCTTGCCAAGCTCCTTTACCATTGGGCCACCATACTTTTTCAATCACGATAACTAGACTCCTTATCTACCACTAGTATAATTTGAGACCGATAATCTCTCATTTCCAGGGGATAGCTGATACAGTACTAGATACGCAACACCCGATATATTGTGAGCTAGGGCTGAAGTTTTTTAAAAAAAAAAAAGAACCCCCAATAACTGACGACACTCCACCCAGCATCAGCGGCATTCCCCAGGCGGTCTTTTCATAATAAAACTGGTAAAACGCAAAGCTTTTCAAAGGATGACGAGAAGTTAAAGTTCTCAATGTCCTCTGTCATTGTCCTGAAAGACTCAAAAAGTAAAGTACTCAGTCCGAGACGTGGATTCTATGTCTAATATGGTGGTTTTCATGAAAACTGATTCTCTAGTGATAAGGGGGTATTATGAAGAACCAGTACTCGTTACGTTCCAACTTGAAAATTGACGCTGCTTCGAAATCGCGTCTTTTGTTTTGTTCCTGTTGTGCTGTTGTGAGGAGTACTCACCAAGACAAGAGCGAAGAGGGGGGCCATGGAGACAGAACGACAATACTATCCGGGCTAGCATGGACATTCAAGTTGTTTGTTCAATAAGTGCAAGGGCGGCATCTGATCGCGGTGTCAGGGCAACAGCGAAGCGAGTAGCCGTCCTAAGATGAGAGTGAGTAAGGATTCTCTAGCAATGTCAAGGAGAGCAAACCGGAAGATAGAGTTCTCAAACTTCACTTCGGGTTCTATCTCGTTTCCGTCCCTGTCGCGCGGCTTCTCGATGTCCAGCACCGCAAGCATGGTCGCGAGCATAAGCCATACAGAACTCTCGACGAGATGGGCGCCGGGACAACGGCGGCGCCCAAACCCAAATACGAACACACGAGGGTCCCGCCGCCGCGCGGTCTCTTCGTCCACTTTCTCGAGGTAGCGTTCGGGGTCAAAACGCTCGGGATCTGGAAAGGCCTCAGGGTCGCGCAACATTGCCCATATATTGGCGAAGACAAGGGAGCCTCTGGGGATGAGACGACCGTCATAAACGTCATCCTGCATCACTCTGTGGGGTAGACCTAGACTGTGTGAAAACTGCGCTATCGTATACGGTGCTCTGTTTGAGCGACGAACCGAGCGGAACAGGTACACCCCAGCGCAAGGTTTCAGAGAATAAAGCGTCGAGATAAGGTAGACGGGGCCGGTCTTCAAACGCTGGAAAGCGTGCAGGGCCTGCACCGAGCACGTTATCCAGCTCTGCCTGAGCGCGCTTCAGGCATTCCGGATGCTTGAGCAATGCTAGAAAAAGGTGCTGGGTGAAAGTTATGGTCTGGGTACAAGAGTCGGTCAATCGACCAGGACACAGAGAAATAGGGTAAGTGTTCACTGTGTCCATGCTCGCAGCATACATGGAGTTCGCGATCCACTTGATGTCAAATTCTTCAATGTTTAAGGTTGCCGTTGCCGGGTCCAATTCCTGTAGTAAGGTAGAACAAAAGGAAGGTGGTGCTGTGCCGGCATTCTGCGGGAGGGAAAAGATCAGAGCAGGATATACGGTGTAGTAGGAGTATACCATGCTAGCTCTTAGAAGCGAAAAGGGGAAATCGACTGATTCGACAATCATCTCCTTCCAAATTGCGGCTTTGCGCTGGAAGCTGGCACCAGGAAACCAGGCGGGCAGATGCTTTACTGATAAAAAAAAAAAATTGCCATCAGCATTCAAATTAAGTAAAGGCAGTAGCAAGTGCAGACAGAAAGGGAGGATGTCGACCGCCCAGAGACCACCGCCAGCAGTGATATGGTTGGCGAGAAGATCCGTCGCGCCTTCGACTTTGAGCAACGCGGGGTCGTCATCGTGCGCTACCTCCAACCCGTAGATGACGTTCAGGTTGAGGCCACCAGCATAGCGGCGAATCGCAGGAACAAAGTCGCGACCGCTTGAGTCAAGCAGACTCCGTAAGAGCGGGCGGGTGGACGCGCTAATAAGCGGGTGGTATTGAGGGATCCTGCTTTGCGCAAGACCACGCGACATGAGCCGTCTCTGACGGCGGGACTCTTCGCCGTAACGTGTAAAGGCAACCTGGGGGTAAGGTAGAGGTAGGACACGAGCGGTTGAGAAGGACCAAAAGAAGAGTCCGCCAGATGTCGCACCATATGTTTGGCACCACAGCTAGAGGCATAGCGGAGATCAGCGGTCAGTGAGGGGAAGACGAGTGGAGGAAATGGACGAACAGCTCCGTCACCATGACAAGAGGAGCTCTATCAGAGTAGATTGCACTCCGCTTCTCCATAAGCTCTGCGACGGCAGCGGGGGAGTTTATAAATATCAGAGGCTGACCAAAAACGTGGAGATATACGACGTCGCCTGAGATGAGATGGAGGGAGAGTTGTAGAGTAGAACGGAAAGAGAAACGACAAGAGACGGTACCATATCGCTTTGCCCATTGAGTGGTGAGTAACCAGAGTTCATTCGCTCTGAGATCGGTTATATTGCCAATGAGGGGCCATGGTAGTGGACCGGGCGGGAGAGTGGGTTTGATGCGACGTCCGGCGCGACGAAAGAGAAATAAAACGAAGGACAAGAAAGCGAAAACGAGTGACGAAAACGAGGAAGCCATGGTGGCGAGCTGGACGAAAAGCAAGCCCCAAGCCAAGCTCCGAGCTTAACGATGATCCACGTCCACCATCTGAACAATTCACGTTCTCAGCGCATCCTTTGGCTCCTTGTGCGTCTTCAAGCTCATCTCATCATACTTTACCGTTAATATTATCCCTTTAGGAAGAACTCGAGGTGCCCTACGATATAACGTTCTATCAGCGTGGATCAGATCAACGTGCCCCCAAGGAATTACGCAACATTCATCCGCTTGGCAAGTCCCCTGTCATCACAGATGGTGACATTGCCCTTGCAGAGAGCGGGGCTATCATCCGTGTGTACCTTGACCTTTACCACTTTTGGTCGTCCTCACCGATCGTGGCTGAAGAGTACATCGTCAACAAGTATGGCAACGGACGCGTTGTCCCACCTCCGGAGGGCGAACTCGCCGACATTTTTTGTAACAATTCCACCAACTCGTAGCGCTCTTTGAGATCAAATGAGCTGACTGATAATTCTGGCCAGTTACTCACTTCTCGGAAGGCACTTTGATGCCACTCCTCAGTAACCGTTATGTTTTCTCTCTGGTACCCACACAAGCGCCGTTCTTCCTCCGACCGCTCCTTTGGCCGCTCTGCTCCATGCTCGACGCTCAACTTGTCGCGAAACCATTGAACGAGAGCCTCAAATATGTGTGCATCCCTTCCCCCCCCCCGCTATCAATATTCTCATATGCAACTTAAAGGTTGAGGACGCACTCGACAAGTCCCCCACTGGGTGGTTCGCAGGTGGCCCAGACCCGACGATGGCCGATTATATGATGTCCTTCGGCCTCGAAGCCGTCGCTGCTCTCATACCAAACCTGCTTGGACCAAAGACAAAGGCTTGGGTGGAGCGTGTTCATGAACGGTACGCGTTGTGCTCTCCATCTCTTCCACTTTTACCGAACGTCGTCTTTTATATAGACCCGCCTTCAAGAGGGTGAGTGCATACATTGATAGGAAGCCACGGAATGCCAAGTTGTAATGCCATTTCTTGACACACGCAGGGGGTTGTGAAGGGCGGAAAGGGAAACTACGACTATGCTTGACGGCATTCGAAACTCTTATCACCGAACATAGTGTCCTGTTCGGCTGTGCCTCTGTCGTACTATCAACACCCTTGTCCCTCAATGGTGGCATTGTCCAGGTTTTCTGCACGAGTAGCCCTCTTCGAGAACACCATGTTGATCCCCGACACTCAGATAAGAACGAGTGTTCCAATGTTCCAAAGTGTGATTCACTTCGAGGCTTTTTCATACGCAGGTGAATCCTTTTTCAAATTCGGCAGTTGGAAAGGGCAGTGGAAATCGTCATGGAATTCCGCTTTAATTCCGCCTTCAGCCCTGCTGTGTAAGAGTCCGAGTTCTTATCACACTTGGAAGCTTGGAAGTCGCCGTACAGTCACTACAGAACATACGATATTTTACAGCAATAGCCTCGTGCAGATCGACAACATACTGGTCATCGTACAGATAATGTGACAAGGAGAACAAAATGATAAATAACTGTTGGTGCCAGAGTTTGTCGCCGAGATATGGCCAGCTAGATCTGAGGTGACTCATATGTAGATGATTGGTCTAGATAGCGTTTGTGATGCCCCCCCAACCTTCCAACGCCATATCGACAACGTCGCCGTCCTCTTGTTCAACGTCCCTTTCCGCGTCTGACTCGCTATTGCTTGGACCGGCTTCCGCACGAACTGCCGCAGCGATATCCGGAAAGGCCAAACGCACGTGCTCTTGTATCTCACGCGTGATATCAAGTTCGCTGCGTTCGATACCGCGGGACGAGGAAGGACCTGCCCGTGCCTCGCGCTCGCGACGGCCAGGTTGCGGGCCCCGAACGCGCTGGCGGCAGACAGGACATGTTGTGGCGCCCCGAAGCCATTGCTATTCCAGGGTCAGCTAGTGAAAGTGTGTTGCTCATAGAGGCTGGGACACTTTACCTGCAAACAATTTTTGTGCAACCAATGCGAGCAGTCGGACAATTTCATGACCGGATCATCCTCTTGATACTAGTACGAACGTGTTTCGTCAATATTGGTGGCCGGGGGCAACTTGTCGTACACTCACATCATCCAAACAAATCGGGCAGCGCTGATCACTTTCAGCACTGCGCCACTCCTTGAACATGGCAGTTGGTAACAACTCTATGACATGGTCGGGTGTGTGTCGGGGTCGTACTTCCCCGATAGTTGCCGCCAAAGACAAGAGGCTCTCATAAGACGTGTCAAAGTCCTCGTCGCGCTGTTGAAGTTGGGATTAGTCCGCAATGTCCCACGAAGCGTCGAGACAGCCAACTCACGATGAAGTCACCGGGATTTCGTCGTCCGTACCGACCAAAAAATCCACTTTCCCGCGAACTGCCGCGGACCATCCGTTGGACTCTCTCGAGCAGGGGATCACGTATTGTTCTGCGAGTCGCAGGGTATCGTGTTGTAGATGACGCACGGCGGGCCGCAGGGGGTCGCTCATCCTCGGACCCATTCCGCTGTGAAGTCAAAGTAGACTGGTTGACACGACGACGACGGCCACGGACAGTGGCATCTGTGGTTGTTCCAACGCTTAACCCGGTGGGAAGCATGTCGTCCCGTACTTCAGTTCCCCACGGACCCAATACGTGCGTGGCCCAAAGCGGGCGGATTCCGCGTAGCGCGTCTGCATGTGGCTCTCTCGAAGTAGGGCGCACCCCAGAATCCAAGTTCCCTGGCGAACTACCACGTGGTTCTCTCCGCGATGGTGGCCCGTCTACACTTGGGGGCTCCCCACGAATGCGCGTTAAGTTGCGCGTGAAAATACTATTAGGAATAGAACCATCACCCAAAGGTGGTACCATTAGGTTGTCAAGGGAGTATTCATCCATGTCTCCAAAACTCAACAACTCTAAGGTTTCAGGCCGCCGCCTGGGGGGGTGAGGGTCCAGACTCTCGGGGAGGGGACGTGGTGGAGAATGTGCACGGGGTATAGGAACAGGGGCAGGAGGCGTCGGCCGATTCGAGGAACTACGCCATGGTGCGGGCTCATCGCCAGGAAGCCAGGACGACCTGTTGCCTCTCCCTCTGTTCCAGCTACGCCGACGATGCGTTGCTTCTATATCGGCGCGGAAAGGCTAACGAAAGTGTAAGTACGGTCTACGATGGAATGGAATAACTTACAGATGAGTCAATGTTCGTTGGAGGCGTAGATGAAGGTATCCTGTGAGGAGCTTCAGAAACCAAGGGTTCACGATCAAACCTTAACGGAGGTAAGGTTGGCGTGCGTGACGATGCGGATGGCCTATCCAGGGACTGCAGTTCATCCAATCGTGAGCGTAGCCGGTCGATTTCTGCCTGTCTCTCCATTATGATCTGGTGCTCCTGCAATTCTCGTCTCTCCAAGCGTTCCAGGGTCGCGCGGAAGGGTCCGTGCTGGAATTCCTCTATATCTAGGGGTCGGGACCCGGGAGTAAAAGATGCAGGCGGTTCCGTAGTGGTAAACCGACGTATAGTGCCTAAGCGCTCCGGGTCAGGGGAAGTACGGTGCCTCCTCTCCCCAACGTTTGCGCGCCGACGTGAGGCTGAAATCGCAAAGTCACCTTCGACCCGGCTTGCCCGGGGGTAGATTGGCAGCGCGGTCATGCGGTCGATATCAACAAAGTCCGGCCGACGTAGAGATGTAGGTTCGACGGTCGAGGAGGTCCCACGGGAGGCGAAAAGAGCGGCGGCATGACTCGAAAAGGGCACATCCGAGGACTCGTCTGGCCTGAGTGGGTCTGTATCAACGGTCATGTCATTTGTAACGTCCATGGCTTGTACTGGTCGATACGCTTCCGATGGTCTTCGTGTGCTAGAATCAAGTGGGATGCGAGAGGGTGGCTGGAGATGCGGGCGACGGTCAATAAACCCTCGAATAGACGCGGACGATCGTTCTGCCGAAGGTCGATCGCTGAAAGAGGAGCTCGTAATGGATGCCGAACTCGTGTCACGCTCGTGTACGAGCCCGTGGTTTAATTCTGCACGGGCAAGGCTCCGCAACCATCCCATGCCTCCATCCTGAGAGGAGGTGCCGGTACTAGATGATTCGGTAGAATGAGTCGCGCGTGTCAAAGGCGTGTTATTCGTTCCGTCCCCATGACCGCTGCTAGTACGAGTCGGCTGAAAATGAGAGGGATGGTAGTCGGTGAAGGAAGAAAGCCGCCGCCAGACAGGGTCTAAATTTCTCAATTATTCAGAACCCGACGGTGACTGCATCAAAGGCAGCCCGAGTGAGATTGCACCACTCACCTGGCTGTGTCTCCTCTCCGAGCGGTACTGTCGATGGTATACGGTGCATTAGTGAAAGGTAGGTTAGAATACGATCTTCTGAAGTGTCGTTCGAAGGCTGAGGACTTCGCCATGGAGCTGGTCGCGGAATCGATACATCTCTTTGAATACGCGAAGACGGTATGGATGGTCTAGAGGGAGTGCTATCCTCGTCAATCCAAGAAGATGGGGTCGGAAGATCCAATGCATAGGGACTTTCAGATGACGCAAACTCAGGAAGTTCGAAGAGCCAGTCATCATACGCAGATGTTGAACCTACAGAAGTGGGCAAAGGGTGGCGGTCTGTTGGATTAGTGGACCATCGGGCAAGTTAAGGTATGATGGAGATACGGACTGGAGAAGGTTGCGGCTGCAGGGCTACGAGATCGCT
Organism: Lactarius indigo; assembly: GCA_025766275.1. Classification (NCBI taxonomy): domain Eukaryota; kingdom Fungi; phylum Basidiomycota; class Agaricomycetes; order Russulales; family Russulaceae; genus Lactarius; species Lactarius indigo. The sequence continues at coordinate 609,858 of JAFKAC010000007.1, forward strand.
CGGTGCCACCTTCGCCAGTGTAGTCTGTCCTCTGCCTCCCTCGACCAAGCCTTTCAGCCAGGGTACGAACAGCCTCAGGTAAAACGGGCCGCCTCGAAGGTGGATAAAGCCTCGAAGGTGGATGAAGTGACCGGTGTTCGTATCCGTCGGGCCGTTCGTGTTCTGGTATACGAGCGTGATTCACAGAACGTGTTTGGCTAGACTCAATTTGCGACGAAGTCGGGGTGGGGAAACGAGGCGGGGACATTCGACCGAGAGCCTCATGAGCGGCTTGGTTCCGCATTGTCCTTCTAATCCTATTCGCTAAGAGGGAAGGATCAAGGCGAGACCTGGGAAGATCTAGCGACCGTCTGCCTTGCAAACTGCTGACAACAGGAAGATCACCAAACTCGTCGTCAGAGTCGCCAAAGATGACACTTCTATGGCCCACGGGCCATGGACGAAGGGTGGAAGTTCTCGAGACGTTTTCTGCATTTTGCCTTGTTGGGGAACCTCGAAGTGGTCGGTCGACACGATGACGCGCTGAATTATCGAGTGGAGCCGAACTTTGGCGAGGTCTGACAGCGGAGCGGTCTACGCTCCGAGAGTTTGAATTTTGTTCCGGAAAAAAACCCATAATTTCTCTAAACTCCCCAAACTCTTCGAAACCCAAAGGTGACATGTCGGAACGGTACTGATCGGTCGTTGAGGAAGCGATTGGAGGCGGTGCAACTGGTGGAGGCGCCGCCGCCGCTTGCGCTGACGGGGCTGTGTAGTTGAAAGACTCCACGGAGGGAAGAGACACTACAGGGTTTAGGTGCGCATGCGGGTGTTCAATGGTGGATGAAAGGGTCAAGGGCGGCAACGTGGGGGGGTTGGAAGGCGCGCGAAGAGGAAGAGGCGAGGGACGAGCACGAATACTAGAGATCTGGCTATCGAAAGCATGAAAACGCTCCATGGAGAGGCGAAACTGTTCGTTATGTTCGGCGGTGGGATTCGCTGTGGAAGGCGGGTTGGACCAGGTGGTGGAAGTTGGGGGGTTAATGGAGGAATCCGAGGAGCGTGACTCAAAGGATAGAGTCGGCGTGTGAGTTGGTTCTTCACCCAGAGATATGCCGGGAGAAAACACAGAATCATTCGAGTCGCCATTTGGCGCCCGAAGATGGCGCGCTACGGGCGGGGGCGGAGGTAGGAGGGGAGCGTCCCTGTGAGTGGTGGTCATGTGGTTAGCTGCGGTGTGAGAGGGACCAGAGGGGGAGGCATCGATGGAACGGGCTTGCTCTGCAGAGTTACTATTGTTGGGTGTAACGCTGTTGCTGCGTGCCCTCTTGTTCCTATCTGTGTTGCTTGGACCGGGGCGATGTTCGTCCGTAGTGCTTGAGCTGGCTACTAGAGAAGAGTCGACGGGTGTTTCGAGATCAAAACCGAATTGATCAAAGGAGCGCTTGAAAGTAGGAGCTGTCGAAGGGAGGGAAATACGGAGTTGAGGGGGGTCTGGGGACGACATGATGGTCGTCGAGGAGAACACAATGGTGCCGGTACGGTCACGGTATGGGCCATCGTCCTCGACAGGTACTTAACCGTCGGTAACACCCGACCAGATTATCTCTTTTATCTTATCTATTATTTTCTTTCCTTCCAACCGTCATCATGTTGTTGGCAAGGCGTGCCCTCTTCCTCGCCCGTCATCCAAGTCCTTCCACACTCCACCGCAAACTTATCCACTCAGTGGCTCAAACCGACAGAGTACTCTTCTTTGCCAATTTTCTTATCCTTTTCTTGAATTTTTTTTTTGTTGCAGGAAACAATTACACGTCTTTTGTACTCCATCGGAACCAAACGCGAGGTCGAGCGCTACCTGCGCATATTCTCTTCATCCTCGAATCCCTCTCATCCAGCAAAGTTTGCTGTCATCAAAGTCGGTGGTGCCGTATTGGGACAACTCGATGAACTCGCTCTCAGTCTCAGTTTTCTCTACCGCGTCGGTCTCTATCCGGTCATCCTTCATGGCGGTGGTCCCCAGCTCAACGAAATAATCGAACGTGGCGGAGTCGTTCCAGAATACATCGATGGTATCCGCGTAACGGGTGCGCCCTTTTCGCCACAGTCCGTTGATCTTGATTAATTCTTCCGAAGATGCAAAAACCCTACAAATTGCTCGCCGTGTCTTCTTAGATGAGAACTTGAAGATTGTTTCCGCATTGGAAAAGCTTGGCACGAGAGCCCGTCCCATAACCTCTGGCGTTTTTACCGCAGATTATCTGGACCGCGACAAATACGGTCTCGTTGGCAAGATCGTCCGGGTAGACAAGCGCCCTCTTGAGGCGTCCATCCGTGCTGGCGCTTTGCCCATCCTTACTAGTTTGGCCGAGAGTGCTGACGGGCAAATTCTTAACGTTAATGCTGACATTGCCGCTGGAGAACTCGCCAAAGAGGTTGAGCCTCTCAAAATCGTCTTTCTCAACGAAAAAGGTGGACTATTTCACGGCGTCACCAGCGAGAAGCTGGACGTAATCAATCTTGACGAGGTAAGGAGCTCTCCTCAATGGTTCCTTTGACGATCGTGATGTGTTTGGCACAGGAGTACAACGATCTTATGAAACAACCCTGGGTCAAATACGGAACAAAGTTGAAGCTCAGAGAGATCAAGGAACTCCTAGACCACCTACCCCGCTCCTCGTCTGTCGCCATCATCTCTGCAGACTCCTTGCAAAAGGAGCTTTTCACCGATAGCGGAGCAGGCACGCTTATCCGCCGCGGCTACAAGTTATTCAAGCATGATTCCATTGATTCGCTGGGTGCCGATCGCCTACGACAGGTTATCCGTGATCGTGACCCCGACGTTCTGGCGGAGACTCAGAGTGTCACCGAGGTGCTCAACAACCTCAACAAAACCCCTTACACGCTCTATGGGGATGAACCATTGGATGTCTTAGCCGTTGTAGCCCATCCTGAAGGCGAAATCCCCGTCATGACAAAACTTCTCTCTTCTCGCAATGGTATTCTCAACAATGTCATAGACAATGTCTTCAATGCCGTGCGCAAGGACCACCGGCGTCTGTTTTGGACTGCTCATGCAGACGATGAAAACCGCGCATGGCACTTCGACCGCGCGGATGGCAGCTTCACCCGTTCCGGGAAGACCTTGTTTTGGTACGGCATCCAGAATGTCAGTGAAGTTGAACGCGTTGTTAGGGAGTTCGAAGACAAGGGCCGCATTGATCGGTCATATCTCCCAGTTGGTCCTTCTGCGTCTCCGCTTCGTCCCTCTTCTCCTCCAAGTGGCAGCCGACCATACTCGACACTAGTGCGTCGCACGCTAGGCTCTGTACGCGGCTACGCTACGGCAGCGCAGCCGGTTGCTTCCACGGCACAGAAACGACTTGCTCTAATCGGAGCAAGGGGATACACCGGACAGAAGTTGACAACACTCCTCTCTGGACACCCCTTTCTGAACCTTACCCATGTCTCGTCCCGTCAGCTTGCTGGTCACTCACTTGAGGGATACACAAAAGCGCCCATGTTATATTCAAACCTTTCTTCGGAGGATGTTCAGCGCATGGAGAAAGATGGCGAGGTCGATGCATGGGTCCTTGCTCTACCCAACGGCGCAGCGAAGCCGTTTGTTGATGCTATCGACCGTGGTGCCACAGAGCGTGCAGGTGGGAGTGGGAACGGAAGTGTCGTCGTTGATCTTAGTGCAGATTATCGCTTTGAAGGTGGATGGACGTACGGGCTCCCTGGTGAGAATCCTCGCACACGTAATCTAGTGCAGAATTGAATGTCACCCATGTTACTTTGCTATTAGAACTTTATTCTCGAGATATTATCCGTGGCGCGAAACGCATCGCAAACCCCGGCTGTTACGCGACTTCATCACAACTACTGATTGCACCACTACTCCCATTTTTGAAGCCCCCTGTATGGCCGTCGGTTTTTGCGATATCAGGCTATAGCGGAGGGGGGACTGTTACGGGCGCTCAACAACCAGATGGGCGGCCGATGACGGTTCCGAAGGTCAGCCCTGAAAGACTCGGCGGTGGCATCCGCGCGTACTCTTTGACGGACCACATCCACGAACGTGAGGCCGGGGTACATCTCTCACGTCTCTTGCCTGCCGGAATGGACCGCATGAAGACCGCGTTTGTGCCAACTGTCGCACCGTGGTTCAGCGGTATCATCTCCGTACTGAGCATGCCGCTCAGCGGGCACCTTTCCGCCCGCGAGCTTAAGGGACTCTACGAAAAGAAGTACGCCGAAGAGAAGCTCGTTCGCATTCAGAATGATGTTGTGGAGGTCAAGGACGTGCGAGATCAGCATGGTTGGGTTGTGGGCGGCTTCCAGGTACACAGCCAAGGTGACCGTGCTGTGGTAGTGGTATGTGGCACGTTGTGTGATTCTGAAACCAAACCGATCGTCGCTCCAGGGTGGTCTGGATAATCTCCTTAAGGGTGCCGCGACCCAATGTCTACAGGTGCGAGGTCCCAAATTCTCCTGTGAATGAGCGTCACGCTAACTTTCGCTCAGAACCTCAATCTCGCATTAGGTTACGACGAGTACTGTGGCATTCCTTTGCCAAATTAAAATTTGTACGCCTACGGCATACCGCACTGTACCTACAGACATAGAGAACTGGGGCTCCTCTCCTCTCCTGTTCTCCTTTTTTTGGTTTTGCAACTCATTTCTACAACCATTTATTCGTTCCGTTGTGCTATGGCAAACTACGTTGTGTGCACCCACATTAATACTGCACAGTCACCATAAAACTTTACGGATCTCTATGGCCTCGGACGAAGAGCCGAATGTCCAAGGGGTCATAAAGAAGCGCCTCTGCCTCGGCTCAACAGATACCTGAATCCAGACTGCAGCGCCTTCTGAAACCCGCATACGTATAAACGCCAGCGGTCCGCCCGCAAACTGACCACGTCCAGAGTCTGTGCGGTGTCAGCACCGCCAACACAACAGCAGATCCACCGGACAAGACAACCGCCGCATCTCAAGGCTGTGCTATCTATCATTGTTTTCGACTCAGGGGTCAGTTAGCGCTCAAACTGCTCCACGCAAGACTAGGCCGTGGCCTCGTACAGATACCTCTTTCATCCCTCTCTTGGAGTGCCCGTTCCACCGCCGACGAGGTTCCAGAGTGATCCGAACCCAGATTTGGCAGCTTGCAGTGCGTGACACGCAATGTTGTGTTGAACAACGATTTCGCGCGAACTGACTTCAGCCATCCTAGCCTTCAATCAACTCCTCCCACGTCCTGACTCCCAAGCACCCTGCGAAACTTTCCTTCCTCTCTCCAGCATGGTGGACCACACTACCTACCTGCAGAACGCGTTGTATCAGATCCAAGAGAAGGGCAACTCGACCCGTGCAGCTGTCGATATACCCCCCGATACTCACGAGCGGCATGTCAAGAATGTACGTGTTTGTTGTGCCTGCGTCTGCGACTGGTACTGAAAAAGCGTTGTTTGCATCGCGTAGGTCCCCCAGCCTGCGGCGTCCCGTCCCACCGAAGAGCAATTCTGGATGAATGACCAACATGGACGCCGAAGGCCCAATGCCGAGTTTTTGCGAGACCATTTCATACACGAGGGTCGTTTGACCGAAGTTCAGGCGTTAGCGATTCTTCGGCAGTGTACGGACATATTGACGGCGGAACCTAACGTGCTCAAGGTGAAGAGCCCAGTGACTGGTATGTCGTCGTTATCTTATGTACTGGTTGGGAACTGAAGTCTTAGTATAGTCGTCGGTGATATACATGGCCAATACGTGAGCACTTTTAGTGCGTTTCCTCCCCTCACTAATGTCTTGGATCCCCCCCACCCCATAGTATGATCTCATGAAGATATTTGAAGTCGGTGGGAATCTGACTGAGACAAACTACCTTTTCCTTGGGGATTATGTTGATAGGGGATGTTTTGGAATCGAGGTGAGTGCGCAGTCCTACATTCGAACATAGACATAACCAACCATAACTTGGATAGTGTCTGCTTTATCTATACGCTCTCAAGATATGGCACCCTGAGCGCATATTCCTTATTCGTGGCAACCATGAGTGTCGACACCTTACCGAGTACTTCACCTTCAAGCGCGAATGTTAGTCTTTACTTCCTCTTTACATTCTATTCTCTCAATCCCCCAATAGGTTTACACAAATACAGTGAGAAAGTGTATGATGCATGTATAGAATCATTCTCTGCATTACCGCTCTCCGGCTTGTTGGATGGCAAATTCTTCTGTGTGCACGGCGGTATTTCTCCCGAACTCAACACTGTTTCGGACATCGATCGAGTTTGTATCAATTTGAACAAAAATGATTTACTTAGCCCTGATTTCTATTGGTCAGATCAACAGGTTCCAAGAGCCTGGGTCATTTGGTTTACTATGCGACTTATTGTGGTCCGACCCAGTCCCAAACTTTGGACACGAGGCCGAGCCTTCCCAACATCCGTCCCCAGTACCGCCTGGTCAAATGTGGGGGCACAACACCACACGGGGCTGCTCCTATTATTTCACGTCTGACTCTTGTTTCTTCGCGCCAATCTCTCCTGATCGTTTCGTGCAGATATGAAGCCGTCATAAAGTTTCTGGAGCGCAACGAACTGCTTGGTGTTATCCGCGGACACGAGGCCCAAGATGCGGGGTGGGTGTAATCCCCCCAGTCCGGTTTCATGAGCTGAATGCAGAGCAGTTATGTCATGTTTCGAAAGACCCCAACAAAGAAGTTCCCGTCTGTGATCACGGTCTTCTCGGCACCAAATTACCTCGATGTGTATCACAACCGAGGTGCTGTGCTCAAGTACGCGAATAAGAGTATCACCATCCGCCAGTATCATGCACGCCCACACCCATACTGGCTACCAAATTTCATGGACGCGTTTACGTGGAGTCTTCCGTTCGTCGGAGCGAAAAGCACGTCACCCCTCACTCCCCTGGGCAACCGTCATTTATATGATCAACAGTTATCGAAATGTTGCTTGCAGTCCTGTCCGTATGTTCACAGGAGGAGCTAGAAGACGATTCTTCATCGTCAGAGGACGAAGAAGCAGAGCGCGCCATTATGAGTGAAGCCTTGGCGCCTGGTGAGGTTTCTGCGAGGCGACAGCAAATCAAGAATAAGATTCTTGCTGTTGGACGCATGCAGCGCATGTTCCAACTCCTGCGGTACGTTCCAGCGCCTCACAGATGAAACTTCAACCCAGCTCACGTAAATCGCGTCCAGTGAGGAGTCAGAGAACGCGTCAGAACTCAGCGCTGGCGGTGTCGGGGTGGACGGCGCACTCCCCCTTGGGTCTCGTAGCGGAATGGACGCCCTTGGAGTACAGGGCAACCAAATTCGGCGCTACATCCACAGCTTTGACGACGCGTTAGTGGTCTCTTGATTCTTCCCTTCCCCGACACTAACTGACGAGACATCGCAGCCGGCGCCTCGACATAGCCAACGAGCGCTTGCCGGAATATAACTACCCTCCGACGTCTTTCCCGTTCGTGCCCGTTCCGTCGATGCGGCAGCCGCTTGCTGCGCATATGCAGCGTGCTTGGGGAAGCGGCAGCACCACCCCGACAGGTGAAGGCGATGGCGGCACGCCCGAGCCGTCGCCGGGAGCTGGTACAGACGTTCCAGGGGCATGGCCTACCCCAATGCCCATGGAGGAACTGATCAAGCGTCGGCTCGAAGAAGATGAAGACGGTGGTGGTTTCGTGGAACGTATGGCGGAACGACTCGCCCATGGTCGCCGTGCGAGCCCGAGCCCGAGTGCGACCGACCGACCTCGCTCCTTGAAACGCCACGAGACGGCATAGCGAAATGTTTTGTGTTTGTTCTGTTCCGTCATAGCATGTTGTTAAGCTGCAAATCTGTTTTGTATTCTTGTATTCTCGGCACCCAACCCCAATAATACCGGACTTGAAGTTCTCGAGAGAGAGATCTGATTGAAGCCACCTTACTGCTATCACCTCACCTTTCCTCAGTGTCAGTATAGCGTAGACTCAACCCCAATGTCAACTTGACGGAGACTTTAAAATGAGCAATCGAGCTAGTAGCACCCGGAAGCAGAAAGCTTCCCGGAACCTTTATCCTCCGTTCACCCTAGTTGCATCCATACCAGATGGCAGAGGGTAGGCGTGTTTAAATTCCTCGTGTAGAATGAGTAACACGTGTCATCAGAATGTGCCGCGGAAGCAGGACACTAAAGGGGGTCTCTTTGGAACCCGGTGTCGCTGCAGTAACATTCAAGTCACGCTCCCTCACCGGTTCGGCGTGTTTCGCTCGGTCGTTATGCTCGGTCCTTGCATGTAATTGTAGACAGCGGTTACAACGTCGAATACAGTAACGAGATAATGCATTCCCACAACACTTGGAAGATATATTAATGCTCCAGCCGAGTGAACGGGGAGGGATGGCCAGTGGGGAACGCGCAGGTGCCAACTTACCCAGAACGTTGCGTGCTGCAGCACCAGAGTGGGCCACATAGGGCAGGTCAGGCTGAGCGAGGAGAAGAGAGTCATGAAGGTTATGTCGGCAGTTGAACGATACACAATTGGGGTACGCACTTTCGAGATAGTCGGCAGCAGATAGGCTTTGGGGAGGGTTACAATTCAACGACGGACAAGTCGGGATATGAGAGTGTCACACGTACAGCTCCAGAGCGATTTCGGGGGCGATGCGCTCGCTGAAGTCAGGAAGTTCCTCGTTTGGAGGTGCGTTCTCGTATGTCGCCTTGAATGCAAGATACTCAACGATTTTCTCCGTTACAGCGGCCCTGACACACGATAATAATAATAAAAACCGAGTAGACCAGACAAGTGGCACAGGTAATGGCTACCTCTCGTCTATGGGGCACACTTTTTGCACGGCCTCGGCAAAACTGTCTGGTAGGTGGCGTATAAGGGTATGCTGGTGCCCCGGCGGAGAAGGAAGAGATAGGGACATACGACGCTCGTCCAGCATGTTACTGAGAGTCCCGCTATGGAGTGCTACATTGCGCTTCACGAGAAAAGAGAACCCGTCTCGGCTGCTGATGCGAATCCAGTCGTCTTGACTGGAGCTCGACATTGTGCTGTATAACATGATATAATTAATTATTGTCTTTTTAGTTGGGTTCGGGAATAACCGAACCGACGAGACCGTTATCTTAACTTAAGATGGACAACTCTTCACTACAGCTTCACTGGTTTCACCGTCCATGGCCCTTCCAAAGGTGCGTCTGGCATTGTCTACGCCCTCGACCCTGCTCCCTAATCCTTGCAATTTAATAGCGTATAATAAAGGTGTGTTTCCCTAGCACACACGGCTTCCACCTCGTTGAGCGTCCCTGTCCACACCGATCAGGAAACGGAGCGTCTTGTAGCAGACCCTGCACCTGGAATATCTGCTGCCCCGCACGAGGATAATCTCAGATATTTTGATGTCACCATCCAAGGTCCGGACGGGAGTCCATTCCAGAGTATGTCTGGCCCTTTCTTGCAACCCATTCGTTTGGTGCAATGACACACCTCGTGTAGATGGGGTTTTCAAGCTCGAATTGTTCCTCCCCGAGGAGTACCCAATGGCGCCGCCCAAGGTGCGCTTCCTTACCAAGATATACCATCCCAACATCGGTGAGGGTGTCTTTGCAACGCACTCTCCAACATGACGTTCATCATCCACTTCAGACAAACTTGGTCGAATCTGTCTAGATATATTAAAGGGTGTGTTCTCCTACTTACTTTTCATCTTGGAGGAGTTTGTTTATAGGGGTTGCCTATGAAGACAAATGGTCTCCGGCTTTACAGATCCGCACAGTTCTACTTTCTATACAGGCCCTTCTCAGCTCACCCAACCCCGACGACCCACTCGCAGCAGACGTAGCGAAACACTATAAAGAGGACGAAGCAGCTGCACGGCAGGTTAGCAAGGAATGGACGGAGAGGTATGCCACCTAGTCCCATGCAGTTGTAGGGGTGGCCTTGCATGAGGATAGCGCGTGGGTATCGGTAGTATACATACAGACAGGGTCCGGGAAGTTAAGCAATGTATTCATTCATCAATTATCACACTTTTGGCCGGTAACCACCACTGGGGCCAACATTCCTTATATCGGTTCATACCACTTTGTCCCAGTGAGTGGGATCCGGGGCGATGACATACCCAAATCACACACTGACTCACATGTTACATGTGAGTTTCACCATAACAATTCAGTATATCAAACCCTCAAAGGCGTGACTGGATGAAATAATGGGTCTATAGTATACAAAATTTGATTCGACTTCAGTATTACTCATTGTGCAGCTTCCGGGAGGCCAAGTCTCGTGCCCACAGCCTCCCACTCATCCATGATCAATCCCATGTGGTCTAGACGCGCGCGTACATCGTGCATACAGTCCTCGCCAAGAAAGAGCCAGAGAGGCAACGACTTGCGACCTGCCGCACGACCTTCACCTCGTACTACGTCTACCAGTACACCCATGCCGAGCTTAGGGTCGCTCTTAGGGACAGTAGCCACAGACTTGATCATGGCATCTACGCCGGCGTGAACAGTTTCATAACCTGGAAGCGGGGCCCCTACGCGCCGTTGTGAGTTCATTTTAGTGCGGAAGATGCCTGGTATCACGATCAGAACGTTGATATTGAAGGATTCCATCTCGACGGAGAGGGTCTCAGCATAAGCTATCATATGATATCAGTGGCAAAATTCAGTCACCACGATTCACGTCAAATGGGAAACCTTACAGTGGAGGGCAGCCTTGGAAGCTGCATAGGGCCCTGAGTGTGCCAGTATGGTCAGTCATGTGCAAGAGCAAGAAGTAAAGCCGAACAACGGACCGAGGCCCTATACTGGGCGTGAGACGAAGACGACGCGTGGGCAGATAGATACACATACCTCTATTCGATTGCGGAACGCGGAGCGGCTCCCCATGAACACGACGGAACCCTCGCGACGGCTGCGCATGTGTGGGAGGGTGGCGTTTGTGACATTCAAAACGCCGACGAAGTTCGTCTGCATCATGCGCATCATTCCCTCGGCTCTGTGGACCATTTCCTGTCACCTGCCTGTGACTATAGTATGCAAAGTCGATCTGTACTGACCCGATCTCCTCAGTAGCGCCCAAATAGCAAATCCCTGCGTTGTTGACCAGAACGTCGATGCGTCCCCAAGCATTGATCGCGGTGTCTACCTGTCGTTTAATATCGCCGAATGGCGCAGTCACGTCGAGCATCGATGTTCGTAGCCTCGATTGGTCGATGGAAGGATCGGACAATAGCTCGTCGAACTGTGAATCAGATCGCCCTGTAGCAATGACTTTGTCGCCACGAGCAAGGATACTTCGCGTCAGTGCTAAACCAAGGCCGGCCGTAGCTCCTGTGATGGAAAGCATCAGCACTTGCGTGCATCTAAATGAAAAATGATCGCGCACCGGTGACAAGCCAGACTTTACAGACCCCCGGTCTTGCTTCAGGTGTTGCGCAGACCATCGTGGACACAAGACGGAGCACTCCCAAACTCCCACTCCCAAACTGCTGACTCGGACCTATTTATTAATGGGGTAGTGTACCCGAATTCCTTCCCACGAGGATGTAAGGCGCGAGCTGAGCCCCACTCGGAAGTCCGTAGCTATAGCTGCCGCTGCGAGGAAATGATACTGTAGATTTAAAACTACTACTGAGGCGCCACAGCTTTGTTTACTATTGAAGTGGGACACGCGTGTCGCATGGCTGCTTGTATTTCCTGTATCGTTCCGGTTTAGACCAGCAACGTAGCAAGGTACTTACTGTATGGCCGTTGAATATATTCTGAATTTTAGATCCAGGGTATGCCAAACTATGGAGAGCAGCACAAGTATTTCTGGTCTCCTCACCTGTTGTCATCGATTTTTTTCCCTCGGTCCTGGGCTGGAACTACTGCCTGCTAGTGTTTCTGATCCAAAGGATTTCGAGCGGTTCCTGGCCTGGTAGTTGGGACGGAGAGGTTGGCGTGGTTGGGACCTCTCGTTGTCATTTCCACAACTAAAATTCTAACGGCAATTCATGAAAGCGCACATTCCGGACGATTTTCGGTAAAGGAGAGGTATTAAATGCATGCTCTAACTGCATTGGGATGCAGGGTTGGTGGTAGCCGAGAAAAGGTCCGACTCAACGCAAGAGGGCGAGATCTTTGAAGTACCCAACCCTCTCATGAGTGATGTTGTTTTAAAAGATGCCATTTCGGAAATGGCATCTTTTTGAACGAACATCGTTCATGCTACTAATGTCTCTTATAATGTCGCCTCCATCAGGGTTCTGAGTGAGAGCCTGTGCGCTTCAAGTTATATTGGCTCCCATCTCTGATATCGGCCGATTTCTCACGCACGCGGGCGCGGACTTGGCCAAGGAAACCCGAACCACCATGACTTTGCCCGCTGCCCCTCACGCCAAGAGACCCGCGCCAAGAGACTCACCACGACCCAGAAATGGGATTGGTCCTCATTGCTACCACTCTTTTCTTGACTTGCAGCTTCTATGATTTCTTGTTTACCCTCATACTCCGGGAGCGTCTTGAGGTAATAATATCAGTGTCGAATGAGGAAAACGCGTAGTATGTTGAGCAAGCTCGCTGGTTTGGCTGGTATGATACCGAACACATGTAGTGAGATGAGCTCGCAGCTGCTGTTCTGGGCAGCATATACTGTCTTGAAGTTCGATCGTGACCAAGGTCATGACGATGGCGCCATTCGTTTGGGCTGCAAATGTGGGGGAGGAATGCGTCTTGCCACTTGACCTCGAACGGAATACAGCGTCCATTTCGTCAAGTCTTGAGGGATCTTGTGCCAGATAAAAAACGATTCCATTCGATAACAATAGCAGGGCTGTCAAACAAAAGGCACGTCTCTAAATTCGAAGGTCCACTACTTGGCAAACGTAAACCCTGCGTCCGATATGACCCCGCGCTATTCGCTAAGCTCGATCCACAACGCCACTGCCGCCATCGGCATGCCTTTGTATATAAACTTCGGGGGCGGGACGCGTCAATGTCATACGGTACACATTGGTAGCCGAAACTTGGGTTTTCGATCCATCGAGTATGGTTCCAGGGTCTGACGACTGACGACGTCAAGCGCCTCTCCTTGGAGCTCCGAGCCGACGTTGCGACGACCCAGTCACCACGGAAAAGCGGAATGCGTCGTGACGAGAGCAAGGGATTCGAGTCAGGAGGATGTACCTGTCACCGAACAAAATAACGGTTTATTTCTTACATAAGCGGGGTTCTTGGTTAGGTGGTGTGGCAGCAGACTTGCCTAATGTCACCGCGCCGAGATGTCCTGTGGCGAGCCAGGTCTTTGACCCATATACCATTATTAGGTTTCCATTGAGTTGACGCACGAGTCGCCGTGGGGTCTCATGAATCGAAGTATCTGTCAACGCTGAGAAGCACCTTTGTACGTACTGTACTGTGCGGTACGTTCGCGGTGCACATGCCACCGTCAAGAGTCGCAGACAGAGGGGCGAACGGGCATCCCAACTAAGGGAGTCAAGAGTCTCGACCGGGACGCAACCAAAAATTGCCCGCTAAACACCGAACGTCGAACAGTGCGCCACTGAGCAGCCCGCCCGCGAAGGGTTAAGCCAAGTGCGTGACGCCGAGCAGCCAAGTGAGCCAAGGAGGAATGCGATGAAACGCGTCACAACTTGGACGTATGATATATGTCAAGTTTACAGGACTGACGTCGACTAGAGATGGATAAATACAGTTGGTCAAGAAACGTGTGTGATGACGCGGTCGAATACGTGTATGGTTCGTTGGAGGAAACACAGATGTGGAAGCCGTTAGACGGGGGAGATTACCGTCGCTTTAGTGAATTATGTTGAGGAGTCCATTCTGCGGAAGTGGGAGTACTTGAGGAGGCAATGGGGGGGGTTGTCGTTTGATGTTGGTGTTTTTGTATCCCGATCGATCCCTCGAGGAATTCGACTTCTGCTGCCAATTTCTGGTTCTCGATCTTGAGCTGCTGCAGCTCAAATTGCCAGCTTCCCTCCTGCGCTGCGTCTTGCTCAGAGAATACATTCCCATGGGATATTGAGGTTACTAATTGGCGCTCGACCGTTGACCTAGCTGAAATGGGGCTGATCTGACAGACAATGGGGAGTCGTCGAAGTTCGGGTTGAGAGTCTGCACCAGTGGGTAACGGATAAAGCACGATACTCAAATGAGTATAATCTCCGGTCTTCTGCCTGACCCTGCATTCGATGGTTTCCGTACGCCCGTTCTTGCCATGAGCAGCGCGATGAAGTGCAGTCCCTAGAGAGTTGGCGGTAGACTCCAGGACGAACTCATTGAGGGACATGCCAATGATCTCGCCCACTCCCCAACCCAGAACATTCTTTACGTTAGTGCTCATGAAGAGCACCGTGCCTCCAATACTCAGCAAACCCCAGACTTCGCGAGCTACATCCCCTCTTTCGCTTGCCCGATCCTGCCATCTGACGTCGGGCGCACTTTTCCAACCAAAGCGGGGCATTGCGCGTGGGCGCGCACTTAAAATGATCGCTTTTCGCCCTTTCCCTGGTTCGACGTGTAGACGGCCTGTGCACTCGATCCAGATGTACGTCTCCCGTTTGGTCCTAGCCCTAAAGAGAAGGTTAACCGTTTTCGGGGTATTCACAAGGCTCGATCCGAAGCGATGCCCTTCCTGGGGACCAAGAATGGTCGACGACTCTTTGAGCTCCCGCATCAGGGGAACGATATCCGAGGGATGACAGTAATCAACAACGGATTTACCCGCCATCTCTTCGGGCGAATACTCCAGGACACGGGTGATCGACGGTGCAACGTAGAGAAACGAGCCTTTGAGGGAAAGGACCAAAACGAAGTCTGGCATGGCACTAAGTAAGAGAAGACTGAGAGGATGGTTTCCTTCTTGGCATTCCAAGTGTTCAGCGCTCGATGTTGGGGCCGAAATCGACGACAAAAATGAAGGATTACTGAGAAGGTCGCGAAGTTCCTCTGAGACGGCGTTTAGGACATAGTTATGATTCCGGCGATCTCTGGTAGAAGGATTGGGAGTATTGGGGAGAGTAAGGCCAGACTTGTAGTTGACCATGTAGCTCCCGTCCCTGAGTTTCTGAAGTATGGCGTTCGGCTGCTCTGTGAGGTCGACTTGGAAGCCGACGTGAAAGACGACATCGTTTTGTTCCTCAGTGCTGCCAGAAACGCCTCCAGCGACCGGTATGATGGTCACAAGATTGATGAAGGGGGAGCCATCCTTTCTATAGTTGATAAGACTCGATTGGCACTCCTTGTCGTCAGCGAGGCTCTTCTTCATGTAGGCGACGGCTTCGGGAGCAGTATGATGTCGTCGTTCTCCCTTTCCAACGCACCCACCGGGTGCTTGGAGGAAGCGACAGTTACGACCGATGACCTCATGTTCTTCGTAGCCCGTCAGACGATAAAAAGAGGGGGAGGCATAAACGATGGGGGAGTCATATCGCCTCACGTCGACTACGACAAATGAGCAGGACATGTCAACGGGGCCTAGGGTGATGCTCGGATTCGGTCGGGTTGCGACGCGACCCAAAATAGACAAGAGGTCAAATCCCGAAGATGAATATACGGGCAGACCAAGAGGGGATGGTGTGGAGAACTGGGGAGTCCATAGGGGATGAGCATGCAAGCTACCTCGAGCAACTTGGGGCTGGGCGACTGAAACTTTAGGTGGAAGAGTATCGCCATTGGAAGGGGAAATATGAGGCTGGACGGCACCACAAAGGGAAGACGAGCTTGGGAGTGATAGGGAGGAGCTCAGTTGGAGGTAATCGCTCTCAGAAGCTTGATTGGGATGAAAATATTTTGAGCCGGGAGGAATGAAGCTAAAGAAGTTGAGAGCGAGAGATACGATGATCGTAGTTGTACGTACACATCCTCTGGGTTGTGGGGTGTCAAGCCGGCGTTGGCGATCCACGCAGAGGTAAGTGACTCCGACGAAGATATTAAGTCTGTGGGGAGAGTCTCCGCGCCGCCACCAGGTGTTAGTGATGGGGGTCTATCGAGTGTGAAGTGGGGCGTTTGAAAGTTGAAAGAGGGTGGAACGGCTAAGAGGTCGAGGGCAGAGCCCAAGGAGGAAGGGTATCGCGATTGGACATAACCATAATCGTTTGTAGAAGGCGACGAGGACGATGAGGAAGATGGCTCCTGGGGGTGTTGGAGATACCGTTCGAAGGGCATGGGGGACGAGGAAGAAGGAGAGAAAGCGCCAGAGTCGGGGGTAGGGGGCAGAGGTAGGAGCAGAGCTGCAGAACAGAGTTGGGTGAATGTTACGCCAACGGTAATTCGGCCCGGTTTATTGGAACCAACATGGTTCAGCTCCTCCCGTATTCGATCTAAAACGTCAATCTTTCTTGAAAATTACATCGTCACGATGAAATCGCCGAAATAATTCTAGTAAACTATCGCGGCTTGTGGTGTACCGGTGGAGTGCCAGTCTAACTTATGCGGCAGTGATCCCCACGTCTATCACGGCCATGAATGCGTGAAAACGTGAGCGAGAGGGTCTAGGCCCAGTTCCGTTAGCAGTTCCTCCTTACGTCTTGATTCAGCCACACCTCTGGGCACGAATTCATCGGACTTGTCGTTGGTCTCGATTCTTTCTCCACCCAGTACCCCTCTGTCGTTTTGTATGCACCTCCCAAAGCGGACAACAGTTTCATATACTGTGCCTGATGCTATTATGCCTCGTTTCTACATATCTGGGCCCGCTTAGTCGCACTGGTTGCCTCAGCTAGTGTAGACTGCTGGCCGTACTCCTCACTTCCTTTCGGCTCTTCTGCCTCAGTACGTGCGAGGTCTTCTCGCCGTGGAACACTCTTCACCTTTGTCCACGGTATCACCTCAATTGACAACCTATTGTCCCTCCCCTGAGTTTTGTCCACTTTCTCGGATTCCACCCTAGTCCCCCTTGCAGATATACCTCCGACTGGGCTCTTCGTCGTTCTCCGAGCCGTACTCCGGTCTTTACTGGAACCTCATAGCCTCGCTCTTCCCAAGAAATTCGGGAGGTACTTTGCCATAACTGTTTGCCGTGGATAAAATTCTTAACGTGGGTATTGTTGGGCTCAGTCCCGTCGGTCTTCTTGACACCGTAATTACCTCATATCAACAATTTACATATCAACGGTTTACGGCTTTTGAGTGTGGTACACCCGTTCTTGACTCACTTACTGGAGCCGATGTACAATAACATATTGTCGCCGTTGACTCTAACGAATCCCTTTGCGCGAAAATGCGCTCCCTGGGAATCCCAGAAGAAGTCGGAAGGCTGATTCTTAGTAGTAGTTGTCGCTGATGTGCCTGTCACGGTGTCGTCATGCCTTCCAGTGGGGCAGGGTGAGTGCCACACATTGCTACGCCGTTGAAGCTCGAAGCCCTATTTCGTTGACGATCAAAATATTATTATAGGTCGGTCTGCACGCCCCAAGCTTGATGCCTTTTTCGTCCTACTGCCTTTCTGACGCGTCCATAAGGCACCTCAGATACCGTTGACTGGTCGAGAACTTCACAACTGAAACGTGATCCGTCGTTTGGGAGTTGTAACGCCGTGTATTCCGTCTTTGTCGTCGCTATGTCTTCTTCTGCACGTGAAGAACATGCTGGGTGCCATCCTCGGAGAGTTTGTCCTAGCTGATAGAGCAATACTCATTGAGTGGGTGGGTTCCTATGAAACGTTCGAGAGGGTTGAATATGGGCTTAAACTAGCGTGCTTCTCAGCTCGTCTACTTCTATTTAACACACAACGCTGGGGCCCATCACCCGTCTAGTATCGTCCAAATTTCGTTAGGTTATTTTTTCAACAAGCTCTCGACGAACGAGGCGAAGGAATCGCAAACTTCGTCGGGGGGTCTAACGCCTTCCTTGGTCTCATCTCCGTTCCTGTACTTTCCCGACCTGACTGCACACCGTTAATCCCGGCCATTGCCATAACGAGGAGTAAGGCACGAGATGCACATACCCAGGACTCGCCAGAATCCCAGTTCAACAGCACCACCACCGAGATCACTCTGGATATCATCTCCGACCACGGCGACAACACCCTCACGACCTTGCACGTCGGGCTCCAAGCTACTTAATACCAACTCAAAAAATTTCCGCTCAGGCTTTCCAACAATTTCTGCGGTCCTCCCGCTTGCATTCTCCAATGCTGCGACGAACGGCCCAGGTCCAAGGGACAGAGCACCATCGGAATCTCCAACGTATCGTGCGCGGTGTGTAGCAATGAACAAGTGGTCCGATCGGGGTCGCCCATGCTGTGTGTCATGCTCATTCATGAGCACACGAAATGCTGTGTTGAGTGTGACATAGTCAAATCGAGTGGGCGCAAAGGCGACGACGACAGAGTCGTATGGGAGCGCCGGGTCGTCCTTGATATCACCGCGGCACTCCATCGCAGCAGATTCCGAAGCTAAGATGAGCGGCCTGTCTATGTTCGTGTCCATCCCCCACGGGTGATACGTCTGTGACACACACCTTTGCACCCCCTTCGCTCGCAACAAAGAGTTTACTGCTCCGATACTTGTCCATACCTCATTATCATACGTCTCAATGCCCATTCTCGCTAGTTTATCGCATAGTACTGCCGTAGATTCCTTGCTTGTGTTGCTACAGAAACGGAATGGTATCGACGAGGCTCGGAGGCGTTGTATCGCATCTGGGGATCCCGGGGCCGGTTGAGTGGCAACATGGACAGTGCCAGAGAGATCAATGAGTAATGCCCGAATTGCTGGTCGTGGTGCGACTGACACGGCTTCTTGAAGCATGATAGCCAATGCAGCGACGACGACGACGACGAGACTGGTGTCAGTGTGGCGCTATGACAGGAGAAATGTACCGTCCGCGACTTGCACAGCAGTGCAACACAGCAAAAGTCCATTCTTCGTTCAATCGATCATGCAAACGGACCACAGCCTTGAAAAGCATCCCGCGTCGAACGCCGGTTTTTAAACTTCAAGCACAGCATCTTTTGCACCCGAATCTTGAGAACAATCAATCTCCTTGTAGCGACACGCGCCGGGCGATCCGGGGTTCGAATCCATCAAGTTGGAACACGTACTACTACTAGACAGGTTAACTGATACAACGCCCATGGTGCATTGCCACTGCTCTGGCTTGGGATCACACCGCCACAAGTCGTTCGTAGTATCACTGACAGATTATTTCGTAACCAGCCTGGCAGACTGGATACCTCTGGTGACATCTCCGCGCCGCGCCGATGATGAAACATACGTTTGTATGAAACAAACCAGCAAACCAGTGATCGTCGCTATCATGGCACCGGAGTCATGTTGCTTTGTTCAGATCAAGATAAAAGGGCAGAGTTTGATAGCTTGAACTCCATCTCGAAAGTTCTTCTGCATCGTCCTCCATGTCTACTACTACGTCTCCCACACAAAACCACAACGGCGATTCCTCGTACGTTCGAGAAGACACGCATGAGTGGATTCCCAAGCAGCCTGGAGACGTTCGTTCTCCATGCCCCGCACTCAACACACTCGCCAACCATGGCTACCTGTAAGCACTGCGTCGTTCTCCGCGGCTAAGCTACATCTCGACTCACTTGTGCTCCGTACTAGACCTCACGACGGGAAGCAGCTCACTGCTCCCATTCTGATTCACGCTCTCCAAGAGGGCTATGGTCTCTCGACCCCACTCGCACATTTCTTGGTTCACGGGGGCATATTTCTACTCGGCCAGACAGGGGCTTTCGGTCTCAACGACCTCGCGCGTCACAATCGGATCGAGCACGACGCGTCACTCGTACACGACGACGCAAAAGACCGAGACGAATATGCGCCGATATCGCCGAGCTCAAAATTGGTCATGAATCTCCTGGCCCAAGCCGAAGATGGCCGCGTTCTGACGGCAGAAGACGTTGCCAGAGCGCGCGTGGAGAGGGAGTCCCAGTGCCCCGTGCTAAACAACCTCCATGCGGAAATCGCAAGGGGCGAGATGGCTATCGCGCTAGGTTTGTTCGGCCAGGAGAACGCCGACCACCAACAGGGCGTGCCATTGGACATGCTACGCCAATGGCTCGCGGAAGAACGCCTCCCCGAGGGTTGGAAACCTACGCACACGCAAGGGCTACTTCAAACCATCCGTACTGCGCGGGAGATTCGCAGCTTGATGGCTACGTTCAAAAATGAGGAGGCTGCTGGTGATGTGCACCGGGACCAGCCTGAGGGCTTTAAACTCGAAGTCTCACCCATCTCGTGACAGTGACGGACAATATACCTTATTGGGAGCACGAGAATCACGTTTACGTTAATTATTTAATCCGCATGTCTTTCAAACGGACTGCAGCTGCGGCTTTACTCGACAACTCTACTAGTCATATACTAATTCTGCAGAGTAGCATAGTTCCCGTATCTATCATCTGTATCAATAAGACATCAACCTGGCGATAAAATAAAAGCACCTCGAGCTTTCAGGAGTGTCATTCGCTGAGAAGTGTGACTTTCAATGGCATGCTCGGCTTGTCACTTCCTTGAACCGTTGGAGTGGCAAAGTTATACATGTTCCACACAATAGGCGTCTCAGAAGGTTCAAACTTCATGCGCGATAGAAGAACGTAAAGGATGGTCTCTATTCGCATTTCGGGTCATTAGCACCCATTGTGCAGGCCAAAAGGATAGATACTCACTAATCTCCGTCTCGGCGAATTTGAATCCTCTTCCAAAAGAAGGATCAGCAAGTTCGGCTCGTTTGGAGTTTTCAGAGAATCGTAGGCTCACATGCACGATCGCCCACCACCCATAAAAGTCATCCTTCGACTGAAGTCAGCCTTGCCCGTGTGCAGGGAAGAATTCACAATACGAACGCGTGTGTGTATAGTCCTGGGAGATAAGCACCGACGACAGTCTCCGGCAAGGGTCCTAGCCAGCGCTCGGGGACCCACCGGTCTGCATCTGCTCCCCATATGGCGGGGTCTCTGTTCACAGCCGCCACGCCAACTACCACCGTAGTCCCTGCTCGGACGCAAATGTGGTCTATTGTCTCGCTGTCAATCCCCAAAACTGGGTGCGCTAGGGGAATGGAAGAATCTTTGCGCGGCCTTCACGATGACAGTTAGTGGTGGTAGGAGGATCCAAGAAAGAATAGAGTCGAGGTTACTAACACACGATAGAAATGCGTGACCGGGGGATATCTGGGTAATAGTATCTAAGAAGGACAAATCGTGATTCCTGTCGAAGATTCACTTACAGACGCAATGTCTCCTTGCAGACTGCATCAAGATAGGGTAGAGTCATCAACCCGTCGTAGGATATGTCCCGTCGTTGGACCCGGGCATCCATCAACTCGAGGCGCAGCCTTTCTTGTCTTTTGGGATTTAAAGAGAGAACATGGAGGATGCGGGAAAGTGCGACTGATGTCATGTCGTGACCTGCATAAATGAGCGTTCTGTGGGAAGAAGGCCTCGTCATCGGGAGTGATCGCACAGACTTGACGGGGGAATGTTACCCTATCTGTGATATCAACTCATCGTCGGATAGCTTGTAAACAGTATCGGCTCCTCTGTTCTGCTGAACTACGAAAGATGAGGTACAACTCACGTTATAACCCGAAAAAGACGAGCCGTACGCACTCAAGACGCTGACTATATCTTTACCAGTATTTTCTGCGTAGCCAATTTTCTCTGCTTGCGTGATGTCATACAATCTTTGCTGATATATGGACTTGTTAGTGTTATACAGAAAATATATGATCTCCCTGAGTTTTCTGATGTTGGGGTGTGGGGCATTCTTTGCGAGAAAATCCCGGAACCTTGGAGTACCTATCCTTACGATAGACGGTATGAGCCGCATAAATCCCTGAAGAGGAAACGAAAGCAAGCTGATTTGCTTGTGAGAGTGGCAGTCCAGAAGCCATGAAACGAACTCACGTGAGCTGTTTTGAAGCGAGCATATATTCACTAGGTGGCGATGTCTCTGCTAGAGTATCGAAAGGAACCCCAACCCCTGCCTGCCCAACTGATTCCAGAGAGACGCGCGACATCCAAGTCAGCATGTCTATCTCAGTGCAGCCGCCGTGCGAAAGTTTAGCCAGGCTTTTCTCGAGCTGACCAAGGTCAGTTTTGACTCGCGTGTTGTCTCATGAGACGTACACGACGCGTGACATCCCATAAGATGGGCATTATCATGCGCATACGCTGTACAGAGAAGACGGCGTTGAGAACGCGCCGCTGTTTCTTATGCGCTGTGCCTGACCACGGCAGAGTAAGTAAGCGCAACGAATTTCACCCCCCCCCCCCCCCGAGAGGGAAACAATGCAGTACCGATGGAAGACGACAATCCTGGTCCCCAGAGCAACTTGTTCCGTCTGTAGAGGATGGGTCGCCAAGAATAGATGCAACTTCGATGGTGCTTACTCGATAATCATCGGAGGTTCGTCATATATGTCGCCGTGTTCCTTTGTCAAGATAGTACGAAGCCCGAGGGGATCAGTCAGATACAAAACATCTTCCTAGTAGAGTGATTTCTTTGTGAGTGCCAGCGTCGGTCATGGAAGTATTTTCACCGTCTTACTCCCAAGAAGCCTCTGAGTCGAACCGCCGTGCCAAAAGCAGCAACGGTTTTCAAGTGGAAATCCCATCCTTGAGGGCGAAAAAGTTGGTCCATATGACCTAAAAAACCTCTTTCAAAGAGCCACGCCAACCGTCGCCGCCGTTGGTACTACGCACCCTTCAATCATGACGAGGAAGGAGGGCCAGGTAGGTTGCTGAGAGGTGATCGAGTACTTGCGGAAATCAACTTAACTAGGATCTTCACAGTAAGGATTGTGAAGGACGCCACAGCTACGTGGACGATTGGGGCCATCGTGTGTGATTCCCTGGGGCGTAGAACTCTGCACTTGAACCCTAACTTGAACCGACAGCACAGAACCGAACCGAACAAGTTCTACAAAAAGCATGCCATGCACCTTGGAATACACCCTATTTGGCACAGTGGCGAGTCGTTCTTCCACTCTAACTGAATTTCGGGTTTGAAATTCAGCGAGCGAAAAGCAGGGCTTGACAAAGACACATCCAATCATCACTGTAAGAGAGCCGAACGACGGCGAAACGATAGTTTCTGTGGCGTTCTTCGCAAGGTTCTTCGGGCGCATTTCGTGTTCGGGACCCATACACACCGGATATATGGAGACACTGAGCGGGCTGGAAGGAACGCGAAATTGTTCCGTTTATCAAGGATCTGATCATATCCGCACCATGACAAACTGATCTGGGTGCAGGGGTCGGCGCTTATTTGCGCGCCCGGTTCTTTAGAGATAAGCCAATTGCGCATAAAGCAAGTGGATGATGTCTATATAGGGTTCTCGGTATAAATAATACAGGTGAGTGCAAGCTGGAAAATCTACTATTGAACTATGGTAGAACGATGCATGGAATGGAACCTAAGCAATCGCATACTTGCGGCGGTACTTCTCATCGATGCTCTCGAGATAGTAAGTGCCCGGCCAAATGTTATTGGTGGAACCCACTGGCTTGTAGGGTGCAGCATTGTGATTCTCCTCACGTAACTGTAAACGAAAAAGGTCAAAACGGAAGAATACATCAAAATCAAGCATACATACCGTCAGGGCATCTACGAATTCTTGACATGGCACAACCTTCATACTTTCCAAGCGGTTAACAAGATCCAACTTCTCGCGGATCTCCGAAGTGTCACCCTTTACGCGGAGGGTGAAGAAGCTGCTTGCGCAGCCACTGCCAAACGCGTACATCGAAATACGCTTTCCCAAAAGTTGCTGTGGCTCCACGACCGACAAAACAGAAGACAAGCCCCCGTAGAGGGAAGCAGTGTACATGTTACCGCAGCGAGCGGCACAACGCATAGAGGGAGTCACGCGCTTGGCGTAATCGTCCTTGCCCAGGGCCATGAAAGTCTTCTCAATAGACTTGTCATTGATAGTTGCCTTGTAGCTAAGGTCTAGGAACTCGGCGGGGATATTTGCATATTCGGGAGAATTAGGTGACGAGAGGTAGTCATTAAAGAGCTATTGTGACATGAGAACCGGGAAATATATATTTGGCCAGAAACTCACCAATCGGGCGTGGCCTTTCTGAACCTGCTTCCCGTATGGAGAGTGATAGACGGGGTAATCGACATCCCGCTTGAGGTTGAAAATAGCCTTCGGGTCAGAAGTTTTGCCATTGGATTCACCATTGGCATGGCCATTGAGTGCCTTGAAGGCGGAAGCAACCTTAGCGCGGAAGGCAGTGTAAGCACCATCCATCGCGGCAATGTATGTAGACACGGAGAGTGGGCCGTCAACTTCAGGGTATTCCGAGTCAAGCTTAGGCTTGTAAAAGTCATAAGTGTTATCCATATATGTACCATGGATGGCTAACATAACAATTAGTAACCCAGCAATAGAGAGATGTCGATAATCTTACGTTCAAAGATGATGGGTGCGTTGGGACCGATCAGGATGGCACAGGCACCAGCGCCACCTACCGGGCGGGCACCACCTTCCGCATAGACGGCGATATCACCGGAAAATACAATAGCATGGCGGCCATCCCATGACCGGCTCTCGATCCAATTAACGGCATTGAAGAGAGCAGCAGTTGAACCGTAGCAGGCATTTTTCGAGTCAAGGCCTTCAATGTCATGATTGCCAGACGAGGCAAAGAGATCCATGAGGACGGTCTTGACAGACTTGGACTTGTCGATGATCGTTTCGGTGCCGACCTCGAGACGTCCAACAGCTTTAGGGTCGACGTTGTACTTGCGCATTAAGCTGGAAACGACTAACAAGCAAAAAAAAAAAAAAGTTGGCCATTCAGCGCACTCGAGGAGGATCCCCACATACCAGTGAGCGCCATGGAGTTGATGTCCTCCCTGTCATCTGTGAACGCCATGTAGGACTGGCCAAGGCCAATGGTGTATTTGCCCTTGGCAACACCGTCATAGACCTCGAGGTCCTCCTCAGAGATGCACTAGGAGACGGTCAGAAAGACGGTTGGACGACGCTAAAAAAAGAGTTACCCTGCGAGGGAAGTACATTTCGATGCCAAGGATACCGACATCCTGAGGACGGGGACGTTGGGCCTGTGTCTCGAAGACAGAGAGGGAGGCAGGGGAAGACGTGGTGGTTTCAATGGCCATTGTTGTGTATGGGGGAAGAGGAATGGGGGAAGAGGAGTTGGAGAAACGAACGAGAAGAGACCATTTATTAAATAGAAGGACGACAGAAAAGAAATCGTCCGATGTTTTAGGTCAAATTTTAGGTAGACGATGAACTGCCCGGTTGCAGCCCTGCTGCTCCTGCCTTTTTTCGTCCTCCTTTCCGGCTTACAGAATCGGTTCAATTACATAAACGATCGGCCACTGCTCTGAATTCTTAGAGCCGTCCCGACCGGGTCGAACGCGAATGCGAGACCGGGCGAGAACACGCAAACATAACAACAACACACCAGACTCAGACAATCAACGTTTCATAAGGCCGGGCTGTTCCTCTTGTTCGCGTTGCATCATTTGTCTGACATAGCTTATGATTACACACAAGTACGGAAGTAGATCCAACTTTGAGCGTAAGGAACAAAAAAAAGCGTGCATCCATATCCAACACTGCCACATTTACAGGTTAATGCAGAACCCTGGCTCGTAATAATAATACACTTCAAATATGAAGGGATCCGGACTATATTCTTTCAAAATCCGCCATTTCGCAAGGGTGAATGTTGGGTGTTCCGGGCCCCAGTTGGCCCCGCCGCGGAAAGTTCTGGCTGGCTAGAGCCTATCAATGAACACACGTCAGCAATCCAACTCGTTCGCATCAGAAAGAGGGCGGACTCGGATCCGACCAATAGTACCCCCAAAGGCTAATTGCTGCGAGTGCCGACACAGTTGCCCCAACGCCTAATCGACGAATGATAGCTTGCGCCGCCGCCCTGTCTGCCTTGTCAATCTCAAAGGATGGGTGTTCGTATACGTCAAAGATGCGCATGACTATAATTGAGGTTTGAAAAGGGATGTGATGGAGGATCGTGATAGCGGTCTGATATTGGGGCGGGAAGGGGGATGCCAGAGGGGGGGGGGCACAATAGTCCCTTGATAGGGCAACGAGCTAAGAGATATAACTTATGCCACAGCGAGCACCGGCCCCAGCCAGTGGCGGCGCTAGTTCTAACTTCACGCGCCCAAGCATGCATGCCGCGAGCATGTGTCACTCGCTATCTCCGGCTCGCGCTGCATACGCGGAACCGACCGGAATGTTTCGTTTCGTTGCTCGGTTCGATTTCGGCGCCACAACTATTCATGGGTGTCCGGTATACGGCACAATAGAATGTCCCATACTGTAGCTGTAGGCATACAGTAAGTTAGTCCTACGATGATACCGGTTAGCGTCATTTTGTTTAGTCAATTGTAAAGCGCCTAAAGCGTCAAATTTCGCCAATGATATGTGATGCTCCGTATCGGTCGACCACGCGCCCCGAAGCACCTTGCATCATGTATCATGATCAGAACCGTCCTACTGTTTCCCACAGTGTTTTGTACAACTGGGGTTCTTCGTAGGAGAGGAAGATGACTGTTCATTACAGAGGAAACACGGGACATACACGGACATACAAAGTGAAGGCTATGCATAGGGCACCTTACCAACTAAAGGCGCACCGTGACGGAGGTGGAATTTCCATTTGAAATTCACCCGTTCAGTTCTTGTCAAGGTTCTCTTGGGGTTCTCGTTCCAACAAATCGACGAGCGAAACCTTGAGCGGTAGCTGATTACCCTTCCGCTCCTCGCCTTCGACCATTGGGAGCGTGACCAAGCAATTCTCCCTGCGAATCCGCGTAGCCTTTTCCGTGAGCTCAAATTGCAAGCCCGCAATAAGTTCAAATAGGAACGCCTGTAGTTCTGTAACCCTATAAGAGCTTGATCAGATGCTTTGTTGATAAGACCATTCCAAGGTTGCTCACGCGAACCGCCAACCAAGACAGGCGCGGTGTCCGGCGCCAAAAGATATCCTACGAGGAGTGAAGCTCAGGTATAAATGGTGAATGTTCTACTCACAAGTTGGCCCACACTCCCACATTGGTTCCTGTGGTCTTGACCGTCCCATCTAACCACCTGCTTGGCCTCCAGACATCTGCATCTTCACCCCAAATCTCCTTGTTCCTGAAAGATGGTCAGGCCACCTAGAAAACGTCGAAATTATATGGCGTGCGTACCGGTGATACGCAATGTCGGATATAATGACGTGTGTCCCCTTAGGTATATGCAGTTCGTTGATGACGTCGCCAGACTTGCAATAGATCGGCACTGAGAGAGGTACAACTTCATCGCATACCGCCTCGCGGAAAAGATGCGGAACAACGGTATCGAAGCGTAGAGATTCCTAATTTGACGTGTGTTTTCAAGCACAGGAACACTAGCCATAGGACGCGAGTTAAATTCACCTTGATCACGGCATTCAACAGGGGTAGTGCGTCCAAATTTATATCTTCGGAGGGATAAGCAGCCCGCCGCGCAGTATACACTTCTCCGCGGAGTTGGTGCTGTTCATCGGGGTGGGTCGCAAGCTCGAGAAGTATCCAACCCAAGGAAGTGACGGTGGTCTCATAGCCTGCTCCCAAAAGTGTGCTAATCATCGTCAGTCAACGCGCTTGTTGTCACCCCATAAGTACCTACGCTAGTTGAGGAGAGAGCTCGTCGTCACTCAGACGCCAGCGCTCAGACTCAGAGCGATTGGCAACGACTGAAAAGAGATAAGTCGGGACATGCCGATCAACGACGGACGCGAATTCATAATACCAATTCGACTAAGCGCATCCTTGCCATCGACCATCTCCGGGGACCTCGATAGAATCAATTTTTGTGCGATATCATTCGACAACTGTACGTGACGACGTAAAAATGCGAGACCAGAGGTTGGAAGGTGGATCATTGTGTCCAGGAGTGATTGTGGCACGTGGTCCATAACACCTTGAAAGAAAACTTTCCAGTTCGAAGGGAGCCCAAATCCTTTCGCCCTGATATTAAAACGTCATTGGGAACCCGCTAGAAAGAGGTCGAACTATGCACGTACATGAAGTCGCGCAGAGATGCAGAGAGCTCTGCCTTGTCATCCCCGTCCTCACGGAAGTCGTAATTGAATGCCGCTAGACCTAACGCATTGAGGATGGCGTGACTAAGGAAGTCGGGAATGTTCTCTATCCCGGTGTGCGACTCGGGGTCGACTCGGTTCCTGAATTCTTGGACCAGCTGCGGAGGGTGAGACCCAAATATCATAGCTCGACGTGACCACCGAGTTCACCTCGTGGGCACATTCTCTAAATACGGGGATTTGAGCCCTACTTTCTAAAGAGCCAAATGCTGGAAGCAGAATCCGTCGTTGTCTATAATGGCTATCACCTGTTGATGCATGGTCACCCATCGACCGTCGATCATCAAAGAGAAGAACTTGACCACCTTCGGCACCATTCACCCCTGGGCCAGTGGCAGCGTTAAGGGCGAACCGAGCAGCGTATGGCTTCACAAAGTTGTAGCGTGCAGTTTGTAAAACATATTGAATTGCTTTGGGATCTGAGATCCATAGTCTGTCGTTCTGTGTAGTCTCCGAGTGAGGAACGTAAAAGCTTAATAGGTGGGAAGAAGTGCGTACCCCAAGGGGTGCCTTGATCCTAGTAACCATACCATATCTTTCTTGCCATTTCACGTCATAATCGCCAACTTGTTCCCTCATCAATTGACGGAGATTTCCTGTGAAGCGGACCTCACAGTCAGTTGTCGTCAATACGGAAGTAAGGGAGGCGGATCAGTGCTTTCCTAAGAGGAAAGACTCGGGTGGTGGTCCCAGCAAATCTACTAGCAGGCTATTTCGCCTCACCCTCCACAAACCCCAGATCAATGCAGAGGAGACGCAGCACGCGAACAGAGCCCATGAGTTCCTGTCAAAAGCCATGGCCTCAACTGAGCCGAATGGGAGAGTGAGACTGACCCCGTCTTGAGAACGACAATTGATCTTTATAACTTACTGCATCAGGCCCCATCTTTCTCGTTCAGCTCAGACTCAATAGGTGCACCAGCCGAGCAGAGTTCTAAAAATGTGAATGTTCTGAGGATAGAGTCCCTTGACGCGTCCTGTCCGATGTTCGGGTGTGGAGTTGAAAAATGGTACGGCAGGCTCAACCATAGGGTAATACTGTAGTATCTTCTATACAACTGTGTACTTTTTATCATCGATGATCCGCATTAAGATTGAAGATTGAAGCCAACTGTCCCTAATGAATCTTCTCTATTGCAGCTTGTAAAAAGCAACAGTAATATATATATCCCACCCTTGGACGGGAATCCTCGGACAGGAATGGACAAGCACGATTGTTCTCACGACTATTCTACCCACGTCCGAGTCTGACCAGCATGTTTGTTGTAAGTCACTCAAGCTTGTAGCCCCACCTAAGTGTCGTCATAGGACAAACAACTAGTTGATCACAGTAAGGGGGAGAGATGCCTTCAATTCACATCGAAATAGCACGGGATCTAGACAGAGCGATACGCTCGACACTGCACGAGCCAAGCCGCCCGCAGTCAGTCCCGCGGTCATACAAAAACACGGGACCGACGACATACCGAGATGATCGTCGAAACCGTGGAACCCGCAGACTGGCGCTAACCCCCGGCATAACCCCGCGGGGTCCATGCATCATGATGCCATCCCGGCCAGTGTCTTACCTGCCAAACTCAGCCACGTTCTTGTCCGCGCCAAACAGGATATCTGTCAGCAGCGTCATAGTCGTGGTAACCAACGAGTCATATTCTGTTCTGTGAGGGCTACTGTAATAATCATGAGAAGAGCGTTTTAGTATTTCATGTGATCCGATTTGAGACTCTGTTCTATCTGCAGTACTACTTCTGGTCGCTAACACCAACGAATTTTCGGGTTTACAACAAAGAATCATCGACGAGCTGGGGGCCGATATCTTCCGAGCGCTCTTTCGGCAACAGTGTTACCCATCGTGTTTTTTCAATTTCGGGACCCTTCTTGCCGAAATAACGCTCGCTTTCGAACCCCCACTGATCACTAGCTCGCACCCAGTTCCCAAGCCCATCCACGTACACTGCTAGCTCAGCGTCCACTGGCTCACCAAATTTTGGGATCTTGTTCTCATAAAGGTCCATGAACTTTGCCTCAAGTTCCTTGTGGTAGTCATAAACCCAGTTCATGGCGCCTTGAATATCGGTCTTGTTATTGTGCATGACGATGGTGATTATGTTGTGGTTGTCGTCATCTCGTGCCTGCTCCAGGTTGTACGAAGCGATATCCTACGGCCAGTGTCCGACAGTCAGCCCCTGAAAATGGCGGAAATATGTGCAACATACATTGCCAAGTAGGATCATGTCAATGGTCAAAATAGACAATTCTTCGATAACAGGATGGTGAATCGCCTGGTCCGGGATGTTCATGTCTAATTCGAGGATAGCGAAAGATGGTTTGGCGCCGATTGTGTCCCTTCTGACTTCCAGATACTCTTGAATGCTCCGGATATGCTTGTGGGTCCGATCTGCAGCTTGCTGAACCACAGCCTGGAGGTAAGTGCCGAATGTCTCGACGAATCGTTTCTGTGCTGGGGGACTGGCTGTCTTGATTGCGAGCTCCCAGAACCTAGATCGAGTCTGGCGTCAACTTAATGGCTCTACTGTCGCCGTTGTGCCTCACTGTCTGGTAACTTCTCCACCGACCCATTCGCCTTTGGGACGAGGTTTGTGTGGATTGCGCAGAGCGTCCATGCCAATGTCAGCCATAACCTGGACCTCGTCTTCGTGCGCCACATCTGAATACTCGTCAAAGACGAAGAACATGTTCATCAAGTCGCAGCCAGTGCGTAGACGGGCTGTGCACCAAGTGTGAGCAGGGCTTGACGTGTGGTCTGGTCTAGACACCTACCCTTGTCGAGTAAAGGGTATGCAAGAGATGCGAGGCGGTCTGCCAATAGGTGAGCATACTATGGACTTAGCCTGGATACATGTAGCTTCTCGTACTGAAGTCACAGCGATCATAGGCCTCCTGAGCTTTGGGACTAAATGCCCCGAAACTCCTCGCCCACGCTGCGGACGCTGCTTTTACCTCTGCATAGTGTGGATTGATATGGCGAGGCCATTTCCATTGATCAAGGTTGTTTGGGATGTAGTACCTCTCGGGCATAGTGTCTCAGGTATGGATGCTACGAGTTGCGACGAGTCTACTAGAGAGGGAGGTGTAGTATTGAGATAACGGTGCGTCGTGGCACTGGTTTTTAACACTTCAGCCTCCCTCCAGCTTCGCTAATACGCGGTAGTGTATGGTACCCGACTCTTGATATCGGATAAGAAGGACCCCAGATATTGTAACGATCGACCGCCTGACCGTGACGAGTCATGGCGCTTGCACAACTCCTTTGTGGATTATTATGAGAAAGCCGTTCCCTCCCGATTGGCGTTCAAAGGAATCGGGCGTCATGACCACCGCGCGGCTGCCCCATCTTGTTTTGCTTGCCAAGCGTATGGGAGTGGTAAAATAAAAACTTGTGCCGTCTGGAGCCCCCGCACAGCCAAGGCTTAACAAGCCTTGTGACCCGATAAGTTCGGTTCAGCTGGATTTTAGGCACCCACAGGCAGAACAAAGGATGAGCGAGGGGTCCGCCGGCAGCATTTGGCTGATCGGCCTTCAGACTGAACTCGACATTTTAGGCTTGATTTTAGGTTTCCCTGGATACTGGTTCATGAACTTCGACTTATCCCTAATTACGGTATCACATGGTGGATTAATGTAACAAAGCACAGGCGCAATGTGTTATTTAAGGGACGTTGTTATCGACGATGCTAAGTTCTGTTTACAATCCCATGCCGATAAGAGCTCTAGTTCGGTTTTTTTTTTTTTTTTAAAAAAATTCCATTTCCGTGCGCACGGATTGGGGTACAGAACCGTACTCCACTGTGGAGTCCTATGTCTGTTTCATATGTCCTCTTCTATACATACACAAGCCCTCGTTCGTAACACGTTATCACAGCATTGCAATCCGATGCTGGCTGATGCCTGACTGATCTGGTTCGGTACCTATAGTTCTACTTCGCCTCTATACCAGCATGTTGAATAAGCGCCAAAGCAGCCCTAGACCTTGGCTCGATGTGACATTTGAATGGGGCAGGGTGGCTACTAAGGAGTGAGAAACGCGCTCTGTACTGATACTGTTGGGGACTTGCCTAACAACTCCGGGATGTAGTTTGACTTCTGGAGTGATCACGTTTCCATGACTGTCGACTGCCTTGGAGATATTGTACACGGACAAAACAGAAGCAATTGCTATCCAAATAGTGTCCAAGGCCATGCTTTTTCCCGCACAGGCGCTAGCCGTGGGGGTCACAATCATATTGAGTACTCACAAGGGGCCAACTCACCGACGTCCAAATCCAAAGACGCCACTGTCTGCAGGGTCCGGGAGGTTTGTCTCGATGAAGCGTTCGGGCTTGAATTTCTCCGGTTCCACAAATACGCTCGGATCGTAAAGAATGGCCCTAGTAGAGGTGCAGCTCGAAGACTGAAAAAAGGAATAACTGCGTACCAGGTGTTACCAAGAACGGACGCGCCAGCGGGAATATGGTACCCTTTGTACTGGTCTGAGTTCACTGCCCTATGTGGCACGGCCATAGGTAGAACCGGGATCCACCGAAGAACCTCCTTCATGAGAGCCGTTACATACGGGAGGGAGTCTTTGTCGGAAAACGTGGGCAGGCGGTCGCCTATTACGGCATCGAGTTCAGCTTGAGCGCACTTCTGAGCTTCAGGATGCAGTGTCATAGCTAGAAAGAATGTTGTCAGGGTGGATACGCTAGTATCTGCACCAGCCGCGTAGGCGACTGCCGCGGAATCCTTAATCATTTCCTCGGTGAGGATTTCTCCCTTCCCAGCAGCACTGCTTGCGGCATTTAACTCTAAGCAAGTAGAGACGAAACATGGTACCGCGGTGCCATCATTCTGGTGGTACGTGGTTGTTGAGCTGCGTCTCGAAATGATGTGGGGAGAAACTCATCCACTGACAAATTTATCCTTGACCATGTCATACGGGACATTAATCATGGCCTCAGATAGCTTTCGCCATTCCTTGGCCCTTTTCTTGAACCCGGCACCAGGCATCCACTCTGGAACGTGTTTAACTAGCAAAAATTTAGTGCGAAAGTTGCTGCCGACATAGGGTAGTCTTACGACTCGGGAAAAGGTCGACTAGGAAAGCCCCGGGAACGGCAGCTTCTGAGGTGCTTCGTGATGCTTCATCTACGAGGCGTACATATGGGTCATTGTTGTCGACGACGGTGTGTCCGTAACTGATGGAGCACTCAGCTAAGATGGGAAAGAAAAGAGCTATTCGTTCTTACACTCGCTTCATGATAATATGCGCAGTATAGCTGGGAAACGATGAGACATTCAGGAGAGGAAACGAGACCGAACCAAACGCACTGTCTAACGTGTTCGACATAATTATCTGGTGTCTTCAACAACAAGGTGAGGAGCTCTCTTGATATTTCAATTTGTATTTCTTGATGTTCGGCGACGCTATGATTGAAATGGCTGTGAAACACGCGGCGGTGTTCCTTCCAGCGGACTCCATAACGCATGAGCGCAAAAGTCCAATCCCAGCCCATTCTGCGCAGAAATTAGAGTTCGCATGAAAGGATAGGACAGGCGTAGCATACAGATCGACAATCATGGGCATATCGGGGCGGTCTGAGTAGTTTGAACCCCTCTTATCAAAAATTTCCGACACGGCCTTGGCTGAATTGAGGATGATTATGGTACTGCCCAGAACATTGAGAGAGATGATGTCGTCTCCTGCAGCGTATTCACAGGTGAGAATGGGAAACAGGTTCTGACGTGAGAGACGGACCCAATTGTTGAGACCAGTCCCGAGCCTTCACGTGTACCTCATCACTCGCGAGGTCAAGCAAATTTCCAAGGATTGGGACGCCTTTGGGATTTGGTGGAAGTGGTGAAGAAGAACGTGAACCTAGAAGCTGCTTGATCCAGATGATTGCGAGAACCAGAAAAGCAACACTAGCAGAGACCAAAATCGTATCCATGGTGCTGCCAGTGCGAGGGGACGAGAGGAAGGACACTAACTGACGAACCGACGAGATGTTTGGGGGACAAAGCAGGCCGGAGCTCAGATGAGTACGGGAAATAGAGGAGTCGGCGCCAAGGTCGGCGCCGCAGAGTATGATGTTCGCCGCCGAAATTATGGAGAAGGGGCCCCGAAGCGAACATTGTGCCACAAAGAAGGCTGCCGCTTCATCTGAATCTAGCTCAAGCTCAGCTGAAAAAAAGGGTAAAGACCGGCTTGTCGGTGCTGTCAATTTGTCGCATGGTTGCAGTTTCAGGAAATGGTCCAAGCGCAGCCCCGAAACTAGCGCGCAGGATCATACTGACTTGGAACTGGGAGGTCTTGTATCCCCAGCCATAGTACTGGATCGCCGGAATAGCGCTGATTCATGTCTCTAGCGGTGGAGCGAGTGTGATAAAGTTGCGTAGAAGACCACTCAAACACATGCACGACCTCCATCCACCCATGTCGCGGTTGCTGCATGCCTGCCTGCTTAATCGCCTCAGTTTAAACTTCGCCGTGCGTGCCGTGTACAGTTGCCTGTATATTGTTATCCGCATAAAGGGGTAGCGTCAGACATGCGGCTTGAGTGAGTCAGAAGCTTACCTAGTTAGGGACCCGTGCCCAAAAGGCGCACAGGCGCAAA
Organism: Lactarius indigo; assembly: GCA_025766275.1. Lineage (NCBI taxonomy): Eukaryota > Fungi > Basidiomycota > Agaricomycetes > Russulales > Russulaceae > Lactarius > Lactarius indigo. The sequence continues at coordinate 644,567 of JAFKAC010000007.1, forward strand.
TAGGACTTGAAAAACCAGGCCGACTGTTGTCAGCAAAAAAAGGGGGGTTGCACGTATCAAGCCACTCTGCTCATATTAACTTCGGAAGACTACTTTAGGATTCGCAAGTTGTGAGTTTGATGCGCTCAGGGCAACGCTAGACAATCCCGCCGGGCACGGCAACTTGAGACCTCTGTCACCGCTTATATTGCTTCCTACCAATGGAAGCCATTGCCAGTGATAGCCCTATTTCCACGGTGAGTCGTTCTAAAACAGAGTGGGGAACGAGGCGTCAATATGGCAGCGTATACTAGAACGCAGTGGTAGTCATTACGGTAAGTGTGCCGTCCATTTCGACCGGGAAATTCCGAAAACTGGGACCGGTTCAAAAAGACACGAACGCTTTTCTTTTTGCGTTTCCTCATCGGCTCGCTCCGAGAGGGCCTCATTCGCCTCGGACACCACCTCGTGCACCCGCAGTATCTTTGTAACTTATGTGTTTTTCGCTACCTATCAGTGTGCACAAAAGCTAGCGCGCTTCGACGATGTTCGTTCCGCGCCAGTCCCTCTCAAACTTGACTAGCTTGACTCTCTGAGACATCACTTGGCGTTTGGATCACGTGACGAGTGACCCGTCTGATTGCCGCAATCAGTATGGCCATTGATGGTCAAGTTCGCGGGTATATCTTCTCGCTGTGGAATTCCTTTTGTTTCACTTTGAGTTCGAAACAGGGATACCCGCCTTACTTATCATCCCCTCCAGCTTCATCGGGTTCTTCATCCCCTTCGACCCTTGTAACATGTCTAATCCACCTACTTCCTTCACTGGCGATTGGATCCTTCCTGATCACCCTGATTACTCCAAAGCCATCGCCCGCTGGTCTGCTAGCGCAGAACGCTGCGCAAAAGTCGTCGCATTTGTCAAGAGCGCTCAAGATGTCGTGATTGTTTTGAGCTATGCAAAGGAGCACAACTTGCCCGTTGCCATACGTGGTGGTGGACATAACCCCGCCGGGGCTTCATCTATTGAGAATGGAATAGTAATTGACCTTTCTCGTCACTTATCGGGCGTGAGGGTAGATCCGGCCGCGAAGCTGGCATACGTCGGCGGTGGCGCAATTTGGGAAACGGTCGACAAGGCTGCCATTGAGCACGGTTTGGCCACTGTTGGTGGGACCGTAAACCATGTAAGCAACCCAGAGATTGCTATCATGAGGCCTGATTTGTAGCTGATGGATGCTACCCCCGATTTGAAGACAGGAGTTGGAGGGTGTGTGATTTATCACTACCTCTGAACTTACCCTTATCCTTGTTAGCCTTCTCCTCGGTGGGGGATATGGTTACCTGAGTGGCGAGCACGGGCTTGCGCTAGACAATCTAGCACGAGTAAGTTGCGCCACCAATACGCTTTATTGATCGCCTCACTAGCGCGCAGGCCACCATAGTTACGGCTCGTGGAGAAATCCTGACGGCCAGCACCACAGAAAATACGGACTTGTTTTGGGCAATTCGTGGGGCAGGATGCAACTTTGGCGTCGTAACTGAGTTTGTGCTTCAGCTTCATCCACAACGGCGCACGGTTTTTGCAGGAATTACCGTGTATACGCCGCTAGCGGTCCCCAAGGTAACTTCGGTGGTGACCGATTTCTGGAATGCAGGGTTGTCCAACAAGGAAGGCATCTTCTATGCTCAGTCAACGGACGCAGGCAATGTGTGTGCCTCACATAGTTCAAGTTTTTCGGGCTCTGACAGCAGGTACACCGTAGCCCTTGACTCTAGTTCTTCTTTTCTGGAATGGTTCTGAGGAAGAAGGGCGTGCCCACTTCAAACCTTTCTTTGATATCGGTAAGCATGGAATAAAATTCCCGGACGTAGGTTGAACGCTGTGATAGGCCCCGTCATGGACACTTGCAAGGAGATCCCTTACGAGGAACTCAATACCATACAGGTGAGTGCTCTCCCTTTACTGGCCCACCACCAGAGTCATCGTCTCCCCAGAATGACCGAGTCGTACACGGAAAAAACTACTACATGAAAGGGGTTTTCTCCAGCGGGCTCCAAGCAGACGTAGCAGAAAAATTGGTGTCTCGCATTCCTCAACTCTCTGCACAAACCGGCGTCAACTTTACCGTGTTGTATGAACTCATTCCGACGAACAAGATACTCACCGTACCGAACCATGCAACGGCCCATATCAGGGGATCCCGAATCAATATTCTTATCATGGCTACATGGGACAACAAAGATACAAACGTTCTCGATACCATACGCAACACCGCAAATGAACTAGGTCAAATCCTCCTTTCGGGGGAAAAAATCATTCCAGAGTCGCTCAACGTCGGCTACGGAAATTATAGTAAGCATCGCGGGGAACGTATACGAAACTGTGCTCAGGTCCTTTTAGATCCAGAATATATCGCTTCTGCTGCTGTGGGAAGATCTGGTTCCAATGTCGATGCGAGGGCCCTCTTCGGAGAAAATTACGCCAGACTTCAGAAGCTGAAACAGGAATATGACCCGGACCTGGTGTTTTTCAAGTGGTGTCCCATTACTCCTCAAGTCTGAAGCCGAGTTAGTCCATTGAGCTGAAGAAGTCTCCTGGTTGTGTACGGAAATTCTGTCTGATTGTACGAAGAGAATACAAACACATGTGGCGTCTACTACACTGAAAAGGTTAGGAAATACGGACCCCCCTCTCTGCGTGAGATATGATATATGATCTGCGAGTCAGAAACGTCGGAGACTTTCTGTGTTCATATTATTATGGGAAATGCAAAGCTATTTGACTATGCCACCTAATCCCACCACTTGCGTACTCACTAGCGCACATAGTGCTCACGTTCGGTGTGCGCTTGCGAGTAGTGCAGAAGCTTCTGGGAAACCCGGTGAGGGTGAGACGTCGACCTTGACAATCGCACACATGTCTAAGATAGGTGCACCAAGTCATGACCCCCAGCGAAAAAAAAATGCATCGAATGGGATACCAAGTGGGATACAATGCCAGACATAATACTAGACCCAGTCTCAAAGTGGTAATTCAACCTAATGTTCGAGCTTCAAGGTCCATGGGAATTTGAAAGGGTCAGCCACTAGTGAATTGGACCAGCACTGAATTCTGGAACCTGTGGCTTGGGTCATCAGCACAGAATTTACTTTTTTGGCCCCAGGAAGATCATAGGTGATGGTTAGGAGGAACTCGTGAGAGCTGCATTAGGACATCGGCAAATTCCGGACCGGATAGCTTGACGGATCCTAGGCGTTGTGGGCGATATCTTGGAGCGTGAGCACCAGCACCGCAGCGAACCGCGGATATCGAGCGTTACCCCACCATTCGAGCGCCGAGGCATCCTTCGTCCACAAAACTGGGCGAAATTCTCGGCTAAAGTCAACAATTGGACAAAAGACAAATTTCCTGCTTTTTGTTGTCACTGTCCCCGTCCACTTTCGTCTCATCTGTCGTTGGGTTCCAAAATGCTCAGCCGTGTCTCTTCGTACGACGATCTCGCAACATGGGAGGACTCGGTCTCCCATGCCATTCCCGTTATCGTCGTGGACCCTCTCGAGGATGCCGAAGACCCCGTTGACCCCACAGCTGTGTAAGTAGCATGGTCATCTTCGTTCCTCCAGCGCCTTCACACCACATCTCATACAGTGACCCCCGACCGTCACTTCCAGAGGTGATGGAAATAGAGGAGAATATACTTTCCTTGCAGTCTCAGTTGGAGTCCCTCCAAGCTCGAAAGCTAAACTTGCTTGCGCGTAACGCGCTCATCAACCGCATCCCGCCGGAGCTCCTTTCCCGCATATTCGAACTTGGCGTTTACGAATCCAACGAACTTTTACCTGTTCTTTCTCTCGTCTCTCGCCTTTGGCGCTTAACAGCCCTCACAACACCTTCAATTTGGTCTTATATTCGCCTTGATAACACCTGGGGTTACTCTCGACATACCTCATTCCTCCGCAAGCTCAAGGTCCACTTGGAGCGTTCACAAGATTGTAAATTTCTCTTGGACATAGATTGTCGCTACCTGGACATCGCCAATGAACTCTCCCAGATCATGTCCGAACTCGAACCCCACCTCCAACGCTGCTTCTCCTTCCGAATGTCCGTTCCTGACTGGCAATGCATGGAAATTGTGCGAAATACATCTCAGAAACTAGGGCCGACACTTGAAGATTTATATCTTCGCTTCGACCCTTCCGAATCCGAAGAGCAAGCGCCATTTGTCCTTCTTTCCCAACCTTGCCCACGATTGTCGACCATCACCCTCGAGCACGCACCCCTCATCTGCATCCGCACCGAGCTTCCATCCCTTCGCTGCCTTAACCTCATCCGTGAGCAGCGATATTCCTCCTCCACCCGGATAGGTCTATCCTTCAAAGAATTTCTCGACATCCTCAACGCCACCCCGACGCTCGAAGAGCTTCGCATCCAATCGGCCCTCTTTCTTTTGGACGGATCCGATTTTGTTTTCAGATCTTCACCCGTCCCTCCGATCTTTCCAAATCTCAGGGTCCTCTCGTTTCATTACGTCGAATCCAACAACGTCGCCCTCTTCCTCGAGTCGGCACACTTCCCCGCTCTGCGGCGGCTGTCGGTGCAGATGGATACATCAAACGACGAAAATACGCAATGGCTCGTGCGCATGGCTATGGACAGCGCAACGCGTTTCCCTCTCCTCCGCCAGCTCGACCTTCGTTCGTGCAACATCGACGGCGTCGGCCTCGTCCCTTTCGTGCGCGCGTTACACCAGCTCCCAAACCTCACCGCGCTCGGGCTATCCAGCCCCCCCAGCGGTGTGCTCGGCCCTCGTCTGTTCGAGGTCCTCGCTACCGCGCCAGAGGCGAGCGACGCCGGTATCGCTGGCCGATGGCTCCTCCCACGGTTGCAAGCGCTCTGCGTGCAGAACTGCCGTGACATTTCGGGACACGAGCTGCTGCAGGTCGCATGGGCGCGGAATGCGGGCGGGGCGGCCGTTTCGCCTCTTCGCTACGTCAAGGTTGCGCAGTGTTACGGGCTTGATCCCGAGACGCACGAGCAACTCTGCAGAGCCGTGACCACTGTCCGTGTGGTGCGGTAGTAGTATCCGTAATAGAAGAAAACAGGAGGCAATACAAGCGGAGAGCGTGAGCTCGTTTCATGGGACGGTAGCTCATTCTTATTCGACTGGCCGTTGGAATTAATTTTTTTCTGTTCCTCAATTCTGATCCCCCCTTCGTTTTCATGGACTCCGTTTGCATCTACCAAGCACATTTACATACGTTTTCGACTTCTCATCCTGAAGTTGGCCCCCTTTGTAACACCATGTACTCGCTTGTTGTTTCTTGTATTTCAGTTTCTCCTCGCCCAGACGCGAGCTAGCAAAATCCCGAGAGATCAGAAGAGCTGGTCAAATGCCGATGAGACAAACCAATCCTTACATAGGTGTCGACTCGATTTAAAGCGAAGACTTGCCCCGAAAGATCTGACGACACGGATAGAACCTAGATTCTCTTGAAGAAACCGTACAGCGTGGTCGATAATACAAATCTCGTAAGGGTGTTTGCCGTAAGGTGAGATGGTCGGCTTCGACGGTGGATGGAGGTTCAAATTTAGTCACGCCTCACTGGCTTCCTTCTCTCGGATTTCGCGTTCTAAGCGCGCGCGCTCGGCTTGTCGCATGCGCATCAGCACCGCGGATTCAAAGTCGATGCCAGGAACGGAGTGCTGAGGTGTAGGTGCGAGCGGAGGAGCGTCAGACTGTGACGGCGGGCAAGTCAGTGGGTTTGCAAAAGAACGAAGAATACGGAATACGTGCAAAGGACGTTGGGAAAGAAGAGAATTGGGACTCAGCAGTTGATTGGCCACCTGGCGCGCCATTCGTACCAGCCTCAGCGAGAGAGGGAGTGGGCACGCCGTTGCTGCCACGCTTATCTTCACCTGGGGCTTTACGCCCCTCTTTCAGCTTGAGCATCCGTTTCGACCAACTCCAGACAGCGGGCTCGGAGCCGCCCACCCACTTGATGTCGAAATGCTCGAGGCCGCGATCGACGCGCCCAGATGCGCACACTGCGGCATGAGCGTCCGCTATTTTGCCGAATCGAACAGCCGCAGTGGCGTGCTTGGGGGGTTTGTGTTCTGCCTTTTTGGGGGGCTTCATGGAGAGCACGATGTCGTCCTTGTCTACGGGTCCGAACGTAGAAGTCATAAACGCGTGCAGGGAATCCACGGTCGTCAAGTGGGAATACTGGGCGAGCGGGTACCGGAGACGGACGGTGGTGTCATGTTCGCCTGCGAGGAGGCTTGTGCGTGAACGGACACGTAGGAAAGAAACGACAATGGGTTACGCACCAAGTGGCGGAGGATCGAGTTCTTCCTGTGCGGTCTTCTCTGCGAGTTCGGCCTCTTTCTGCTGACGCAGCAATTCTGCCTGACGTTCCTCCACCATTCGTCTGCCGGCATCCCGAATTTCTTCGGCCTCCTGCGCGTATTTCTGCCGTTTTGACGCCTCTGCTGATTTCGCTTTCTTGTCCGCCTGTTCTGCCTGTTCTAGCTCCTCCAGCATGGCCTTCCGCTTCTTGTCAAAGTTAGCGTAGCGTTGCTTGCGTGCTTTTTGTATACGAAGCTTGGCGTCCAAGGCCATCCTTCGCAGAGGGTCAAGCAGAAGCTCATACGCCTGGGTGAGCTCATGGAACAGACGCGCTGCAAGGAGAAAGAGAAAGACCGATCAGCGAAATGGGACGTGGTCTTGGGAGAGTGGGTATATAAATACCTGCATCTTTGAGATGAGGATTCTGGGCGCAGAAAATAATCAGTTGGCGAACCACCATCGGAGCCAAAGCAGACAACATACTCTATCAGGATGTGTCTTGAGCGAGCGCTGTCGAAAACCCTTCTTGATGTCCGCGTCCGTTGCGTCCTCACCGACGCCGACGATCTCATAGGCGTTCTGGTCGTCGTTCTCGGTCATGATTGTTTAATTTGTGAATTATAGTAGCGCGACAAGTCACTTGCCAGTCACCACGCCCCACACATTCCAACTCCGCTTTACTGCCTTTGCCCGTCGCGCTCGACAGCGACAACGGCCCTGTACTCCCTTGTAATTTCTTGAGCTCTATCAACCATGAAGCTTGTTCGGTAAGCATTCACGACTCATGTTAGCAATGTTGTGAATCCCAAGAGCATTCCCCATTTCTTTCCTCGTGCTAAGCGATGAAGAGATCACTGACGGCGATATCTCAGGTTTTTGATGAAGTTGAATAATGAGACTGTAACAATCGAGCTCAAAAACGGATCGGTCGTGCACGGAACGATCACAGGTACGTTGAGCGTCCGTTTGCGCTGCCGCTCCCACCGCTCACCTGAACACCCTGTTAGGAGTCGATATGCAGATGAATACACACTTAAAAACGGTCAAGATGACAACGCGGAACCGTGACCCCGTTTCTCTCGATTCCCTGTCGATTCGCGGCAACAACATCCGGTATTTTGTTCTCCCCGACTCGCTCCCACTCGATACACTCCTCGTGGACGACGCTCCCAAGCCAAAGAACCGCAAAAAGGACGATGCGCGTGGTCGGGGACGCGGTCGCGGTGGTGCTGACCGCGGCGGCGGTCGTGGTCGTGGTCGTGGTAGAGGCCGGGGGCGTGGCTTTTGAACACGTCGTGCCGAATGTGCGTGCAGCCTTCTGTAAACACCGTACATCGATCGCTCTTAGGCACAAAATATCTGGTCATGCGCCGATCAAAATAATGTATCATTTCTTGTCGTGTTATCGCTGCACAAACTTCAATGTGGCTATTTTTTGTCTAGTAGGTTTTCTTCTGCATGACGAGGATAACAACAGATAGTCCTCTATCGTCTCGTCTTGAATATGGCCCGAGCTACGAGCAACCCTATAATACCGACAGACCCCCACGCCCTGAGCGACCTAGTGACCGGATTCCCTGTCTCATCTGAGAAAGTTTGTAGAACCTCGGCGAGCTCATGTACGAGTAGAGGGCTATTTTCTATCGAGTCGGTTGCTGCGTCGGGCGAGTCCGGTGTGCGAGGGTAATGTTCTGTAGGACTGTAAGTGATGACTTCAGCGTGAGCTACGCCGCCAAAAAAGTCCGTGATCAGCGTTTGCTCCAGCGGTCGGTGGAATAAATCAGATCGAACGCCAGGATGCGAACGAATGGCCACCGGATCGTAATTATCGAACTATGCATGTACCGCGGCGTGAGCAAGAAATCCGCATGCAAAGCATGAAGCTGGGCCTCAGACGCACCAGGTCCTTCATGCTTGTTGTGCTGGTCTTGTTGATGCCCTCCAAATACTCGAGGACAAAGTGTGTGTAGCTGTCGATGACTGAGACGCCGACATCCTCATCGTTCTCGTACTACAACGGATGTCAACTTCATAGGGTGGTGAGGGTCAACGAATTACCGAGTAAGAATTCTCGCCGAGTTGTGAAGAGCCTGTCGCAAGGATGTTGGGGGAGTAAAACTTGGAGTACATAGTGTTGGCCTGACATGTATCAATCATGAAGAAGATCTCATTGTATCTTCCAAGAAGCTGTCCGTGAGGTCCATGTCCATGATTAATTGAAAAGCCGCACCTCTTCTTTTGCCACATTTGTTCGAACGCATCAGCGATGTCGAACGCACTGATCTCCTCGCTGTCCTGAAACTTCAAGAACTCATCCCCGCCGTGGCCCGTCATGTACACGAATATATTCGAGCGGTCGTCCGTGAGCAGGCGTTTTGACCGTGGAACGGAAGGCTCCACGCGACCTATTTAGCAGGTCAGTGGATTTTTAGGAAAGAAAAGCGGAACGAACCAGTCAGCAGACGTATAAAATTCTCCACCGTGACTTCATACCCGCGATAGTCAACTTCGATATTCTCGCCATAGAGGTCGAGTGCGTGCCCGCGGTTTGCGAACACGCAGCCTGGGAAATGGTTGCGCGAATTGCAGGCCGCATCATCGGCGAGCATAAGGATGATGTTCGAGTCGGGTATACCGAGACGTTTCACGGTGCGATACCTGGCAACGATTAAGTTGGTTCGTTGTCGGTATTGGGGAATCTATTCGAGAGACGCGCACATTCCTAACGCATTTGCCATATGCTACCTTCGAAGTTAAGCCACTAAACGCGCACTCAGTAGGCCAGTTCTACATACGCGGTAATTGAACCAATATCGAGATGCGCAAACAAGCACCGCCCAGTTGTTTGTGTGAGCGGACTCGGGTACTGCAGGGGCATTGCGAGTGAAAAAGTGGTGCACAGCGGCTTCTCCTGTATTAGTGTTTGTGGACTTGACGTGGAGGGAAAGGCATAGGAAGAAGAAGACGAGGGTGGAGAGCGGGAAAGGGTGCATTGCGACTGCTGCTATGAGAGCATGCTCTTGTCTAACCTGTCACCGCGCGATCACCAAATATGGGCGCTGCTTGGGCTTCAGGACCTTGCGACCGACACGAAACCATGTCATACGGTCAGATGAGTGGAAGAACAGAAAGCTTTCACAACACTAAAAGTAAGGTACATGTAACCCAACAAGTGCGATAACCATCAGCCCCATTGCTGCCTCCCCGGTCCTGACTTGAGTTGTTCAATACTGCTCGCACCCAACCGGCTCTTGCGAGGGGGCGCACTCGGGGCAGCCCTTGGGTAGTGCTGGATATAGGGATTGTTCACGTCCGAGCGCATACCTGAGACTCGTTGCGGAGCTGATGCCGTCGCAGAGGCAAAATCGATTCGTGCACGCTTGTTTGAAGAAGATTGTGTCGATTCTTGCTGCTCTGATCGAGCCTTTTGGTGCGCAGCTTTGAATTATGCAGCGATGGAGGCAAACGATGACACGTCATGGGCGTTCGTGCGGAAGGCATCAAGGTTTGTTCGAGAAAAGCACAGGGATCATACAGCAAAGCGATGAGACGTGGAGAACGTCCCACGAGCGAAGTTGACGGCAGCGTATTCAGGCCAAATCCAAGTGAGACCGGAAGATGCAGACGGACCGATTTTATCAGCGAACCACTCTTCCTGGACATCGTGTGGATCCCAAATGTCCCTTGGGAAGTTCGTTGTACGTTCGTCGACGTCGGCAAACTCGACGAGTTTCGCATAGAGGTGTGGATTGCGGAAAGAGCGATTGGACATGAGCGAGTCGTTGAAATGCTTTGGTTGTTCTGGATCTTGCTTCAAGGCGTGGAATTGTGCTAGCTTCGCCTGCGGAGCACAGGTGTAAGGAACGCTGATAAAAATTGAGGTAATTCAAACTAATACTTCGATAGCAGGTTCGCAAGATTCTGCGGATGCTGGAGGGATTCCCCAGTCCGGTACACCGGGAATTGGGGGTGGTCTGAGGAGGTCGCGAATCTTCGATAATTCTGACGGATCGCCGGACTTGTCATCAGAGGGGGTGGAAGAGGTCGACGCTTCGGCCTGTGTGGCCGCGGACGACGTCGGCTCTACATCCTCGACCGACCTTGAACGGGGATGAGGCTTGGAGTGAACGGGACGACGGATGATAATTTGCGGTTTAGTAATGGGGGTGAGGCGTCGAGCTCAAGTTCATAAGGGTTGGTGTTGAGAAGAGAGGACGAAAATAGGTTTGACGTACCTTCTGTAGGTGCACCATTGCCTGACTTTAGTACGGATTCCTGACGCCAAGAGGGGGAACAGCGAGCCAAAGGGAAACGGCGACAGCAAGGCGAGAAATGATGACTCTCACATTGTCAGCTTTCGAAGCAGTGGGGGCCACGTTGGGGGTTTCGGAATCACTTTGTGAGTCGTCGCCGTCGTACGATACAAGACCTGCGTTTAAGATGAGACGAAGTGTGCCAGAATAAAATATGACAATTTACCGTGCATGGTCGTTGTCTTGGTCTACTATTGTATCTGGACCTTTGCACGTGCACACACCTTTGCACATTTCAGAGATCCGAGTAGATCATGACTTTCCTGTTGGTCTTTCTTCCCAAAAAAAAAACAGTAGGTACAGTAGGTTCTGTAGATACGAGATCATGGATAATATTGGAGATCTAGACAGATTTACAATGACCAAAAAATCACAATTCCAGGAGGGTGGTCTAGCGCAGGAGTTCACACCTCAGATCCCAACGATCTTGATACCTTTACACAAATTTTTTTTACTAGGACAGTAAAATACATGGAAAGCACCACAAATGATAAATTCAGAGTCAATATAATGAGGCGATCGAGCTGCAGAAGTGAAACTTACAAATGGTCCCCAAGTGTGGCTGGAGCGTGACCAAGTTGAGGCTCCTCTTTTGGCAGTAGCCGGCATCACGGCACAGAAGCGCTTCCACACATGCCTCGTGGTCTCACCAAGAAGGCTGAAAAACGTGCCGAGAAAGTCAAATTAGCAGCCAAGAATGAAGGAAGGATTCAGGAGGCCCTACAGGCCCTTACCATTGGGCGCTTCAAGACCATTTCTAAGGCTGCAAGCCACTTCGAGGTGTCGCGTTTTACACTCAGCCGTCGACTAAACAAACGCAATGGTCCTGCATTGGAATCTCAAGACCAGAAACGATTACTCACCGATGCACAAGAAACAATTCTAGTGGAGTGGATCAAACATTTGGGGACCCAAGGACAGCCCTTCTCAAAGCGGGTTCTTCGTTCAAGGGTCGCAGGCATTAGCAAGGTCCTTCTGGACAAGACAAGGGAAAAAGGGGAGATACAGCTACCATCGAGGACCTGGGTCTACGACTTTTTAGCCCGGCATGAGGATCTATCACTGAAGCGACCAACTGGGCTTGATAATGTGCGTGCACGCAATTTCAATCCTCATATAGTCAGCCACCATTTCCAACTTCTCGGCGATCTCTTGAAGGCATACGACGTACCTCTTGAAAATATGTATAACATGGATGAAAAGGGGATTCAGCTTGGTGGTGGCAGGCGACTTGATGGGACAAGATATCTGTATTCCACAGATCAACCTATCTGTGTGAAGACACAAAACGCAAACCTGGAGCTTGTTACTATAATTGAATGTGTAGCTGCCAATGGTTCAAACATCAAGCCAGGTTTTGTGTTCAGCGGTAAAAATGTCCTGTACGAAGAATACTTTGAAGAGGATGACATTCTGTGAGTTGATCACGACATAACGTTGTGAAGATATCAATAACTAACCGTGTCTGTAGGATTGCCCTGTCCGAAAAAGGATGGATAACCAATTACATCTGCGCCCAGTGGTTCGAGAGATGCTTTATTCCCCAGGCAATGGCAAGGAATGTGACCGGAAAACCAATACTTCTCATTTATGATGGGCACCGCTCACATGAGACCATCGAGTTGCGTGAGGCAGCACTAAAGTATGGGATTGAGCTGTACTGCCTCCCCCCCCACACGTCCCATCGCCTCCAACCCCTAGATGTTGGAGTCTTTGGACCTTTGCAGCGCGCATGGCAAAATCGTTGCATAATTGCCATGGACGAGACCGGTAATGGAATTACACGGCAACAGCTTGTTAAACATTACATGGTTGCCCGTGCCGAGTCGTTCAAGGAAAAAACAGTACTATCTGCCTGGAAAAAGAGCGGGATTTCACCTCTTGACCCAGAGAGGTTTACGGCCAAAGATTTTGGCCCAAGTGCCACAACATCGATCAAACCTCATTTTCCCGCATCATTTCCAACCCGACTCGATGACAGTAGCTCAGAATCTTCATCAGACGAAGGTGGTTTTGAGGAAACTGACAGCCGTGGTGGTGACCGCCAGCGGTGCCCAAGGAACAGTGTCAGGACGGATGCCTCAGAATCAGACATGGGAGTTGGCGAAGCGCCAGACCTCAATCGGGGAATCAGTAACGAGTTGCCAATTTCGGCCCAAGCAGTGACAAATGTTCCCCCCTCTGTCCCCGTGTCTCTCCCTCCCATATCCCTCCCACCTCGTCTCCCCCCTCTGCCTACCCAACTAAGTCCTGATGACCCAGCACCACGCCGTACTTTATCTGAAGAGGGAGGAGAGTCCCCCAATCAGCCTGGGGACCAAGAACAGTGTTGTGGCCGTACGGAGACATCTCCCCATCTTCCTACCCTTCATCATCACACATTACCTCGACAGACCCGCTCCATGACAGACTCTGTGGCACGATGTTCTGCTACACCCCAGCCAGACTACCACAAGTTATTCGAGGAACGACTTATAGCTACAGAGAAGCGGCTCACAGCTGTGGAGAGAGACAACATGGAGCTGAAGTGCGAGAATGACAAACTGAAGACGCACTGTTACTTCTCTGGTCAAGTTGTTTTGCGTCTCCAGATGCAAGTCAACTCGAAAGAGGCGAAGAAAGGTCCGGCTCGTGCAAAGAAAACCAACAATGAGTCAAGAGTCCTTACATCAGAGGAAGGCCGCCAACATGTGCAACACCTACGGGAAGAGGCCAGATTGAAGGAGTTGCACCAGAAGGAGGATCTTGTTCGGAAGGCAGCTGAGGACCAGGCACGACGTGAGCGCAGGGCAGACTTCTCACGTGTTTTCACAGGACCATTGAACAAGACTAGACGAAAGGAGGAACTGGAAGATATTGCCATCGCTCTTCTGTTGTCGGACAGCGGTAAAAAGGATGATATTTACAGCAGGATTATGAAGGAGTTCGAGGAGAACCCCAAGTGGAAGTCAGACCCTCGTTTCGAGGGGTTATTCAATCCGCGCCCGCAAAAACGAGCCCGCATTGGCGACATTCCTGTTGCCGGACCATCAACCACCATTCCCACCCCCATTCCCACTTTTACTTACCAGTTTCCTCCTCTGGATTCCCCGCTCCTTCAACCCGGCATTGGACCTGCAGCAACATCCAATATACCCCTTCAATACCCTTTTACTTTTACATACCCTTAATGTGCACCCGTAGACTTATAAATATTCAATTTTTGAAACTGTTTCCAACTCCAACTCTGCACGAAAACCCGAATCGAACATGTGGACGCACAGTGGCTAATTTGCCACAAATGCCGAAGTGCCGTTACGTCCAAACGTGACCATCAGTGTGACAAATGCGTTACCAAGGTGTGCAAAGGTGCGGAAAAACTCGAACTTTTGAACAACCTGAGAAACAAAGAAAATAAAAATAGTATGCACTGCGTTACAGGTTGTTCTATGGCTATGTAAAATTTGAAGTGTCTACGATGTGTTGTTGAAGCTTCAGAAAAAGTTTATTGGTTTTGAGCAAAGGTCCAGATACGATAGTATAGCTGAGGCTTAACCCGCGAACGGCCAGGTCGGGTCGAGTACATGCAATACACGTGACCAACTACCGACGTTGAACACGACCACCATCATGTCCTCGATGCAAGCCTATTTGGCAGAAAGGTACATGTCTGGCCCCAAGGCCGATGCTATACTATCCCGTACGACTCACAAGAAGAAGAAAAAGCGCAATCCTGATCTCGGGTCCACTTCTGCGAGTGCAACAATTGTGGATGAAGACGCAGGCTGGAGTGGTGTGGCAATTTCTGTAGAGGCCAATGACGACGACGACACCGAGGCAATTGTCGCATCCGACCGTGCTTTCAAGAAACGTCGTGTGGAGCCTGGCGAGGGAGGTTCAGGTTGGGCAACGATCCGAGAACCTACTCCCCCACCGGCAGCGGACGAGCAGCCCGTCGTGGTCTCCACGGAGGGGGACGATGTATTCCGCGGTGGTCTAATGACGAAGAAGCAGCTACGTACACAGCTCCCTTCGGCCCATGATCAACGACGAGAAGAAGAGGACCCTGCGGCCTTAGCTGCCGCACAGGAAACAGTGTACCGCGATGCCTCGGGTAGGAAGATAGACATGAAACTAGAGAGGGCCGAAGCGGCACGCAAGAAACGTGAACGTGAAGAACGCGAGGCGCAGAAGATGGAGTGGGGTAAAGGTCTCGTGCAGCGAGACGACGCCGAAAAACGAAAAGAGGAAGAAGAACGTATACGACAGCGCGGTTTCGCAAGGTATGTCGATGACGAAGAATTAAACCGCGCGCAGAAGGAGCAGGAGCGATGGAACGACCCCGCCGCGGCGTTTATGACGGTGCGCTCCCCTTGCAACCTCAGACACGACTCAGCTTTGTGCTGACACCTCTTGGCACCAACAGAAACAGAGAACAAAGGGCGTTAGGAAGCCCGAATACACGGGGCCGCCGCCACCCCCAAATCGGTTTGGAATCAAACCAGGGTATAGGTGGGATGGCGTGGGTGCGTTGATTGCATATTTTCCAGCCACCCCTCAGTGCTGAATCCATATCACAGATCGAGGGAACGGGTTCGAGAAAAAGTACTTTCAGAAGCAAAACGAACGCAGACGTACTGGAGCGCAGAGTCATGAGTGGAGTGTCGAGGACATGTAGGTCCGTAGGCGACCGATGGCACCCGTCATGTGGTACAGAGTTGAACCGTACGTCCTCTTAGAATTCAGGTCGAAGTGGTGCTGAGCGTGGGATGCAGTGATCATACCCGCATTTTAATATTAATCGGTCATTTCGAACAGAACCTGCCATTTCTCCTCACTTGGCGTGAGCCAAATTTCGCCCCATTTTAGTTCCAGTGTTTTTCCATATGGCCATGGCTTGAGCGCTACTCCACGCATGCCCAGTCAGCATCAAATCAACAGACGCGTCACGCCGAGAGATACTCGGCTCACTGCAATGGAGATTGTAGCCATCGCCTTCGAGGACCAAGGGGAACACGGCGCGGGGAAAGGGCAGGCGAACATGCTGCGCTGCTAGCCTGGTGACGAGTTCCTACGCATATAGTTAGTGTTGTACCAGGATTCCAGATATCACACCAACGGAGGTCGTCTCCTGCACTTGCGCATATAGAGCGATTACCTCCTTGTCTGTGCTGTTGATGCTGATCGACCGCGCACGCAATCATAAAGTGAAGGTACACACTGTGTGGTATGAATATAGACTGAGGTGAAGGGGCACTTTTGGAAATTGTCAGTAGGAAGGAAGAGGAGCGAACTAGCATTGAGCGTAAAAGGCGGCATTCTGGCCTCTGTCATTGCAAGACGATGGCAGTAGTGAAACGTCATGTAGGTATGATCGTCTCGACAGATTATATACATTCACGGCGCCGATTCTCCACCCTTCTGGGGGTGTGTCCTAACACCTATCACAAACAATTGTCGCAGAAAGAAATAATAGGGGAAGCAAGAAAAAAAAGCGATAAATCCTGCTGTACAGAAATTGTAGCAGAGACATTGTTGTGCAAGGCAGTATACAGGCGCAACAGAAACATATTTAAACCGTGTTATAGCTCCCTGGTTCAAAGTATTAGTGGGTCGACAACGAATATACTATCACTACGACACGTACATATTCGGGCGGCCCAATCGCCACTTCCAGTAGCGAGTAGACTTGCAGAGGGGCTCAGGTCGATAGAAATGACTAATTTCCGCCAAGTCGGTCAACTAGTCCAAAATTAACGACGAAAAAAGCGGATACCTGAATTTTTGTGCCCCTGGAGCATAAACTGGACGATCGCCGAGCGAGAGTCCCAGAACTGCACACCGCGATCCTTCGAACCAGATACCACCCATTGGCCATCGTGCGACACCGCCACACTGAGGACATAGTCCTTGATAATACTCGACGTCATTGATTGAACACAAGAAACCGACGCAACCGTACCTTATGGCCGAGGAAGTTCATCGTGCACGCGGCCGACGCCTTGTCGCCTTCTTTCTTGACCACGGAACTGCTACCCGGTCGGTCAACTGGAAGAAGACCAGTACGCGGATCGCGCTTTGGTGCATTCGCCAGTAATTTGCCAACGTCCCAATACTTGAGCGTCTTGTCCAGACTCCCACTAACAATCCCATCGCCATCAGGGGTGAACGCGACACTGTAAACACTATCCTTGTGTCCTCTGAGGCGTTCAATGAGTTGGCCCGTCGCTACGTCCCATATGCGTACGGTGTTGTCAAGAGAACCCGCAGCAACAAGGCGCCCGTCGGGTGAAATCGCGACGCTCGTCACACCCGAATCAGCAGTCTCGGTGTCGCGGTCTGCGAGGAGTTTGTTGCTTCCGTCTTGCATATCCCAAATACGTGTCGTGCGATCGCCGGAACCAGATATGATCAGACGCCCATCACGCGAAAAGTCGAGTGAGTAAATCTCCTGGGTGTGCCCATCAAAAACGTTTCGGATGCGGCGTTTTGCGATATCCCAGATCTACAGTTTAGAGAATGAATTGAATAACACCGCGAAACTAATAGAGATGGTGTCGGAAAAAGACTCACGCGAATCTGCCGATCCTCGGCGCCAGTGGCAAGGTATTTTCCGTCTGGGCTGAAGCACACGCTCCGGATGTACAAATCGCCGTATTTGTTTGCTTTGTCATCCACAAGTACGCTATGGTGCAAGTTCGGTGGAAGTGAATCGCGGTGAAGTCCATAGGAACGCACCATGTCTTTGCCCCTGTCTTTGCATCGAAAATTTGGGCGGCGCGATTGCAGCCGGTAGCGAGATACTTCCCATCAGCAGAAAACTTCACACAGCACACCACGCTGTCGCCACGCGACGCCGACGTCAGCGACCCTGAGAGGTATGGAGAGAACCGGCTCTTCATACCTCTCGTGATGAAGTGTGTGCACAAGATTCACGTCAAGCGCACGTTTGATTTTGGGGTTAAAAATGGCGAACCAGTCACTACCTTCTTTTTTGAGCTCAGGAGGAACGCTAAGAGGGTCGAGTTCATCCAAGAAGCTGCTGTTCTCGCTTATCGGAGCGAGAGAACTCGTGTTGTCGGCAGCAGAGCTGGATGGTGGGGGTGGCTCATTAGTTGCCACAGACGATGGCGCTGTTCCAGGACCGGATACGCCACCAGCACCAGCGGTGAAAGGCGTCGTGGTAGAAGGTGGTGGTGGTAAGCCTGGACCACTATGTAAAATGCTATTGGGAGCGTGAGACGGCCCCCCGGGAGGTCCTATGGATGGGCTGAAGTTTTCTAGGGGACCTTTGACTTCCACAGAACATCACTAGATTGTATTAAGAATGCGTACCAGGTCGATCTGTCTTGATTCTGTCCGTTTTGATCCTTTTGGACTCGCGTTGTTCGCGATCTCGTTCTCTCTCGCGCTCGCGCTCCTTGACCACCTCACGTTCGCGTTCTCTGTCACGGTCGCGCTCTCTTTCGATGAGGCCTCTGTCCCGCTCACGTTCACGTTCACGATCCCTGTCTCGGTCTCGGTCTCGGTCAAACGCTGGGTCACGCGGAGGCCTTCCCATGAAAGGATCTGAATATGGCAGGGCGGGTCCAGCAGTGGGGGTAGGAAGACCGGAAGCGCCGGGGCCAACATTGACGCCGAGATTGGGAGGCACGCCAGTTGCGCCTTGGCGGGCAGTCATAAGCTCTGCTCTCAGACGAGAAATTTCCTCTTCATACTGTTGGCGTATTTTTCCATGCTGAGCCTCGAGATCGTAGAGGCTTTGACGGATGATATTGAGTTCGTTGACCTGGCTAGCCACTAGCGACAAGCGGTTGTTGGAACGGGAGAAGTGTGAGGCGTGGATCAAAGAACGAACCTTTGGTGTCAAACTCATCCCGCTGGTTCCGAAGGTGAACTATATCCTGCGTGAGGACATCAAACTCTGATCTGATCATATCAAAACACTCGGAGAGACGAGTGTGAGACGGTTGTTGGGCAGGACCCTGGGTGGGTGGGACGGTGGGCTGCAGGCTCCTGTGCTAAATAACAAGAAAGGAGTGAGAAATGAAGGATATAAAAATGAGAAGGGAGGACGAACTGCATAAATGGCGGAGGAAGACATTGTGGGAGTGAGGTTGAGGAAGAAGAAGAGAGTGCGAGGGATAGCGCCGAGAGACGTTTGCGGCGGGCTTAAGCCCAGCCTTTGGATTCGAGCTTGACGATTATTCCCACGCTCCTCAACCGCCGGCTTCTCCTTTTATGGTCGCCCGTACGTGTGCCCATTACCCACACCTTATTCACATGATCCCAACGAGGTTGTCAAGGGAGGCGAAGCACAGCTCAGTCACTTGTCTATTATCTTATCAAATGACACCATACAGAGTGCGACAAAATCGAGAACGTCCAACCCCGGAAAAATAATCACATTGACGAGAAATGGACTAGAATCCACTCACGATGTGCATGGGCATGGTCAGAGCCACGACCAGGATTGTGGTCTTCAGGAGAAGGAAGTCATGTGAACAGAATTTCACTTGACGCGCAAACCCTGATGCTGGCAAGGCACATTTCCATTATGCACTTTATTGGTCCCGCCCGGGCCAGTAAATTTAGGCCACGTCTACAATAAGCGGTTCGTCTAGAAATTGAAATCACTGCAAAGAACAGGGCTCGATATAATGTATGATATACACACCGTGGATGGGCACCAGTAATCCTAAGGCCTTGGTACACCGCCAGTGTCTGTTTCCCCAGCCAAACGAAGACGGTGTATTAGTAAGTCTGAGTGCTACACGCCCAATCGGTTGCCAAGAGTCCTGAGACGGATGTGCCAGTGCCCGAGACGACGCAACCCAATACATCGTAATGCCACAGCTTAAGTACCGTTATCTAAACAGTATAAGAAAAATAGGCGATGGCGCCGACAAGCCTAGGTGGCGACGTATAGAAGGACTGGAGTACTGGGGCGTCAAGTAGCTGGCGTTCACGTGAGCTTGACCCGTCGATACAATTCTAGAGCCGGGCCATCCGGGTCGAGCTAACCAAGAACTAACCAGGTGCCAACGCATTAATACCTTCTATGTTTCCAACCTTAGCCCGCCTCTCAAAAGCCTCGCGGCTCCCACTCACACCCAAACGCGGAAATAAAGATTATTACAAGGGTGATTCTGATCTCTAGAAAATCTCGTCCCATTGGCTGACGGAACATCAGGAACACGACAGGCATACCTTCCTGGGGGGCACCGTACTGGAGCACCAGGAAAACATGTGGTTCGAGGAAAAGCAAAGTATAGGCTTTGTGATGAGAAAGTGCGGTTCTTTGTAGCCCCACCCATAGAGGATATAAAAAGTTCTCCGGTACGTCCCAAATGTGTTGATATTGGGTTGCATACAGAAACCGTCTTTGGCCAGCTTCGCCCATACGTCGACCTCGGGGTTCGGCTTACCACTGGGCAAAGGCGAGAAATTTTCGGGAAACTTCCAAGAGGAGGTATGACCGGTGAACACTACTTCGAGAAGGCATCACGGCGAGATTCAGTCGGACAAACCCTGGAGGGTTCGTAGCTACATGCTCGCTCCCGTTTTACCACTGCCCTCCTGCACTCGCTATCGTGTATTGACTAAAGGGTGTGATGAAGCTGCGAACAGAGCTTTCAGTGTTACTAGCGTTCCTCTTGGTTGAAGCTTTAAAGGGCTACGATATAATTTCCTGTTCTTTTGCGAGCCGATAAATTCGAGGGTTTTATAACCTTTTGAACGTCTGAGGAGTACCATTCGCGTTCAGTAATAACGACCGGCTATCTTAGGTCATAACACCAGACAATCGACCCATGGGCGGATGATGATAGCTGCTTCACGATCACATGATCGCTCGTGCACGCACGCACGCACCTTCCCGTGAATCCTGTCAACGCGTTGACATCTCTGCGCACTATCGTCCGTTCTCATGGAAGACGAACTATCGAGTATAAATTCTGCGAAGCGGCTACAATCGACGTTTGATTCCGCTCATCTTCGCATTCGAGACGTTCAAGCTCGATTCAACTCTCGGTCTTTGGATCCCAGTGAAGATACATCGGGGTCTCGTGAATCTGGTGGTTTTCCCAAGACGCCAGACGCTTTGGCCGCTGAAGTTGCAGATTACATGGTATGCCGTGGTATGCTTCTTTCGGTCTATTCCTGTGCGGTACTATCATGCGCTGGCAGTCTTTCATGCGTCGGCTGAAGTTTCAATATCTGGAAAATAACGCCAAAGACAAGTACGTGAAGACTATAGTAAACGACGAAGCGCCTATGATTACCGCGGATACCAACGTTGATCTACAAGCCGCCAACTCGGTTAAGAAGGACAAGCTGAAGAGTGCAAAAACCCGACTGGCCGAGAGGCACAACGATATCAGGAACCTGGCACCACTCGTAGAGCATGGTGAGGTTCAGTTCCGATCTAAGTGGCATAACTTGACAGAGAGTGTAGATTACCTCAAGGCCAAAGGGTTGTCAACGGAAGCCGTTGCACTGACACAAAGCATTCTCGATGCCAGACTCGCGATCATGCGCCTGCGTGGGATTCACCCGTCCCCTCCCTTAACCATTCCTGTCGCAGAAGAGACCCTCTCCTCACAAGTCGCTGATATGCAAATGCTGGAGGATGAGTTACAGGGTATCAATGAGAAAATAGCACGCGTAAAGGACAACATAAAGGAAGGCACCGTCAAAGTGGACCGTCTCTGGTCTGAGAAAGCAGAGGTAGAGAAGAGGGTGCCGGCACACAACGTTGAAGCAGATGACGGGCGTGCAGCCAAACTCTGTGACTGGTGCGTCCTACAGTCATTCTCACGTGCACCCGACTGAACAGAGCCAGGTATTCGTCGTCCTTGGCACTGCACCGGTCACTGTTCAACTTCCAATCGCCTCGATCGATTTCTGAGAACGAGCTGATGCTTTCCTACGAGATCGGTCCCAAGACCAAACGTCCACGTATTGTGGTGATCGTCCTACTTTTCCTGCCCAATACCAGACAGCTGGCGGATGTTCGTATCGAGGGGCTAGAAGGGGTAGACATGACCAATATTGTTGATTCGTTTGTTCAGGCGAACGATGTACCGGGGCTGATCTGGCATGTGTTATCTAGAGCAAGACAAATTAAATAGGGTATATATCTTATGTAATACGCGCGATCATGTGGACGTCCGTGTCACGCGTCACAATTGCAACCAAGACCAGGGTTGACCGATACTACCATGGCGAACGTGCAGACAGTCAAGATTGTGGCACGCCTCCGTCCTCCCATCCCCGGTGAGCTTAGCGATCAAGGCATTCGAATTGTCACCACAGACGACGAAAACGATTTTCCTGCAATATGTGTGAACAACCCCCGGGATCAGTCCCAAGTCTTCAAGTTCCCGTAAGCATTTGTGGCTCTGATGCGGGGGGGGGGACGTTACCTGACCGAATAGCTATTCGCAGCTTCTCCTCGTGTTATGGCCACGACTCCCGCCAGGAGGATATATTCAAAGCGGACGTGAGACCCCTGATTGAAATAGTGTATAGTGGAGCTGTGAGATGCTTCTCTCTTCTGCATGGGAAAACGCTAAATGGACTTAGACGGCCACCATCTTCGCGTATGGCGTCACGTCGTCCGGCAAGACACACACCATGCAAGGAACTCGTTCACAACCTGGTGTCATTCCTAGAGCTGTTGAGGTGTGTGGCTGATATAGGCCTCAGGCACCTTTCAGAACCTTATCTCCTTCGAGGCGTTGTTCGAATACAGACAGACGTGCAAAGATGACGCGTCGCTATCCGTATCCTACATGGAGATATACAGGGATGAGGTCTATGATCTCTTGGTTGATCGCGAAACCGTGGGTCGCCTCTTAGTCGCGTCTGACGCAAGGGGTGCTTGTTTGAGAACTGACTCTTGCGATAATCTTGATAGGCCCCTAAATTACCGGTCAGGGAGAACGATGCTGGCCAAGTATTTGTTGCAAACTTATCATCAGTACCGATTCAAGACGTCAGCGAGTTCAATAGGTTATACACGTATGCACAGTCTAGAACCCGCTCTGTTCGGGGCTGACCAGTATTGGTGACCAGAATAGCGAACAAACAACGATCGGTCGGATCCACCCTCCTCAACAGAGCGTCGTCCCGCTCACACGCCATCTTGACTTTAGAAGTCAAACTGACGCGGCAGGACAAAAGTCGGTCCAGATTTTCTGTCGTGTGCGATATCGTTGACGTCGCAACAAGTTTTAACTGGGAAAATGAATTTGGTCGACCTCGCGGGCTCTGAGAATAATAAAGTGCGTGACACTTTCCCATCAGCATTACTGGCGTTAACCGTGCTACCCGTAGTTGACGGGAAACGATCCATCCCGCCTACAAGAGTCCGCAGCCATCAACAAATCCCTCAGCGTCTTAGGTCAGGTCGTTCACGCACTGAACACTGGGGCTGTGCGTTTTCTGTCGTTCTCTGCATGGCCCATTTTTGACATTCAACCTCTGCAGTCCCGAATTCCCTACCGCAACTCCAAGTTGACGCGTATTCTTCAAGATGCGTTAGGGGGCTCATCTGTTGGGCTTTTGATTTGTAATTTGGCACCTGGGCTCAAGTTCCGACAAGATACCTTGAATACCCTAAAGTAAGCAGGTTACCTCAAATGATTCGCGCCATTATTGACCCGTTGTAGTTTTGCTGTTCGAACACGGAACATTGAGAACAAGCCTGTTATCAACGAGCACGGTAAGGTCTCTGTCTGGCGTTTATGTCCACACTTAATTTGATATGCGCCTTGCAGAAGCCCAACCAGCTCCTAAGCTACACTTCTCCGCCACTCGCCCCGCTCCGCCTAAATTGGCTCCTCTAACGACGGCACCCATAGCAGGACCCTCCGAAGCCCCTTCGATTGTACCTCGTAGTATCCCCTCGAGGGTGACAAGCGCCGCGGGTCCATCGCGAGTCCCACGCAAATCAGCTGCATTCCATATGGCCGAGGCCGCACCTTATCCTAACACTGGAAAACGCAGGGAAAGCGGGATAGGCTTCTTCCGAGAGCGTTACAACATTAATAAAGGGTTGACTGATCAAGATATAGATGACAAGGTAATGCTTCAGTACGTGATGAGAATATTCGAGCCAACCCAATTTCAGATCTCCAAAGCGGTGGAAGCGGAAGTTGAACGCCGGCTAAAGGAGAAATTAGACGAGATGGAGCGACAGCGCGCGGTGGAGGAAGAACGTGCCCGCAAAGAAGCGGAAGTCGCAGATTTAACGAAAGACCAATCCGTCGAAATAGGACAACGAAGTCTACCCCCTGGTCTACTAACGCCTCTCTTGAAACGACATCAGGACCTCGACAACGAGTTGCGGCAGCGGTTGCAAGAGCTAGAGAAGAAATAGTACGTGTTCAGATAGCCGTATTTGGCCGTCTTGGATCCTGACACTCCCTTGACCGAACTATAGTGATCATGACAAGCGGGACACGGCGCACAAGCTCTCCCCCACGTCTCGGAAGAAGACTGGTCGTGCATATGTCGCGCTGGCAAGGTCACATTCCGAGAAGTGCGCCGCCCACAGCTACCATAGAAGAATATTGACATTGTACGCAGGGGCGACTTGCAGATCGCACTTGATCTCTACCGCAAGGCTGAAAGCTACGTACCAGACAACATAAAGCTGAAAGAGAGGTGGATACTTTTCGTCATCGGAGTATTCCTGTATAAGCTTACATACCCTCCCATTTAATCCCACGCCCTTTCCAATCTCGTCACAGAATCAGGGAAATTGAGTGGGCAGCGACGCACGGCACAGCATTTCAGCCATCTCCAAAGCGGACCAGAACAAGGAAGAGAGCAAGACGTACAACGCAGGCAAGAGCTGCCAAGTCTGCGCTGAGCACAGTTCCTGAGAAGTCTGTCAGCAACGCCGAGAGCGACGAAGAAGTAGTAATTAGCTTGTTGGCAGACGAGTCCAAGGTTGATCTGCCTGAACGAGGCAACGGGGTGGTGAGAGCGAAGTTTGGTGTAGAACTCACAAACAGTCCAACGAAACAGAGTTCCGAAGCAGCAAGACCAGGCCGTGAATGCGGAGATGCAAGCTGTACCACAACAGGGAGTGCATAAACAATATGAACTACAATGTCGAGTACTAGGTGGTTGATGACTCCGAGAAGGGTAGGCGTATGCTGGATAGCAGTACAGTAGCACAGATTGATAGAGTCAATGCATAACTCTCTGGCCGCATGCGGTCATAATGGTCATCTGCGCATCACATGGCGCATCTTGAACCGACCTATGAAGAGACTACTCCGAGTCAGTACACTGCTCGAAGCCTGAAGTAGCTACACCTGGGCCGCCTTCCGCGTCGGTGATTCTTCTAGTTCAGTAGCAGTCGCTTTAAATGCCCAGCGACTACCGCAAGGTGCAAAAATCCGCAGCACGACATTGACACAACGCAGACCTTTGTAGCTGTCCTTCAGCGTTCTCGTCCCTTCGTAAACGCTTGCCACCATACTTTCGAACGAACTAAGTTAATCGACGACATTGGCCGACGGCCGCATCGGTTAAACGTTCAGGTTGTCACAGGTACAACTTCTCTACAGGGAAAACCAGTGGAGCGTGCACGAACTCGCGTTGATCGCCCGCAATGAAGAAGACGCACGCTCGAAATGAACCAACTAAACGGGTCTGA
The DNA here is from genome assembly GCA_025766275.1 of Lactarius indigo. Taxonomy (NCBI): domain Eukaryota; kingdom Fungi; phylum Basidiomycota; class Agaricomycetes; order Russulales; family Russulaceae; genus Lactarius; species Lactarius indigo. Next base: position 669,862 of record JAFKAC010000007.1, read on the forward strand.
CTCACTTGTACGAATTTTATGCCCCAAGTTGGGTTTTTCAACAGAATGTCTGGGCCCAGTGAGCTGGGTACCCATCGCAACAAGATAGAAAGAGGAAGAGAGTAAACGCGAGGCACTCAGTGTGTAAACTCATAGCACCTCGGAAGAGGCACGGAATAAATCAGAGCGGGTGATTTGTTTTAGAGGCGAGGACTATACTGAGTAACTATACAGAAACGATGTTTGATATTATAATCTTCTTAGCTGCCTCATGGTTGGGCAACTGTTTCGAGGCTGGTTAGGCTGCATTGCAGTGTGGCATCACGAGTAGGCAGTGAATGTGGGCTATGAGCCGTTCGGTGAACTCGAAGTGGTGGCGTTTTTCGTGCGGCGATCGACACTCGTGCCTCTGCAATCGTGATTAATGGCGAACATCAAAAAATGTAACGATCAAGTTGGACAATTGACATCCAACTTCCCGCGGAGACCTGGACAGCACCGATAATTACGATATTGCTGCCCCGGATACCACTTCGCCCGATCTGCCATAGATCGCGTTGCTCGTCGACAGACCCAAGGTCTAATTCGCAAACCTAGAAAGTAATGTTCAGTGCACAACTAGTTTTTCTTCGCGTGATGGCGTCGGGAGTCAGACCTGAAGAAAAGCATCCACAGTTCGGCCGATCTGGCGAGTGAACCCAGCCATGCTGATGGGATTGCGCGTGCTCGCATGTTCACGAGTCAGAGCCTGGCGCTTGAACTCCTTGTAGCCGGGCCACTGATATTCACCGCAAACGAATTTAGCGAGTGAACACACGTCAACCACTGCGTTACTAACAACAATACGGATGTACGTGCTCGGCTTTTGACCAAGCAGCATGGGATGACTTGCATTTCGGAGATTATGACACCGACCATCGGTGGATGCTGTAAGAGAAATGCAAAGATCCCTACCCTCGCCCTCAAAAAAGACGGGCATCTGCAACTGCGCCGTTACGACGTGCCGTATTCTATCGGGGACACTGTGGGGAAACCACATCCTCTGAGGGACCACCGTCCCCCTGTCCGTGATGCCGCGGTCGAGTAGTATCCAACAACCTGGTGAGCTGGAATGCTGGACTGGACTGTGGGAAGGGACAGAGTGGAGGAAGAAAAAATATCCCTCCCTCCCAACATAGGGCAATATCGTGTGCAGGGGGATGGAGCAGTTCTTCAGAAGATTCAGGAAGTACTCCTCAGCTGCCTGACTTCGGAAGGTCCGAGATATGTACCCAGCAACGAGAAGGAGCTATAGAAAATGGAAAGAAAGGTTCAGGTCGAATGGACATGGACACAAAGGGCAACTCTTCCTCACTTTAACGTCATTCATCGCTTGCAATAGACAATATGAGGAAGGGTCGAGGAAAGATAGTAGAAGAGGCGACATGGCCTGACTTTATGGGCTTCGTTGTGAGGCGAGCGTAACGTAGAACCAGCAAATCGTTCTTGAGGGAGGAGAGAATGTGGCACTTAAACCACACGGGGGGGGGGGGGGGGTGGATTATAGGCGATCAAACGAAGAAGTGGGGCGTCAAATCCTCGTCCCAACCTTTTCACTAATACTTCATTTTCTGTTTTTTGGGGATGGGGTGCTGGGCCAAATAGTCAGAATGGCGAGACACGGCCGTAGACTTCTCGTGATCTTGTGGTGGACTGGCTGGCTGCGGTCAGGGTCAAGCAGACAATTATAACAATTACATAGAAGTCAAGAGTAAGCCGGCCCTATAAAGGAGCGTTAATTTCGCGATTCAACACGAATCACGGCGCAGCGATGGACACCTTCAGTTGTACTTCTGTCACTTAGCTTAGCTGACATAGGACGCGGGATGGACACGCTCAGATAATGATGTGCATTCGAACTTGGCAGTTGGCGCCGCGCCAGAACTCCGGGTCGTTATTTCCTTACGACAGTCCTACGATAGTCTCCTTTCTAGAACCATGAATGAAAGACGCCAGAGTGTGATTGTGATGAGTATATGGGGATTTATGTAGTAGTATTGTCTGCTTACGCTTGTGATCTGGCACCAAGCCTTGAAGTGCCTTCCCAATACAGTCGAAATTGTAATGGGTTAGAGCTGTATTCGAATCGTCCAGGAGCCCATCAACATGAAAATGACCGTAACGCATTATGTATTATGACAGTTTCGACTGTACCGTGGATCCACGAAATTTGAAGACAGTTCGGTATTGTAGTCAGGCTTCAAGTTCATGGCATTTGCGACGAGAAACGCAGGACGTGAAAGCGCCGCTTGCAGAACTGGCTCCTTCACGCGTTGGTGAAACCGAGGTCGTGGGCGAGAATCAACCCAGTCACCGCCTAAAATGTGGGATGGATCGCCTCTTCACTAGCTTCACTCTCCGACAAGAAACGAGCCGAGAAGCTCCAATTTATACTGGGCCCCCGAAGCTGCCTTCACTTTACCCACCCCAGAGCCTGGATGCAAATTCAACCCTCCTGGAGCCTGATGACGAAAAGTCTTTTTGAAAGAAAAAAAAAAAAAAAGCTGGTTAATCGCTGACTGCGCATCAGTCCCACATTTTTCCCACGTTTGCAACCTTGAACTACATGATACTTCAGCACTAGAGCCTGCGGACTTGAGACAGCCCCTTACGCTTCAGCAGCGCCAACACATACAGTAGAATCCAACATGGCACCATCGGTTATTGGTCAGCTTTATGTTCTGCCCACATCCGTATGATGAGTCTTCATTTCAATTGGACCTTATGATTCCATTGAGAGTCCTCTTGCTTTTTTACTACCAAGCTGGTGATTCTACTGTCTTTCTCTGGAACGGATGCAGGGCAAGTGTTGTCGAAAAGTTATGAATTGAATTTGGACGATGCAAATACATACGATCTACGGGCATCTGTAGGTACAAAATGTCCGGTCTATTTAAAGATAGTCAATGACGCAACGAACAATATTCAATACAGAAACGGGATAGAACGTCAAAGTCAAAAGTCAAAAACTATTGCTACAGGTGCGCTCTTATAAAAATTAAAAAAGGGGGGCGACACAAAAGCGATCATCGACAGATGATCGATGATTGGAGAAACCGGCGTGGTAAAATAATCTTATTCTAATTGGTCAGTGTGTTTCGGCTAGCATGGCGCGTCGCTACTTGAAAGGTGTGAAGAACTTCTCCACTCTATTTGATGGGATATAGTTCGTCGCCTTGCGTAGGTTCAGGGCGCGGCATAGCGACCGGAGCTATGGTGGCTGCTATATGGATACTGGACGGGAATGGGGCTCAACGCGGCGAATACCTAATGGGACCGAAGGGGTCATACCTGGTGATGAGATGCCTGCCCCGTGACTGCGCTTGGTGGATTGGCGCGGCCTGACTGTTGAGGCGTGGCGAATTCGGGGAAAGGTCCGATTAAAAACACGGCCCCAACTAGCAACGAAACGGAGGACGATGTCGGGTAGATCATCATACCGGCGCCTGGCGGGCTCTCTTGACCCCACGGGGCCAGCGCCACCTGGACGTGAAGTGAGCCCCTCGAAACTGAACACGCATTGTGCACCGTCGAAAGCTCACCATCTGGTTTTCAAGTAACATGCGACTGAGATTGGCAAAGTTCGCCTGGTTTAACGCGTTGGCGGCAGGATCGGGAAGCTTGTCGGGCATCAGGGCGCAGACCGGCGGAGTGTACCGCTTGGTCCAGGCTTTTATGTCATTGTGTGCAACGCGACGAGCATTGAGATACACGAGGAGGCGCCTTGGCCAGAGGTCCATTCGACTGGCGGCCGCGTGGTGCAGACCGAGTCAGGCTATGTCCGTAACGACTTGGACTGCGTTCGGGGCGCACCTCTCACCGTCAGTCTCTGCTGCGGTAACAAATACATCCTGGTAGGTACCCTGGGTTGTATTCATAAAAGTCAGGGTAAGCGTCCCTTGCCACGGCCGGCGTTGCTGCACCTGCTCTGCAGGTGGGGGAATGAAAGAGTCGAGGTGCGTAGGGAGACGAAGTGCCATGGCTTATTGAAGAATAGACAGGGAAACGATCCCTCTCTTTTAAACGAGAGGGAGAGTAGCATACATAATCTGGACGATGTTGGAAGGAAAGAGTCAGTTCCGAAAGCGGCGCATTCAAATTCTGCGTATTTTGCAACGCAATAGCCACGAAGTCTGATCGCAATAGATCCGGGACCGAGACTGCCGAATATACCGTCTCCAAAATTTCGAAGATCCACGGTATTGGGAGGGCGAGGCTGACCTACACATGGTGACCACGCACGACGAACCTGATTTCATAAAAGTGTTGCCAAACGGAAAACCCACCCATCGCCGACCTGTAAAACGCCGCTTCTAGCATTTTTGGGCTTGCCGGCCGTGGATACACCATCAAACTCCTATCTGAAGAGCGGTGTGACTAGGATGCGAAGTATTGAGGAGCAGGGCCAATAGAATAAACAATTCACGAGAGCGCCTAACTGCCCTGCTGCCGCGGACCGGCTGGATATCGGGGTTGGCGCATGAATACGAAGAAACTCGCTCACAAATGAAGCCCTAAAGCTGGAGTTACTATTTTTCGCAAAATGCGAGCCCAATTCGGAAGATACCACCATCGATTGCTGGGTCGGGGTCGGGACGTCGTCAGAGCATGGGTCACCGGGACGGAAAACTCTAAGCGTCTAAACAAGAAAGATGTCGCCAAGGAGGCTGGGCCTGTATTTCGCTCGGACTCTAGCCTGCCTTGCCAATAAGGTGCGATCCATGTATAGATACTAGAAATAGAGTCGACCGGAAAGTCCGCATCTCAGTTGTCAACACTGATTTCGACTCGAAGGAAAAGGTGAGACGGAGAACTCTGATGCAAGCCAACCTTGATGGTGACGCAGTGCATATTCACTCGCTCTCATTGCCTTGACAATCAGGTCGGGCTCCTTCAGTCACGTGATGTCAAGGGCAACACGTCATTCGCATCCATGTAGGCGATGTGACAGACCCAAATCACCTCGGTCTTAAAGAGAGGGCGGAGTTGTATGCATCGGGATTGCAACGAATAAAAAGAAGTTGCGCTCCGCGTCGTTACCAGACCGGAAATTTTCAGGCCAGCACGTGGCAGCGATGGAAGGCTGGGGCGCGGAGTGAAAAGAGGTGAATCTGCCGCGGGGATCACGGCCATATCACTTGAGCGACGCCATCGCAAGCCATGCTCGAATGAAAATCATGGGTCTGCGCGCGTGCTGCATGCCCTCGGGGAATATATGTTCACCGTAAAGTGACTTGCAAGATCTGTTACAGCAACCTGTGCATTCAATGACCCCTGTATATGAAACTTAGGGAGAAACCGAGGGTATATTTCAGGGTTGCGCGGATGAGCTGAGTGGAGTTGAGACGCCACAATAAAGGCGTGATCGGACGAAGGATGTGTTCCCTGTCAATTAGGTATTATGTTTTTTAAGATTGCGCCGTTGAGTGTGAAGAAAAGTTGGCATGCTAGACGTAAATGCTGTCCGTCTGTGAAGCAACAGTGGTAGGCCTAGAACACAATCAATTAAGAACCGCAAAACACGTCACCGAACATACCACACACACAAAAAGAGGAAACAGATGGCGAAGGAGACAACCAATCGGTCGGGAAGACTCAGGAGTCAAAGATATATCTGCGCACCGACCTCGCGATGTATACACTGGGAGGTTTAGTCAATGTTGGGTGTTGCTTCCTCTTCGAGGCCAAGACACCGGCGAGATGTTCTGGCCTGAGCACAGTAAAGCATAGCGCAGCTTCCGTGCATTGGAAATTTCTAGTAGGCAAAGTAAGGAAATATGTAAACGCCGGCGTGACGAACTGTCGCATGTACGTTTGGAGGTGCGTCGGTAAGAACAGTTTTAGGCAAAGGCAAAAAATTGCACAGGGGCACAGCGATACGGGCATTGGCATAATCAGCGAGGTCCGAACAACATGGCCATTGCGGCGTCAGGTAAATGGGCTTTAGAAACACCAAAGCTCAGCGGCACTATACATATGGAGATACGAGACCTTCGGCAGCGAATTTCGATGAAGATTTACCTTTACCCGCCGAGGTGAACCGTGATGCACGCACCATGCCAGGAACCGTGGGAATACGTTCATTTGTTGGAGGTCACATGACTCAATTCGTCGGCCCGTTGACATGTCAACAACCACACGACACAGAGCACTGGCATGTCCAGACCCCAAAAGCTCATCTCCTCTCTCAAATGCGCCCGTCTAGGAAGGACAATCCGCCAGGTACTTGCATCTAGACCTGTTCACGAACCTGTACAGGTGCATGGATGGGTGAAATCGGTCAGACTGCAAAAGAGGGTCGCGTTCGCGATGGTCCATGACGGCACCACCTCGAAGAGTCTCCAAGTGGTTTTTCAGAACCCGGCCCTCGCGAAGGTGTCAGTGATTTTTATTTTCTCTGTAGAACGCTGATATACATTATTCCCAAAAGAAAAGATTGACAAACGGTGCCAGCGTCCGCTTGACGGGGGTCCTTGTCCCGAGTCCCGGCTCTGGCCAGGATAACGAGTTGCTCGCAGATTCTGTCGATGTTCTTGGAGAGTGTGATCCAGAGGTACACTCGGCTTTGACTCTAAAGCTTGCGCCACTCAATGTTTGTTCCTAGACCTATCCTATCCAGAAGCAAGCCCTCACGACAGATTATCTCCGGGATCACGCACACCTGCGGGTTCGCACCGACGTTCAAGGCGCAGTACTAAGACTACGCGACGCCGTTATGCGCTCCTTCCACGAATTCTTTCGGGACAACGATTTCACTTACGCCCACACACCTATCATAACGTCAAACGATACAGAAGGCGCTGGCGAGACCTTTCGCGTGGTGCCTGCCCTGTCAGGCCGGGCTAGTCACTCTCCGACTACTCAGGACACAGAGTTCTTCAGCAAACCATCGTATTTGACCGTTTCGTCGCAACTACATCTCGAAGCACTCTCCAATGGTGTGGCGCGAGTCTGGACTCTGTCACCTTGTTTCCGTGCCGAACACTCGCAAACTTCAAGGCACCTCGCCGAATTTTGGATGCTCGAAGCAGAATGGGCTTTTGTCTACTCTGTTGAAGACATATGCAGTGTCGTGGAGGCTTCTATCAAGCATGTCTTACGGCTAGATTCCTCAGACTGGAGACTCCTACAAAAGGATGCCGGCACGTCACGGGCACCGATGGCGGGATCATCCGAAGTGTCGTGGGCACGTATCACATACACCGATGCAATCCACGAACTCCAGAAAAGCGGTGTCCACTTCCAATACCCACCTACCTGGGGCGCAGCGCTACAGAGCGAGCATGAGCGCTGGCTCGCAGAGTCATTCGCGCGCGGTCCCATCTTTGTGACAGACTACCCCTCTGCGATCAAACCGTTCTATATGCGCCAAAATGATGATGGCAAGACGGTCGCGTGCTTTGATCTACTTGTGCCCCACGTCGGCGAGCTTGTCGGAGGATCGTTACGTGAAGAGCGAACGACTCTGCTGGAGGCTGCTATCAAACAACATGGACTAGATGATGGGGTTTACCAATGGTACCTCGATCTGCGCAAGTTCGGTGGTGCTCCACATGGTGGGTACGGAATGGGCTTTGAGCGCCTGATCAGTTGGCTAAGTGGGATTGAAAACGTGCGCGAGTGCATCCCAATGCCTCGGTGGTCAGGGAGGATGTTGCTATGAACAATTTGCATATATCTTGGTGATACCACATGCCTTCTACTCCCCGTTTCAGTTATTCCTATTCAGACTACAAAACCTGTTTCACCTCTTCGTCCGCCAGTTCATAAATGGCATTGGGGCTTGCTCCCGAGTAATGATCTTCTTCAGTGACATTTCAAGACACAATGGTATAGTCCTCATGGGATGTACATACACACAGACACATATGCAACCGCAGGTATACAATGTTTACAACACTATTGGGCTTCGGTCTTATGGTGATAAGTAATCACTTCGTGATAAATTAAGACTGAGCCGGTTATGTTAATCAAAGTGGGCACTTATGAATGAGAAGTTAATGTGCTCACCCTTGAGTTTCTCCTTCCCTAGGGGGACGGCACTATCGAAATCAAAAAATGAAGGGTCGATGGGTTCGGCTGTGGGTTCGTCGTCGGGGTCATGGTAAGCCTGGAACAAATTCAGAAGCATAACGGCAAGGGAGTGAAGAAAAACAACCTCCAGATATGGATGCGCCAATGCCTCAGCCACGTCTATTCGCTTTTTAGGGCTAAAAGTCAAACATCTCTCAAGAAAATCGATCGCCTAGGGCCATCACTTAAGCGGTCGTCGTTCTACGAGAGACTAGCCCCTTGCATTTACGTACCTTTGGGTTCGCCTCGGGGAAGAGCTGACTGAAAGGCTTTTTCTTGCGAAATGGGAGCGCACGAAGGTATTCTCTTGATCTTTGTGAGGTAATTGCATAGAAATCATCCAAAGAGGGCGTTCCGAGGATATCAAGAATTATGGAAAGTTGGTGATGGTCTGAGGTAAGCGGGTAAGCGAAAGAGGCTATGTCCCCTTCATATAGGAACGGCGATAGTCTCACAGTCCCTGCCAGGGAAAAGAGGCTTTCCACTCAGCATCTCAGCTAGCACGCAACCAACGCTCCAAATATCAATCGCGCGAGTGTATTCCTTGAAGGTAAGCATGACCTCGGGAGCACGATACCACCTGGACAGACATGGCTATGTTATAGCACCGCTCCGGATGCGTGGGTACGACGTACCGAGTGGCAACGTATTCCGTTAAGAAATTACTACTGTCGTCGATATCGGGGGGTGGGCGAGCAGATCGCGCGAGGCCGAAGTCACAGAGCTAGAACGAATTAACAAAACAATTGGGCTCGCATTATGGTCGTACTTTGAGATCGCAGTTCGCGTTCAAGAGTAGATTCGACGGTTTTAAATCGCGATGAAGGACGTCAGCGGAGTGAAGTGCCTTGAGTGCCCTCAAGGTCTTTTTCGTGGGATGTTTCAGTCGCCAAGTGGCAGTTGGAGAAAATGGGCTGGGTCTAAGCAAGACCATTGGACGTGACGCATAGACATACCTGATAAATGAAGTATTGACAATGATCATCACTAAGTGTTTGAGTACGAATGACACGATGTAAATCGGTTTCCATTAGCTCTTGGACGAGGTAAACCTCTTTGAAATCCTCGAGGCTTGTTGGTTGGAGCATATCAAGGATCGAGATGATATTCTCGTGGTTGAAGTGGCGAAGTAACTTAATTTCGCGCAGGGTACGTAGACAGAACATTGAGTGATCAAAGGGTGTGATGCGTTTGATAGCGACTTTACGTTGAGATGGTACATGGACGGCAGAACTGGATCGCAGGGCGAGCTGAGTGGGGGGAGGACAAGGAAGAAGGGGATATGATTACCAGACGATGCCATAGGCACCCTCACCAATGACGTCCAAGAGCTGGTAGTGACGGCCGATAGCGAAATTGCCAACGCGGGGGTCTGCGATATGTTCCATGTGTGAGGGGCGTGGAAATGTTTGGGGCCAGGATGGATAAGTGCACACGTTTATTTATCACTACCATCACGGGTCTCATTTATGACTTTACCACCTATTGTCCTTTCTTTTCTTTTTCTTTTTTTTTTAAAAAACTTTACTATCGTATCTGGACCTTTGCTCAAAACCAATAAACTTTTTCTGAAGCTTCAACAACACATCGTAGACACTTCAAATTTTACATAGCCATAGAACAACCTGTAACGCAGTGCATACTATTTTTATTTTCTTTGTTTCTCAGGTTGTTCAAAAGTTCGAGTTTTTCCGCACCTTTGCACACCTTGGTAACGCATTTGTCACACTGATGGTCACGTTTGGACGTAACGGCACTTCGGCATTTGTGGCAAATTAGCCACTGTGCGTCCACATGTTCGATTCGGGTTTTCGTGCAGAGTTGGAGTTGGAAACAGTTTCAAAAATTGAATATTTATAAGTCTACGGGTGCACATTAAGGGTATGTAAAAGTAAAAGGGTATTGAAGGGGTATATTGGATGTTGCTGCAGGTCCAATGCCGGGTTGAAGGAGCGGGGAATCCAGAGGAGGAAACTGGTAAGTAAAAGTGGGAATGGGGGTGGGAATGGTGGTTGATGGTCCGGCAACAGGAATGTCGCCAATGCGGGCTCGTTTTTGCGGGCGCGGATTGAATAACCCCTCGAAACGAGGGTCTGACTTCCACTTGGGGTTCTCCTCGAACTCCTTCATAATCCTGCTGTAAATATCATCCTTTTTACCGCTGTCCGACAACAGAAGAGCGATGGCAATATCTTCCAGTTCCTCCTTTCGTCTAGTCTTGTTCAATGGTCCTGTGAAAACACGTGAGAAGTCTGCCCTGCGCTCACGTCGTGCCTGGTCCTCAGCTGCCTTCCGAACAAGATCCTCCTTCTGGTGCAACTCCTTCAATCTGGCCTCTTCCCGTAGGTGTTGCACATGTTGGCGGCCTTCCTCTGATGTAAGGACTCTTGACTCATTGTTGGTTTTCTTTGCACGAGCCGGACCTTTCTTCGCCTCTTTCGAGTTGACTTGCATCTGGAGACGCAAAACAACTTGACCAGAGAAGTAACAGTGCGTCTTCAGTTTGTCATTCTCGCACTTCAGCTCCATGTTGTCTCTCTCCACAGCTGTGAGCCGCTTCTCTGTAGCTATAAGTCGTTCCTCGAATAACTTGTGGTAGTCTGGCTGGGGTGTAGCAGAACATCGTGCCACAGAGTCTGTCATGGAGCGGGTCTGTCGAGGTAATGTGTGATGATGAAGGGTAGGAAGATGGGGAGATGTCTCCGTACGGCCACAACACTGTTCTTGGTCCCCAGGCTGATTGGGGGACTCTCCTCCCTCTTCAGATAAAGTACGGCGTGGTGCTGGGTCATCAGGACTTAGTTGGGTAGGCAGAGGGGGGAGACGAGGTGGGAGGGATATGGGAGGGAGAGACACGGGGACAGAGGGGGGAACATTTGTCACTGCTTGGGCCGAAATTGGCAACTCGTTACTGATTCCCCGATTGAGGTCTGGCGCTTCGCCAACTCCCATGTCTGATTCTGAGGCATCCGTCCTGACACTGTTCCTTGGGCACCGCTGGCGGTCACCACCACGGCTGTCAGTTTCCTCAAAACCACCTTCGTCTGATGAAGATTCTGAGCTACTGTCATCGAGTCGGGTTGGAAATGATGCGGGAAAATGAGGTTTGATCGATGTTGTGGCACTTGGGCCAAAATCTTTGGCCGTAAACCTCTCTGGGTCAAGAGGTGAAATCCCGCTCTTTTTCCAGGCAGATAGTACTGTTTTTTCCTTGAACGACTCGGCACGGGCAACCATGTAATGTTTAACAAGCTGTTGCCGTGTAATTCCATTACCGGTCTCGTCCATGGCAATTATGCAACGATTTTGCCATGCGCGCTGCAAAGGTCCAAAGACTCCAACATCTAGGGGTTGGAGGCGATGGGACGTGTGGGGGGGGAGGCAGTACAGCTCAATCCCATACTTTAGTGCTGCCTCACGCAACTCGATGGTCTCATGTGAGCGGTGCCCATCATAAATGAGAAGTATTGGTTTTCCGGTCACATTCCTTGCCATTGCCTGGGGAATAAAGCATCTCTCGAACCACTGGGCGCAGATGTAATTGGTTATCCATCCTTTTTCGGACAGGGCAATCCTACAGACACGGTTAGTTATTGATATCTTCACAACGTTATGTCGTGATCAACTCACAGAATGTCATCCTCTTCAAAGTATTCTTCGTACAGGACATTTTTACCGCTGAACACAAAACCTGGCTTGATGTTTGAACCATTGGCAGCTACACATTCAATTATAGTAACAAGCTCCAGGTTTGCGTTTTGTGTCTTCACACAGATAGGTTGATCTGTGGAATACAGATATCTTGTCCCATCAAGTCGCCTGCCACCACCAAGCTGAATCCCCTTTTCATCCATGTTATACATATTTTCAAGAGGTACGTCGTATGCCTTCAAGAGATCGCCGAGAAGTTGGAAATGGTGGCTGACTATATGAGGATTGAAATTGCGTGCACGCACATTATCAAGCCCAGTTGGTCGCTTCAGTGATAGATCCTCATGCCGGGCTAAAAAGTCGTAGACCCAGGTCCTCGATGGTAGCTGTATCTCCCCTTTTTCCCTTGTCTTGTCCAGAAGGACCTTGCTAATGCCTGCGACCCTTGAACGAAGAACCCGCTTTGAGAAGGGCTGTCCTTGGGTCCCCAAATGTTTGATCCACTCCACTAGAATTGTTTCTTGTGCATCGGTGAGTAATCGTTTCTGGTCTTGAGATTCCAATGCAGGACCATTGCGTTTGTTTAGTCGACGGCTGAGTGTAAAACGCGACACCTCGAAGTGGCTTGCAGCCTTAGAAATGGTCTTGAAGCGCCCAATGGTAAGGGCCTGTAGGGCCTCCTGAATCCTTCCTTCATTCTTGGCTGCTAATTTGACTTTCTCGGCACGTTTTTCAGCCTTCTTGGTGAGACCACGAGGCATGTGTGGAAGCGCTTCTGTGCCGTGATGCCGGCTACTGCCAAAAGAGGAGCCTCAACTTGGTCACGCTCCAGCCACACTTGGGGACCATTTGTAAGTTTCACTTCTGCAGCTCGATCGCCTCATTATATTGACTCTGAATTTATCATTTGTGGTGCTTTCCATGTATTTTACTGTCCTAGTAAAAAAAATTTGTGTAAAGGTATCAAGATCGTTGGGATCTGAGGTGTGAACTCCTGCGCTAGACCACCCTCCTGGAATTGTGATTTTTTGGTCATTGTAAATCTGTCTAGATCTCCAATATTATCCATGATCTCGTATCTACAGAACCTACTGTACCTACTGTTTTTTTTTTGGGAAGAAAGACCAACAGGAAAGTCATGATCTACTCGGATCTCTGAAATGTGCAAAGGTGTGTGCACGTGCAAAGGTCCAGATACAATAGTACTTATACAGTACAGTTAAAGGCCATCCTTTCCATCCACGTGACACCCACGTGGTCACATATCCAAATTGGCGCCCTTACCAAATGTAGTCACCGCACGCTGCTTGCTCTCCTCGACGCCGCCCTCTCGTTTCCCCTCATCTCGCTTCACCGAATCTCGCCCCCCTTCGCCTACTCGATATCCATTTAGTTCCTCCTCTTCTTATAATTCGCACACACACCTTCCCTGCACCTTCATCATGCCTGTTCTCGATAAAAATACTGATCACGAGTCCAACCGTGACCTCGATCGGGAGAAGGACCGCGACAGAGACGGCAAGGACCGTGAAAAGGGCTCGAAAGCGAAAGGTTCTACCAAAAGTATGCCAAAGTATCCTTTACGTATGCCTCCGGTCTACTTATGCGCTCTCCGCCACAGCCAAGGACCTCTCTCACGTTCCGTGCAAGTTTTTCAAGGTCGGCTCCTGTACCGCCGGGGTGTCATGTCCCTTTTCCCATGCGAACAACGAACCCGGTCAACCGAAAGGTGTCTGCGCTTGGTTCGTCAAGGGGAACTGCAAATTTGGTCATAAATGCGCGCTCGCACATATCTTGCCTGGTCAGAGTATGGCCATGGATCGTAAAAACAAGAAAGCCGCGCAATTAGCCGCAAACGCAAACGGACAGTCTAAAGAGGGTGGAAAAGGTGGCAAGTCCCCCAAATCCGGGTCGCAATCTGCTACAGGGAGCGGAACTTCCGCAGCTGGAAGTGGTTCGATGCGAAACCCTCTTCTCTCTGGCTCAACCGCCCCCACACGTATTCTCCAAAGTTCAGCACGTGCACCTATGCCGATTCCACTCAAAGCGGCTGTGTCTCCATCTGCCCCTGCGCCCCCAGTTCAAGACACCGAGTTTGCGTCATATGGATTACCCGACGAGAGTAACAAGCTTCCTAGTGCCCCCGCGCAGAATAAATCCTTCGCTTCTCCGCCCAAGGAAGGCAGCCCTCTTCCAACGGTAGAAGATCTACCACCAGATTCCCACACTGAAGAAGAGGAAACACCTGTTGTGCCAAATCCTTCTACTTCTCCCCTTCCGTTCCACAATCCATCCGCTCCCCGTCAGATGCGCGCACCGACGAATCCTGCGGACCTGGGCCCTATTGGTTCACCTCGTTCAGTGTCGTCACATGGACACGTTGCCCGTGTGAATGGCTTTTCTCCCGGCGCATCACCGTCACAGGGTGCAGGTCTTTTATCAACGTCACCCTTCTCCGCCCCTGGTGTACAGTCCGTTTTCTTTTCGTATGAAAACAAACCCAACCACACAGATGATCTCAAGGCACGCTCTGGAATTGCGGCCTCGTTGGGCGCTACCCAAGCCTGGCGGCCAGAGCTTCCACCGGGCGGTGCACAAGACGGATTTGGTAGTGAGATTGTTGTTGAAGACGAGGACCTCGAAGAATTTGTTCCTGGCTCATTAAGTGAGTTGCTAACTCCGGAGGAGAAATCACGGAGATACTCTCGGACACACCATACAAATGCTATGGCAGGCACCGCGTGGGGTGCCGGTCCCCGCCCAAGTGCCGAAACACATCACCACAGGTACTCGCGCTCGGTGCCGGCTCCGTCGTTACTCGGGGACATCAAGTCAATCTGGTCTGAAGGCAGTCCGAATGTCATCGGTTCTCCTCGCAAAGGCGGGGTAGATGTCGGCGCTCCTGGTGGCGCTGTTCCAGCTGTTGGTAACGGCACCCCTACCTCCTTCCGATCCACTTCTGCGTTTGGCAGCCATTCCCTCGCGGATGATCACATAAATTCTTTCTTGTCACCTTCCAATGCTTCGGCTGCTTTCCTTCCAGGGAACTATCAAAACTATCTCAGTTCAAGGGGCGCAGCACCGCGCGCGGGTATTACGGCTGCGGTTTCGGGTCTTCGCGGACACGCACCTAGCAGCGCTAACGGAACTTCAAATGTGAATGCGGCAAACCTTCTTGCCCGGATCAACGACTCTACTACCCCTACCCCTCCTGCCCAGCGCCAGCCATTCAACGGTACCTCGGAGTCCCTTGGCAATCAACCCTTCCAACTTGGTAGACCTATTCCCGCCGGAGGCGAAGTTAGAGGTACAGGAGAAGATGGCAGGAGCGTCCTCTCCCCGTCCGCACGTGCTCTTCAAGCACATGCGCCGGGACAAAGCCTGCCACAAGGTCTTGCAGCAGGCTATTCTCGTATCCATGCGCTACCGCCACAAGCCGGTGTCGCCTCGCCCGCTGCATCGAGCACATTTGCACCTTCGCAACCAAACTCGTTCGCACCGAGCACAAGCTTCCAGGCTAACGCGAGCGAACGCGTGCAGTTCTCAGAGTGGATCGGCATGTCACCCAATGCGCACCCTTCGAATAACGCGCATCCTCACGGCATGGCTGGGATGGAATCTCTGGCATCCCGTACGCAATACATGACTGGGCCACGCCCACCGGTTGGCCCTGGAAGTGTTGCAGCAGCGCGTAACACAAGCGGAAAGAGTTATGGCACACCATTGAGCCCGCTCAGTGGACCAGTGGTGACTGGAGATGACGATGACCTGTTCCTCATGGACAGATAGTTGGACTGATAAAAAGGAATGTTGAGATGAAAGGAGAGCTGGAGATATGTACTTGTGCAGAGTCGCGACGAGCGTTGTTTTTGTTTCACCATACCCGACTCACGGGATATTGTTTTATCATCGATCGTGGTTTCTCGATTCTTTCTACAAGTTGTCGGTTCAGCGATTCTAAAGGAACGCGTCGAACGAATGTGGGAAAAACATACTATAATAGGAAGTGAAGGGTTTGCCCCTATCTGAGCTTTCGATCTCAAATAAGTTTGCATCAACCACTATGCCCAAGAGGAAACAAGGCAATGTTCTATCGAACGTCGAGATCATAAAATGACTTCACCAAGCTATTGTTGATAACACGTCAGTTGAAATGGCTGTGCTACGTCTAATGGGAGCTTCCATTTCGATCTGGATATGGTGAAGGCGCAGGTATGAACAACCCTACTCAATTGTTTAGAATGGGGCCCAACTCGTTCTCTCTCAGAAAAGGGGTTGAATGTTAGTTTCTCCCATGTCAAGTACAGGGACATCGCTTCATTCGTGGGCCTGGACTATGTACGGAATTTCATGGACGCTACCTTGTTTGATCTCCGCCGTTCCCGAATTCCTACTACACTGTTCAAAAACGTTGTGTTGGATATGGACATTTTGTTGATACAATATGGCCCTCTGACAGAGCAATCTAATGAAGAAGCGAGATCACGTTTCCTCACTCCCGTGAGTATCCTTCCTATAACTGCTCGGATCACACAATTTTCACCAGGTTGTCAATCGCTCGGTAGCCCAGTTTGGCAGTTCAATCCAGAACATGCCAGAGTCGCTGATGGCCGGCCGCGTTACAACAAGAGGCAGGGTCGTCATAATTTTAAGACATTCGGTGGCGCCCTATCGGTCGCGTTCGTGGAGATACAGAATCGGAGATCCCGGAGAGCGTCCAGACGCCATTTCCCAGGTGATAGCAGAATGTGATGGTAAGGCATTCGTTTTAACCTAGAGCTTGCCGTTGATCTCTTAACACACTGTCAAACCCACAGTTTGCGATTGGAACAACACACGGGCCGATCTTAACATACCGGTCTACGGGATACTCCGTGACAGAGCCAGCTTCCTATTCTTCCTCTTTGATGGTATTTTCAAACCATACACGTTTATGATGGGTGTTGTCCCAGGAAGTCGTTTCCGAGGACTCAAATCTGTTGATTTTTCGTCGGAACCCACTACGCGTCTTTTCATCCACACCCTGCGCCCAATATGCGAGACCATGTTCAACCTGTTGTTATGCGCTTATATCACGAGCTTGAAGGCATTTCGTGATAGGTCCACATCTCAACATGGGCAACGGAAGAGTCTAGATGGCTGGGATAAAGCGCTCAATTTTGCTGAGAAGGCGTTGGAAAAGTCTCAGGATGCGGAGGCGCTGCGCCAGGAGAACTCGATTGTCGACACCGATGCAACCATTGAAGCAGCCTTTAAGGCCCTGAAACTCAGATATAGTTTTGTCAGTGAATCAATTGTCCCTACAAGCTAACATATCAACAGTACAGATGTGGTACCGATTGCCGAGGAATACACCAACCCAGCCCTGATGGATGGGATGAAGATGAGGTTGCGAAAATGTGAAGTTTTTGGCCTTTTGCAAGCTCTTCTGCCACCATCTGCGTATGTGCGCTCAGGGGGATTGGGGGTGGACATACGGTGCGTGAGGAAGTTGCGTGTGAGTCTGAGAAGGTGTCGAGATCGCCAACGTGGTCGAGAATGGATTGTACGCGAGTGCTCTTAAGCGTGTAATGGTGCCCGAGGAGACGAAGCGGGATGTGACCCCGCAAATGGGACATTCACACGTCTCTGGCGCGTTTAGCTAGACGCAGTGGTGTAACACGTACAGGATTCGGTGTAATATGTGCCAGTGAGTGGCAGAAGTGGCAAAGGGTGTAGAAGTGGCGTACGTATCTTACTTGGCACTCGACGCAGGTGCAAGGGTAGACGTCGACACAACAATGCCGTGTGCATACGTGTCGCATCCACCCCCAGGAAAAGTAACTAGAACCGTTTCTTGCCTCGCCGACTGTTCTCCACACCAAGTCAGCAGGACTCGGACGCGACACTACCAGTGATACACCTGGCCGTTCCCCGGAGACCCCACGCGTGTGGAACAAGGTGGCCACAAAGGGTGGATGCTAACCTTGTCCTCACAGATGAAACAATGCCCCGCATGGCTCAGTCTTATGTCGCTACAAGGACCCAAACTATTGAGAGTCATATGATTCATTATTAGGTAATTTCAGTCTGAAAGGTTATCCCTGCTACCGGTCCGGACTTGCCGATGATGGCCCTGCATGGTCCACGCCCAGGAAAAGGCTCGGGATCTAGAAAGAGACTTAAACTACAAGACGATTCACGCATAAAAGAGCTCGAGGATAATCTGACAGCTTCCATCGCCTCCAGTGCTTCATTGAACCCCCTTGCTGACCTCATCTCTCTCACGGTTTCTCTCCATAATCCACAGTCCGTCCTCAAAGCCATCTATGCATGCTACCGTCTCTTTGTCTTGTTGATCTCCCAAGGATGTTTGGAGAACTCTACGAGCGAACAAGAGAAGCTCGTAAGGGTGTGGGTTCTGGAGCGGCTGGACGAATATGTTCAGTTTCTCACTGGGCTCCTCCAGGACGAAGAACCTTTACTGAGAGTGCGTCACAGCGACTTTGTTTTCATATGATTTCTTACATCCTACTCAGACGTCAGCCCTCGATATCCTCATGTCTCTCTTGAAGCATCTTTCCTCCTCCTTGACTAGGTCATCGCAAACACCGCAGTTTCATGTGCCTCATTTTAAGAAGGTCGTTGCCGCGCTCCTGACGTGCCCCCCTTCTGAGCGTGGCGGGAAAAAGAAGATCGTCCAGGAGGTGCTACTCGCTCGTGGACTTGATGCAGAAGTACGGGATCTATTTATTTCGAAGTGGCTGAACGTCGACGTCGACGTCCGGTGGTTCTTCCTGAGAGACGCAGAGTATGATTTTCCGCTCCCGAAGGAAGTCTATCCACACGCTTAACAAAGTTCCCGATTAACTTAGGCCAGTTCTGTCGTCCACGATAGATCCACACGTCCACGAAAATCTTCTTGCGCTCCTCGAGAGGCTCGAGTCCGTTCCAGCAACACCGTCCGACCTAAAATCCCAGTCCTGGTGGGTGGAAGAACTGCAGACCAAGCCCGCCGGACCTAAAAACGCGCCAACTGGCTCTGATCCCGACTCTGACGACGGCCTCGAAGCAACCGAAGACGACTGGCGCAAGTTCTTCGACGATGAGAAGCAGAAGAAGCCATCGGGGCAAGAACCATTAACGCGCCTGCGCCGGCTCACCGTCCATCGGTCACTGCACTCACTGGCTTCCCATCGTGCGGTTTTCACACGCCTCTGGCTACGGCTGCTTCCCCGGCTGTCTGGGAACAACGACGCGGGAAGCGCACTGTCGCTTCGGGTGTTGAATATCATGCATCGCGGTGTCATGCCACATCTTACGAGGGCGGTGATGGTGATGGATTGGGTGAGCGGATGCGTGGACTATGGTAGGTGTTTGGATATCTTCTTCATTTATCTCCCCAGTCGACGAAGTTGTCCAGGGGGTGCCATCGGGTTGCTTGCGCTCAACACGCTATTCATCCTCATGCAAGAGTACAATTTGTAAGTCGCTAGGCGTCACCACTCGTTGGTTACCGATCATTCAGCACCTCGCGATAGGGACTACCCGTCTTTCTACACCCGTTTATACGCCTTCCTCGACAAGGATCTCCTACACCTTAAATATCGGAGCAGGTTTTTCCGCCTCACGGAACTGTTCTTAAGTTCCACGTCAGCACGTCTTCTCTCAACTTTTTGGTAGAGTTCTCACTTTCGTCGGGCCTATAGGCATCTCCCCGCAACGCTGCTTGCCTCGTTTGTAAAGCGTCTTTCTCGCCTATCGCTCACCGCACCTCCCTCCAGCATCGTGATCACGATTCCATTCGTTTATAACGTCCTCAAGCGCCACCCTGCGTTGATGCGTATGATTCACCGCGATGATGAGGAGCCGGGGCCTTTCGAGGGTACCTGTTTTTCCCGACTTCCCCCTCGCGCAGGTTTTTCTCAATTAATCAATCAGACCCCTTCGTGGCCGACGAGCCCAACCCAAACTTGACGAACGCCTTGGATTCCTCACTCTGGGAGTTGCGTTCGCATAAACGTCACTACCATGCGGGAGTGTCGACACTGGCATGCATATTCGACGAGGCTTTCACCAAACCTAACTACCCTCTAGAGGACTTCCTGGACCACACATATGCGACGGTTGTTTTGTTTACTCGCCCGCTTCCTTGAAGCTAATATCGTCGGTTTACAGCTGATCGAAGGAGAACTCAAGCGACGTATCAAAAAAGACCCAGCCGTGGAGATCGACGAACCCATTGGTATCTTCAGAGAAGGGAATGACTCGGAGGGGACTATTGTCGAAAGTCTGTGGACGTTCTAGCCTCTCACAATATACATTACGTTCTAGTTCTTACAACAAAAAATATACATGGCGTGGTCATGCTATCGCTTCTTCCTCATCCTCATCCCCTGATACTTCCGCGTTTTCGCGACCAGCTTTCGCCATCAATTGCGCAAGATCGTGCTCGTCTGTTTCTGACACAGCTTTTGGCTGAAAAAAAAGTGAGATAATGAGAAACCTTGAAGCAAGCTTCAGAGCCGCTCCCTCACCTTCATCTTGACGATGAGGTTTCCGCCCTGCCTCTCGATAGTACCTTGGATGGATTCGATGGCACGTTCCAGACGTTCGACGGCCGCATACTTGGTGTTTGGACCTGTTAGACACAAATACGAGCGGAGCGCATCTCATCACGAACCTTGTCGGTCGCGTTTGTGCTCAGCACATACAACGGCGGCGCGACGAGCTTGGCCTTGATGGGAACGGCTTCGGTGCTCGTTTTCTCGCCTGCCCTGAGGGCTTTCTTGATAGCCTCGATCCCGGACGGCGTATAACACGTCAGCTCGATATCCGCACGCAGCTTGATAGGCTGTGGGGTCAGTCGGCGCGCGATGGTGGTCGTCAGGAGGTTGTGCGTCGCTTGCGGCACAGGCTGAAGCGCCGAGAACACCGCATCTGGTTCTCTGCACCAAAAAATGATGAGGAGTCAAGTAGCGAAGGGAAAAGGCAACTTACGTTAATGAGAGCTTGAAGGCATCGTACACATTCCCGTATTTTCTGCCGAGAGGCCACGCGACCTGCTCGTACAACTTCTCGAGGCGCTCTTCCTCGCTTGGACCAGTGGGCGGTAGCACGACGCCCTCGGCGCCTTCTTTGTCTTGGTCCTTTTTAGTTTCGGCGGCGGGGGCACCAGCACCATCGGCATCTGGGTCTAAAGTGGGCAACCGGGAAGCGACGTGTCGCATGATCGACGAGACGGTGCGGGCCTTCATAAAGCGCTCCTCGCATTTTGTGATGTCTTCCGGAGAGACGCGGCGCTTGGACAGGTCAATATACCCTGTAGGATGAGGAGTGAATCGGGAATCGAAATGCGGAGAGAGAGACGTACCTTTTTCTTTGTCAACGCGCAGCACAACGACGACCTCGTTCCGGCCGACTCGGATCAGCTTTTGGATGGACCTGATACGGCGGCGGGAGAGCTCTGAGAGGAGAATCATTCCCTCGATGTTGTCGTACTCGAGCTAATTTTCCCCGGGTTGTAGCGTGCTTTGCGCAACATGAAACTCGACGCACCAGCTTGACGTAGGCACCCATCTCGGCGATCTGCCGGACCTGCACCATGACGAGCTCATCGACCTCTGGATACCGTGCTTCGTAGTAACGCATTGTGGCCGAACTGGACGATACGATTAGACGACCCGAGTCAAGAGTTCAATTATTGATTATATAATCGGATAGATGCATTGGATGAAGATAATCATGGCATGGGACAGGGTCAGTAGGGTATGTAAGAAATAGAAAAGCAAAACAAAAGACAAACGACTGTGATGTAGCTAATGCAAAGCTTAGCCAATGGAAAGCGAGTGACTGTAATACCGATATCATCAAGAGCCTATAAATCAGACCCAACTGCGTCCACTACGTACAACACCTGTTGCGGCCGCACGAACAATCCCCGCGACTCCCCAACCATGGCATCAGATACTGCTGGGGATACACTGCGCAACCGCTTCTGCCTCCCGACCGTGTCAAGGTGGCCACCCTCCCGCTTGAGGCTCCGACTCCCTTTGCCGATCGTGCTGAGGCCGTCCAGCCGCCTTCGGCGCGTGCCTCGCAAGTCGTCTCCAAAGTCCCAGTCCGCCGCGCTCCCGATTTCGAAGTAGCGCACGCCGCCCCACGTGCCATCGTGCCACGCACGCGCATCGAGCTTGTCTCCGGGCCACGTGTCGCCCATCGGCACCTCGACGCCTACCCATGGCCCTAGTTCACCCTCTACCTCACCGATGTACCGCGCGAGTGCACGGAAGCGCGCACGTTTAGATGTGATGATGCACGGGATCCCCACCTCGAGCGTCGCCCCGCGCGGTGCGCCGGGCTGTGCTGATGGTAGTAGGACGTGAGGAGGGTCGGGAATCGGCGTCGATCGTGGAACGGTTTCGGCCTGTCCTTTGTGACGCGGTAATACGAGGATGCTTGCACTGGATGCGGATGCTTCGCTCGCGGATGCTGCTTGAAGATTAGCCTTTGAGGCCCGTGACGACTCCGTTTCCGTCGACGAGGACGACGACCGCGTCGTCGTTGTAGCAGGTTCCTTCCCCTTCCCCTTGGGGGGTGATGATCCTGCGGTCTTTACTTTGGGTGAAAGGGATTCCCCAGGCTTTCCGGTCATGGATTTTCTTGGGACAATCTTCTTCAGAGTTGAAGGAGAGGTCGAAGGCGTAAGCCGGAGAGACCCATTCGAGGGCTGTTTGGGTGATGGCCGGGTGCTGAGCTTGATTGTGTCTGGGAGCGGAGGAACGACGACCTTCTTTGACTTTGACGACGTATTCGTACTTATCACCGACGTTGCTGATGTTCGCCTTGGCCTAGGGCCTGCAGCAGGTGCGGTGGAGGTCGCCGTCGCCGTCGTCCTCACGCTCACAGTGGAGACGGAGGACGAGGCGGAGTTTCGTCGAGGCCGTGGTACAAGTTCTCCAGGTAGGTCAGACTTGGAGCTTTTGAACGATGCTTCGCTGCGTTGAGAGACGGAAGAAGTGGGCCGCGATGCGACACCGGATACGCGTAATGACGGGGTGGGCGTGCTTTGCGTGTGTTTTCTCACCGTGGAAGCTCGCGAGCGGACCGATGCGACTGAGCCCGGAGGAGATTTTGGCCGTGAAACGGGGGACGTCTCCGGGGCCGTTCGGAGCCGTTTAGGCGTACGCGTAGTTGCGTCCATAGTAGATTTTTCCTGGTCGTCTCCACCAACGGTAGATGTGGAGGACGCGCGAGATAACGATCGGGAGATGGGCTCCCCTGAGGGGGTAAGCTTAGAGTCGGGCCTGGGTCCCAGATTTGGAGTCGCGCGCCGGGGCTGTGTTGTCAACATATCGCTGTTTTTGGACGTGGTGGAGTGTGTACTACGAGCAACGGAGCGAATCGAACTGCCAGAAGAAATTAATGGTTCTCTCGGAGGTGGTGCATGATGCTTCGCCAGATTACGGTTTAATATACTTGTCCTTAAGGAATGTTGACTAACGGTGTCAGCTTCTGCGTCTAGGTGTTTGGTGGAGCGAACGCCGTTGTGTGCGGAACTGCCCTTGAAAATAGGTGGCGCAGAGGGTGAAGCGAGGTCATCGGTCGAAAGTTCGAGTTCTGGCAGACCTTAGCCTTCGTTTCACATCTACGGTCAGAGTGTGTTTCCTCACCATGGCCGATCTCCTTCAAAGCCCACCCATCCAACTTGTCAAAGCCACCTTCCATGCGGATGGCCACCCAGCGCTTCTTCATCCACCTGAGCAATTCGACTCGGGTCTCTTCAACCTTGTGTCTGACGAGAGACGTCGGTGGCAACATTGTGAGATTTGGGTCCGATGCGTGCGGACGAAGTAAGATTGAGGAGACGAGAGCCTAGTAATCATAAATGAGTGGAATGGATGAGCGTTTGGAAGAAAGGGTTGACCTGATATAGCCTTCCCGCGGACTTCTCAATAAATCCTCGCTGAACAGATTTCATGATCCATTCGAGGTGTTCCCTATCTTCGAACCTTGCACCGTCTGTCTCCATTAATTCGAGCCACTCCGACTGCGCAAAACACTCCTCTGCATGTGCGCAGAGGACATGATCTATGTGGCGTCGGGCGTCCGTAATCATGTCACGAGAAGTGTCCGCCCAGGGGTCAATGATGGCATCAAGCTTTGTTAAAGCGAACTCCGCCGCGAATAGCAATGGGAATACGTTAGGCGGTGTGGTCCTCTTCGCAACGCCTTTTAGCGCGGCGTCTCTGATCTTCTTGTCTAGCTTAGCAAACTCGGCGTTGCACCAGCCTTCACCAAACATGCCGACGAGTCCACGACGAGCGCCGCGCTGGAGTAACTCGTTCTTGACGTCTTCTTGAAGAGAAAATTCGATGACGCGAGGCATGCGGCGGGCACATTGCCTACATCGGCACCCCGAAACACCCCACTTGCCACCAGTAGTGCGCTCGTACTCGGTGAAGTCGACGTAGGCATGAAAGAGGCCGTGCATCATCTCGTGTACGATGCGGGCTTGAACTTCGTCATAGAGGGTGT
Organism: Lactarius indigo; assembly: GCA_025766275.1. Taxonomy (NCBI): domain Eukaryota; kingdom Fungi; phylum Basidiomycota; class Agaricomycetes; order Russulales; family Russulaceae; genus Lactarius; species Lactarius indigo. The sequence goes on from JAFKAC010000007.1 coordinate 694,120, forward strand.
CAAGGGAGATATAGGCAGCTGAGCGCATTATGTGGAAAGCAGTGTCGAGATCGTATGTACGATTGGAGAATATGAGTGTTCCGGTGTAGATAAATCCAAGGACAAAGTGAAGAGATGGGGGTGTGAAGGGGGGCGAGGGGAGCATAAGGGTAGGTTGTTCTGTTGAAGGGTCGCTGTCCTGGTCCTCATCGCGAATTTCTGGCTTTTGTGTCTTCCAAGCGACGAGAGCATTGTGAAAGTAGTCGGAACGGGAGACAAGGATGAAGCGATGGGTGGAAAAGACAGCAGCCAAGCCTTCATGATGGACGGAGGAGCTGCCCTCGATGCCAATGCGGACGTCTGAATAAAGACGGGATCTCCACATGAAGACAAGATCTTTGCGGAGTTTGTCGATGCGATTCTCTTCTGCATCACCTTCTTCGCGATAGTGCTCTGAGGAATCGTAAAAGAACTCGAACGCAGCACCAAGGCCTTTGCCGGTATAAAGATATTCGAGTTCCTTTGAGAATAGATTTGGGTTTATAGAGGTGGTCAGATGCATCAAACCATCTTGATTATGTGAGACAGGAGATGCGGGGCGAAAGGGTGAAGGGGAGCGAGAAATAGAAGAGGGTTCTGGGCCAAGGGAGAGAGATAGCGCGGACTGGGTTGGGTACACAGAAGGAGAATACGTGTCCAAAGGGCCTGGGGATGATATTGGAGCGGGACGGAAGGAGAAATATCGCGCCTGGAAGCTCGGTGGTGCGCGAGCGTACACTATGGCTGCAAAAGGGGATTAGTCTAAGGGAAGGCGGAGTGGGTCCGAAGGTACCTTTGTGACCGTACACTTGTTCACCGGTCGGTTCGCCATCTTCTTCGGTTAAGAGAGCCCATACGACATCCGGAAAGCGGTCCTTGGCACGATGAAAGAGAGCTTCGAGGTCGGATTGCCAAGCGAGAGTTGATTTGTGAGTTGCGTCTTGCAAAGGAGTAGATATCATGAAGAGAAGAGAGAAAGGGGGTATCGAATGAACGGCTTGCACTTGCTCTCGCTCGACGACCTCGACCTCGCGGGCGCGGTGATTCTGGCACGTGTTCGTGAGAAACAAAAGGGTTGATTGCTTAGTCATCATTCGAGTCGGAAAACAGCGAAACAGCGACGGCGACATCGACTCGACAACTCGACCTCGACCCCGACCCCCGCCATTCACTTGATTTTTTTCTGCTCGATCCTCTCCTCGAGGACTTTTTCTCAAACATGCCAGCCCCTTTTTCCACACATGTACAACAACATCCCCTCCCAGCCCTCTATCTATACCCTCTGAACGATTCTTTCATCCCCAAACACATCCACCTTCCCCAAGGCCAACGAATAAAGATCGGTCGCCAAACTAATGCAAAGACTGCTCCAGGCGAACGTAATGGCTTTTTCGACTCTAAAGTCCTCAGTCGACAGCATGCCGAAGTATGGGAAGAGTCTGGCAAGGTTCATCCTCTCCGCTTTCCCGCGCTCCCGACCACCCTCATCTCCTCTTCAGATCTACATCAAAGACGTAAAGAGCTCAAACGGTACTTTCATCAACGGTGAAAGGCTTAGCGCAGAGGGCGCAGAGTCGGAGCCTTTCGAGCTCAAGACTGGCGACATCGTTGTACGTCGTATCTCTACCTCCGCCTTGCCACCACCACCACCGTCCGTCGCTGTTCCACCATCCTCACCCTCCTTCAATAGGAATTTGGTATTGACATCGTCGGCGAAGATAACAAGACCATAGTTCATCACAAGGTCGCTGCTCGTGTCGTTTGTGTGCTCACTGAGCAAGAAGCTCAGCTCGCTGCTCGTGTCGAGTCACATCAAAATCCTCCTCCCATCTCAACCATTTCCAGCCAACCAGGCTCTAGCAATGGCACGAGCGCTTTCAACTTCACTGGAACCCAGAACCCCGCAGGCCCTGCACGTCGGCCCGCTATCCAACAACAGGGTCTCGTTGGCATGGGTGGCATGGGCGCCAATATGCGCGCCCCGGGGAAGAGTGGCATTACCTTTGACCACATCCTCAGCCGCCTTCAGGGCGAACTCCAAAAAAGCCGCGAGACCGGTGCCGAGTTACATTCTCTCACCGGCGCGATGAATGAAATACATGACACCCTCGGAGGTAATCTTGTCCGTATCATTGTCCTATTGTCTCACTCTACCCATTCTAATTGATTGTTCTCCTAGCCTCAAACCCATCCTCCATATCCACAGACTCTCCCTCCTGTGCTACCCCCTCAACAGCCCCTTCCCACCGAAACTGATCCGAACTCCGGCCCTCCTCCACCAAACTCGGCATTGTCCGAACTTCAGGCACAATTACAAGAAACACAAGTGTCGCTCGCCTCCCACGTCGACAAAATCCGCTCCCTGGACAGTTTACTCGCTGAGCATGAGGTCATTAAACGCGAAGTAACTTCCCTTCGCGAGTTGATGGAGGACGAAAAACGTGAGCTTGAGCAAATCCGTGGTGGTCGCCGTCTCGCCGAACCTCATCGGCAACACACAGAGGACGAGGACGGTGACCTCTCATCAGATGACGACGATGCTCGCAGCATAGCTACGGTGACATCTCATGAGCTTGAGCGTGTTGAAGAGGAGGACGAAGAGCAATTGACGTCCGAGGAAGAGGAGCAGAGGCACAGGAGGGACGAACTCACCCGTCCCCGAACGCCGGAGCCCACTGGTTTGGGTATGGACGATGAGGACGATAAGGCTCGCAGTAGATCAAGGTCCCCATCTCCGCCGTTGCAGACTGCTTCTCAGAGCGTCCCCCCGCCTCCTACAGAAGATATTAACCACCGCTTAGATGCCTTGTCTAACCAGCTCGAATCCGCCCTTGAGCTTTCGCGCACACTCCAAGCACAACACGCTGCCGCCCAGAACACGATCTCGTTCCTTGAGGCAAAAGTCAACGCGCTCGAGTCGCTTGTGCACGCATCTCAGGCTCAGGCACAAACACATGTTGCAGAGGCAACACAGGAGCGCGCCTCCCTTAGTGCCTTCGTGAACGAATGGAAGAAGGGCGTGGAGGGTCAGTGGGGCGGAGTGCAAGAGGAGTGGGCGCAAGAGCGCGCACGCCTTGCCCGAGCACGCGAGGAATGGGAGTCGCGCGTTCACGCCGTCGAGAAAGGCCTCGAAGGTACCATCGCGAAAGTTGATGCTGGGCTTACTGCTTTGGAACAGCAACGTCTGCCGTTCCAGCACAAACAGAATGGTAGCGCCCGTAGCGGACTCGTCACCCCGCCTTCTCCCCGCAGTCTGTCATCAGATTCTGGCTCTGGCGGTAAATCTCGGAGAAAGAAGCGTTCACGTGGCCGATCACGTTCGAAGGATGGCTCGACGAGTTCATCAGAGGCTGCCAATGCGGATGGAGACGGTGGGTCGTCCTCCGCTTCTGTTGCTGCAGGTGGTCTCCCGCCTAATCCCAACCCGCGCCCTCGCTCACCCTGGCTCCCTGAGGGGGACTCGGACTCTGATTCTCATCCACCCGGGCGTCTTAATCGACGGGGAGAAGGCGGGGAGAAGACACTGCCGTTAAGCGCTTACCCGATCACTCCTGACCCCTCTGTGCGGAAAGTATCGTCAGGTTCTTCCCTTGGCCCACCGAGTGAAGAGGATGCGGAGCAGCTGCTCAAGGCAAGTCCTAACGTGGGGGCATTAAGTCCGGTAAGTTGTCTACATCGTGCGTCGTGGTACCCGATTTTGAATCTCTTTGCAGCAGCGTGTTCGCTCCGCACAATACTCACAAACTCAAGTGATGTCGACGGCAGCAGGTGTACTTGTACTCGTTGCTGCAGCCGCTGCCGTTGGGTGGCGATACAAGGAATAATGATTGCCGCGTAATATCGATTCGAACATCTTTATCTTATTGTTCGCGATTTCCCTACTCTACCTTTTTTACGGATTGAAATGGTCTTTTTTAGTGTATAATGTTCCCTTTTTCCCTACTCTCGCGCTGGCGTTCCTCTGCGTTGAGTCGTTCTATGACGGTGACATCTCGCCCTTTTCTCTGTATCCTATGTCGCTCCCCGATCGTCCGTACCGCCTCGTTTCGATACTTAATCTTATGACCCGTCACGACCATGTTTTTTCTTTCGCTTTGCCGCATAAACAAGAGATGTGTTCATGGGAAAACAGTCCAGTTGACAGTGAATCATCATTTGTGCTGTGCGAAAAAAGCAGTTGCATTGTCCTTTCCTTTAAATCATGACGGTATCCAAAGAAATATGTGTAGAGTAGTGCAGAAAGTATGCAGTCCCCGAAGTCAGGGAAAAATTTAAGGCGTAAACAAAAAAAGACGGCGAAGACGCCAAACGCATTAGACAAAAGGAATACCGAGATGCGTGGGAGAAAAAATATATAACCCATAGGAAGACGAATCAGATGGCACACAGATAGATATACACACCACGGGCGGGCAACGTTGTTTACCTTCTCGTCGTTCGGTCTCTGCCCGAAAGCTCTAGTGAGAGACCTTTTTTCACATGATGATGCAGTCTTTTTCCTGGAGTTTCTGGCTCTGGAACCCCATCTCTTGGAACGTCGCAGGCCCCTTAGGTGGCGGGGGCTTCATCGGTGCGTCATAGACGCCGGGAGGTGAGGGCGCCGGCGCCGGCGCCGACGCTGACGCCTGCTGTGGGGGAGGACCACCACCAGGGGGTGCCAAGCCCGATCCGCTCGCCGTGCGCGGTGGGCGTCGTCCAGGTCCACCTGGTCCAGTCCCAACCGACGGGGGACGCGCGATCTGACCGTACTGTTGCTGACCCGGAGGGCGCGGCGATGGGAATGCGCCAGGGCCTCCTGGTCCGCTCCCTGGAGGGGGCAAGGACGAATGTGACTGCGGTGGAGGTAGAGAGGAATATGACTGCGGTGGAGGTAGGGTTGACTGATGGGGATGTGGTGGGCCGGCGGTGCCTTGCTGCTGTGGTCGAAACCCGCTGGCCCCCGAGGGGCCGCCTGGTGGACCCTGCGGCGGCGGTGGCTGGCGCTGCGGAGGAGGATAGCCTTCCGAGTTGAGATTCGGACTTGGCCCCGCGGACGATTGGCGATACGGGGGATAGCCTTCGTTGACTGGGGGCAAGCCCGCGGTGGGAGGATTATCGGTCCGCGCGAGGACGGGAACGGGTGGCGGAAAGCCGGGATTAGGATTAGGACCGGGACGGTGAGCGAGTGAGTTCTTGCGGATGTTCGCAACTACTTGCTGGCTATTCTCCCGGCCTCCGAGACGCGGCCCAGCCGCGGGTCCACGTGCATCAGAACGCTGCTTGGCCTGTGTGCGCTTACGCACGAGCGTCGTCTCTGTCAAGTTGTCGTGCTCCTGACGAGAGAGGGCTACAGGCGCGGGTTGTGACAAGGCGGTGAGCCGCTCGGTTGCCTCAGTGTTCCCATGTTGGGACGCCTGGGTGGATAAAGTCAACAACCGGAAAGGGCAAGACAATGATAGGTACAACTCACACGTTCGTACCACTTCCGTGCAGCTTCGATGTCCTTAGGGCCGCCCACCCCTACTTCCACGTAGTAGCCCATAGCAAATTCTGCGCTTGGGAGCCCTTTACGTGCAGCCTTCTCGGCAAACGTAAATGCGAGCGATTCGTCCTTGTCAAAAGCACCCTCAGAACCGCATAGGAACCACTTGCTAAGGGCCATATCCGCCTCGATCTCTCCCTGTTGACTGGCAAGCGAATAATACTGAACGGAAAGCAGTGCATCGAACGGAAATGGCGGCTGTGCAAACTCGTATGCGTGCCCGAGCTTGTATTGTGCCGGCGCAAAATTCAGAAAGGCCGCACGCTCAAGATGACGACGAGCTTCGTTGTCACGCGAACTTCCAGGGGGGATGCCAGGGGTAAAGAGATGGGGTGGTACAGTAGCGTGAGAGAACTCTCCTAGAAGGAGAAGGCCAAAGACATAGGCCGGCTGGGGACTGTCCACAGTCGCCAAAGTAGCGGCGCGTTGAAGAAGAGGTAAGGCTGTCTCAGGGCTAGAGGGCAAGCCAAGTTGGCCTACCAAGTGGGCCATCCCCATTCGCTGATGATCGATAGCGGTTAGATGCAAACGACTATCTGGGATGATCAAACACGAACATATAGACAACTTTCATTGTTGTTACGGATGCCGCGCTCGTAACAATCTTTGGCATGCGGGGAATCCCCAAAATTCTCGTAATCACGTCCAAGCTTGAACCACGCAGCAGAAAATCCAGCACGGGCTGCCCGTTCGTAATCACGAAATGCCGTCCTTGGGTTTTGCGGTATAAACTGGGGGTAGGCACCAGTAGACTCGAACTTGGCGCGTAGATAGATGGCTTCGGCAACGTGGGGTGGTAATTGCTGGGGTATGGGATTAGGATTGGCGAATTGAAGGATCATGGGGACTGCGATTTCGACAAGGCGATTGAGCTCCTGGTCAGCAACGTGGATGGGCCCAGGGGCGGGATCCGCAGAGCCCGTTTGATTTGGAATCACGTAAAGGCGGTCGACCAAGCCGATAACATCACGACACCAGGCGATTTTGGACGCGGGGGTGTTATTTGGAGTCTGTACGGAGGGCAGTGCCGCGATGAGAGACGATATGGTAGGAAGGGGAGCAGTGAGAGAGGGAGGTTCGGAAGCTTTCTTCTGAGGTGGGCCAGAAACAGATAAAGAACCCATTGCAGACGTGATGGGATCCGAGGGAGAAGGGGGTCCAGGGTAGGGCAGAGGCTGCAAAGGAGAATGTTCTGCTTGATGCATTTGGGACTGTTGGGCAGGATTGGTAGACGATGGAGGCAGTTGAAGACTGAGACCCGGAGGTGATGAACCAGACTGGGGGATCTTCCAGGGGCTCCAAGAGTCAGCTGAAGGAGGAAGTGGTGCTGGAGTGGTGGACAAAGTGGGAACAACGAAACCGGGAGTGGGGTTGGGCAGTCCAGATGAAAGAGAAGGGGGTGCGTTGTAATGATTGATTCCTGGGGGAGGTGGGGGGTTGGAGAGGTCCCGGGAGACTTGACTGTCGAGGTTGCGTGCCATCTGAAGCATGGAGGAATCAGTACGCGAAATTGATGGACGTAAGACGGGAGGCGGTTAAAAGTACCTCTGCGGGTAGATCGGGGGTTATTTTATGGGGCCGTGGTGCGAGAAGTGGCTCTTCAAGATGAGGTGGTGATGGACGATACTCTGGCTGGGATGGTGGTGGTATTGAGGACATCTGGTTGCCATTCACCGCCTCGAGCGGCTGCGCTCATGGATCATTTATTCACAGCTATCTTATCCATCGCTAGGTACCAGCTGCGTAAATGCCCCAACCAACTTTGTTCCGAATAGCCCGGTGCAGTGCACACACGGACTTTTTGGTTACAAATAAATGAATAAATTCGGGTTTCATACAGTACAAATGTTCCTTCAAGTCGTAGCTTGGTGGCTGGCATCACACTAGCACGCTCACCATTCAAGGTCTCCGATCCAGCTCTTGGCGCTCGGCGCTCGTCCTGATGGGTCTGACCTCTCCGCCAACACAAATATTGTGGGCTGCGATTATATAACGCTGTACTGCCAAACCCGCTGGGCCAATCGCCTTTTCGCGGCCATGCCTGTGTTAGATTGAAACGCAGTTCTGTAGATAATAAAGGACTTCAAGATGAGCAAAGCCTTTACCGCTTTTTTTTTTCCGTCTCGGCAAAGGTCGCGTAATCAGGACTCCACCCAAGACTCAACCAAGCCAGGGTCGTTGATATTGATGATTGGTCCACTTGTGCAAGGGCATGCTAGGATGACCATGACTACGCAAATAGACGTCAAGTTCGACCGGATCGAGCACCTGTCTGGCATTTTTGCACTCGAGGACTACTATGGCTCTGCTTGCTAGTTACACGTGAACAACAATGCCGCGGCACCATTGTTCTGCTGGTGGTAGTGCACGGAATGTACGGACAAAGTAGTCCACAACCCAAGTTTATAGTACCCGTCCCTAGTAATAAAAGACAATACACAACTACCTCAAAATGCATGCCCTTCCTCATTCCGGTCTTGCCTCGCTTCATCGCGGCCGCTTTGCGGATTGGCAGGATGTGGTTGTGCATTCGCGCCACCAGCCATACGACAAGGGCATCGGCGAGCTGCCACAAACAACTAATCAACTCTCACCAGTAGCCACAACATCGCCACAGACTGCCACAATTTGTCCGGCCACCTCCACAACGGGTTCGTGGCAAATGGTCGATGCATAGTAGTCGACATACCGTAGATTGTGGCTTTTCGTATCGCATGAATAGAAGGAAACTCCAGTTGTGACAACGCCGACGCCGTCATCCGTCTACCAATGGCACCAGCCTCGACGCGACTGACCACAGACATCACTAGAACCTGACACAGTCCACAGAATCACAAAAATGCGATAATGTGCACGGCGTATATAGTACTGCGGTAGATTTCTTCAGGATGATCAAAATTAGCAACCTCGACACCCAACCCGTACCCAACCCGCACCTCTTGACATTCAAACATGTCCAATACCGCAACGAGCATTGGAGTCGGCATATACAAGGGCGGCTGGAACTGCCCGAACAAAGTCCACTGGTCAATCATTGTTACGGCGCACGGATACTACGAGAAGGGTAAAGTGTACAACCTTATCAATGACGGAGGAAGACTTGTCACCTGGAGAGAAGTCATGAGCAATGATGGTCCTCTCAAGAACACGACGCTTCTAGGAATTGTACACACATCTGTGTCCTCACATTGCCCCAAAACGATCGTGGACTACGTTCAACGACTGGCGATCAGCCCAATAGACAACTTCAACTGGGTCATCCAGGTGGTGACCCAGTTGGATACGAACAGCATCGCCAGCACAGACTTGGAGGAAGACGAACTAGTCCTGCATCTTAGGAACGTAGAGCACCAGCACCCAGGAGGAACGCAGGTATGTGTACAACAGGGGTTTCCTAATGTGTCGTACAGAACAGATCCGATGTCGAGACGAGCCGCCCGAAATGTCAGGGAGATGAGGTGAAGAATGGGCTGTGCACATAGAAGGGTTGTGGTCATGGGCATGAACCTACTGTCGTTACGGCTGCATGGTCGCGGGCGGCCAGCTAGAATCCTTCAGGTTTATCATTGGCCCTGCGCGAATAATCAGATACCATGAATGCAATATATCCCGACCTTTATTAATGAGACACTAAACATACGGCTCGCCATCTGTCCCTACGTGGACTAGAAGCATGGTCTCAGGAATTGGTTTACGATAGGACACGCACCGCTTTGGATTTTTTTGTCTTCGTGCACGTCACATGACCGTCCGGGCTTCAACGAATCCACGATACCGCCGGGCAATACGTAGGCACGAATTTGTTCATATGACCAGGGAGATTAAGCCACACAAACACACAGATGAGGACACGTGTTATTAGTCGGTGCAGTAGTACAGTCAAGCATCAGTGTTATAATCACCGATTGCCCGGTCCAAGTACAAAACGATCTGAGGAAGTGGGAGTGTGGCATGAGAAACGACCTAATCTTCGAACGGGGTGCTAGAATCCGTATTGGTGCTCACCTTTAAAGATAATGCGCCCGCTCAAGCTCAAGCCTCATCGCTTCTCATCCCAAATTTCGAAATCGTCATGTTGTAAGCTCGCGTTATAAGCGTCCTCGATGCTCTCGAACAGGGCATCCAGGTCATCCAAAGCACCGAGAAGCGCGGCCAGAGAAGACAAGTTATCTAGGGGGTACGTAGAAATGGGCGGAGAAACTAAGAGCAGAAGTGCATACCATACATTTGTATTCGGACCTGGATGTGGTTCTCGGATGGATGAGGGGCGCTTGAATCTGCGTTAGCGCCCAGGTTCAAAAAGTACAACAGGTCATGAGAATAGAGCAAAGAATGCCTTTTTTTTATTAGCCATTCAGGAAGTACCGAGAAAAACTGAATAGAGTCTGGAGCAACAAATGGACATTCATCGCGGAAGCAAGGGACAGCTAAAAGCGCCAAAACCCTCGTCATGTCGCATATCGAAGCTTATTGTTATGGAGACAGAAGTGTAGAAGGGAAGAAGTCAGTTAACAATAAGGCTCACCTGTATCCGCAGAATTCGACCTTTGGACTGCCGGATATTGAGTAATACTCATCATACAGATGAGAGCTACACACTTTTTCATGAGCATCCATCGAAGTGCATTTCCAAGTGTGTGGGTCTCATTATGGATCTGGTAGGTAGCAGCGGACAAGTCCGATTTGGCACCCGGCATCTAAGGAGCATAAGTTTCTTCTGTGGACTATAAGTAGTCTTTGTGTGGACGCGAGCTCACAATACGGATTTTTGGAGGAACTTCAGTCATGAGAACGTCGCTGACAAAGAAGGTAAAAACAATAAACAGGCTCACACTTCGCTGCACCTCGCTTCGCATAATTCCTGCCGTCGAGGAACAATGTTAACGTGTCTCCTTTGTCGGGGACTGAAAGTGCTAGACCGTTGCACAATAGACCAGCGCTACCCGGGTGTCTTCTCAAGTTTACAATGCATGGTGGCCGTACTGTCGTTTCGTCCTCGGGCTGTCGTTCTGGCTTATAAGGGCTCACTTGACTTTCTATGTGTGCTCAACCTCGATCTCTCTGTCCTCCCTGACCGCCTCCACGTCTAAATCACCCCTCATGTCATCAGTCACGATGTGTCCTGAGCGCCCCACTCTTCCTCCTTTGCGCTCTCTTGATCTTCCAATGCACGGTGTACCCTCCAGAATGACATTGCCCGGTATTCATGAATTGTGCAATCAAGGTGATGACCTGGTTCGTCTACCCTACTCCCGAATCAACGCCATAGCTGTGGTTACTGACCCCATTGACTCGATTACAGGACCCGTCGCATCTCACTGCACTTTATGCTTGGCAATGGAGACGTCAAGGATCTGTTTCTTCACCAACCTCCTCATGCTTCCCATCCTCTCCGCCTCCCACATCTGTCGCCTTCACTAATCCCCTTGCATCGACGCTACACAACTCAGCGCCACCTCTTCCTCACCAGGCCCGGCGTGGCAATCATTCGGATTCGCATGTTCGCCTTGTCCTAGCAGATTCCTTCGAAAATGCCGATGCGGCCCTCGTTCTATGCTCCGCAGGTGCACCCAAAGCGTCGGGTGCGCCGAGAATGATTTCATCACCTGATGCTCTCGGTGGCATCAAGCCCGGAGCTCCTTTGTTGGTGGTCGGACCTGCGCTAGAACGAATCCGCCGCCCCGGGACAGTTCTCGGCAAAGGAGTAAGAATGCACCCCTATCGTATCGTCCGTCCGTCCAATTCATCCATGGCCTCAAGTCCGAGCACGAAACATATACCACGCAAGTGACGCAAAACACTACGGGCTAGTTGTAGAACAAAGAAGAGGGACTGTATTCGTAGAACAAGTCTTTATTTTCTCTTCTTTTGTATGTTTTTGTACCTTTATAGCTTTACTATTATTACGTACTTGTAGCCCGGTTTTGTTTGTTCGATACAAACACTATCGATGTATGACGTCACATCTTGCATCTCTCTCGTGGCCATGGACCATGAGTACCACCACTTGGATCAAGTCTTACCGGGCCTCTGGGTCGGTGACCTCCACAGCGCCAAAGATGTCGACACCCTCAAAGCAAACAACATCCACAGCATCCTGACAGTAATGAGGGGGAAGTTATCTATCCCTGAAGTACGCAATGCTGGATCCATCGTCCTCATTGATTCACGATTCTTTCGAGAGTAGACTTTCATTCGACACCAGATTCCCTTGGATGACGTGGCGGAGACTGACGTGCTCCAGCACCTGATCCCTGCGATCACCTTTATACAAGCCGAGCTCGACAAGGACAGGGGGGTTCTTGTTCATTGTCAGGCCGGAGCGAGTGAGTTCCTACGCATATAGTAGGTCCCAATATCCCGCTGAGACTCACACATCACAGGTCGCAGTGCTACAGTTGCCGCAGCATACGTCATGTATTCCCAAAATATAGACGCCAGCGCGGCAATAGATCTCATTCGGAAGGTCAGACCTAACATTAAGTATGTTATATTTATATTTCGCTCCAAGTTGATTGAAGACCAAATCTCTCTAGCCCGAACGCGGGATTCATGGCTCAGCTCGAAATATTTCACCAAGCTTCATTCAAAGTCTCGAGGCGTGACAAAGCCACCCGAATGTTCTATTTAGAAAGAGCGGTAGAGGAAATTCTAAGTAACATTGTTTCTGCACTGCGTATTCGTTTCATTCTATTGATAATTGTGCCAGATGGTGACGGCACGGCCCCAGAAACGGACATGTTCGCGAAGTTTCCCCGTACCCCCACCGACTCTGCGCCCGCCACCCCCGGCGGACCCAGGCGACGTATTCGTTGCAAGATGTGTCGGTGAGGCCTACCTTTGAGCTCTGTGCATAACCATATTCAGAGTTTCTCACTGTCAGAACTGAGCTTGCTAACCGCGAACACATGCTAGATCATGGTCAACTTGGGCCACCAACCCCTGCTATTGCCCTTTCACCCGTCTCTTCTAGACGGCCCTCTACTCACGATACTGTTACCCGTCGACCCTCGTCATCATCTTCTCGACGCCCATCAGGTGGCGCGCTTAGTATGACCGCCATGCCACGCCCACGTCTGGGCTCCACCTCAGGACTGACCCGCCCTTCTCCTTTGACATCGATCGAAGGTAGCAATGGTCTTGCGGGGCAAGTAGGATCTCTGTCCATGTCAGCTCTGGAGGACGATGAGATCAAGAGCCCTAGCCAAGAGTGTGATCCGCTGACGAGCTCAACTTCTCAATCTCAAAGCAAACGGACCAGTTCTTTTGGGACCGATCTCAGGACTCGACTTCTTGCAGGTCTCTCCACTGGCATCCCTAGTGGCTTATCGATGTCGGCATTGGATAGTGACGACGATGAACCTGCAGACTCCACGCCAGCCACCGTATCCACCCCTGTAACTGGTGGGATCAACACTGCGGACACCACGCCATCTTCTCTTGCCATTGAGACCATTGTAGAAAATACAGATTCGGGTCCAAGCACAAATAAGAGTCGCCCACCCCTGACATTATCCACTTCCGCCGCAGGAGTTAGCACTCTTCAGCACGGTGCAGATCTCGCAGTACAGCTACATTCAAATCCTAAATTAGCTGCTCTGCGATCACCCGGCGGGTTATCTATGACACCCCTCCAGACAAGTACGCGGGTGGTCGACAAGGCCAGTATAAGCCCGCCCATTTTGATGAACCCAAAGTGTTCCGGATATTTTGTCGAGCCTGTAGGTCGAGTAGTCTGCGAGAAATCATCAGCTAATTTTTTTCAGATGAAATGGATGGAATATTTTTTAGAGGATGGTCAACTAGCCGGGAAGATCATTTGCCCAAATAAGAAGTGTGGCGTCAAGTTGGGAAATTATGACTGGGCTGGTGTTTGTTGTAGTTGCAAAGAATGGGTCGTTCCGGTTCGCATTCGCATCGTTGTTTCTCATGCGGCCCTTGCAACTGACTGCATCCTGATAGGGCTTTTGCATCCACCGATCCAAAGTTGACGAAATTGTCTAATTTATTAACCCATCAGTTTGTACTGCTTGATCAACGTTCAACTCTCGAAGTTGATACCGATGTTTCTCGGTATCTATCTGTACTAGCTCCGCAATCGCGTGAGCCATATCACACTTCTACATCACAAGTGCCTCCACATATGTCGTCTTCCAGTTATACCAGTCCGCAGCAGTTGTATATAGCCTCGGTTTGTGAGGTTAGAGGAATGGTAGAAGGCGGAAAGTTTCCGAGTTTTCCACGACCCCAATTCCGGTTCGGAATAGGGAAGTATCCCTGCGCATTTGACACAGTAACACAGTAACGCGGCGTGAAGCAAAGCGGCATTTCCCACACTCATGCTGAATGTCGAACCATTATTCCATTTTGAGACAACAATCTTCACGTCTTCCAGTTCTTGGTCGTCCAGATAGTCATGGGATAGTACTTTGCAAACGCCTTCTCTCTTGTCACGTCTTTTCGCACAACGGGATTTGGACTTACCGCTGTACCCATTTTGCCATGAGGGCGGAAATGGTTTGATGTCTCCTATACCTTCGTAGATTCTCACTCCGGAGAACGGCGTGTGTAACTTGAAGCTCCATACCATTGTCCAGACACCTTTCCATGTAATCGCCGACATGCTGCCAATGGTTGTGTCTGACTCGGATTCCGACTAAGTGCGCATTACGGTACGGTGAACACATTCTCCTGAATTTCTTGCCGAGCACTCGGATCCATGGGATCTTCTCCCCTCAGGTTCCCAGTCCCTTTCTACCTCTGCACTGTTTTCTGATAGTGTAGGGGTTGAAATATACAACCTCACCCAGGCTTCTATGAACCGAGCAACGTACGGAGTAGCCCGTTCTTTCTATTCCGATTCAATCCTATTCGCCCCGATGTACAATATTCTTTCTAAGGTATCATTAAATGTGCAGCGTGCGCGCCTTCCATGCCTAGGTGTAGCATTGTCCAAAAGCAAGAGCGAAAAACGCAGTATGACATACCCAGTTGGCAATGTCCGATCACTGTGTATTCAGTTATTTCCCACAAGGTCACATTGCCATCTCACGCGCCTTGTGATCAATTCGTTCCGCCGCGTTCGCACCGAGTTCTCGAAGCCAAGACTTCGACCACATGATAACCTTCGTGATGGGGTGCCTGATATCCCGCAAATTTTGAGCCAAAAACAAATAAACAGGGATCAAAGGCGCACTGTTCCCGATTGAACATGCATATGGTAATTGGAATATGGGCGTGTGAAAGGAGTGTCAGAGGTGCACCTCGTGGGACGCGAAATGGCATCCTGGCACTCCTTTCTTTACAGGCACTGGATGGGAAGTTTTGAAGACTGGCCACGAACTTTGATAAATACAGTAGAACCTCGAAGAAACCCGCACGAGGCGCCCCGGCGTACCTGGAAGTTAGAACTACCACATTTGCACTGGTGCCTAGCAGTACCAGGCTTGGTACCATGCGAGCCAACCGATTGGTCAACTTGGTACGCGGGTGCTAGTGGGCCATGTGGCCACCACAATGTTATGTTTCTGTTCATGTCCGTTGGGCTTTGTGGAAACATCCACTTTCCTCCCACAATCATAGAGCATCAAGGTACAGTGTTAAACATCCATTACATAGTCATTCGTGGCGGGGACAGGACGCTCTTGGAACCATGCCCTGACGTGGACGTCACAACTTCCCCTTCCCCGCCGGAACACCACATTCCGAGAAGCGAACACAGAACCTAAGCGACTGGCCCCTGCTGTTGAAGACATCCCTTACTGCTGACCATTTCTTTTTCTCCGCGGTTGGGATGGGACACCCATTCGTAGTCACTACGTCACTACGGCTGGGACTGCATCGAAGCGACTCGACACCTGCCTCAACGACTCTCACAGGCGGTCTGGATGACTTCACTCTGCAATACAGATGGCCGTGCAATCGCCACCTCGGTGCCACTTCTGTCACTCGTTGGAGTATTCCCTCGCCCTG
Organism: Lactarius indigo; assembly: GCA_025766275.1. Lineage (NCBI taxonomy): Eukaryota > Fungi > Basidiomycota > Agaricomycetes > Russulales > Russulaceae > Lactarius > Lactarius indigo. Next base: position 709,631 of record JAFKAC010000007.1, read on the forward strand.
ATGAACTTATTTCCGTGAGATAATCTAGAGTGAAGCCGGCCTTTCTGTCGGTCCGGTTACAAATTCTTCGCTTTTACAGCAGAGCTCGGGATCCGCACTTGAGCAGGGGCACTTGTCAATGTTGGCATTACGTGCGCTCGCCATTAATGCGACGCCTTCCCCATATGTCTGTCATCCAGGCTGGGTGGGGTATACAAAAAGCTTGCACAGGTCGTGCGCAAGTTTTGGTTTCTCTTCCCAGAACCCGTTACCCTCCTTTGGTCTCGTCATGGTCCCCATTTTCAAATGTACTGAGCTTATTGCCGTCCTCTCCTTAATGCTTGTGTATCAACCCCAGGGTTTCCCCTCTAGATATTTCCACGTAGCGGCAGCTGAAACAACAGCTACTGCGCGTCCTTCTGACCCCCCTTTCCAAAATTCAGTGGTCACTGTCACCGTCACTGTCGCTGCCACTGCCACGACCACACAGTCCGAGTCGAGCGCTTCCCTAACTTCTGCCCCAATCTCTAGTAACACCACTGTGTCGAGCTCTGCGCTGCCTACGAGTACCTTTGTTCCCCCCATCCCTTATCTCACACAGGGGCAGCTTCCCAACAGCTTTCCACAAAATACTACGGTGACGTCTGGGATAAATTTCGATACCTCATGGCAAGAATGTGAGATCTTCCGGTCCTTCCGAAGGAGAGAACGTGACCTTACGTTACCTTTTTTAATTCTTTTCAGTCTATCGCGTGACTCAAGGTCTACCAAATATCACTTTCCCCCTGGGCAATAACTATGCCGGAAATCTCCCCGTACAACGCTCTGGGCATCCGAACAATACGTTGTTCTTCTGGGGCTTTGAGAACAGAGTAGGATCCCTCACGGCGCCCGCCGGTCAGATACAGCTATCGCCCTGGCTGATCTGGCTGGGTGGTGGTGGAGGGTACGAATTCGATCTCCGTTCTTCGGTCTCCTTCTAATTCGAGATGAAGGCCAGGTTCATCGGGTTTGTTTACGTCTATGATCGCGGTAATGATGATACCAGCTTGTGTGGCCGAGTTGCAGTCACTGAATCTTAACTTATTGTCAGAATGGACCCATGTTGTTGCACCGTGACCTCACTATCTCCCAAAATCCGAATAGTCTATCCAACCTCATGGATACCATTTGGGTCGATCAACCTGGTGAGTCAGAAACTGTTGGGTCTGCATGATGGACACCTGACTGCAAATCTCACACAAATTAGTTGGCACTGGGTTTTCTACCGCTGACTCTACCGGATACGGTAAGTGTCCTTCTCCGTATGATGGCTAGCGCATTAACGAAAGGTCACAGCTAAGGACGAAAATGACGTGGCCTCTGACTTTGTACGTTTCCGCGGTCCGACCACGAGCGACAGTGACTCTAAAAAATGGGAATTTTAGATCGGTTTCCTCTCTAATCTTGTCAAGATATTCCCTAGTCTGGCTACGCGACCTTTATACTTAGCTGGAGAGGACTATGCTGGTGTTTACATTGTATGTCTTTGCACAAATTCTTCCCAGACCACGAGACGTATCTCCTTCAGTCGTACATTTCCGAGGCGTTGTTGGCGACTTCCAGTCCTCCCGTGATTCTTCAAAAAATTGTTATCGGAAATGGGATGTTATACGATGTCTCCCAGTCTACGAATATCGCCACAGTGAGTGCTCGAAAGAGTAGTATTCTGTCTCGGATTGAACCAACGTCTCCGCAACAGACGAGCATCATCGGCTCATTCCCCCAATTGATAAAGTTCGACCAGGGCGTATTCGACGCCTTCCAATCCAAGTGCGTATATCCGCTCGCCAATCCATTCGGCTCACTGGTTAAAACACGTCACAGGGCGCATCTTTGCGGCTACGACGTTAATCTGACATATCCGCAGCAGTCACCATTACCATACATTGAATCGACTGGTCGCATTTCCTCCCTTTGGTCCTCTGTAGCCTCCCGTGCCCAGAAAACGGGTCTTTTGCAAAGGCGCAGCAAGCGTGATAGCTCCTTCAGCAGTCAATTAGACCCATATTATGGTTGCTCTATTTTCGACGAAGCTGTAGATTATGCCGCTAACTTCTCGTCCCCTTGGTGTACGTCTCATCTCGATTCTAGTGTTGATCCAATCTGGTCGCTAATGCCCTTCACGCCCCAGCCCCTGGCATTTTTGATGTATGCACTGTCGTTAATATTGCCGATTCTCGCGTCAGACCTTCCTCCTTTCTAGCTCTTTGACGTAAGCGACGCTCTCAGCCCGCAACCGTCTATTGATGGTGGCATCTATTTCAATGGTACGTCCCTTTCTGGCGCGTGTCTTCTGATGGATTATCGATTGTGTACTTGAAATAGCACTCCAAGTGCGTGGGGCGCTTCACGCGCCATTCAGCAAGAATTGGACGTCGATGGATCTGTACCCCTTTGGCTCGACTCTCAACTTTTGTGAGATAGTGTCCTTTTCCCGTGTCCATATATTTACTCACAGTTCTCTTAGCTTCTGCCGCCAACTTCTTCGGTGATCCCAGTGGGTAATTTCGTTGATACAAATAACCAATGGATTCTGACCCTGGTCGATTATATCACAGGCCCTCCGTGAGCTATCAACTTTTCGTGATTACCTCCGTGATCCCATGCTGATGGTGGCACCAGACCCGCGACATTCTTTGATGACCTCGTCAGCACTGCAACTTCGAAGAACGTGGAAATCGTCTTGTACTCTAGCGGTAACAACGCGATTGCTCATCACCGGAGCCTCGAGAGTAAGCATCACTTCTCTATCAAATCTCTCCCGTGTCCTAGCCAGCCGCTAACCGAAAATTCCTTTGGCATGAATAAATAGTTCTCATTCAGGTTACTCCGCTCCCGTTAACCGGACATTAGCCTCTTTTACTAACCCTACTTTCCTCTCTGACAGAACACAACCTTCGGAGGCACGCGGGGTTTCACGCGCAAGCCTTCGACACCGTGGGTAGATGACAGTGGCAACGTCGCCGGGATCATTCACCAAGAACGTGGGATCCTCTACGCTCTATTCGACAACGTCGGCTCCTTCACCCCACACGCCAACCCTACCGCCGTACGCATCCCTGCATTCCCCTTTGTTGCTCATACATACATATCGTGTGTCTAACGCCGCATCATTATCAGGCCCACACGTTCTTCCGCCAATACGTGTTGAACTCAAACACGACCGGCTCTATCACGGTCGACTCGAACAACAAGCTCACCGTGTTCGGCGGAGAAGACCCCAACATTGCCGCCGACGCTCCACGTGTCGCAAGCAAGATATTCCTCGGCGCGGGTATCACGCAATCCACGCTCGTCGCGCCATCGCCGACCGTCGCCGCGTGGAAGAATTTCCTCAAGGAGGCGTCGATGAAGGCCTCTACATCGAGCGCTCAGAGTCGTCTTTCTTGGCCCGGGCGGTTTTGGCCCGGAGTTTTGGTTTTGTGCGCGTCATATTTGGCATTGGGCTCTGTGATATGACCCGTTTCCTCCCTCCTTTTTGGGTTCTAGGGTTTTATGGAAGGACCGTGGGTGCGTGGTAGAGGTATATTTATCCATAGATTTAATTCGTGTACAAAGATACCCTGCACTTGTCTTGTTTGTTACACCCTTGTAGTTCACAAAGCAGACTTGATCTTATCCTTGACAAACATGTCGTACCTCACTAAAAGACATTCTTTTTTTTTTTTTGTTCTGGTCAGGAATGATATCCGTAAGACAAGTACGAAGTCACTAGCTACAGAAAACATGCGAGATATCTACAGAATTCCCCACAACCCCATAGTACCAAGGAATGACAAATGACCGCTGATGAGAGAGAGAAAGGGTTTGATATTGCTAGCACAAAAAGGAGAAAAAGGAAAGAACCAAGAGCGAGAAACAGACAAGATAGGTGAATACTATGAATGCAGGGGTGGTGGTGTAGGATGTGATTGCTCCTCGTCCGTCAAGATCGTCAGACAATCGTAGACAATTGTGATCGTAGATGGAATGATACAAGTATACATACAATTTTGTTCGTCGAGTCGGCCTGATCCAATTCGAAAACAGAAAAAAAGTGGGAACCGGGCTAGCTATCGACACCCTGGCCGGCGTCAATAGCGACCTCTCGACGGGCCGGTATGTCGCGGGGCCCGGGGCTCCATGAATAGCGATGGAAGCTGGGCCTCTTGCGTACGCCGACTTTGCACGCCGCACGGATAGCCGCAGCGCTACTCTCACTGCTACTCACACCTCCGCTCACGACGAGCCCGAGCGTATCACCATGCGACGGAGCGAGCAAGCCAGTCCGTGTGGAAGGAGCATCGGAAAGTCCAACGGAATGAGACATGGAGGTGACGCTTGGGGACGGTGAACTAACGCTACTGGTGGGGAACGTGCTCCCAATGGAAAACGGTAAGTGAACAGTACCGATAGAGGGTGCGGTGGGGTGAGTGGGCGACGATGCACGAGATGAGTCGGTATCGGTCAGAACAGGGGCCAGGGTATCAGAAGTTGCTGAGTCGTGGACCGATAACCTATCACTCTGATCGATTCCTAGCCGGAAAGCGGTAGGAAGGGCCATGGGGAATGCAGAGACGTAGTCTTCGGGAGATTGGTGGGGTGAAAAGGAGCGGTCGCGTTCGTGCGTAGAGCGGCGAAGGGTATCACGGGAAGAGTCAGGACTGTCGTCTCGCAGAGTAAGTGATTGGATTCTCGCTTTCCACTTTGCTAGGTTCTCAGTGCAGTGGAGAGCGTATTCCGCAGTCTCTGAAAACACGGGTTAAATCAGAAAGGATTAGGGAACATCGGGGCTGACCAGGGATGCCAGAAGCCGTAAGATCGAACAGAGGTTTCGCGAAGGTTTCGATGAACCAAACTTGGGACTTGGCTTCGGACAGGGGGTCAACCTCTTCCTTCACTGATGGACTCAGGTGAAGGTGACGTTCAAGAGTGGCCTGCGATGTCCACTCTTCTTGAAGGACGGATGCCCAATGTTGTGAGACGTTAATAGGGCGACACTGGATGGTTATTTAGACAAGGTCGAGGGTCGACGGGTAGAGAAGTGTTCATTACCGGGTTACTTATATCCGCAGCTTTGATGAGCGCTTGGCAGACGAGAACCCTCATCGTCCAATGGTCTGCCTCTGCACCGTCAACAATTCGTTGGAAGCGTCCCATGAACTGTGCGTGGACGCGCATATCGGTAGCCAAGACAGTCTCCGCAAGCAATTTCCGAAAATGGGGCGTTGATTGAGAATTATCGAGCAGGAAGCCGAATCCCTGGCGTCGAAGGATGTGTAAAAGGAGGGTGTAGTGAAGTTGTTCTAAGGGAGAATTATGGTCATACAATGATGATAATGGGGCTTGGGCATTTTTCTTCGTTCGTCGAATAATGAGATTAGCGGACGGCAGAGGAAGAAGAGCCAGCTCACCATGAAATTATTGGTGACACCGGGATGGCCGACATCGTGTCCAATGGAGGCAACGTACAAGCAAAATAAATCACAGGGAGTTAGACAATTTACGAGTGCCGGCTTTCCCGCGGTCTGTTTGGGCCTCCATATCCGAGCATCGGGCTCGAGAAGGATGGAGGCAGGAGGAACTCTGCCAGCGGAACAGAGGAACATGTGAATGGCTTGGAGTACATCAAGGGCATGCTCAAAGTTATGATATGAATTTTGGTGACGATAGACGTGTCGCATGTTAAAAAGCAGATTCTTGACTTGATCTGTAGACGAAATTAAACGTTAATAATGGAAGAGTGTAAACGACAGGTTGCGGTCGCGCGCACCAATGGAAACGGGAACCGTGTCTGAAAGGCCCTCGAGGCGGAAAAGAGCCTCAAAGATGACAAGTGAGCAGTAGAGAACCTCGTGTTCGGGGAGCTTATGGGGTTCAAAATTCCAATTATCTAGGGACTTGATGAGCTGGCAGCGACGGTCCAATGAGACATCGATCGGGCCCCTGGCAATGAGGAATCAGAAAAGGCACAGAGGTGGTAATGAATTGAAAGTACGATCGTTCATGCGCATTTATGACGGTGTGGGTGTGATTATACATGTCACTGAGAAGTTCTGCGAAACTGCAGATAAAAACGGGTCAGGAGATTCCGGTGCAAACGAAGAAAAAAAAATTTGAAGGGATGTACAGAAGTCGTTCCTCTGGTGTGTCAATCTCGGACTCATCCCATCCCACCCAGCCCTGACCCAAACCCTGAGAGCCAAGTGCGAGAGAAAGACCGCCGACGTCAACGCTCCGACGTCTTGGTTGTGAGATAGGTGGTGCCTGAAGGATGTCCATGAAGAGAGAAGATGATGAACAACTGAAGACAAAACGAAGAGTAGGGTAGAGTAGACCCGACGAGTGTGCCAGGGCACCGTATCGTCGTGGCTCCCACGCGAGAACTAATTCCCACGCCCACGCCCACTCACACGCCCACTGGCATACATGCACGCACAACTAATAAATGGAATCAACATTACTAACTTGACTGGTGGTTCTACTCGCAGGCCTTGTGTTCTGGAAGGGTGTATCTCGTGCGGATGCTCGGGTTCAGCTCTCCTGTATCGACCTGATGACTCGGCTTCAAAGCGATATTGATAGAGGAGCCCGTGACAGGTCGGCCGCATAGTATTGTGTGAGGGTCACGAATGAGGGGAAGATGCTAACCACTTATTGTATGTATCCTCCCCCTCTCTCCTCCACCAATTAACCCCTTTCGACCTCTTTTTTTTTCTGTGCGATCGAGTCAGCTTCTACCACCTCATGGACCTGGGTGGCCCATAGGTACTATGAGAACCTTGACGTTGACACACTCTCGGATGTTCTCCGTTTTGATAAGTCTCGTTCCAAGCTACTCGACTCGTTCTGCCTGCTTCTTGCACGCGGTCACACCGTCCGCGGGTACATTGCTATCGGGACGTATAGTGGCGAGGCAATGTGGACCGGACCATTGTGGACTGATGCGGTCAAGGTAGGCGGGGATTGGACGAAATATAGGTGGACACCTTGTTTTTACGCAGCATAGGTAAATGCCAGCCGGGTGTCCTCGAGGGCATGTGCTAGTGGGTAGATAGGGCGGTGGTTGTGAAGGAGGTGCTGTCCAGCATCGCCGACGAGTATTTTTTTTGTTTGAAGTTCGAAGCCATTAGTGTGCGATTCAGGGCACGTAACCATGTCAGAGCAGGACCCACCTATCGTAGTGTAGCACCATCCGGTTCCGTTTACCCAACTCACGCAAGAACTCTCCCGGAATACCCATGCTATGACATGTCCGGTCCAGACCTACCCCTTCCGTGCTGCCGCTTGTTTTTCCCAAAAATTCGTTGACCCGTCTCCCGTCAGCGCCCCATCAACTGGCGGCATTTGTAGACCGTTACTAGCGGCTGGCGCACATCGCTATATAATTCCCAAAGATTCCGCCGGTAATGTCGTCAGGTTTGAACAAAAATATTTGCCGAGGTGGGAAACGGCCCGTATGTAATGAAATGGGCTTTCAGCTGACCAGCCTTGGATATGGGTGGTAATTTGGAGCATCGGTGGAAATTGCGAGAAGACTGGCAAAATAACCCAATCATATGTTTGAGGGAGAACGCGCAATCTCCGTCCTTAGGGTTGAAGTACAATGAACAGCGTGTGGAAAATTCATCGCTCCGTCCCGTCCTCGAGAAGGAGGGTGGAAAGAGGGAGAAAACAACAAGATGCTAAAAAGCTTTCTCGGCGTTAGAGGATCAAGGTGTCGTCGACTGGCAGTGGCACTGGCAGGCAACCGGGTGGAGACCTTCGGTGACACCTCCGTGGCATCACACAGCATTGATCCCATATTTCAGCCCGAACAAGTCGCGATCTGTAGCCGCTCCGGAAACACGAGTTGTCGTAGTAGGTTATCCCCTTTGACACGCCTGTGTACTATGCCCACTAGTCCCACAATCCCACGCGCATTCACCGACACATAAGCGAACATTTATGACTAAGACTCCCGTCTGTGGCTTCATTCCATCATTACTGTAGAGCTGGCCGTGACGATGCCAGTGGAAGGGGCCGAGTGACTACGGTCCGACGAAGGCCCGTTCACATGTGAAGCGACAGGAATTGCATATGCGTACGCACTAGGCGCTGGCTGTTGCGAGGTTCTGTGGAACGCCCGGGAAAGGATCGCGCCCGCTCATTCGTGGGTAGACAAACCTGGGAAAGGCGAAGCACCACAACCTCCCCTCGATCCGCGGCAGGCCTGGGGTCGCTCTGCCATCATAGGGGTGGAGGTGAGGTTAGCACGCAACTGCCTCACCACCTTAAGCGATATTTTCACTTAGAACTCGGGGGCCAATGGGTCATAGTCTAGGAGACAATGGAGGCCCGTTACAAGGCGATGCTTATCTTGGTGAAGTTCCGTTATTTTCTTTTCTTTCTTTTGGGGACTCAGTCACTTGGAACCCACCTGAATCGTAGGCCCATGGAGCTCGGGGTCTAGTCCCTGAACACGTACATGGAAGCGGTATTTTGTCCGAGAATGCAAGGATACCGACACAAAGAGGTAAGGCGCTCTGGGACCGCAAAGGCAGAAAACCAAAACAGGACCTCGCTCAGACGTCAAGAAACTGCCTTCCAGCACGGAGAAAAGTAGACGTGGCATTCTTTCCCTGCCACTTCCTTCCGCCCCACGACAGCGGAGAGGGAAGGCAGGGGAAAGAAGCGCAGGGACTGATGGTTCCCGTCAACGGCACGCGCGTGGGTCGTGGAGGTTCATTTTTGAACTTGAACGCCACAGGAACGGCAGGTTTTGATCAATCGGCGATGAGCAGGCCTAAGGGTATTGAGCGACGAGCGAGTAGAATGCGTGTGTGCGGTAGGAGAGCCTGAGCGAGGAGGGCTTGGGTAGGACATGGCACTCGCAGCGGCGATCGGGACCGTGACGAAGCGTACCACTGCAGTGAGGACAGAGCAGTGGATGTTTCTTCGCAATGTAGTAGGGATCGAGAGAAACCGTGTTCACGGACCGCGGTGGGCACATGACAGATAGCGACTGTCAATAATAGTGCTGGATGAAACATCGACGGCGAAAGGAAGTGAGTTGGACTGCTCGAAGCTGTCAGAGTATGTCAAGAGAAGTGCACCACGAGTGTCAGAGTGGTGTGCGGTGCTGTCCGACGGGAAATCACGAGGGGGCTTGGCAACTTGGGAGGTCTGGCTACGTAGATCCGGCGGCAGAGAGTCCAAAGCGAGTGACTCGGAGAGGCTACTCTGCGTTGTCCCCGGGGTTACCACCGTCTTGGCATTCAGAGGGGAGTTGCCGTGTCAGTGTTGTTTGAGGTTGTTGCGCTATAGAAGCATTCGCTGAAAGAATGATGCCCCGGGGGCCCCCTTCATATCGTCGGCCGAAGATGCTTCGAAGCTTATGCTTGCAGTGCTCCCGCTTCGGCGGCGAGACCTCCTGGATAAAAGTAGAATATCAGTCGCTCGAAAACGTTGGAAAACGTCGATGGTACTACATGGAAGATTTAAATCACTGGCAGGCAAGATCTCTAGCGACAAGGACCCGATGTCTATCCTCCTGGTTGCTTCTGTGTATACCCACAAGAGATCGTCCTTTCTATCCTCTTTTTAAAGAGACAAGGGTAACCCCGGCTTGAGGTAAGTAACTCGATGGCGTGAGAGGCCGGAAAAGCATTGGTGACAACAGGCCTAGATCGATGAAACTATAGTTTCGTACAGAGGCCGCTGCGCAGAGGGATGGTTCTGGCATGTCGCCAGTCGTGTACAGTATATCAAATATCCTAGCAGCGTGGCCCATGAGTGCATGAGTACGCGATGCACTCATGAATGGGGATACCCCATAGGTGAGTCGAGCACTCTGGCTCAAAGTAGGCGCCAGTTTCAATAATACGTAAATGAAAACAGTTCCTGGAAGTGGTTGGTTTTGAGGATGGAGCAAGGACTGCCATTCGTTGCGGGAGAATGTTGATTATTTTTTTTTTGTTGTGCGGCGAAGTCGGTCTAGGTACGGAATTTCGTAAACCCCCGTTTAGCAGGTGGAACGAGTTCTTAAGTCGGGAGAATTCGATCATATAGCACATCTTATAGACCAGAGGAAGGGGGTTGTCAGATTTTCGTCAGATACGGTGTGATCGGTCTAAGATTACCAGGCCCCGAGTCTGCACCCGTGCATTGGTATCACAATAAATGGCGCCGCGGAGTGGGTAAATTGAACCAGAAATTCGGCAAGCTTGGATCAGTTAAGGTGGAAAATTATGCCAAGGAAGAAATAAAGTGAGAAAGAAAGAAAAACATACCATCCCGCCGGAAAGATCTTGCCATGGGGATGGCTTCGCCATTGCCCGGTTACCAAAAATGTAGGTGGAAGGAGAGACGCGTATGTGGATCTCTTCGAGAAGTTCATGTGCTGCTAAGAGGCGTGCTACAAGCGCGGCACCAAGTCACCGCGTTGGATATGAGATCACAGATCCATTCGCTTGATCAATAACACACGACCTGTCCGTCTCCTTAGTCCAGGATTCTCAAATCCTCGTGCACTGCGCCAGACCAGGCTTACCATGGCGCTTTCTCAGGCCGCAGCTTGTCAAACTCTTATTTTAATACACTCCCCTCCCTCCACCAACTTCACCCTCCTCGTCCCCATTCCGTCCTCTTGTTCTTCCGTCCTTCAGAACGTCCTTCCCGTCGTCACCTTTCCTCCTTCCAGATTAGCACACCTTCGACAACAGGTTAAATAAAATTTTATCCCGCTCTAAAAAAGCCTCACTGGAGCATGGCACTCGCCCAATATCCGCCCTTTCTCGACAGACCACTGCCCATTCAGAGCAAGAACCCCTACTTATTGAGCGTTGGTCCGAAGCAGCCTCTGCCAATGTCCAATCCCTACTCCTGGAACAAGCCCGCTTCTGGCCTTGAGTCTTGGGATACGCCACAGACGTCATGGACAATTGATTCCTCTTATTCGACGCTCCAGTCCGCTGTCCAACCCAGCGATCCCACTCCATCTCAGGCAGCATCTGTGGCGCATCCGCTTCAGCATGCTCTTCCTGAGTCTTCGCGATGCGATCCATCGTTATCGTCGCGCCTTTCCGTAACAGAGCTCGGGCCTTTGTCGTCGCACTCTCCTGGGTTACGAGGTCTCGACCCCATGTTCAGATTCCCCCCCACAGGCAACGACCTATTGTATAGCATGGACGACGGCCTTGACGTGGAACACGCACCAATATTAACGCACAAAAGCGCACCTGTCGTAAAGGAAGAGCAAGAGGATTCGTCCGTTACCGCTGCCTTTGTTTTTGAGTCGTCCCCGTCGACGCCGGGTCCAAGCAACGAAGGACCGAGAGAGACCCAGGTCCCGTTGCGCGCGACGCAAGCCACCAAAGCAATGCGAAAGATGATGAGCGTCTTTCGCTTGAACCCATTTGCTGTTCAAGGGAGCGCCCCGACAATGGAGGAGGCGGGTCCCCTCGAGGAGGAGGGGCGCTTATTCGAATTCCAGCTGCGTCTTGGTGACTCATCCCCACCATCATCTCCCCCCGTCCGCCCAGCGAGCACACTTCCCGACTCACGGACTACGTCGCCGAGCGATGATTGGATGGGGCGAACGCGTCCTCCGTCGGAGGTCGGAAATAGGAGAATCATGGAGACCCCAGGTACAACGGACGGGTCGGGCTGGGGCTATCAGCTTCCCACCGAGCTTTCACCGCCTTTCACTTTGCCACCCAACGTAATGGAGTGCAGAGACCCAGGAGCGGACGGGGTGACTGGGCGCTTGGGAATAGGTGAGTCGCTGATTGGGTTAACCAACCCAAGAGGGGGTGGAAGGGAGGGGTGCCAGTGTGACAGAAATGGTTGACGAATTGTCCTGCAACGCTAGGGTCGCGTACTGTGCAGACACCAAATCTACGATATAGTGCATATAGCCAAGGCACGCAGAGCCCACCTGGGAGAGGTGGTGCTCATAATTGTGCGTATGGGTATGCTGCGATCCCAGAACAAGGCCTTCGGAGGTACAGCGGAGCACAGAGGGACCCTTCTCGACCGGCGACACCCGGGCCAAGTTACGCTAACGTGTTTGAGGTGAGCTTCTCAGTGTCACTGTGGCGCTGTAGTAAAGTCTCAAGATGGGTTGAAGCACCAAGCCACGATGAACACATCCGCCGTCATGAGCGGGGAATCGTTCATCGCGACCTCAACCTCGTCGCATGACCCGCGCCGAGCGAGGCGGTGGACCAGTTCCCGGCATCATGGGTCATTTTCGTGACTAGTGACGAGTAACCAGTAGTACGTTTGGGGCTGTTTGGGATTGCGAGGATCCGGAATAGACAGGGGTTTTCTTTTTTCCTTCTTTCTTGACATATTGGAATTTTTTTATGGGTGTAATCATAGTCGGGTAATCAATGACGCTGAGACGAGGACTTAGCATCCGATTGGAATGCATGATGGGTCAGGATCACATCAGAGGGAGCCACGTTCATTAGACCAACCGTGGGAAAGTGCATACAACCGCAACAAGTCGCGTGCTCTTCGCCTGACTCGCTTGGTTGCGAATCCCCCTTCGCTTGCAAACCGACTTCCACAATCTTTCCACCGGCCACACTTTCCCTGCGGGAGTGCAGGGACACCGTACCTCCACAATGGCCACTTTCTCTGACGGTCTTTCTCATCCTAAATCCCTTGACTTTTCCTTTCATTCTTCATCCTCCGACGACATGCGTCAGCATCTTCAAAATCTCCTAGATGGCAAGGAGAAGCAACTACAACAAGCGGCCGCCCTTGGAGAACGCCTCCTCGCACAGCGGGTAGAGCTCGAGGAACGCGTCAGACTCATCCAGGAGGTGGATGCCGATAAAACCGACGAAGTAACAGCCGATATGCGGGAGCGATATCGCGAGCTCGCCGACACGGTCAGGGCCTGGGATTTCGGAAACGTACAGCTCACAACCGCATTCACACACTCGGTTCGTATCTTGATTTCTTCCCATTCAGTCCTCTTGTTGGTCTTGATTGCCTTCTCTGGATCGTTCTCGTAATTTGCTTCTGCTTCCCTTACAGCGACTAACTTGTTTCTCACGCGCCCCAGAATGTCAACGGCTCCCTTCCATCTCAACCTTTTGGAGTGCACGAACCTTTGCGAGATGAACCCGAGCGTCCCAAGCCTGCATCTGGCTCCTCTGCTGCTCAGACTCGCAGAGCCAAGAATGCCGCTCACCGTGCTGATGATGTTGGTGCGTCATTATTTCACCCCCGTACCACCCACACGGTCTCAAGGATACCCTTACGGAATTTAGAGTTTGCTTTTGAGATTGGCAGCGGTCTTCTTACAGAGGTCAGGCGCCTTCAAAGCCTCTTAGCAGAGCGTGACAAGGCCATTCAAGACATGAAGGAGGAGAAAGATGACCTTGACAAGAGCGTCGAAAACCTCCGCGGTGCTCTCAAATCACAAGAGCAAAGCACTGGTCGGTGCTTCTATCATCGACACGGCGTGTTCTCACCCTCTTCTCACTAGATAAGTACAAAGAGGAGAACTGGAATCTCGAGGTTTCGTTGCAGGAGCTCCGGATTCAATTTGCAGACTCGCAGTCAACAGTCCAGCGCCTCGAGAGCGAACACAAACGTCTTACTCGTCAACTCAATAAAGCCCGCGAGGCTACCGATCAACACAAGAACGAGGCTGAACGGCTGAAAAATGGTCTAGAGGAACTCAAGGCAAACCACGAAACTGCCATAGCGCAAGCCCGAAGGCAGGCAGCTAGCCTTCAACGTGACAAATCCGACTTGCAGCAGAGCCTTGACACCATGAAAGCTGAAATGGCACGACTGAATCGCCGACTACCTCGCATGGGTTCTCCAATGACGCCCGAGGGCCGTGAACGGTCTGATCTACTCACCCCTCACGATCGTGAGATGAGCGACGTCTTTAGTACCGCTCCTTCAACTAGTCGCAGGCGTGGAGATACCTCTACTGTATTCTCGGCCGACGGAGAATATGATTCCTCGCCTGACGTTTCGCCGTCGCGTCCCTTCCAAGCTCCCAATCATCCTAGCAATGAGGTTGAGGCTCTTCAGCAACGTTTGGCACACGCACAACGTCAGATCAATACTCTCAAGAGTACCCTTCAGCGCGAAAAGGAGTTGAAGATCGAGTACAGGAAACGCCTTGATGCATCACCCGCTGTTAGCGACCTTAACACCGAAGAATATGTGACTGACGATGACACTGAAGACGGAACGCCTGGCACAGGCAAGAACCCTCGGCGCTTAGGTTCTTTCCGAGCAGGCCGAGGTGGACGTGGTCGAGGTCGGGGGCGTGGGGGTATCACGCTCATCCAGCGTCTGGAGCATGCGGCACGTAGTCCTCCATCCGATTTCGAGGGAGACGACGAGTTCGGCGCGGTCACTAGTACACCACCACCACCACTTCCCACTCTTCCTGTATTCTTCGGTGGAGGTGCCGAGGCTGACGATGAACCAGAACCTGATTACCCGGGTGAAGAGCCAGCCGCAGATCCTCCATCTAACCGAGGCAGCCTGGATGGATTGGACCCTGCCTTTGCTAATGTGCTCAGGCGTTCCTCCTCTTCAGGCTCACTCCCATATAATCGTAGCCCGTTACGGCAGGCTGTCGTTTCGCGAACTCTTCCTCGACGATCACGAGGTGGCGCTGCATTCCAAGAAGCCCGACCAGCTTCCCTCGTTGGCCAACCCGAGGCTCTCGCAGCTGAGCTCTTTGGAACTGGCATGGATTCCGTTGCCGAGGCAGAGATCCGCTGTCGAGACCGCGGAGTTTGGTTGCCAAACCGAGTTGGAGGTGGTGGTTACAGAGCCTCCACCGCCCATCCAGATCACCCCTGCGGCCCCCGAGAATGCTGACTCCGGCGTTCAGGTTGACCCAGAAGTTCCTGAACCGAAGTTGATGATAGACACGCCAATGCAAACCGATCCCGATCCGATCCCGCAACCCGAGCCGAAGGTTGTCGTCGAGCGTGCGGACACGGGCGTGCAACATGAAACTATTGAAGTCCCTAGGTCCTATGCAGAATCCTCCATCGAGACTGATCCGATAGTTGAGCACCAGACGATTTCGGTCGCTCTGCCTGCCCCACTCCCCGTCACTTTGCAAGCTGGAGTTCAGACTTTGTCCATGCAAACGGCGGAGACTGCTGTCCAGACTTTGTTGGTCCCTGTTTCAGAGAAAGTCGATGCCGATGTGCAGACAGTGTCGGTCTCGTCACCTTCGGTTGCATTCGAAGCAAGTGAGGATGCTGATAGTGCCTCGATGCTTAACGACACTATCACGTTACCGCATGATGCCAGTGGCGACACGACGATTTATGGCGGAATCTTTACTTCAGAACACGAGCCAGGAGATGGGGAATTCGACGATACCACAACGGAGACTGGCGCAGACACTGATACTGAAGCAGACTACCAGGATGCTCGTCAGAGCATCCTCCTTACCACCCCAACCGCTTCGATGGAAGATTACCAATCAATGCAAACGTTCAGTGATGGCGAAGATGGTGAAGAGACTGACGATGCCGAGAGTATCAAGGCATCGATGCTTTCCTATCGACGAGACGCTGAGAGCAGTGCATCACCACCGCCGGGACCTGGTCACGTAGACACTGTTCAAGTCACGTACGACTCGCAAGCCGTGCAAGCCGAACCTCCCGAAGAGCCCACACCTATATCTGTCTCTACGTCTGGTCCTTGAGCCCATGCCCGAGCCTGTTCCCCGTCCAGTCTACGAACCGCCGAAGGCAGAACTCAAAGAGATTGCTGTTCAAACAGACAAATGGGTCTCTACGCCACCTTCCTCACCCGTGCACCCTCGCGGACTCTCATTACTCGGTCCATTCAAGACGACTAACACGGGAGCTCATCAGTTCCAGTATATCGCTCCTCACTCTCCTGGACCTGCACCGACGAGTACACCCATTCACTCAGTCCCGCCATCCCCTTCCGCTGTCACTGGTGTCAGAGACTCCGTTGCCACAATAATCCCTGTCCCCCGTTCGTTGACTCACGATAGGAGGCAATCTATTGAATCCGCGTTGTCTGGCGCGGACGATAACACACCCCGCTCCCGTATGCCTGTCGCCTCCCCGGCGCCTGTAGATAAGAGCCGCCCACCAATGATGATGCTTCCCCCGCCTCCTCGAGCACCCCCTCCCCCGAACAGTATGCCCCCGCCCCAGTTCATACCCGAGAGGAGAATTCCCACTTCATCAACTTCGTCACACGATGTCGCCCCGGGACGCCCAATATCCCCTCCTCCGCCTGAGTTGATTCAGCGTGCTACAACTCCGACGTTCGGGTCACTCAGGGGTGGTTTACCTCGCCAGCATGGTTCCAGCCTCCCACCAACTGCCCAAGGCCTCGCCTCACGGCCGTCCACTCATAGTTTCCGTTCGGCGGCTAACGTAGCGTCGCACGTGATGCCGGCGAACGTGATTTCCATCTTTTCTAACCGCGAGCGCGATCGTGTACGTGAAATGTCTACGACTTCTCTGCAGTCCGACCGCAGTCTTGGGTCGGGGCGTTCATCCATGTCGTCGGACAATCATTATTATCCTGCTCGGTCCCAGTCCAGGGCTACAAATGCACTCCCTACCGCTGGTGTACTCCCGCAAAATGGCACCGCCGGTCCGTCTACACGTGGGACAGACCCTGCCATCCTTCACGCTATTACGCAGACGATGATCGGCGAGTTCTTGTACAAGTACACACGTCGAACAATTGGCAAGGGTCATGGCGAGAGGCGGCACAAACGCTTTTTCTGGGTTCACCCGTATACTAGAACCCTATACTGGAGTGACGCAGATCCTGGTTCGTCGAACGTTTCAGAATCAAGCGCCAAGAGTGGTGAGTGCCCTCCATCGCTGAGCGTTGCTTTTTAAAGACTGACGTTCTTACTCGTCTAGCATATATAGAAGGCGTCCGCTCCGTGCTCGATCCTAATCCTCTCCCTCCTGGCCTCCACCAGTACAGTGTTGTCGTTTCGACGCCGTTTAGGGAGATGAAGTTCACCGCGCCGACCAAGGAGAGGCACGACATATGGCTTAATGTAAAGCTCTTATCCTCTGTGTCCGTCGTTCTCCTAATCAAGGTGGCTTTTACAGGCCCTCCAATACTTACTCACGAGGCCGGGCGGCATGTCGGCAATGAATGGACTCAACGGCACAAACCAAGGGCCAGGTCCCTCAACATTTAGCCCCATAGGCAGACACGCTGAACTCCCTGCGGAGGATAATCAACATGAGCACCACAACCCCCAGCTATTGGCCAGTCCCAAAAGCTTCAGAAGTGGCCGTAGTCTCCATGCCAGTGGCGACACCTGGGGTACCACCTCTCGTGGCCAGCGAAGTACGTCACAGCTCTCAATTGGCGGCTCCATTGGCAAGCGTTCGGGTACACCAGCTGCTGAATATCTACGATACCCAGGCCCAGAAGGGCCGTACAGTCCGACGAAGTCTTTCGAGCAGGGCGGTGTTGGAGAGGAAGAGCTAGATTTTGAGCTCCACGATGAGTCCATGTCAGGATCACGGATTCGAGGGGTTGGAAAATGTTCGGGCTTGCTGCGACGGATTACACACAGTCGGTGGAAGTCACCAACACCACACCCACCATCATCACCATCACCATTCTCACAAAGACGATCCCCCCTCAGGACGCTCTCGCGTGCGGGATGGACATCTAGATGCACACGCCGATCCACCGCGGCCGTCATCGCCGGCCTGGTCTTTCCGCTCTCGCTCAGGCAGCACAACTTCACATGATGGCGGTCTCTTCTCTGGCAAGCTTCGCTTTGGCTCTCGGCGGTCGGTTAAGACGTCTACCGCCACTTCAGCCATGGAGGTGCACAACCAACCTCAACCTAACTGATTTTTACACCACTCTCCGCATCCTCTTATGCTAGATCCGGCCTCGTATCCCAGACTCATGATACCGTCTACACACTCCTTGATAATTGAATACTGTTGTTGTTCATGCACGAATTTACCTAGTGTTATCTGATGTATTTTGACCCATTCCCGTTCAAAAAATTCGCCACACTCCTTTTAATATTTTGAACCAATTGCGATTCTTGCTAAATACCTGGACACCTCGGGGTACTATACTGAGGAAGACGTGTGCCGTGTCAAATACCGGTCAATAATGCTCCCAAAATATTCTATCCCTTGCATGGAAGCCATTTACCATGGAGCTCGTACGGTGGCTCCATGGGAGAATGTGGAACCACTCTGTATCTAGACGGGCAACCATTTGGTAAGCGAAGGTCAGTACAAACTTGGACGAGACTCACAGCAGCGATTATCTGCTTGTGAACCAGAGACAAATCTGTATAACGAGGACACGCGTTAGTATCGGTATATTCCCTTTTTTTCCAAGGTAGAATCGGTAGCCATAGTACCGAGAGAAGAAAGCGAGGGGAGCAAGAAGCGCCAATGACGTACAATCTGGATAGGCCAACGCAGCATTATTGTGATCCTCCATGAGCATATCTGCAAATTCAATCTCGGCTGCGTCGAAGTTCTGTCGGGCGATCAGAAGCTTTGTCATGCGGCCGCCATTTTCCTTGCATCTTTGTGCGAGTATATTGTGAACTTGCTTGGAGAGACGGGTGTCCAAGACTGGAAGCTCCGTCTGCACGTGAGTGAGACGAGGTTGATCGAGGTGCTTTGATAGATAGGGGGAACGCACGATGCGAATATCCACTTTGAATATGTCGTCGACTCCAAACAAGTCGAGAAGGAGCTGCGGAGATGCACTCTGCCCCACCCATAGCACCTGCAGCTCCTCATTATCTGCGGTACCAAAACGACGATTTAGTAAACCAGAGTGAAGAACCCCGCTCCAGTCACAAATAGCACTGACCTATCAAATAGATACCATTCCCCTGCATGAACACATGGCTGCCGCGCATCAACGCTGGCATCTCAACGACACGCGTCTCCGGGTGGGGAAGCGCGATGCTGTCGTCCAGGTCGTGAATGGCTAGCAGGCGCGGGTATAGGTGACACATAGTGCCGCGCACACTCGCACCGAGCAGTCTATGCCTGTAGTAGTTGCGAACATCGGGGTCAATGTACTTCGCTAGTCAAAGGGGTGAATCAGAACCACGACCAGAATCACGGCAAGATTCCGAAAGACAACCTTTCAACGGCTTGCTCTTGAGAATGGACAACGTGTAGACGGGAAGACTACGGAAAGCTTCTGGGATGACCAACTACGCAGCGAGAAGGTTAACTCCGACGTTACACAGTCGCAGGCAAACAAATTAACGAGGCACACCTGAGTCGGTACAGTCCCGGCCGCACAATTCCGACGGTACGAATACAAGATCGAGGAGCACTGCTCGGTCAGCTCATCTCGAATCACAGATAGTTTTAGGGTCGGCATGCGAGTGATAGCTAACAAATTGTCAGTTAAATCCAGACATCGGTCATTGCGGCGAAAATAGACTTGCATTGACGCATCAAATGTGCCACCACAACGTCCATATCTGCAAACCGAAATACATCGCCAGCGAGCTCGGCAACTTGCAGCGCTAGATTGATCACGCGGACACGACGTTGGCCGTCGATAGTGGTGTGCAGTACCGCGCATTGGATAGATGCATATTCGCGAGGTGATAATGTTGCTGAATGGGTGAATGACACGGAAATGGCTTGATCGGCATCGAGAGTACCAAAGGTCGGGGTGGTAGGATTGGGAAGGTGGAATTTACCAGTTAACCTTTCAGCCCGGAGGCCTGCGAACACGCTTCAAATCAGTAAGGACCCCGAAAAGCTAACAAAGACCCAACCACTCGATGCACGAACTCGGAGGGTACAGTTGTAACCTATCTTGCGCGTAACAATTCGGCGTAACTGCGATTCCATAATCGGGCCGTCGCGCAGAGGTTTGAAGTCCCAATGGTAGAAAATATCGCCGCCAGACAGAGAAGATACTACACCTGAGCTCGTAGCCTGAATTCAGAAACACAGCTCCGCGAAAGTTTAGATGCATACCTATGGATGCAATGTCTAAGAATTTCGCTGGGGCCATAAACACGGTGACGCCTACACCCGCATCCGCACATGCCTCGCCTAAATTGTTCCATTCAATATCACGGGGCAGGTAGGACTTCTTGTCGTCCAGAGTCTCATCGCGATTGGACTGTTCTAGCGGGACCAAACCGCCTGGGCCCAGTGTCGGAAGAGTGCAAACAAAGGATATAACATGGCCGCCGGTATACACCTTAAAGACACAGACACACCTAAGGTAAGTTAGAACCGGTTGGCGACGAGGCACGCACCAAAGCCGCGAGAGAGGTGCGGAGAGCAGATCCCAAACAAGACCGGGAAGCGGAATTGGGAGGTAGGGTCGCTTGGCGCTGTTGGAGAATGTCGAACAAACTTTCAATCACTGCCCTAGGGCGAGATAGTATTGAGCTTAAATCCAAAGCGCTGGGAAGAGCGGGCGCACCGGGACTGATGTGGATCTACGAACAGGGCAGAGGGTGGTAACGGAAGGAAGGGCTCGTCAACATCCGGAATAACTAGTTGATGTGGTGTGGTTTGATTAGGCTGTAGCGAAATGTCAATCCTGGGGTAGCCAGAAGTGAAACACGGCACATACAGAGAGGTCATAAAGATGGACAGCTTCGTCGAAGGTAACCAGCGCAATGCTACATCCTGGTGGTAGGCTTTCTTGGACTACCTCGGAGCCATCCTCCGAGAAACGGCCATAGAGAACAGTCCTTAGGGCGACGCACGTTGAGGTGAGAAATCCGGAAAGAACGGACGCGTGGGAGATATCCAACGCGAATATGTATCGAATCGTTTGAGGTATTCGGGCTGCATCGCTCTGGGTGGGATCGACAAAGGAGGTCAATAGATGAGGAGGGGGATTGGAAGCCCAATAATCGGATGATTGGGAAACGACGAAGTCAACGGTGCCCTTCTGCAGTTCTGGGCGCTCCGAATAGTCAAGACGATTGAAGTTGGCGTCTAAAGCGGAAAAGTAGTCCGAGGCGACTTACAGTATCCTAACGTGATAAGTCCACCATCGATGTCAAGTCCATGGGTGACTCACCGAGCGTCTCGTGTGCGCATAAATTGCATTTCCACTTGGTTCCACCGGCAACCCAGGTGCACCATGGATTCACGTACCCCCCGCATTTCTCACAGCGAGCAGGCCCAGACTCTCCGCACTCGATGAGTGGGACAGGTTCTTCCCGGTCATCCAGATCAGCGAATGGTTGAACAACGGCAACAATAGGAATGTTGAGATCTTCAGCAAGGCGGGAAGTGTTTGGCATGTTCCAAGTAGAGACACGAATGAACTTTGGTGATGAGTTGCCTGCGCGAGTTGGGGTTCAGAAAGAAGTGGGTGAGGATCGGAGAGGTAGAAACGCGCCTTGGTCAATTGCAACAAAGTCTGTGGTGGATTGAGGAACGTGGCTTCCGGGAAGCGTCATATATGTCTGTTTTGCCCATTTTGCGCGATCTGCTTCGATGCTGTCCACGGGCGAAGGAACTTGACGGGGCTCGATGTGGGCGCGAAAGCCTACGAGATGAGAAAGGAAAAGAATGAGGAGAGAGAAGGGCAGCTATACCTGTCAATGTTGCCCCCGCACTGTGAGGCGGTTGTGGGATGTGTGCGCCGTGCGGTGACATCGCCGGTCAATTGTAAGGTCAACCGAAGACCAAGTAGCCACACCGACACCGACATCAAAACTTACCACGGCCCGGGATTGCGTCTGAATGTCAAAGAAACGGAAAACACGACACGTCGCGCTCGATGATTTATCTTGGCAGCCTGTGGTGCGTACGCATGCGGCTGGCCTGGATTTCGACGAAGGACTCCTCGAATTAGAGGAAGTGGTCGGTGTACAGGTCGAGTATCACCAAACTGCGAATGGGCGCGTAGCTTCGTTCACAGTGCGTTTTCTCTCTCTGAGCTGGGCTTTTGGAATGTGCATGTCCCTGATATCCCTCAGGTGGATGATTCGAAAGACACACCGACAGCGGTTGAGGAACAGACGCGTCCACAGACCACCACCGTGTCTGGAGAGGTCACTCAGACAGCCTCCGCCGAGTGCAGGCCCGTCACGGCATTTGATTGTATGTCCTACTGCGGGTTTGAAAATCTGCTAGACATTCGAGCTCAATGCACGATTTGTCCCAGCGAACAATCTACTACCGGAATGGCACTTCTTCTCACTCCACCCACAGTTGTATGCGGCCCTTTATTCACAGGAATTTGTCAACCCAACCCCAATTCAGTCCCTAACCATACCAAAGGCACTTGGTGGGCGCGATGTCATTGGCGTTGCCTGAGACCGTCCGTTCCTTGGTTTTTGAGCTCGCGTACCACACTTAGTTCAACGTCTAGGGCTCCGGGAAAACCCTCGCTTATGGCTTACCTATTCTCCACGAACTCCTGACTAGCGCTACGAGCTCGCCACCTCCAGCAAAATCACGTCGTCCCTTACGTGCTTTGATTCTCGCACCTACGCGCGAACTCGCCCTTCAAGTTTCCGCGCATCTAAACGCTTGTTTGAACCCCCACGACGCAACTACGACCGCCGATGGGAAACCCCAGAAGCGCAAGCGCAAGACTACTTCTGATGAGGGGAGAGAGGGGGGACCATCCGTTCCGCGCTCGCCACCGCTCGTGAGCGTCGCCGCAATCGTTGGCGGGATGTCAACTCAAAAACAGAGGCGGATACTGGAGCGCGGTGTTGACGTCCTTGTTGCTACTCCTGGGCGATTGTGGGATATCCTCGAAGAGGCGAGTCACCACCGAATTATTGGATTGCAGGCTCAATAAGTGTGACTAGGACGACGAACTTGCGGAGGACGTGAAGAATCTCCGGTACCTAGTGTTAGACGAAGCAGATAGGATGATCGAAGCGGGTCACTTTGCCCAGCTGGATAGCATCTTACGGTTGACACGAAGGCAATCCGGGTATACTTCCCTTGTCTCGTTATCCCGGGTCGCCATGCTGATTCGTGGAATTCTAAAGCGAAGTCGTCACAGATCCAGAGTTTCATTCTGAGCACCAACCCACTCCATCAAATGATGCAAATCTTTGGCCTGCTATGCAGACCTTCGTGTTCTCTGCCACGCTTAGTAAGGAACTCCAGCAGAACTTGAAAAAGCGTTGGCAACCCAGAGGGGTTAAAAAGAACAACGGAACAACCTCTACTCTTGATGACCTACTCTTGCGACTCGACTTTCGAGACTCGGAACCCGAAATCATCAACATTAGCCCTGAGGGTGGCGTGGTCTCGACGTTGAAGGAAAACAGGATCGAATGCCTTGCCACTGACAAGGTTTGTGTAATCAGTGGGGTGTATCATACATATCATCGAGTCACCCTCCATAGGATGTCCATCTTTACCATTTCCTTCTGCGATATCCAGGTCGCACGCTCGTGTTCCTATCATCAATAGATGGTATTCGCCGATTGACACCTCTTCTTGAGCTACTCGGTTTGCCGACTTTTCCACTTCACTCGCAACTCGAGCAGCGCCAGCGCCTTAAGAACCTCGATCGGTGCGTACTCGTTCAGACGTCGTTTGGGACTCAATATAAAGTCATTGTCGTAGTTTCAAATCACATGCACACTCTATCCTGCTCGCGACAGACATTGCTGCTCGTGGACTCGACATTCCGTTGGTATCCCATGTCGTTCATTACCAAATCCCTCGGACTGTGGACACCTACATCCACCGTAACGGGCGTACAGCGCGAGCGCAGCGGCGCGGTTTTAGTTTATTGATATGCGCACCGGACGAGCGAAGAGTCGCGCGTGCGCTATTTGGAAGTCTTGGCCGCCGTACGTGTCGTCTTACACTACCGTAGTTCTATACTGACGGGCATATAGAGATCGCAGACGTTGAGGAGATGAGCGTCGAGCATCATCCTTCTGGACAAACTTAAACGGCGTTTGCGGATCGCCAAAGAGATCGATGCCATGCAACACCGCGTGAATAAGGCGACCCACGAGAAGAAATGGATACGTGCAACAGCAGACGCGCTGGACATAGAACTGGATTCCGATTACTTATCTGAGTGCGCAACACGTCTTTATCCTCTTGATTTTCCCTTTCACTGATCGAATTAAATCAGCGACGGTGCAGACCGTTCAAGTAAGGCTCGCGGTTCGAGATTAGTCCGGCTCAGGGCTGATCTCAAAGAGCTGCTATCTCAACCACTTGTTGCGAGAGGGGTGTCCACGCGGTACATTACATATGGCAGCCGGCCCGTTGCACCCGCCATGCTAGCGGGAGAATGTGAGAGTGTTTGGGTTTTCTCCGCTGTTGTGTGTTCCTAACTATGTACAGACCAAGAGGGGATGATAGGCGTAGAGAAGACAGACGCTAGCGCCAACGCCGTTCCCTTGAAGGAAAAAAAAGTGACAAAGGCGGTTGAATTTGAGGAGTGGACGGGGATTTCAACCATGAGTGCATCATGAGGGCTAGGAACGGCGTTCAACTGCCTCAACATGGCAACGTGTCCCAATGCCACAATCACCAGAACTCTTATTGTTGCTACGCTCCCATCTAGCTTCGTCATAACAGCCCCCTTATTGGAACACTGTGTAAAAATGGCTGTGCTCTGTTGTACCACTATAGGAATTTGTCAAATGCTGTGCGATCGGAAGCGCCCCAAGTATGGGTTGTTGGCCGACCTTAACTCCCCGCGGGATCGATAGTCCCCCGAATATACACGCCATGCCTTCTCCACACCCCACATCAAACGTGAGTCTCAGCGTAATATAAAGCCCACATCGACGGCCGCACACCTCTGCCACCTGTGTCATGTCTACCTCCACCCAATATCTCAGTGTGCCCCAGTTGAACCATCGGCCCTCGCAACACCGTAACGATCGCGGACCCAGACGTCCAGCACATTTATCACGGGTGCACCATCAATCTGTGGCGGCAGGACATACGGCATCTTCCTCCAAAGTGAAGCTCGAAGACACCCCCCTCGGAGCTCCCGTTCCCACCCAGACCTCTCCAGTCCAAACTGCCCGCACTTTCTCCCCCACCCCTGCTTCGTCCCCCCAGGCGACGCCTCCGAGCCATACTCCACCGTCACCTCGTAGTAGCACGGTACAGTATCACCATCCTCCTCCAAATACTCCCAAACACGGAATCCAACTGACTTCTCCCCCAACCAAACAGTCACAACTATCCCCTCGCAGCATATTCCGCGCGATGCCATTCCTCGTTCGCCTGCGCTCTCCGCGATCAGACCTGTTGAGCCTCTCGTGCACTTCTGGTGCTCCGCGCACGCACCCCGTCCTCGGCCGGTCTCAGCTGCACAAGGGCCCCCAGTCGCTCACTTATAGCAGGACTCTCGTCTGCGCGGATGCGGTCAACGCGGAGGTCCTACTGCGCTTCGCGCGCAACGAACTACTCGAACGTGCCCAGCAGGTAGATCGACACGTCACAGCCCTTGTGGACGAAGAGTACGTGTTCGCTTGCTCCGTTCCGTGGATCAATCCGCACGAGGCCAATTTGATCACATAGGTGGCAGTATACCGTTCAGCAGACCAAGAGCGGTGATTATAACGTCCAGGTACGTGATTCAGCTATCTCATCCGAAACTTCTTAAACGTTTTGATTAGGTTTCCTACTCGGCACGTCCCGCACAGTGTAAGAGCACAACGGCGGATCCTCGGAAGCCGATTGCGTTGAGTCATGTCACGAATATTCCAGGTCTTATGCGTATCATTCAGAGCGAATAATCCCTTTATTTCTCTATGTATCGTCTTTTGTACTCATTACCCCACCAATTCCTGTACTTTGTTTCTCTGTATTGTCCTCGCGCCCGGATGGAATAAAATCGAGTTCATCTTTATTGTTCGCAGTTCTTCTGACCATACACTATCCCAAACATTTAATAGTAACACTGCTAACACAACCGGTCCCACATGGTTCGTCATAAAGGAGCGCTCCAACATTCGATATCCCGATTAGTATGGTGGACCTTGTCCATATCTGCTGTAGCTCGTTGATCCATAGCCGGACCCGGATTGTCCGTCCGAAGCATCTGGGAAGCCAGGACCGCTCTGTGGGAAGCTGGGCGCGGTTCCAGGAAAGCTTGACGGGGGATCAGGGGGCGGTCCATACGAAGAATTGAAATTCCCGCCTGAGTCAGGCATGCCCAAATATCCGGTCCCTTGTTGACCTGGATACAACGATTGTCCGGGGAAGGATGACGCCGGATACGACGGTTCCTGCGGAGAGACAGGGGGGCCAGCTAGGTAAGGAGGTTGCGATCCGGAATCGGGGAAGCCTGGGGCTGAAGGTATGTAAGGTGGCTGACCCGGCACACTTGGGAGGCCAGGTTGAGTGGGAGAATGATATTCGTGCCCGTGGCCATGATGTGGACCTGAAGTATGCGGCGGACGCGGAGATTGCGACTGTGGCAGTGGACGGACCACCGGGATATGATGGCGGGGGGCCCGCCATGTACGACTGGGATGCAAAAGGGGTGGGACTGTCCCCAAAGAAGCTAGCTGCCTGTCCCCCACCGGGTCTTGGCGAGAGTGGGGCCGGAGGCGGGGCTGCTCCAGGCACTGGCACGGTGCCCATAGTCGTGCCAAATGTATCACGTCCTGTACCAGCCCCGCCGCTGAACTGATTATACAACCCCTGAGCTTGCGCCATTCCAGGAATTCCATGGAGGAGGTTGGGAACATTCCCTTGCCCAGGAAATCCTGCATTGCCAGCGAAAGTACCATGACTCTGGCTCACGGGTGCACTTCCCTGCGCCACCTAGACGTACATTCTGATGACCGCGCACGGCTTGCTTAGATAAACGCGCGAGAACCGCGCTTTGCTGGTGCCCGAGGGACTGTAACCAAAGTTTGATACAAGCCAGCATTTCGCGCTGAATCTGGGAGGAGTGGTTTTGAAAATCAGGATGAAACCTACGATCAGTGAGCAAGAGACCGTTGATTGGATCCGAGTAATGTACGAACAGGCATTGCAATATTTCATCTGTCACCGACTTCACGTTTATAGAATTGTCGTCCCATGCCTTGACAACCGCCGTCACTGTGTGTTTCTGGGCACGAATTAAACCAGATATCTACATATTATAAAGGGCGAGCGTACCACGATCACTTTAGGCTACGTTCCCCGCTGGTTCATTAAGAATTAAATTCTAGACGCCACACCGTTAGCTGAGCGCACACTCTCAGTAAGTCATCGCGAACGCACGAAATGATCTTTGCTCAGGAATGAGTGGGTGGGGTCCGACTACCCAGTATGAGTTCTGCTGCCTTTCACTGAAATGTAGGCACAACTCACTGCTTGTGGATCATTGAAGACCTATGGGAGCGAATATGTTAATGAAGTTACTGTACGTCCGAAAACCCACTAACCTCATACTGGTCATGAGTATTGATGACTTCGCTTGAGGCTGCCATTAATTGAGTGCTCGCAGTCGACAAGATAGGTTTCAGGTAGGGCTAAGTGGAATTGAAATGAAGAAAAACAATTACGCCAAAAAATACTTGACACTAACCTCGAGTGTAGTAAAAACGAAAACTCGAAGACAATCAATGTTGATATATCCTTGAGACCTCTCTCACTCACCTGATATGGATTCAGTAATCTTCTCAATTATTGACCCGAGTCCTGGGATTTTTTCTGGGAACACAAACGTGATTTGTTTGCCAAAGGCTTGATATAAACCAAGCGACGCTCGTCTTACCAATTGTCTTCTCGATCTTCTTTGCCACTGACGTTGGAATATTGATCAAAGATTATCTGGTGACCGACACACCGAACACACCTGAATCCCTGAAGCTCAACACCTGCCAAAGCACGGCATGTAATTCTTGGGGGCTCATTTGGTCCGGAGGTTTGCCACCTTGAGCGGGAGCATCACGAATACGCTCGATTCCTTCCATATCACGAGTGATCTCGGTGCCCGACCCTCCAGGTAATTTGAATAGTAGATCCCGAAGATTATCTGTAGGTGACCGCCCTGCAGACACTGAGCGTGAGCGTGCAGAGTCTAAAGCTTTGTTGAGGTCGGAAACAGAAGCCTCGCTCTGGATGACTTGTCAGTTTGAGAGCCCCGAGGGCCAAATGCCCAGTACGTACGATGTGATCGGTAGCCTCTGATTATTGCGTCAGAACAAGGTTTCGGCGCAGATCGGGGACTCACCGCCAAGAAGACTGTGCAGGAAATCGCTGGAACCGAAAGTGCCAGTGACCAAAGGAGCGACCCATCTACCGTTGGGGGCTTGTATGCGCACATTATCGCCGACGTGTACGAATACGTTAGAGTGACCCATCGCGACAAGCGCAAGTTCACAAAAGTTCGAGTGTGCACTGAAGTCCTCGAGGGTGTGCATCTAGAATCAAAAATATGCCTCCGTGAGCCAGACACATAACAGTACCGAGTCTCTAGTACAGACGGCTTGCCCAAGAAGACGATAAGCTTCATATTCGTCCTGCTTCCTCCCATCGGCGCGATGTTGTCGGCCTATATGTATGCAACGTTCAAGAGTACGGCGAACGAGGGCTTTCGAAGTATCCCACGGCCCGATTTCTGCATAGCTACAGGTCAGTACGGAATGTAATCAAGGCTACGGTCACTACCATTGGCAATGTAGTTTTTCATGCCTGTGCGAGGGTCCACCTCCAGTTCTCTAGGCTGTGATGAACAGATTAAGGTGATTCGGGTAGCCTGGTAAAGCGCTCATGCACATACATCGACTGGTCCACGTAGTCTTGGATCGAATTTGCGCGCATCTTGACCATCACCGTAGCCCTTGGGGTTATCTATGTGTTCCGCCTAAAAAACGAAGGATGAGTGATCTCTCGCAGGCACGTTTCAAAAGTTCATACAGGGAGATAAACACCAAGTCTTTCCACCGTCACCTCGAACTCATTCGTCGCGTATCCGTGCGCCTACAAAGAATCAATGAATAAAGGTATGTGCTATGCTGCAACCGACGCACTAGGAATCCAAGAGCCATGCACAGATTGATGATCGTCTGAAATGATACATTACCAGCTGAGAATAGTCTCAAAAATGGCTGGTGCTTACCTGCAGCGGAAGCTTCTGTAAACCTGTAATATCCACAGCCTTATATTGCAGGTATCAATAGAAAATAGCGGCCAGTACATAGAGATACAAACCTGACTGTAATCTCGGAGCCAATTTCTATACAATAGGGGTGAGTCTCTTAGCGTGAAGACAACACCAGAATTATGCGCACCCAAAGTATATGCGTTTGATGTCCAAACCACCGAATTTTGTTCCCCCCTTTCCAATGAGAGCACCTATAGCAAATCCACCCGTCTTCTTTGCCAGCCCGGACAGTGTGTCTTCCTATATTGGGAACACGATGAAGGGCACTACTACTCATATTAAAGGTAATCACGCACTATATCGCCATGGCGGAAAGCACGACCCTCCATATAAGCGAATCTGACACGCAGATCTCATGAGTGCCGCACAAGACGCATAGCAGATGATGTCACGCACGAAGGGATGTTGCCAGCGCCGAATGCGTGAACGCCATTTCCAGGTAGACAGACAACCAAGATGGTTAACAATAACAAAAAAGCAGACCTAGAGAAGGACATCTGTGAAGGGAACCGACAGATGAATGGGTTGGGCGTGGAGTAACAAGGAAGGAGAAAGAAATATATGCTGTGATTGCTGACTAGTTCTCCTTGGGGTATATTCTAGATTCAAATCGATGATGTATAAACGTGATTGACAGATCACACCTGGCTACCGTACTGCCCCGTTTAGTAAGATTACACAGAAATAGGTCACAAATTTCCCAGATTGATCCAGAACAAGCCCATCTAGATCCTGATTGATGAGATCCGCTCTGGCGACATACGCTCTCATTTGGTAGCTGCCATGCTGGCAACCCGACCCTGTGACGGCACAGTCAACGTGTGTCTACTCAGGGTGCTGTTCCTCATTAGATATACAATAGATTCATATTTGTCTGCTGCTACAGGATCGATCATCTGGCCAGTCCTACCATCGTTTGATCCTTCTCCCTACTGAACGACTTGGGCTTATCACCTTAGTCGGATGATCTTCTTCGTACCTCTTGGCTCTCCGTTTCAACTTCGGCAGACTCTCCATGACTTAGTTATGGAGTAGGCAATTGCACTTATCTGCAGCCTTCACTGTGCTAAATTGGCGCTACTTTCTGACTCAGATATTTCGATTTGCCGATGCCGAAGCCGTGGACATCGCGATAGGCGGCCACGAACTGCGTATTTGTCGAGTGCTCCGTTGGTCACTCTCTGTACCTCCTGTTCAGTTAAGTCCCATGTTAGCAGGCCAAGTTTACAACCATATCTCTGAATCTGGGTTTTGTGGTCGACGCCTTGAAATTCGTGGCAATGATCAGCATGGCTCGGAAGCCCTCAAGCCTCATGTTTCCGTTTCCTGTTATGGGCCTGTATCCTCGAATCGGAGTCGGGATCACCACATGAATGCTAGTAGGCCTTCCATGACAAGAACTACATCCCATCAGTCGGTTAGCGAGAGCAAGCATGGAGGTATTTGGACCGTTTGGCGGACAATGGTTCGTTGATCTGCTTCAATCAATGCTAATCTTAACATCTATTTTGACGTACAGACCGACACGCTCCCGTAGCCCATGACCGAAACCAAATAAGCAGTGAAATGTCCCGAAGGCGTGGTATGGAAATTGCTTCTGCAATTGCGCGACTATGAGTGAATTCATCTCCTTATGAGCCCGCTAATTATGAGCAGATACGCGTGCGAGCATCGTACCACCTTCTTTCCCTCTCAAAATGGACCAAAAACCTCCACTGCGACGTCGAGTCTGCGGTAGCAGAGGACGGCCAAATCGGGGTCAGGTTGGACAAGATGTGAAATTTGTTTCATGAAAATATTGACGGCTTGTTGCGTGAGGCTCTACGTGTCTGTCGGAAATCCGTGTTTTGTTCTTCAACTGCGCGGCCTCGGTCACATTTTCTAAATTGGGCCACTGCTCTCGCAGATACGCTAATCGCCATCCTGCTGGCGGTGTCCACAAGGTCACGAAAACTTTCCAAACCTCGAAGTATTCGACGTCTTCTGTTTTGCATCGTGAGGGAGATATAACTTGAATTGCAAGTGAGCACCAAGCGAGTTCCTCGATAAGTCTTCCGAGTTGACACCATACCTGGTGAGTGCTTTACTTGTCTCCGCTGGCCCCATCGCTTTCCCTCGTATTTATCCATCAACCCTTGACGGTTGACTCGAACTTCTTCGCGGTCAACGGAGTCAACAACTTACTTGTAGGTTACATTATAACGTAATTTGAGGAAGGCAAACCGGCGAGCTTTGCATTGCTTGTATACGCAATTCCTGCAGTGTTACTGTAAGGAAGCATCAAAGGCGAAACGCGATTGAGAACTGTACAGTATCGTCCCTTACCCTAGCCGGGTCGTGACCGTGCCTGCGATTCTTTGAATATGGGTTTTATTTCGATAGGATATGAGGAACTCGCAATATTTTGGTCTTACATCCATTCACTCGCATTTTATAAGCCTGAAGAGCCATCGTCGGCTTGGCTTGGTTGGGTGAGTCGCATATAGGGTTAGGGTTGCGTTTTCGACAAGCCTCTTGTTGATCAACCAACCTAATTGTGCAACAAACCTCGTTATCCTCACCAAGATGGTATTACATTCACACCACCCTCAGGTCCTCCAAGAGACTTACGGCTTCTCATAGTTACCGTTATCCCTTCTCAATGCTGCACAAAACAAGCCTATGGTCCGCTCGTTACTCGCCTCTGGCAAAGTTCCTCTCGTTGACTTTGACAGTTGGTCGAGCTCAAAAATGGGGAGACGTTCAACGGGCATCTCGTCAACTGCGATAACTTTATGAACATCACGCTTCGCGAGGTATACCAGACGAACGCAGAGGGAGATCGTTTTTGGAAGGTCAAGGAGTGCTACATTCGAGGAAGCACTGTGCGTTGGCGCCTCCCTTGCCCCGTTAAGGAGTTCCGTCCGACGTCTGATTCGTAGATAAAATACCTGCGCGTTCCGGATATGCTCCTGGATGTGGTGAAGGAGGAACAGACACGCGCACGAGAGGCAGGAAAAAGCGCGCGGGGTGGCACCCATCCTGGTGGCGTCGGCCGAGGTGCGGAGCACGTCAGCCCTTCGATTCTGCTCGCTTATCTCTCGTCCAGGTCGCAGTGGAGCGCCACAGCGAGGTTTGTCCTCTTTGCTTCTGTCTCCTACAGCTGCTGAGGCACACACGTTCCTTCGTTCCAGGTCGTGGTGGCGCACGCGGTGGGCCAACGCGTGGAGGCCGTGCACGCGGGCGCGGCATATGAGTCTGTGGTTCTCAACGTTTTCATTTTCGCCCATAGAGGTACTTTCTTTATCACCGACGTAATGGTACCATCATGGCGAGTGGGTGAGCAGCTGGGAGTCCCTAATCTAACAAAGCGCGGTGGAATCGGCAGTTGCGATTGTGGGTGATAGCAGGTTAGCGTACAACTAATCAAAAATACGGTCGATATATGCTTTGCATCAAAGGAGATCTAAAGACTGTCCTAGACCGCTTGTTGTTCCCTTTCTACGAGGGCCATCTCTCGATAGATTCTCTTCTAACACTTCAAAATATAACACTTCCGTCCCATCAGGACCTCGCTTCTGGACCCACGACCCCTGGAACATGTGCAAGCCTATTGACACCGTACGTAAGCACGAACCCGGTCGGCGCATTATCGTTTCAGCATCTGCCAATCCAAAGCGCGCAACAGGAGAGTTAGGGGAGTGTAGTGCGTATGTATCCGTGTAAGAGCTTGGGAATTCGTTGTCCCCGTCACGCGAAGTAGGGATCCAGTATACGTGCAACTTGAGTGAACGGAGATTATGTGCCTTCTCGACTGCACGCCCAATCGACTCCTATGGAACGACGAAACAAGTGTCCCTTTGAGTATTGACCCAAAAGTTGGCAAGACGAACGTACGGCATCACGGCTTGCAACGGCACAGGAGAGCTCCTCAAGCTGCGGAAAGAGTTCACAGACGCACTGGACATCTGCCAGGGTAAGTTGTGTCATGTTGAGTAACATCTGGCGAAGTGTGTCCGCGTGTCTACGAGCAAGAGAGAGTAGAAATCCCCGAGGAATACTCATTTGGCCTGCCGTCGAGAAGGCATACAATGTAAAGGACTCGAGCGATGGATGTGGTGTGAGTGAGCGTAGCCATGCCCAAAGTTGTACGGGACCTTGCAGATCGACGGAGGATGTGCGTACAGTCAGTCGCTCCAAGAGTGGTAGCTGCGCATCGCGGCCTAGAGGCCGGAGTAATCCCGGACGGAGATACTCTGTGTCGAGCGCAACGAGGGCAGGTAACGAGGTTAGGATATCTGGGATGGCACTGCTCGGTGCGCCTTTTAGTCGCAGGTCACGCAGGTGCGGAAGTTGTGAGAGTACAGCGATTAGGATGGTTTCAGGAACGCCGGCGCAACGCTACATCGCACGTATTGAGGCCTTCGTAAATGCGAGTCACGAATGAAATGAATACATACCCCGAGTTCCAGTTCCGTGAGTGTGGCCCCGAGTAGAGGAGCCCATCCCTGTAGTACGCGTGGTGGACCATTCATGCACCATATTGCTACCTTTTGCAAGTTGGGGAAGGTGTTAAGAAAGGTCCACGTATCTTCTCCAAGGTCGCTGTAGGTGCGGAGGGTGATTGCGCGCAAGGGGAGACCGCGAAGGACGTCGAGGAAGGAAATGAAGGCGGCGGGTGAAACAGACGTGTCGTCAATCCATGTGAAAGAGTACAAGTTGTCGCAAAGGCGGAGAGCTTTGAGGACGGCTTCTGTGACTGACGGGTGGTTTGCGTGCAGGACACCTGGGAAAGAAAGAAAAAGAGTAGGTGAACAACGACCCGCCGACACGGAAGAAATCGCGAGACGGGTGCAAAAGGATGATGGTCAGAATCATGCACTAACAGCGCGTCTCGTGTGGTGCTACCGTTTCACTCGAACCCATAAAAGAAAAAGACTCGACCTGTTTCGCGGAGATGCCGTACGTGACATGCGAGTTCGGGTCTCTTCAGAAGGGTGTATGCTGGGTGAATTACATTGCTGGTCTGACATAGGGGCGATCTAAGATAACGCAGTCGTCTGAGTGCTTTGGCGAGCTTACCGGCTTATGATCCCATAGTCTGGCACGCGTGTCAGTGTCAAGCGTGCGATACAAGAGTGGAGTAGCGGCTTTGTTGAGGTCTCTGCTAGCGAGCGCAGCTGTATACAGGTCGCGTCTATCGGTGAGATACTCAAGAATGGAGTAAAAAATGTCTGTGGGGATGAGAGGGTGATTGTATGAGATAACCATACCTTGAGATCGACAGTGACTCGGACGGATGGAATTAAAGAGAGCGTTAGGCCGAGATGACCGAGCGGCCATGCGCCAATCGTCCGACTTTGAACATGTTCTACATAATTGGTCTGGGTCTCTCTGATGAGAAAGATATAACTCTCCGTGGTTTGGAGGTGAACAATGCCAGAACAGGCTTCAGGATCAGTCTTGATCTTTTATCATAACAGGCCGTCAGATCATCCTCGCGCCTCTACCTCGAGGCATACACCAGCATTCTCACTGTTCGAAAGGAGCGCTTGGCACGTTCATCTCCGAATTCCCTGCCTCTCCAAGCTCACCCTCTCTCCCCTAAAGGAGGAGTTCTATGGAAAGCCCCTCATTCTTGCCGACCGTGATATGGTCGAGACAGAGAGTGACGAGATTTTGCGAGATGCCCACATCCAAGATGTTTCTCTTCTCGTCGTTGGCGATCCTTTCGGTGCCACTACCCACACCGACATCCTCCTCCGCGCCCGGGCGCTCGGCATACCGACACGTGTCATACACAACGCATCCATCATGAACGCGATCGGAGCATGCGGCCTGCAACTGTACAACTTTGGCCAAACTGTCTCCCTCGTCTTTTTCACCGACACATGGCGGCCAGACAGCTTCTATGATCGCGTGCGCGAGAACGCTGATCTCGGGGTGCACACACTCATCTTGCTTGATATCAAAGTCAAGGAACAAAGCGAGGAGAACCTTGCTCGGTGCGTTTGCATCTCCCACGTTGTGCCCAACCTCGGTGTGGAGGGATTATACCAAAAATTACGAGCAGGGGGCGTAAGATTTACGAACCGCCGCGGTACATGTCCATATTTCAAGCAGTAACTCAACTCGCTGAAGTCGAAGACGCGCGGCAGTGGTGGAGTGCTCGTGCCAGAACGGACGCTCGCAGTTGCGCTCTCACGTGTGGGTGGCGGCCCGGATGACGAACGCATCGTGTGCGGAACACTTGCGCAGCTCCGGGAGCAGCCGCCAGAAGTGTTCGGTGAGCCGCTTCATAGCCTGGTAATTGTAGGGCGGCGATTACACCACCTGGAGGCAGAGTACGCTGCGACGTTTGCTGTGGACGCGACGTCGTGGAGGGAGGTAGCGAGAAAAGAGTATGGTTGCAACTTCGATTGAGGTCACACTTTTTGTTAAATTTTGCGAAGTTTGGATCACGCTAGATGATCACCTAGTGCGAGATGTGTTTGGTTCACTGGTAGTGGGAACAAAAACTACTACTGAGGCGTCCTGAGGTATTTAGACAGCAAACCGCGCATATTCTGACGTAGCTCCTGGCCCGTAGACGCCATATGGTCATGCAGCCGCGCTTTCCGCCTCTCCTCTTCCACCAACATTTCCTCAAACCCACACAGCTGCCTTCTTGACGTCGGGCGTAGCGATATATATGGGAATTTCTGAGTGATCCTTTGTATCGCTTCGTCCACCGACAGGCGATCGGACATGACCAGCAATGCCGTCGCAAAGTCGACGCCCTCACCCGTGCCGTCGCAGTGCACGAGGACAGGATGACCAGAGCGGCGCACGTCCGCGAGAGCGAACAACGTCGTGGGCTCGTCCACATATGCACACTCCGCGTCGCGTGGGTAGGACCCCTCACAGTTTCGCGCAACAGCGATGTCGTAAATGCCTCGCGCACGAAGCCCGGCAGGGTCGACGAGGGAGAAGAGGTCTGCGAAGTAGAGACGCGGCGCGATCTCTTCAGGGGGGAGTGCATATGTGGGGGGTTCTGGACCAACGGGATTGTAGAAAGCAATTCTCTCTGGCATGGCAGTTAGGAGTGAACGAGATTTGCGCGGTGGCAGTAGACCCGAAATGTGGACCACAGATTACACGACAAACCAGCCGGTGGCGAAAGTGAGAGCTGCGACCAAGGCTGTGGCCGTTTGTCCAAGTGCCAGTGCCAGTCAAAGTGTAGGCTAGAGACGGTCCAGGCTGGCAGGCTCGAACGAACATACTCAAATCAAAGATCCGAGATCTGAGTCTGCAGGCTGAACGTGCTGAATACTTAGGACTGTAGACGTTTTCCTCATGTTGATGTCAATCTAGGTGTAGTAGGCGGCTTGACTCATGTCCAAAGACACCCGCCGCGTACAGGTGGTGCCGATCTAACCATATCGATATGCCGGATCGAGTGGTAATGATAAGATCAAACGAGTCATCACCGCATCACCTATCGACCTCTTACCATGACCTCCATCTACATAGACGAAGCAGCTGGCTCAGACCTCACAGGGGCTGGCTCTCAGACAGCTCCATACCAGACACTTGCGCACGCTCTCTTCACGCACGGCCAAGCAGCCGATGTGCTCGTGCGTAAGGACTCAAGCGCCGAGTACGAGCAGCCAACCCAGAGCGCGCTCAAGAAAGCGAAGAAAGGCGCCGATGGCCTTGAGAAAAAGCGTAAAAAAGCAGAAGAACTTGCGGAGGCTGCCGCCGAAGAACGAGAGAAGCGAGAGCGCCTTCTCGAGGAGAGCAAGAAAGTCCAGCTGGTTGAGGACGTCACTCTCCCCGCGGCGATAAAGGCACGCACAGTCACGCTTTCCTCGGCATGCCTCTCCATATTATGGTGGTTCACAGGCTAAGATCTTGAACCTCGAGCCCTACCGCGGAAAGCGTGTCCGCATTTTTGGCTGGGTACACCGCCTGCGTTCTCAAAAGGACATCATCTTCATCGTCCTACGTGACGGTACTGGGTATCTACAAACCATACTATCTGGCGTCCCCGTGCGCGATCTTTTTTACTCCTTCGCACAGACTGGGCTTCCACTCACGCACTACAGGCGCAAACGTATGCAGCGCTAACATTGACACTCGAATCCACCGTCGAGCTGGTCGGCATTTTGCAGCCAACGCCGGAAGGAAAGACTGCTCCAGGGGGGCACGAACTCATCGTCGATTTCTGGCGAACTATCGGCGCAGCCCCTGGTGGAGACGATGCGTTTACCAACCGACTCAACGAAGTGCGCCTCGCACCTTCTCTTTGGATTATCGCCCAATTGCTGACCCGTTCTCGTAAAGAAATCGGATCCCTCTATCCTAGCCGATCTTCGGCATCTCGTCTTGCGCGGTGAGAACGCGAGCAGCGTGCTCCGGCTCCGTTCTGCTACGCTCTCGGCGTTCCGCGCCACCTATGCCGAGCAGCACCTCCTCGAAGTTACCCCGCCGTGCCTTGTGCAGACGCAGGTTGAAGGCGGGGCGACTCTTTTCAAACTGAACTATTATGGACAGCCAGCGTTCCTGACCCAAAGTTCGCAACTATACCTCGAGACGTGTCTACCATCATTAGGCGACGTGTTTTGCGTGCAGGAGAGTTTCAGAGCAGAGAACAGGTGAGAGACCCGCTTTCGAGTGTTGTGGGGGGTGGATTCTCACTATAGCCAAGTCATACCCGTCGTCATCTGAGTGAATACACGCACCTCGAAGCCGAGCTTGCGTTCATCACGTTCGATGACCTGATGAACCACATTGAAGCAGTCGTGAGTTCAGTTCTCAATCTCCCTCACAAAGAAACAGCGGTTGGGCCGCTTTGCATTGACACCGAGGCCAACAGATATGTGAAGTCGTGGACAAACTCTGGAAGGACGAGTCCACTGCTGCGCTGATCCAGCAGCTCAACCCCACCTTCGCGCCGCCTGCGCGCCCATTCACACGCCTGGCATACGTCGACGCTATCGCGTGGCTGAACGAACACGGGGTCGAGCACGAGGCCGAAGACGCACAGGGAAACGTGATCACGGACGCCGAGGGAAAGCCCAAGATGGTGCCGCACGCAGTCGGCGATGATATCGCAGAGGCGGCGGAGCGAAAGATGACAGACGCCATCGGCACGCCCATCTTCATACACAGCTTCCCCGCTGGTCTTAAAGCCTTCTACATGAAGAAAGTGCCCGATAACGGCGGGGGCGACCAACCCGCTGCCATCGCCTTTACGGAGAGCTGCGACCTGCTGATGCCGGGCGTCGGCGAGATCGTCGGTGGCTCGATGAGGATTTCAGATATAGACGAGCTGCTCGAGGGGTACAAGCGTGAGGGTATTGACCCTGCTCCTTATTATTGGTTCACGGACCAGCGCAAGTATGGGACGTGCGAGCACGGCGGATACGGGCTCGGCATTGAGGTATGAGGTCCCGATAGCTGCTCCTTTTTTTTTTGGCCACTCCGCGCTGACAATTCCCCCTCTTCGTTGTCGGCGTGACTATCCAGCGATTCTTGGCCTGGCTGGCGAAGAGGCATACCGTCAGAGAATGCTCTCTGTACCCGAGGTAAATACTTTGTCCCCCATGTTCTTTTTTTTTTTTTTTGCTTACCGTGAGCGCAGATGGCCTGGACGTGCGACCCCGTAAAATTGGAATGTGATCAATAGACACTTCTCGTTTTTATACAAATCGCTCGTACAGTAAACAATGGTCTACTTGAGGGCCACAGTGACATGAATGACATGAGGGAGTGACTCACGCACTAATTGACAGGAGAAGATATTAGTATTAGAATAGTATAGGTATATAGAAGTGAAAAGAGATCACCCCTTGGCTATGAGCAAGCGCGAGGCCATGTGGCGAGGACAATGCGACTGGCGAGAAAAATGTTGTTGAGCGGAGGCAATGGACGCAGATGCAGCGAACAGACAGCATGAGGCCCACATACGGCCTGTCGCTAATTGAGGACTACCGCAAGCACCCATCAGAAGAGTAGTTCTCGTGGTTCAGGCAGAAGGAACAGCATAAAAACAGCATACATGTAGACTACTCGACGTAGCCACTTTCGCTAGAGTAGTGATCCCAACATACACTTTTTTGGATCAAAATAAAACGACCTCCGAGTTCGGCATTGACACTTATCCATCACATTGCACAGTTCACTCCAGATCTCATTACTACGGATTTCGTTTGTACTGAATACATTGAAGCGAGAGGGACACCCGTAACTGGCTAAGTTCGAACATCGAGGCAGACCTGCGGTACATATGTGTTATCTCGGGAGTCCTACCAGGGGCATGTCATGGCTGGCTGACCTGCTCAATTGCTGTGCTCAGTTTCGACTCGAATGTTGCACAAATGGTGTCGCCGATTCCGGTTTCATCGGATCGCGAACATGAAGTACATGCGGACCAGCGTCGGTGCCATGAAAGGGCATTTTTGAATCATCCATGCCTTCACAATGTATTGTTTCAAAGAAGGGTTCTTCGAAAGGAAATGCTGCACTCAATCAGTGCACCTTTTCTCTTTTTCTTCTTTTGGACGGGCAACACGTTGTTAACACGCGCTTAGAAGCACCCCGATTTTTTTAAGTCCTGGAGGTGCAACCATATTATCGAAGTTTGTAGTATCGGATGTAAGTTCTTTCTCCCCCGTGCTCGTTTACTTTGCTCACCGTGGGACGTAGATGGCCTGGACGCGCGACGCCTTCCTTTTTAGATGCAAATTGTGAGTGCAACGGGCCACTGCATCGGAAATGAAATCTAAGAGCAAAGTGGAATATCTGACAGGAGAACGGATTGAGTTTGGAAAAACAATGACGTGAACGATCCGGTCATTTTCCGGAGGTCTTCTGAAGGTGGGGTAGGAGACCAATCTCCGGAGGCACGCCATGATGTAACTTACCATAGCAACGACTGGGGTTAGATCGAACGAGAACCCGGATCCGCAATCTGTTCTCCATGTTGGGTGACTTCTCATTTACTCGGGTCGCTTATTTCATTTTTAAAGGAACCCGAAGATCTCCAGACCAAGTGGACCGTCCACGCGAGCACTTCAAATGCATCCAAATTGGTTGTACGTTGCACGTTACGCTACCTACTCTGGGCCCCAAAAAAAAGATCACAAACAGACAGACAGTACGACAGTGGTACTAGAGTACGATGATAGATATATATATTCACAAGCAGAGAGAGGGTGTTCCTTTCCCCCTTCCCGCTATCAACACCCAAACGCCGCTAGCCGACCGGCTAGGGGGCCAAATATCGATAGTGCTGTATCCCCGATTGGCGGCGAAATTAACGGGGAAGTGGGTTATCGCGCGTCGTCTGGAGTAGCGGCTGGGCGGTCCAGTCGGCATCTATGTAGGAGTGAAGAATAGTGGGTCAGAAAGATCAGAATGGAGGAACGAGGAGAAAAAGACAGACTATTCGTGAAGACTGTGTTGCCCCACCAGTTAACCTCAAAGCCTCCTTTCGGTAGTTGGAGTGTAAAGAAAATGGTCAATAACGAGAGCACGGTGCCTGCACGATCACCCAGGACAGGCACAGTCAGTACTCGCGTACCTTGAGACAAAAAAAGACCAAGCTGGAAACAAAGTACATACCGCTATCCAACGCGGCACCCGTGATATAGTTGTACTTGCTCCACCACTGGAAGTTGCGCTTGCGAACGATGAACTGGAATACGAACCCGACCGCGAACCAGGACGAGTAGTTGATGCCCGTCGCAGGAGGGATGAAGGATACACCGATTAGCACGATAGGTGTGCTCACGAACTTGGCCCACGAATTTGGCCGCCACTTTTGCATAAGCCAGAAAGGGAGAGGTAACAGTGCCCCTATGATGATCGCGTACAGTTGGGGGTTGTATATCGACTGCCGACCAAATTGTCTACTTGGTCCAATAAGACCCCTGTGCAAAGAAACAAAGAAACAAGTCAACAACTGTGAGAGACGCAAAACAAGTGAGGGGTAATGTACCAGATAGCTGACGCGGTGAAGAACACTTGGTTGTGCGGACACGTTAGGTGGCTTGGCTGGTCGGGAGTGCAGATGTCTGGAACGGTGGAGAACATCCACTGCTTGACCCCAACTTGCAGAAATCCCGAAAGGAGCGTTGCTACTAATTGTACTGTGCTCAACTTTAGTACCGCTGTCTTGATGAATGCACAAAGGGGAGGGCTAACCAATGAAGGTCGCACGAGGCGGAACTTTGATGTAATGCCCAAGCTTCAAGTCCTGTACGAATGACGTTGACTCCGTGAGCGTCTGCACCGAGTAGACCTTAAAAAACATGTTTGCAAGCGGTTGGCCAGGGAGTAATGTCCCAGGGATGATCTGAGCGAGCAAATTGAGGGAAATCTGCAAGTCCGAGAATATGTCAGACGAGATAGGGCAGAACGTGAAGAGGGTGTTAGCGCACGGCTTGACCAGTCATCGCATAGATAAAGCCCGACGGGAGCACGTAAACGACCGGCAGCATCACGGAGAGTAGGAGTGCCCAGACAGGCATACCCGTATTCCAGACCTGTCTCATGTGGATCAGTGTCGGCCCCATTAATTACACGAAGACGCACCTCAGCAGCAACGATTGCCATACAGAAGAAAAATACAAATACGGACCCGTACCACCAGTCTGGCACCTCTGGATAGTTTTGCATCAGCTTGAAGTGAATATCGTCTGCTTCGAGGCGAATACGCTTAAACCCATTGAGCAGGGTGCGTCCGTGGTAGAGCAAAGTGTGCACGATCACGCAGGTGCTCAGGGCGAACGCAAGAAGATATGTAATCGCGTACGCGGCAGGCAAATAGAGCGGCGAGTACTCCTCGTAGGCAGTCATATTAAACGTATCCTGTGCAGTGAGCACCCGGGACACATTGTACCTGTGGCCGAAGCGATCATAGGGCACCGTGCCAAACATGGGGAAGTGTGCAAGATACCACGACTGCGAGGTGGTGAGAAAAGCCAGAAGGAGGGACAGGAATACCACCTACATTGGTGTAGTACAAGATAGGAGTGAGGATCCAGTAAAACAGTACAAAGCCGGCAAAAATGTGGACTTCGGCCCACCAGGGGATCATGAATGGACTACCAATCCACGATATAACGGTCCAGTCAAAGGTCAAGACGCTCATGCCCAAGCCAGAGGAGACGCCGAAAACTTGGTTGAGTGGGATGTTGTCCGGAGCAAGCCAACAAACCCATGAGAACATGGAGAGTGCCTGGAAGAGATAACCGGGGAGGAAGAAGAAAAAGAAGGCGCCGGTAAAAACAAACATAAAGTAACGAAAGCGACTGATCCCTGAATTCTCGTCCTCTTCGGCATGGAAGGTATTTAGTAGTGTGCACGTCATAAGGTTCTGCGGCCACACCATACTCGCAGGCCATACTAAAAACCTCCTGCAGAGGCCGGCAAGGCCGAAACCGGTCAACTGGGTAGCCAGCAGTAGAACAAGACTGAACCAAAAGCCAAGATGTAGCTGATAGTAAAATTCGGCCACGACGATCGCGTTGAGGGCGTATGCGGGGCCGACGGATACGTTGGTCATGATAAAGACAAGAACGTGCTCCTTGATATTCCACGGACAGGGGTTTAGAGAGAATTGCCCGCCGCCGAGTACTCGAGGAAGACGATAGATGGTGATGGGGAGACAGTAGGCTAAAAATTTGCCGAGAGGATGTGCAATGAGAAGGAGGACAACCGGGGTGAACAAGTGGCGCGGGTTGACGAAAGTTGAAGAATACATTCATCGCACTGCTCGAACGGATTGGTTGAGTGTGAGAAGAAGGGAATCAGAAGGAGAGGAACGAACCTTGCGGCAAAGGACAGAAGGAGGCCAACTACCCACATGCGTATAGTGAGTGTTGGCATGTCGGGGTCGTCGATGTTCGAAACGGACGCTCGAACTTCTGGATAGGGACTGTCTTCGTCTAGAAGCGTATCAAAGTCGAACTTCATCCTACAGGCAAGTCAACACGAGTGAGAGATGGAGATGGAAGTAGGTAGACGAACTTTATAGATACGCTGTCTGCGCCATCGAGTTCAGGGTCAACGGTGGACAAGTCTGACAGAGCAGTAGATTGTTGACGCTTTTCTTGGAATAAAAAGCTACGGCGCTTATCATCCAGGGGAAGTTGGGAACTGCTCGTTGTGAAATCAGAGGCGGTAGAGATGCCAGTGGGAAAACGTCCGAGCTTGCGGAGACGGAAGCCATCTTCAGTGGAGGAGTTAGAGTCACGGGGGTCTGCCGTGGAGGGGGGCGAGGGGGAATCGACGGTGCCAACAAAGTGAACCGAAGTTGTGGACGGTACCGGCCTGTGGGATATGGCGCTCTAGGGCGTGGGGATCAAAGGTCGGCGGAGGATAAATGAGGGGATCTGCTACAGGAGAAAATGGAGGGGGAGGGGAAGCCGGGGACGGGAGACTGGCGGGAAAGTGTTGCTGTGGGAAAGAAAGCTGTGGGGGTGGCAGTTGAGAGAGTGGAAGAGATTGTACAGGGGACGGAAGAGAGGGTGATTGTGAAGGCTGTGCCGTGGATGGAGGGAGGAAAGCAAAGACGTCCTCGTCGTCGGACTCGTCGTCTTGGTCCTCGAGGGAATATTCCTGAGAGTAGGTATATTGAGGATCACGG
The DNA here is from genome assembly GCA_025766275.1 of Lactarius indigo. Taxonomy (NCBI): domain Eukaryota; kingdom Fungi; phylum Basidiomycota; class Agaricomycetes; order Russulales; family Russulaceae; genus Lactarius; species Lactarius indigo. Next base: position 753,342 of record JAFKAC010000007.1, read on the forward strand.
TCAATTGATGGATCAAGAGAACCAGAAGTGGTCGGTCGACCGGAACGAGAAGTAGCTGGCCTGGCGGCCATTTGGAAGAAAGAGGGAGGTTGTAAGATGGAGAAAAGGAGCGGGGGAGGGGGGGGGAGGGGGAGAGGGAGGGGTAACGCGCCAACCGAGAGAGAGGAACGAGTGGGAGGAAGAGAGGCCCTTGGATCTCCGCCTTTGTCGGCCAATCTCATCTCATAACGCACCCTCCAAGCTCGTTCAGGCACCCATGCCGTTCAACCTTCCAGGTACCCTCGTTCCTTTCTACGCCCTCATCACCCCTCGTCTCCTCCTCCCTTCCATCCACGTCGTGCGTCCACTCTCTTCCTTTCCACTTGCCTCAAATAATCTTTTTCAGCGCGACATCCGCCATCTCGACTTTTCTGCTCTGCGCGATGCCGGCTATCGCGGCGCAATATTCGACAAGGACAACTGCCTTGTACCTGCCTTGCCTTTCTCCTTTTCTGGCCACGCTCATCTTCCTCATAGACTCTTCCGAATAACGACAAGCTCGTCCCGCAATTAGAGGTAACACCCCAACGCTGTCAAACTTACCCAAGTTCTTACATGTTCGTGTTCAGGGCGCCTGGTCCACCGCCCTACGTGTCTTCGGCCCCTCTCACGTCCTCATCGTCTCCAACTCGGCTGGAACCAGCGACGACCCGGCTCAACTTCAAGCCGAATCAGTCGCCCACCATTTACGTGCCCCTGTCCTACTCCACGCTGCACTCAAGCCTTCATATGCTTGCGCTACCGCCGCACTTTCCGCCCTCCCCGACCTCGCCCCGCACGAGATAGTCGTCGTAGGTGACCGCGTATTCACGGATGTTGTCCTTGCGCACCGCCTCGCACACCCGCGCACGCCCTGGACTCGCCTCATCGCTCGTCTTACGCGAGCATCCCATCGTTTCCGGTCTGGGCCTTCTGAGGGCTCCGGTGAGAGAGGACCGGCACCACTCGCCGTATGGACCACGGGCGTATGGCAGCGTGAGAGTACGGCAATGCGCTGGGCAGAGTCGAGGCTTGTTCACCTTGTTGAGCGGTGGGTAGTAGGCGCGCGTCAGCGCAGGGGTGCCCTCGAGGACCAATTCGTCAGGAGCCCGCTAGAGCATGGCAAGGACGAGGAGATGGAGAAACCCGTCCGAGGCTGGTTTAGCTGGGCGAGGAATGCATTAGCGAGATCGGGGTGACCTGAGCCATCATGACAGCGTGTCAACGTTGAGCGCTCGAACTACAAAATAATCATATCTTCCACGTGAAAGGAAGCATTGACCGCTCTCGATGCTGCGGTCACCTGTCTCACTAATTACACCACCTTGCGTTTCAATTCACGAGATGTCTCTCTCTCGCGATTGTGTTAATTTTGGACCCCCATTTGATGACTCAGACGCCGATATCATCCTTCGTTCAGGCTTTACATCCGTCCCTATCCCGGGGTCAACAGAAAACCGTGTTGTGGCAACAGATTTTCTTGTACACAAGATATTGCTCATCAAAGCATCTTCTATTTTCAAGAGTTTACTCTCTTCGAAGTTCCGAAACCCTGGATCAACAGAATGCTCAAGCCAGTATCAAGCGCGATATCAAGGACAATCTTCCCGTATTATGCCTTCTCGAAGACCGCGACACCCTCCATCGTATCCTCACGGCCATTTACCCAATCGACATTGTCTACCCACAAACACTCGAAACGACGATCAAGACTTTCGCAGTCACGAGGAGATATGGCATGCCCTCTGTTCTAGCCCGGTTCCGAACATATTGCAGCCGTGCGGCTCCCGTTGCAACCTACGAGAGCGCTTTCCGTGCGTAATGTGTTTGCATCAAATGAAGGTCTAAAGGAGGAAGCCATCGAGGCAGCACAATTGACTCTGTCGCTACCGCAAACCTTCGAAACGTATGGATCGAGCCTCTCCAATGCCTCAGGGCCTGCACTACGAGCATTGTGGAAGTACCGAGGAATGGCCGTTCAATCGATAAAGCGTGGAGTCGACCTGTGTTTAGAGGAAGTCGGAGATCTTCAGGACTGGATACTCGACTTACCCGGTGACAAGGATTGCTGCATCGTGCCTCCGTCGGACCTACGTGAACAGTTTGCCTCCTTCACAAGAAAGATACCTCAGGACTTTTCAATGATGAGCTTCTTCAAATTCATCCAAACCATGTCATCGCGAGTAATTAAATGCACAACGTGTAAACGCCAGCCGTGTTTGGACGGCTCGCGCTTGTTCGATTACCTTGAATGGCACGTCCGAGGCCAGATCGAGCAGGCAAGCCCCCGTGTCCCTCTTTCATGCGGGCTGTGATAACCATAAATGATATACCTTTCAGATGCACGGCGAATTGCCGTCACTTTTCGATGGTTTGGGGGAAGTAATTGATCCCCAGTCGTCTCAGCCATCCGGTGGTGAGCCTATAAACTTGGGCGCACCATTTGATCGCAATGACTCGGACATAACTATAAGGTCCTGCGATCGTGTAAACTTCCAGGTTCACAAGGCCGTCCTTGGCATCGCGTCCGCCGCTTTCGAAGACATGTTTACGGCACCAGGATCATTGCCCCACGGACAGGAGCAAGTCAAACAAGTGATTGATTTGACAGAGAACTCGAAGACACTACTCCACCTACTCTCCGTGATATATCCAATGGAGCCCATCGTTCCGGATTCACTTGAGGACGCTCTCTCACTTCTTTCTGCATGTCAGAAATACCAGATGGATTATACTGCCACTCGTGTCCGTGCCTTGATAAGAGCACGTACACCTCCGTTATTCACCGCTAAAAACTGTTTCCGCGCGTTTGGCATTGCAAGCCGTTATCATCTCGAGGAAGAGGCCCTGCTCTCCGCGCGATTGACTCTGGAGTGTCCCTTGACCTTTGACAGTTGTGGTGAAGACCTATTCTTTATGTCAGGGGGCGACCTCGTTCGGTTGTATGGGTATCGCAATGAATGTATCAAGGTCGCAAAGAATTGTGTAGCTGGGAGGGCAAGCTACGATCCACATGTATACCAATCCTCTCGTTGCCCGTCCAGATCGGCCAATATGAGCAGGTTCAATGCGATGGAACTCCACACCGTGACGGGGTGGTGGACTGGTCATTTCCTCCTTAGGATCGCAAACCGGCCATCATCAAAGACGGTTACTGATCGACAGGCGTTCGAAAGTGCCATCGCATCGCATCGAGCCACATCCAATTGTTCTTTATGTCAGCAAGAGACCAGGATTGACAATATTTGTGCGGCATTCGAGGCGAAACTAAGCGAAGTAATTGATCAGGTCGGCCTCGACCATGCCCTTGGTAGGACTCCCGAGCTGATGTGTATTGCAGGTCCGTCTCGATGGTCGAACTTAGCCTGTTGCGAGTGCCCTTTTCTCTGCTTCAATTGAAACCCGTAGTGAGAAATGCCGAGAAATGTACGATGTGAGGCCTGTGAGGGACAGGTTGGGACAAGTGTTATAGTACCGGTGTCAGGGGTCGATGATTTCACTTTTTTTGACCCCAAAAAGGTTTCCTTGGGATCACTACCCTAACGAAAGCCTACATTGTGGTCTATATACATGCTTTTCCACTTAGACTTCCCTACTCCCGATCGGTCCTAACTTGAAACTTGGCATTGTGACCACTGAGTCACGAGGGTGTTGATTCCGGCCCGCAGAGAACCACTTAGAGCACTTAGAAGGCTCGGGCATGCCGCCGCACCATTCCTGTGCGAGATCGCTTACATCTGAACCATGCCACTGAGTTTACCATCAATGAATGCTGCTATTGTATGCGACGGCAAAGAATTGGAAACCTACGACGTGAAGCAAGAGGGTACGTCATCGCTGACAGCATTCATCGCAAGTGAGGCTGGAAAGGTGAGAGCGTGTTTCTACCCCTCGGACTGAAGGTACCAATCACTTCACGATTCAGCAATTCAAAATCAAGTTCTCGAACAATTTAACAAACTTTGAGTTCGCCATCTTGCTGCACATCGATGGGCGACGGGTTCAAACTATGCATTATCGACCCGGGGAGAGCGGCGAATTCTTAGGGCCATATAATAGCGCGTGTTCGATACTTCCCTACAAGTTCCATGAACTACAGCTCGTCGGTACGTTTTCGTCAATATTTCCTTCGTTCTCAGCACCTCTTTACTTGTACCGAAGATCCAGACTTGGAAGATGCGCCTGTCGCTCCCGAAATGGGACGATAGAACTCAAGGCCTATCGCTGTCAGAAACGATGCGTTGCAGGGCCATTATCGCTGTTCACCCACAAGGATCTCCACCAGGGACGCGTCTCGGAGCGCAGCAAGAAAGCGGGGTGGCATCATGTCGCGTATGTCCCTTTGGTCCAGTCGTATTCCCCTCGTCGCTACCAAGGTTATTGGTTGCCGATCCTTTCAGCACTGGAGACGAGATACCTGTCGAACCGCGCCCAAATAGCGTTATACTAGACTATCTTGACCCATGGACGGGTCCGCCATATGCGTCTATCAAGGTATTCTATCGCCCTAGGGGTAAGGCGCCGCACTCAAGCCTATCATTTTTTTTTCCCTTACTCATACTTTGTCAGAGCTATTGAGAGCACAAGGCATCATCCCTGCGGACGACCTGGGCAGGCAGGAATATCCAGTCAACAATGAGACGCGTGCTAGAGAGGGTGGATCTCCTGGTCCATCCAGAAGCCATCCAAATATGAAAAGAGAGGAACTCTCGAGGGACGCAGCGCGCAGAGCGAATGCGAGCTCTCCAGGTCAGTTAGGAGGTAGCACGATTCCCCCAAGTCACGCCTGAATTGGGTTTGCATGCAGGCCGAGCTGGACTGCCTTGAAGGCCGCTGAGCAATCAGGACGCATCCGTCAAGCGGGAACTGAGATCCCCTTCACCGATCGTTGTAAGGAATGCCGGGGAGGTGGTTGACCTCACTCTTGACGATTAATTACCACGATACTTGCCCCGCACGAGATTGTCGTCGTAGCGTATTCACAGATGTTGTCCTTGTGCACCCCCTCATGCGCCTTGAACTCACCTCATCGCCCGTCTTGCTCGAGCAGTCCCACTGTTCATAGGCAGCGCTGATAGTCTGAAATGTTCTGGGCGGGGTCAGGGCTCGTCCACCTCATCGAGTGGTGGGTAGAGGACGAATGTCGGCTAGGGACGCGCTCGTTCACTGGCCGAGGAATTGACGAGATCGGGTTGACTTGGAGCTGGGGCTACATCTTGACCATTGTGTCTTGTTACTATAAGTGGAGCACTCAAGCCTACCTTATCATCCACGTGTAAAGAAGCGGAATTGAGGGCCCTATCATTCCCGTTCGATGATGCGGCCTCATGTTTGTAACCCGGTTCTCTACTAACGACATCACCCAGCGTTTCAGTTCACGATATGTCTCTCTCTCGTGATCATGTCTACTTTGGACCCCCATTTGACGACTCGGATGCCGATATCGTCCTTCGTTCAGGGTTTACGTCCGTCCTAACACCAGGATCAACAGACAACCGTGTTATTCCCACAGATTTTCTTGTACACAAGTTATTTCTCATCAAAGCATCTTCTGTTTTCAAGAGTCTGCTCTCTTCAAGTACCGAAAACTTGGACCAACAAGACGCTGAGGCCTTGAGACACGGTATCAGGCACGACATCCAACTCGAAGGCAATCTTCCTGTCTTATACCTTCCTGAGGACCGCGACACTGTCCATCGTCTCCTCACGGCCATTTACCCCGTCGACATTGTCTACCCAGAGACGTTTGAAACGATGACAAAAACCTTTGCGGCCGCAAGGAAATATGGCATGCCTTCTGTTCTAACCCTGTTCCGAACATATTGCAACCGTGTGGCTCCCGTGGTGACCACCGAGAATGCTTTTCGTGCATACGTGTTTGCATCCAATGAAGGTCTGAAGGAGGAGGCCCTTGAAACAGCATTGGTTACACTGTCACTACCGCAAACCTTCGAGACCTACGGGTCAAGCCTCTGCAATGCCTCAGGGCCTGCACTACGAGCGTTGTGGAAGCACCGAGTAATGGTCGTACAGGCGATAAGGCACGGTGTCGACATGTGTCTAGGGGAAGTTGGAGATCTTCGGGACTGGAAACTCGACTTGCCCGGTGATCGTAATTGCTGCATCCTGCCCACGCTGCGTATACGTGAACAATTCGTCCTCTTTACAAGGAAGATACCACACAACTTTTCAACGATGAACTCCTCCAATTTCATCAGCACCATGTCAGGATTTAAATGCGCATCGTGTAGGCGCGAGCAGCGTCTAGACAATTTGCGCTTGTTTAATTGCCTCGAAAGACACGTTCGGGGCCAAATCGAGCAGGCAAGTCGTATACTTTTGTCAGGTGGACTGTGATTGCCAATCAATGATGTACTCTCCAGATACACGACGAATTGCTGTTACTTTTCGATGGTTTGGGAGAAGTCATTGATCCTCAGCCGTCCAGCGGTCATGCCTACAAACTTTGGTGCACCATTTGATCGCAGCGACTCAGACGTAACTATGAGGTCCTGCGATCGTGTAGATTTCCAGGTCCACAAGGCCGTCCTTAGCATCGCGTCCGCCGCTTTCGAAGACATGTTTACGGCACCAGGTCCGTTGCCCCACGGACAAGCGCAAGTCAAACAAGTGATTGATCTGACCGAGGACTCGAAGACACTCCATCACCTACTCTCCATGATATATCCCGATGGATCCCATCATCCTGGATATACTTGAAGACGCCCTCTCTCTTCTTTCTGCGTTTCAGAAATACCAAATGGATTCCACTGCCACTCGTGTTCGTGCCTTGCTGAGGGCACGTACACCTCCGCTATTCACAGCTGAAAGCTCTTTCCGCGCATATGGCATTTCAAGGCGTTATCACCTCGAGGAAGAGAGCCTGCTCTCTGCGCGATTGACTCTAGAGCGCCTCATGACCTTCGAAGTTTGCGGGGAAGACCTGCAATTTATATCAGGGGTTGACCTCTTTCGCTTGTATGAGTATCGCAATGAATGCACCAGGGTCGCGAAGGATTGCATAAATGAGATAACAAATGACGTGCCACCGCCCATATCCTCTATTAGGTGTCCCGGATCGATATCTATTGGAAGGTACGATACGGAGGAACTCCAGTCCGTCCCCAGGTGGTGGCACGGACATTTTCTCCGCAGGATCGCATTTCAGCCGTCACCAAAGGTGGTTACTGATCGACCGGCATTCGAACGTGCCGTCGCATCGCATCGCACCCAGTCCGGTTGTCTTCAATGTTTGCAACCCGATGAGACCAGGATCGATAACACGATTTGTGCGGCATTCGAGGCAAAACTCAGTAAAGTAATTGACCAGGTCAGCCTCGACCATGCCCTTGGTAGGACACTCGGACTAATGCGCATTGCAGGTCCATCTCAATAGAACTTAGTCAGTTACGAGTGCTCTTGTCTCTGTTTCAATCGAAACCTGTACTAGTAAGATTTGGCGTGAAATACACAATGTGAGTGACAAGCTTTAGTGTTAACGTCGAACTCGGAAGTCGATAATTAGACTTTTTGACCCAAAAACGTTACCCAAGCAAAAGCCGTGTGGTTTTCATATATGCTGTTCTGCACGAACACTGAGATCTGAGATCTCCCTCTCCCGCGTCAGTGACACTGGCAGTCCTAAATTGGCACCTGCGGTGACCATGAGTCACGAGACCAAAATCGACTTCCTGCACATCGATGGACCGTTGCATTTATGGGCTGGTGAGAGCAGCGAATTCTTAGGGCCACATGGCAGCGCACTTTATCCTTCCATTTATTTCCCGGGATTTACAGCTCGTCGGTATGTCGACATCGGTCTTTCGTCCGTTCGGGCATTTCCCTCTTGACGTGACTTGAAAGACCTAGACTTGGATGCCGCACCTGTCGCTCCCGAAATGGGGTGACGATAGAACTGAAAGCCTATCGCTGTCAGACACGAAACATCTCGAGGCCATATTCGGAGCTTACGCACGAGGATCCCTACCAGGGATGCGTCTTTGAGCGCCGCAAGAAAGCGGGTGGCGTCATGTCGCGTGTGTCCCTTCAGTCTAGTCGTATTCCCTGGTATGCTAATACGCTAGGCAGAGTCGATGCTTGTTTACCTCGTCCAGCCACGGGTAGAAGGCGTGCGTCAGCGCAGGGATGTGCTCGAGGACCGATTCGCTGGACTCCACTGGAGCGTGATAAGGATGAGGAGATGGAGACAACCGTTGGTTTATCCGGGTGAGGAATGCATTGGCGAAATTGGGGTGACCGGAACTGATGCGCTGTATCGTGGCAGTTTCTTCGCTGAGCCGAGAGCTTCGGTTGCCAAACGATACATCGACCACGTGTAAAGAAGCTGGATTGGTGACTTTATTCTGGTCGATGCTGCGGCATCCTGCTGCGGCCTGCTGTCTATAATAACCCAGTTCCCGACCAATAACCCCCCCTTGCGTCTCAGCCCACAACATGTCTCTCTCTCGCGACTATACCAATTTTGGACCCCCATTTAGCGACTCAGACGCCGACATCGTCCTTCGTTCGAGCTTTACGTCCGTCCTAGCGCTAGGATCAGCGGAAGACCGTATTGTGGCAACAGACTTTCTGGTACACAAGTTACTTCTCATCAAAGCATCGTCTGTTTTCAAGAGTCTGCTCTCTTCATGTTCCGAAACCTTGGACCAACAGAACGCTGAAGCCTTGAAACACGGTATCAGGCGCGACATCCGAGGCAATCTTCCCGTTTTATGCCTCCCCGAGGACCGTGACACTGTCCATTATATCCTCACGGCCATCTACCCCGTCGACATTGTCTACCCACAATCATTCGAAACGATGGTCAAAACATCCGTAGCCGCAAGAAAATATGGCATGCCCTCCGTTCTAGCCTTGTTCCGAACATATTGCAACCGTGTGGCTCCCGTCGTGACCGCAGAGAACGCCTTCTGCGCATACGTGCTTGCGTCAAATGAAGGTCTGAAGGAGGAAGCCCTTGAAGCAGCACAATTGACTCTGTCGTTACCGCAAACCTTCGAAACATACGGGTCAAGCCTCTGCAATGCCTCAGGGCCTGCACTACTAGCATTGTGGAAGTACCGAAGAATGGCCGTGCAAGCGATAAAGCATGGAGTCGACCTGTGTTTAGAGGAAGTTGGAGATTTTCGGGACTGGAGAGTCAACTTACTCGGTGACAGGGATTGCTGCCTCAGGCCTACGCTGCTCCTACGTCAACAGTTTGCCACCTTCACAAAAAGGATATCTCAGAACTTTTCAGTGATGAACATCTCCAGTTTCATCGACACCATGTCACCGCAAGGAGGATTTACATGCTTAGTCTGTAAGCGCCAGCAGCGTCTGGACAAATTGCGCTTGTTCGATTGTCTCGAACGACATGTCCGAGGCCAGATCGAACAGGCAAGTCCCGTGTACCTCTTCATGCAGGTTGTGATCACCATAAATGATGTACCTTCCAGATGCACGGCGAATTGCTGTCACTTTTCGATGGTCTGGGGGAGACCATTGACCTTCTACCGGCCGGTGGTCGACCAAGAAACTTTGGCGCACCATTTGATCGCGGCGACTCTGACATAACTATAAGGTCCTGCGATCGTGTAGATTTCCAGATCCACAAGGCCGTCCTTTGCATCGCGTCCGCCGCTTTCGAAGACATGTTTACGGCACCAGGTCCATCGCCCCACAGACAGGGGCAGGTAAAACAAGTGATTAATTTGACCGAGGACTCGAAGACACTCCATCACCTATTCTTCGCGATATACCCGATGGACTCCATCATCCCGGATACACTTGAGGACGCCCTCTCTCTTCTTTCTGCGTGTCAGAAATACCAGATGGATTCCACTGCCACTCGTGTGCGTGCCTTGCTGAGGGCACGTACACCACCGTTATTCACCTCTGAAAACTGCTTCCGCACATATGGCATCGCAAGGCGTTATCACCTCGAGGAAGAGGCCCTACTCTCTGCGCGATTGACTCTGGAACGCCGCATGACATTCGAAGATTGTGGTGAAGACCTACGGTTTATATCAGGGGCTGACCTCTTTCGGTTGTGCGGGTACCGCAATGAATGTACCAAGGTCGCAAAGGATTGCATAAATGATATGACTGACTACAAGCCACCTCCCATACCTTTTCTTAGGTGCTCTGGATCGGCCCATAGTGATTACGATACGGAGGAACTCCTGTCCGTGTTGAGGTGGTGGCATGGTCATTTTCTCCGTAGGATCACATTCCAGCCATCACCTAAGGTGGTTACTGATCGTCCGGCATTTGAACGTGCCATCGCGAGTCATCGAGCCATGTCCCGTTGTTCGCTGTGTCTCAATGAGACCAGGATCGGCAACACGATTTGTGCGGTGTTCGGGGCGAAACTCAGCAAAGTAATTGATCAGGTCAGCCTTGGCCATGCCCTTGGCAGGACTCCCAAGCTGATTTGTATTGCAGGTTCGTCTCGGTGTTTGAACTTAGTCTGTTACACGTTGCGGCCTTCTCTCTGCTTCGATGCATTCGGTGCCGTTGAGCGTGGTTGTGGGATGTAGCCTAAAATGCGCAGCGTGAGCGATGCTAACGCCTAACTCAGAGGTCGCTTTTGGTGTACCTTGTATCACTCGCGAAAGTGGATATGTCATGTAGTCATATAGTATGCTGTTCCATTTGCAGATTTGAGACCCGATGGGCGTCCGTGGCAATCCTAAATTGGCATTGTGACCACGAGTCACGAGGCCAACAATGCTGATCCCGGCCCGCAGAGAACCACTTAGAGCACTTATAAGCCTTGGGCACGCACCATTAACGTGCGAGACCACCTACATCTGAACCATGCCACTGAGTTTACCATCAATGAATGCTGCTATTGTATGCGATGGCAAGGAGTTGGAAACGTATGACGTGAAGCAAGAGGGTACGTCATCGTTGACAGCATTCATCGCAAGTGAGGCTGGAAAGGTGAGAGCGTTTTTACCCCTCGGACCGACCCGCCACGGAACCAATCGCTTCGCGGTCCAGCAATTCAAAATCAAGTTCTCGAACAATTTGACGAACTTTGAGTTCGCCAATTTCCTGCACATCGATGGGCGACTGGTTCAAACAATGCATTTACGAGCCGGGGAGAGTGGCCAATTCCTAGGGCCGTATAACAGCGCACGCTCGATCCTTCCGTATAAGTTCCAGGAACTAAAACTCGTCGGTACGTCTCATCGATCGTTCCTTCACTCGAGCATCTCCATCTTGACCTGTCGAAAGACCCAGACTTGGAAGATGCGCCCGTTGCTCCCGAAATGGGGACGATAGAACTCAAAGCCTATCGCTGTCAGACACGATGCATCACAGGACCATCATCGCGGATGGCACACGAGGACCTCTACCAAGGGCGTGTCTCGGAGCTCAGCAAGAAAGCGGGGTGGCATCATGTCGCGTAAGTCCCTTCAGTCTCGTCGTACTTCCTAGTCTTCACCTGCTCACTACTACGGTCGCTGCTTATCGATTCCAGCACTGGAGACGAGATACCCGTCAGATCGCGCTCCCATGACATTATAGTAGACTATCTTGACTCACGGGCGGGTCCACCATATGTGTCTATCAAGGTGTTTTATCGCCCCAGAGGTAAGCCTGTCGTTATTTCCTGAAGACCTTGTCCACACCTTTTCCAGAACTACTGAAGGCGCTAGGCATAATCCCTGGGAATGACGTGGACAGGCATGAATCTCCAATCAGCAACAGAAAACGTGCCAGAGAGGGTGGATCTCCTGGTCCGTCTAGAAGCCGTCAGAAGATCAAGAGAGAAGACCTCTCAGGGGACGCGCGTGCGCAACGAATGCGAGCTCTTCAGGTCAGTCAGGGCGTTGTATCGTTCTCAGAGTCGCGCCTGATAGGGCATTCATCCAGGCCGAGCTGGATGCCTTGAAGGCTGCTGAGCAATCGGGCACATCAGTCAAGCGCGAACTGAGATCGCCTTCACCGATCGTTGTGAAACATGCTGGAGAGGTGGTTGACCTCACTCTTGACGACTGATTAGTATGATACGTTGTTCCAGGGTCTGTATTTGTACGCAGATTTTTTAGGGCTATTGGGGATGCACCTTTGTTTTGAATACTACATAACTAAAAATACACTATTACAGCTTTCGCTTTGCTAGAACGAGGCATCTTGCTTTGCTCTGAGTATATCGTTTTGATGTGCCGCAACAAAACTGATTTCGTTTTGAAGGGGGAGGCAGTAGTGATGAGAGGTTGGAAGAGCCATTGTTCTTGTCCCCGCAGCATATTGGCGGTAATATTTGTGGGGCGGCGATTTCGGTCACTTCCACCAAGGCCCCAGCCAGTATGTCAACGGCACTTACGAATGGGGAGGCTATTCCAGTCAGCCCTAACCCATTGAAATGCGCCTTCGTTGCCAGTGGCCAACAGCCCAGTGAACTGATCGCGAACTGTCACGCTTAGTCATAGAGTGACAGATACTTCGCTTCGTCGCGACTGAAGCGCGTTCGGTGGTTGGTGGGAACGACTAACTTCCTTTCGCAGCGCCACTTTATCTTGGCGAAAGAGGTCGCACCTCACAACCTCCGCTCTTTCTTTTGCCCCTGGAAGGGCTCCGTGAGTCCGCCTACATCTGAACCATGCCATTAAGTTTGTCGTCCATGAATGCTGCCGTTGTATGCAACGACAAGGAGTTGGAAACGTACGATGTGAAGCAAGAAGGTACGTCATCGTTGACAGCATTCATCGCAAGCGAGGCTGGGAAGGTGAGAGCTTTTTTTCCCCTCTGGGACCGACCCATTACGAACCATCACGCAACCAATCGTTTCGCGATTCAGCAATTCAAAATCACGTACTCGAACAACTTGACCGACTTTGTGCTCGATCTCCACTTGTACATCGACGGGCAATTTCTCCGATCTACATGTGTAAGATCCGGGTCGAGCCGCGAATTCTTAGGGCCCTATAACGGCGTACGCTCGATCCTTCCCCTCAAGTTCCAAGAACTACAGCTCGTCGGTACGTTTGCGCCGATCGTTCGTTCGTTCGTTCGAGCATCTCCCTCCTGACGTGCGCTGAAAGACCCAGACTTGGAAGATGCACCCATCGCTTCCGAAGCGGGGACGATAGAGCTCAAAGTTTATCGCTGTCGGATACTAGGGCGCACCACAGTGCCACAGACACAGCTTATGAGCAAGGGTCTCCGTGGGGGACGCGTCTCGGAGCTCAGCAAGAAAATAGGGTGGCATCATGTCGCGTATGTCCCTTCAGTCGGGTCGTACTTCTAAGTTATCCCCTGGTCACTACTAACGTTGCTTGGCTCGGTCCTTCTAGCACTGGAAATGAGATACCCGCCAAACCGCGCCCCCGAAAAAATAAACTTGACCTACACTATTTTGACCCACGGACAGGGTCCGCCGCATGCGTCTATCAAGATATTTTATCGCCCCAGAGGTAAACTTGTCATTATTTCTCGAAGCCACTACCCATACTTTGTCCAGAGCTATTGAGAGCACAAGGCATAATCCCTGAGAACGGTACGAGCAGGCAGAGATCCCCGACCAACAACAAGAAGCGTGCCAGAGAGGATGGATCTCTTAGTCCATCCAGAAGCCGTCAGAAGATTAAGAGAGAAGACCTCTCAGAGGACGCGCGCGAACAGCGAATTCGAGCTCTTCAGGTCAGTCAAGGCGTTGTATGGCTCAGAGTCGCGCCTGATGGTACTTGCATGCAGGCTGAGCTGGACGCCTTGAAGGCTCCTAAGCAATCAGGGTACATCGGTCAAGCGCGAACGGAAATCCCCGATCGTGGTAAGACATGCCAGGGAGGTAGTCGACCTCACTCTTGACGATTAATTAGTTTGAGCGACATACGATGATTTGGGCTTCTATGCAGATTCTTTAGGACTATCGGGGCATGCACCTTAATTTCAAAGACTACTATACCTAACACTAGAACTTACATATTACGGCACTCGCTCTACTGAAACACGGAGCGAGGCGTCTTGCTCCGCCTTGACAATATTGCCCCAGATGACGTGGTCTTGAAATTCTGTACAGGATGTAGCGCTCAACTTGAACCCAATGAGAGAGAAGAACGCTTTCTGTGCAGTGCTCCTGTACTAGGATTCTGAGGTGCATTTGTGGGACACAGTACTATCTGAGGGTCCTATGGGCTCGGAATTCGGTCGAGGCAACGGCAACAGGATATGAAGGAACCATTGCTCCAACCCTCGCCGGCCAGCGTGTTAGCGGATTGTTGGTAATGACAGTGGTGTTTTCATGTGGTATTCAAAGCGCGTCTCTTGACCAATTCCACCAAGCCTGGCGGCGCCAGGTCGTCATTGGGGACGCTATGAATGTTGGTCATTCCCTGGCCTGCTGAATTGCGCGTACTGTCACGCTTAGTCATAGAGTGACAGATAGACAAAGTATATATTTTTCCTGTCGCGTCGCAGGTCGAGCACGTTCGGAGACACCTTTCGTAGTCGCGTGCAAAGCTATTTCTCCCATCCCTGGCAAAAGAGGTCGTACCTCGCAAACACCACTCCCTTTTCGCCCCTGGACGGGCTCCAACCTTTGGCACGCACCGATATCGTGCGAGCGCGCCTACAGTCTGAACCATGCCATTACGTTTGCCGTCAATGAGTGCCGCTATTGTATGCGATGACAAGGAGTTGGAAACGTACTGACGTGAAGCAAGAGGGTACGTCATCATTGACAGCATTCATCGCAAGTGAGGCTGGAAAGGTGAGAGCATTCCCCCCCCCCTCGAACTGGCTTCCGCGGAACCAATCGTTTCGTAATTCAGCAATTCAAAATCACGTACTCGAACAATTTGACAAACTTTAATGTCGTCGTCTACCTGTACATCGATGGGCAACTGGTTCAAAATATGTGCTATCGAGCTGGGGAGAGCGGCGAATTCTTAGGGCCGTATAACAGCGCGCGCTCGATCCTTCCTTTCAAGTTCCAAGAATTACAGCTCGTCGGTAGGTTTTCACTGGTCTCTCTTTCGTTGGAGCGTCCCCTTCTTGACGTGCGCCGAAAGACCCAGACTACGAAGATGCACCTCACCGCCCCTGAAATGGGGACGATAGAACTCAAAACCTATCGCTGTCAGTACACGACGTACCACAAAGCCATCACCGCAGTTTGCGTACAAGGGTCTCCACGAAGGGCGCGTCTCGGAGCTCAGCAAGAAAGCGGGGTGGCATCATGTTGCGTAAGTCCCTTCAGTCGAGTCGTTCTTCCCTGGCCACTTCTAAGGCTGTTACTTATCGATATTTCTAGTACTGGAGACTGAGATACCCGTCCGTCGCCCCAGTAGAGTTACGGTAGACTATTTTGACATATGGACTGGTCCGCCATATGCGTCTATCAAAATATCTTATCGCCCCAGAGGTAAGCCTGTCGTTCTTTCCAGAAGCCCTTGCCCATGCTTTGTCCAGAGTTATTGAGAGCCCAAGGCATAATCCCTGGGAACGACATGAGCAGGCAGGGATCCCCAATCAACCACAAGAAGCGTTCCAGAGAGGATAGGTCTCCTGGTCCATCCAGAAATCATCAAAATATCAAGATCAAGAGAGAAGAACCCTCAAGAAGCGCGCGCGCAGAGCGAATGCGAGTTCTTCAGGTCAGTCTAGGTAGTTTTATGCTTTCTCGGAGTCGCGCCTGATGAGCCTTTCATCCAGGCCGAGCTGGATGCCTTGAAGGCTGCTGAGCAATCGGACACATCGGTCAAGCATGAACTGAGAGCCCCTTCACCAATAGTTGTAAAGTATTCCGGGGAGGTAGTTGACCTCACCCTTGACGATTAATTACATTAATACGTGGCTTTAATCCGAGGTTTGGACTTCGATGCAGATTCTTTAGGACTCCTGGGGACGCACCATAATTTCGAATACTACTGTACCTAACACTTAAAAATACCCTATTCACAGCATTCGCTCTACTGAAATACTACTCACTCAGAGAATATTGCCCAGATGAGGTGTAAAAAAAGTGGCTTGGTTTGTTGGTCTTTGTACATGTGTAGGTCGTAGTGCTCTACCCGATTCAATGGAAGAACGGTTTCCCAACGATAAGGGAAAGTCACGCGCGATGCCAGATTTCCTGGTCCAATTCTAGGGTTCATGCACGTTCATGGACACAACACCATCTGTGAGTCCTATGGATTCAAATCACCGATCCAGGCCAAGTGGAGAAGAAATTCGGAAGAGGCAACGGTGGTGAGGCATTGCTCGAGATAATCGACGGTCCCTTATTTAAACAATTCAGATCTTCAGAGCTTGGCCGAAATGTTCAGGCAAACATGTACGATATTTAAGAACGTGAGACAACACCAATACAACACAGAGCAAACTCTAAGTTAATACATCTCAAGACTCATTCCATCGTGGATCTCATAGTCGGACAGTGTTATGTGGTCCTTATATATATTGTACCTGATTATTATTTTCTTTTTTCAGCATGATGTGCGACAGAGCAGATTGACATGTACACACCATTTCTTGAGCTGGATCTTGCGCCAATCCGTACCGGTTTGTGCGGCGATGAGCTTCTTGAGGTCGCCCACGGTGTCGTCCGGACTGCACTTGACGCGTACTGCACGGACGATGCCATCAGTATGATGAGGGTGGCAGCGAGATGGTCAAGACGACGGACCTTTGCGTCCCAAGCGATCGTTAGCAATTACCTGTGTGAATAGTCAGAATACCTTTAGCGGGCGCAAGTCGAAACGCACTTCGATAAGAGCCATGACTCTTGGGCTGTGTTGTAGAAACAAGAGAGACGAGCAATGACATAATCTGACTTTGACTGTTACATGTACGGTAACATTGAGTAAATGTACCGCCCCGCGACCAACATTCCTCGGTTTGGTTAATCGTATGGAGTCGAGCAAAGCCCAGTCCCTTCTTGACCATATCATTAACAAGGGGCCTCTCAAAGAGCGCAAGGTACGCTCGCTTGTGCAGCAGCTTGCTCGGACACTATCGCTTCTCCACAAGCACGGCGTGGTGCACCGCAGCAAGTGTTCCTCTTCCTCCCCCTTCCCCCACCAAATAACCCCAACGCCTCCGCATAGACCTCAAACTCGAGAACATTCACGTGGACCCCACCGGGCGGGCCATCCTCACCGATTTTGCGCGCGCCACGACGTTCTCGGGTCCACTCACTGAGCGCACCAGTGCGCAGCACAGCCCCGCACCAGAGTTGCTGCTACCGCTTCCCACCCCTGCGTCAAAAATAGGTGCTTCGCAGGCGCAGTACGCTGCTGCGCCGGTCGACGTGTGGGGCCTCGGCGTCGTGCTGCACATACTCGCATGTCACGCCGTACCGTTCGACGAGCCGACACTCGCTGCGATGCACGAGGCATCTCAGCACTCGCCGGAGGGGCTTCGATTTCCTGCATGGGTCAGCGATGGTTCGTGTGTGTTTCTGTTGTCATGCATTAACGTCTCGAAACATTGTTTGCCGTCCGTGTCGTTGGCAGATTGCAGGGACCTCATTCGACGCATGCTCGAGGCGGATCCAGCGTCGCGCGCATCCTTGGACGAGGTACTCGCCCACCGGTGGATGAACCCAACACCGGGGCTTCGCAGCCTCCTTGGCGTTTACAAGGTCGCCAATGCAGCAACCTATGCGGCTCTGAGGTGGTCAGAAAAGGTGGACCACGACCTCTTCCGTGCACCCGCGGACGACGCACGGAGAGACCAAAACCTTGCTGACATTTTGGAGCTGGTTGCACGACTCTGCTGGGGAACCAAATGCTAGGCGGCCGACCTGGGTGCCCGACCTCACTTGGACACCGGTCGTTCCCGAGCTCCGCAGTCGTGCCGCGCTGCACTGGACCTGGTTGTTCCGCGCTTTGACGGGGCGGTGCCAAATTGTGCCTAGATGATGCGAGACTCCAACACCGCAGAAATCCCACTCGCGTCGCGTCGGCGCATGACAGGCGGACCACCCAGCGCTCCGTTCTGGGCGAGGGAAGTGAACTTGGTACAGCCGTTCTGTTAGCTCTATACAGAGTTCACGAGGTTCACAAATGTGTCACATTGTATATTAAATTACTGTAGGAATCATGCCAGCGTTTCTGATATCGTAACTGAAAGTTCGTCATATCGTGGGTATCCGTACAGTCGTAATCGAACACGGTCGTGGGGTATCCGGTTTCGTCCACTTTCTTTTCCTCCTTCCTGACTTTCACTCAATGTCATCCTTCCTGTAGCACCCGTTATCACATCAGTCACGTGCAACGACAACAAGGGAGCAGCGATTACCTTCCAAATCCACAACAGCGACAGAGGCGTGCGGCAAGCAGCACCATTGCGATCCAGGTGAAGAGTGTACTCACGAGCACCATCCACACGCCGTTTCCAAAGTCAATTGAGACGTTGAGGGTCGGGTGATCCTTGACTTTCTGTCTTGCGACGATAACGAGGGCGAGGTCCGCGGCAAACACGACGGTTGACGCGATTGCGGTCGGGACGGACAACACGAGGGAGATGATCCAGGGTAGGTGGTGGTACACGAAACACGAGGCGGTGACGGGGATGAGCGTGAGTAACGCGAGGCCTGCGGCAATTGGGTGCAGTATGAGCAGGACGCTGAGGCCCTTGAGGATGAGGTTCGCCAGGTCCTGCTCGTCCGTCACGACGGCGATGGTCTGTGGGTCAATTGTATAACCCAGTTGTGGACCGATGCACTCGCCCGTGCTACCGCTCAGCGCACTGCAATATTATTTCGCCTTATCAGTTCCCCCCTCCTCTCCTCGATAAAGGGAAGATGCGGACCTCGTAGCACAAAATCCCCAAACACCGAATCGGAGCCGGGTGGCAACGCTCGTCTTTGGCTGCGTTGACGAGGTAATTCCGTCGAGTTGGAGTAGATAGATCGACTTGATGATTGGAAGCGAGAGAGCGACGAAAAGAAAGAGTAAGAAGGCGGCGAAGAGGCAGAAGCCGGTGAGTGTGGCATGGCGTTGGTTGAGTCGGCGGTTGAGGTAGTGGTAGTCGTCGTAATCGTCAAATCGTCCGCGACGTCTCCAGCAAGCCATAACGAGCACCGTCCTAAGGGGGAGAGACCAGAGGGAGAGAGCCCGTTAAGTTATAGTGTGCCTGATCTCATGACGCCCAGGAAGCCGCCGGGTGCATTAGTCGCATTCGACCCATATTGTAGCCAGGGGTGGTTGCAATATTTTCATTTCTGATTGAAATAAGGATCCCTACCTTCCCCATGAAAAAGTTATGGACTGTAAGCGCGACACGCGAGCATGATCATAGCGTTCAACTCGGAAATGGCGCACCGCCAGCCAACCACGCACGCCACTCGCACGCCACGGCCGGGTATACACACAAACATATATGGTATATTCTCTCCCTATGGTGATGCAAACGACATAGTACAGAAACAAAGCAGGTAAATAAATTATAATAGTCGGCCGAGAAAGACATTACGAATCCTTGATCATTATCGCAGTCAACGCGTCCACCGTCATATGTCACTTCAAAACCCGAATCGATCCAAGAAAGTCAAACCACCACTGCTTTGTGCGTGCGTGGTCACCTCGAACGAGTTCGCCACCGCCACCACCGCCGCCACCACCTAAAGCGAAACGGTCACGACTCCTTGCCCACTAGGAGCTTGAGTCTCTCAACTCCGTTCTCGGGCTCGAGCCATGTGAAGCCTTTGAACCACGTGTTCTTGAGCAAAAAGTCGACGCGCTTCACGCCCTGCGCCTGCTGCTCGCGCTCAGCATAGGGTGTTCCGCACGCCTTGAACCGGCGCGTGTACGCGCGCGCGACTTCCGTCTCCTCCGCGGTGGTCAGCCGGCCCCACTCCTCGTGCGAGATCTTGCGGTGGAGGGACGCGTGTACGGCGTCCACGACGTCCTCGAGGGTCAGGTACGGCAGAGCCGCGCGCCCCCGGCGGTGAGGCGACAGCGATGTGCCGATCACCCGGACGTCGACGGGCCACTTGCGGGATTGAGTCGCACACGATGCGCACGCGCGTCATCTGTGGGTTCGTCGCGGGTTGCTCGAGCTCGTATCCGCCGAGCGCCCCGACCTGGCCGGCGCCTGGTCCGGTGCGCCGCTTGATCACCAGGTCGGAGACCGAAAAATTGATGTGGAGGTGCTGAGAGATGATTTCGCCGTTGATCAGGTTGTGCAGCTGTGGGCGAGGCAGCTCTAGCGGCGCGAGCCCCCACCCTGGGGAGTAGGTGTAGTAAGGGGCGGGTACGGTGGGCCAGGGTGTGATCGCCACCGTGGGCTGTACTGGGGCAAAGGAAGCATCAAACGAACGGCTCCGAGGCCGAGTCTGAGGATAAGTCGGGTGGAGAAACGCAGGTTGATAAACTGGTGCTGCTACGGGCGCATGGCCAGGGGTCACGGGAAGAAGTGTAGGTAGGACCGGAGGTGATGCGTAGGGGCTGCCTTGCCATGACCTCGAGGGTCGATGTCCAGAGCCAGCTGCGGGTGTTGATGGGGGAAACTGGAAGTACGGGTGCTGCTGGGGAAGCTGCTGGGGAAGGTAGTAAGGCCAAACGTATGGAGAAGTCATTGCTCTGTAGGTGGATGATGTGTTTGGGGGATTCTGAGGGAAGGGACAGAGCCGGTTCTGAGGCGGATTTTAAAGGAAGCCTGAGAATACACTCGCTCCCGGATTTGAAGGAGTCAATCCAGTCGATAGGTTCTTGGAAGGGCTGTGCAGGTCAGTGTAGCTGCGGTGGAGGAATTTCAAACACGTAGAATGGCCCAGCAAAGGGCCACTCTACCTCTCTTGTGTCTGTGCAAGAAGCAGGAAAGCGGTGCGTTGGCCGACGAGGCACACTTGGGCGCGCTAACGCGCTAAATCCCAAGCGACGAAAGGCCGGATTTGGTAATACGAGGCTGTGAGAGTCAAAAGGATCAAAGATTTGCATTGGTCCGACGACTGAATTGGGGTCCACCTAAATTCGGCGCTCTTATTCCCATCAACAAATGGGGTTAATTTGGCCGGATTCATCGCTTTGTCTTCTCGACTACAATCAGTTCACAAGACCAGAGTGCTCTGAGAAACGGGATTTCCTGCCAAATCAATATTCTTCGTCTTCTCCCAGCCCACCTCCATCATCACCGGACAGCTTATGCTTCTCGCCGAAATTGTCACGCATAGTCCACAGGTCGTCCCGTAGTTCTCGTGCATCGTCCTCGTCCATATCAAGCGTCGCCCAATCGACCTTCCGCCGTAAGCAGTCACGGAGAAACTCTGCATACTGTGTGAGCAGATGAGGCAATGCCCATCCCGATCCCAGTGTTGATACCATCGGCGTCGATCGGGCTCGCGTTAATATGCCGCGGGGTGTACGAATTAGATCGGCATTCAAGTGCTGTGATTTGAAGAATGACGGGAAGGAAGAGGGCAGTGGATACTCAATATTCTGTGTGGAGGCTGTGGCCCGACGCACTGCCAATTCCGGTCAGTTCCGAATTTAGCCGAGAGCGCCCCCATCCGTACCTAATGGCCAGTACGGCGTCTAAAGTCTTCAAATTGACGCCTCGTAAGCTCCGTCCAGCCTCTAGTGACGTTTCGTCGGTGAAGCGGTGGGCTCCACTGGTGAATACCGACAGCCAAGCTGAGCAGCATTGCAACTGGATCAACGGTGAAGTGCACAGCTACATACCTTGTCTTCAAGTACGGATTGAATTCTTGTGAAACCATACGTCGTAGAGTCTAGCACCGCGACGGAGGACGCCGGAAAAGCCCCGCTCAGCTCTGCGAATGGTGTATTGCCATGAACATTCAATTTGTTACAAAGCCCATACAGGAGTTCACGGTTTTTTTTCAACCTGAGTCATTCGTTGTGAATTCGCAAAAGGTTGCACGCAGAAACAGGGTCTACCGGAGAGGCAGTGTTACGGTTTCGACATGAGCCGACAAAATCGCGGAGGTATCGTAGTGGTTTCGAAGCTGACCGACCAGTGCCAGTGGTGACCGAATTGGAATAATTCGAAACGCAAATAAGGAGTCAGCTCACGTCTGTTGTAAGCGCAGCAGACCAGGCACCGGGCAGCCAAGTATTTGGAGACTGCAAAGGTACGCTCATCGTGGATAGCTCATTTAGTCCATGTAAGCACGATGCGTCGTTCAGTGCTTTTTGAATCCTGCGTATCTGAGCGCTCATTAGGCAACGCGAATGTGAACGGCTGATGGTCGACATACATCGTCGACATCTATGTCCCCTGGCACGGCGTCGGACAAAACCGCAAAAGTTAATGCGGGCTGTTTCGGGAACTCGTCCCGAAACACAGTGAGCAAGGAGTTGCAGAAGGAACCAAAGGAGGCATTGTCGGCACAAAGTTGAAGACCCTGTCCATACTACCGTTCATACAGGTCACCTAACGGAGAGTAGGCTGACCTGGAAGGTATCGCATTCTTCTACGAAAAGGCGGAATGAGTCATCCATAACACTGTTGTCCTCAAGGCACCAAACAACTACATCAGTTATCTGCTGTCATCAGCATCACCGGGATAGCTCACCAGGTCAGTACCGCAAAAACGCTTCTTTCCCGGCCCTCCAGTCCCCTTCCGCAGCTTCCCAGTCTGCCAGATCAGGAAGCTTGTGTATAGATCGCGGAAGGCGGTAAACGCGATCGTAGTCTGACCAATACCGGACGTCAGAAGCACAAAGAGGAGGGACTACAGTGCTCCTTTGAGGTTCTGGTGGTGCCACTGCTACATCCTCCTCAATTTCCTCGTCTAGCTGAGATCGGTAAGGGCCATCAGATATGTGATCTTGATATATCTCATCTACTGCGCCACCCCTGACACAATTTCCATCAATCAAAGGTGCCACAACTTAGCAGCCGATATTTACTGACCAGAGGAACGAAGAGGGAGGTTTGCTCGCCGAGTCCTCCGCATATAGACCCATGGCACCGGACAGGGAACCGAAATTTGCTAAGGAAATTGATAGGCCGTACAGTGGAGAGTTATTCTGAGAATATTACCCTTTCGATCAAATTGGAGCAGCCGTGGGCAGTATGTCGGTTCTCCCTGTTGACAGCGTCTCAGCGTCTGAATCTGGAACTCGCAGGGGCACGTCTAGTGAATGACTAACCCTAGGGGAGACGCCCTCCCTAAATGAGACGTCATTGTCGATGAGCACTTCTTCGCCTTCTTTGTACGTGAAGTAGCTCTGCTGGGCATTCCAGAAATGTGTCCCAATGTGATTGGATATATTGCCGGCTTGTATGTATATGATCTCTTTCATGGCTGACCTTGAAGCCAAGTTCAGTGGGCTACTGGGCAGACGATCGTCTAGATTTATCTGAAAATAGTAGATGCTCCGTTAGGTGGCGAGAAGAAGGTCGGCGCCGGGCCTCTGGAGAGCTGTCAAATAAGCCCGTCCGACTCATCCAAGAAGATATGGCGGTATACTCGGACCGTCAAACACGTGATTAGATTGCTTTTTTATCAGACGTATCAATCTCTGTTGTACTGTACGTGGGAATCTCGTTTTTGTTTTTGGTCACACGATGGGGAACTTTTTCAAAAAAACAGTGAGACAAGAGGTGTCAGTTACAAAATCCTATATGGTCATAAGCAGTTGGGTGATCTTCGCATCAGGCCCGGACTATCGCATGGTGTGACTGCATGCAACGTTCCTGACACGTTGATCACGGAAGCACTAAGATGGGCCCAATGCCCCCATTATCGATGGTGCCAGGGGTGTCTTCTGGAGCCGCACCATCAACCACTTCGATGGCAACTTTCTCGCTCCTGCGCAGGGCAATGACAGGCACCGGCACACCTTCGTCTTCTATCCCCGGTGGCTGTTCAGTTGGCGATGCTGACCCAGCATTCCGCTTGTCCGTGACGCGAATTTTTGGAATTCGGACAAACCCGCACTCGATCGGCACGAGAGACCACGCAAGTTGTACTTCTGCACTAGGAAGGAGCGTGGGAACGCGTGCGTTGCGCTGGCCCGCGACGAGGAACGCATCGGCGGCATCCGGCTCGAGTTGCACGGTGAGGCTCGCCGTCCGCGTAGGGGTGGTGGTTGCGTATTGTCAGGTGTGCGAGGATTGGTTCGTGCAACTTCGCTGACGGAGGGAGCTCGAGTAGGGCAACGATTCCAGGGCGAGGCGGTAGTAGGTCGGGGAGTGGGAATCGACTTGTACTAAGCGGACCATGGTCGCCATTTGGCAGTATTCTAAGAAGCGACGGGGTGATAAATATACAACAACCAGACAAGTAAATGTGTTGCTCACCTTCGCCACAACAACACGAATTCCCCTGGTCCTGAAACGGCATCATTCTCGCCCGGTTCGTCTTCCAGTGAAAGGTCGACGCGGCACACGGCGGCGAACTCGTCTCCAGGAAGCCAGTCTGACAGTCATCAGCAGCGTCCGAGGGGCATGAAAGGTAACCAAGTTACCAGAAGTAACATCATCTTCGTCTTCGTCCAGAGAGCATTCAAGCACTTTGGCGTGAGGTCCATTCTACGACGCGTTGTCAGACGACCACGCCACACGATAACGAGTGATAGCCTGACCTTCCTGGAAAGTCTCACAGTCTCCACACTTAACCCCCAGGGTCCTGTGCATGTCATCTGCGCATTGATGAGCGCTTCTCCACCTTCCCCGTCGTCCCAATAATCGCTCTCATATGTACGGAGGTCGGTCAATCTGGGAAGTGACCTGGTGCTGTGCAAATACTTCACCCCATACTCGACCGACATCGGTGCTACCGTCGGTACGGAAAGCGTACGGAGTACTTCGCTCGTATCCCGTGAGACGGGCGAGCGAGACTGAATTGAGATGTCCAACACGCGATCTCCCACGCCACCGGTGCTCGTCAGGTAGAGTGTCTTAAGCGTAGTCGCACCCGGTGCAATAGCTCCAATGGTGATCCCTTTGATGAGGTTCTGCGAATGCTCGTCGTCAACACGGATTTCATTAACTGTGTCACAAATAAGACGGATTGGTCGGCGTCAATACACAGATTTACGTACCAGCTTCGTCTATTTCGCTTGGCTGAAGAAGAATATCAAGAATCACATCGAGTGCGCGAACGTCTTCGTTAGTAATGTTGATCACGATCGGATATTCTTCGTCGAGGTACGCAGGGACCTGATATATCAGAGACTACGTTCAGATTATGGGGACGGTATGATACACTGAGACTACGGTCAGAATCAATGCGGGAGTAACAAAAAGACGATAACCTACTTGACGTCGGCAGCACTTCCACAACGCAGCGGCACAAACTGGACAGGATCTGCGGAGACAAGCCATCTTGGTGTGAGGGCAGGTCCATCACGCGTGGCAGACAAGTCGATGGGTATTTCGACGGTCCAGTTGCCTTCTCGTAGAGTGAGCACGGCGCGCTCTATCTACAATGTAAGGTCAGGAGCTGGAATAGCCACCAGGAGGATGCGAACACACGGCCAATATCACCGGCACGTCGGATGAGACATTGCCGACGAAAACGATTGTCGCAGCCTTCTCCCATCTCAGATACCCTTGGACCGTTGTAGCAATTTCAAGGGGTAAGTCGCCAAGGTCCACGCGTTGGATTTTTGCACCATCCACGGCGTCTGCGTTGTGATATACTATAACAGGTTCTTCCTTGTGGGAGAAATAAATTGCAAGAGACGAGAAGGGAAGAGCAGATATGGAAACGTCGCCCGGAGCCGTTAGAGATAGCTGGAATGCAACACGTTCCTCGACGAACGCTCCACTCGACCAGAATACAACGCTCGCATCGACTTGATGCGCGTTGGTCAGCACGAATAATGGATTTAAGGGAATACACGTACATATTGGCTCCGAGTCGGATAAGTCAACGGTAAGAGGCACATTGTAAGATGAAGGGACAGTACTCTGCGCTAGATAAATGATTTGTTCACAAACAGATAGCAATCAATCCTACCTTGAGTACGGCGATGAGGTCCTCCTTGTAATGCTCCTGCATCTCCTTCGTGTTCGCTTACACCCGAACCTTATCATACTGTTGGCAACGGTATTCCAATACGCAGAGTAGTAAGTGCATACCATGTGCCAGCATCTCTACTAAAATTTTCACGCTCAACTCCACGTTGCCGAGTCGTTGTGCACATTTATACCAAGTCGCGAGTAACGGGCGCAGTGTAGTGCCCCATCGTTCCCGTCTGTATGTCTTGGCAATCCGTTCGAAGAAGCGCACAGCCATGTCGAACTTGCCCGCAGCGTAATACGTCCCTGCAATTCGACCCGCAACGCGCAGTGTCAGTCTACCCTGGCCATTCCCATTGGACAACGGTGAGTGCTTCTTGAAAAGTTCGTACGCCTTGGTGTACAGCTACGTTCCGCTCCACGCTCAGGGCCGAACACATACAGACCTGAGAGAACGCACCTCGAGTACAATCCCGAAGTGATCCACCCTTTTTTCATTGGCAAACCCAGGAATATTCGCGCTGCTCCCTTCAAGGCTCTCTACAATGGCGAGGAATTGTGCGTGACGTCGCTCAGTCGCTTGCGCGGCCATATAATAGTAGAAGCCCGGATGTTGGAGCGCGTTCGCGGGGTTAAAGCCTAGCACGCGAAGGGCATCCAGCTCAGCCAGTGCCGACGACGCAGGGCCGGGAATAGCCACAACTGGTTGGTGGGTAGGGAGGATCAAGGTTGATTTCGTGCCCTGCTCAATCAACTCGGCAAAGGCGCGATGTCTGTGTGAAATTAGAGCTATGTAAGAAAACGCGAAGAGAAAAACAGTAACTCACTGTCTCGCGATCCAGCTCCAAAACTCAAACGTTTCTTCACCGATTCCCCAACCACGCGAGAAGTCGCTGAATCTCCTTGTGTGGATAGTGTGTTGGGAGAGAGCAAGTGCGTGCTCGTTGTTGTACAGATAGAGCTTGCAAATCTGCAGAGTTGGAAATCAGGGAGGGATAAAAGCAGAAGAAAGAGTAAATCCCCACACCTTGAGATTGACGCAATCCGCCAATACTTTAGCTTCTGCCCAACGCTTCGTGCGAGGAGGGAGAATGGCAGTCGAGCCGAACATCGTAAGCAAATTCGAATATGCATCCTGATAGTGCCTTGCTTCCCATCACCTTTTTCAAATAATACGAGACGGAGACAACGACTTACTTCAAGGCAACCTCGTATTCTCCGCGAAACTCTGCGAAACACGCCATTTTGTACTCATAGCGCACTGTCCAACCTTCCGGGCGCAGTGGTCGGGCAGGGGCTGTTGTCCCAAGGGGTGGCAAGGGCGGAATGTACGACGAAGCAGCTTGAGCATGACGATTACGCTTGCGTCTGACGCGCTTAGAGTGCGATGTGTAATACTCGACCGCAGGTTCGTATAGCGCCTGCTGAAGGCTGGAAGAGCTTGAGTGCTCGATTCGGGAAGACAAAGACGATTAATAGCAAGGAACCTCTTAACAAATTCGCTGAGCTCGCTAGGGCTCACCGGGCTGAGCACAAAGAGTGCTGCCCGGTAGTCCAATCCGCTCTGTCTTCGAATGAACGTGAGACGTGCGTCCAACGCAGGGTCGTCTGTCGATATAATCTCAAGGGAAGCCGGAATGGTTATCAGTGGGACACACCAAGCATCTTCCGGCTGGCCATGAGTACGACAGTAAGCTTAATTCCCCGCTCGCTTGTCGACTTTTTGCGCAGAGCAATCTCAGCTGACATCTCAGCATCCTTCCGACGTTCCTCAGCCTCACGATCAGGGTGCGGCGGGTCAAGTGGGGATGCTGGCATGTGATGGGGAGGCGACTCGTACAAACGAATGAAGAGGATAAACACGGATGGGACGAGGGACGTGTGTTTGCGAACCCAGATGGGTGCGACGAGGCCATCTGGGTGTAATGGGGAGGTAGGGGTTAGCGGGGAGAGGGGAGAGTGCACGGGACCGTGAGGATCAGGAGATATTGGGATTTTGCGAGGAGGAAAGCGGACAGTCCTACGAGTTACGCTCGGATACCAGGTGTATCTCCTGGAGAACAAAGCGCACCTTATCCACAGAAACAGCCTTGAAATGTTTTAGATTTCTCAGGCTGCCATATTACAGCTGTTCTTTGAGAAAGTAGCGCATCCCGCAAACGGACGGTAAGAGACGCGAAGGGGTCCTGGGGAAGGCGGGTAGGTGGTGGTGAGCCCTGGCGCTGTAGACGGGACTGGCTCTGGTACGGTGGGAATATCGAGACCCGCAACAAACATAACTGGTGCCAACTGAACTAACAGTTCCGGTGGGTACGAGTTCATCGTGCTTCACGTTGGAGGGGCAAGTCAGGCCTAAGGCGACTGGTCCTTCCATTCTAGGGCAATCAATGCGTAACGATGGTTTCAAGTTAACTCAGGGCCGACTTGAATGACCAGATACATTGACTCGCTCAGGTTCTGGAAAACATTGAACTAGTGCTAGTGCTAGTCCCTGTGCTGATGCCAATGCTTGGGCAAGCCACTCGCTTCTCACACTTGCTCCGATTAGGTGTGTGGCACGGGCCACAATCATTTATCCGTCATTCTCCACATCTAGTTCGTATCAACGGAACTGCACTCTTGCAGTTCTTGGCGGAACTATGATAGGTTGAACATGCTGCTTCGAGACGGCGCAGACCACTGCTGACCACCACTTATCCAATCGAGTCTGTGGCACAGGGGACAATTATGTTCATTTGCCATATCATACCGCCACATCACTCGCAAGTTCTCACGTTATCTGTTCGTTGTCGACTGCGCGCACTAATGGAACTGGTCTTTCTGTCTGAATTTGGTGGGGTGCTATTTCGAGACGGCTGACCCCAAGCAACTTTGGTTTAGTGCATCAGGAAGGACGACCCTAAAGTGGGTTCACTGGACTGTGCGCTCCGCCACTCACGGAAGCGAACATACTCCACATAGCCGCGTAAGCTCAACCCAGCCCCTATCCCATTGATCTGTTCTGACGTCATTACCGATTCCTTAGGTATATAAGGCTTCTGTCTTTGCCTTTGTTCTACCCAGAACTTGTTCTAAATCCTCGTCTAACAAACAATCTTCGAAATGGCCTGCTCTTGTGCTGAAAGCTGCTCGTACGGCCTTTCGTAGATGTTTCATTGTCATCTTACTGACCCCCCCCCCTCTGTCGTCAGCTCCTGCAACTCTGCTAGTTGCCAGTGCGCGTCCACTGCCTGCGCCTGCAACAACTGCGTCAACCACACCCACACCTCTGCTGTGAGGCATTTTTCCCGTCTATTCTCTTCACTATTACTAAGTATTGTTTCAGTGTTCTCACTAAGCGTCAACGCTAAGCAGGCGCGTTCCCCGGCTTCTGTACAGTGAAGAGGGAGCGATTGTAAATGGGTGTACCGATTGATGTTTGAATGTTGTGTTCCCGCGCGATGTAGTTGTTGTCGACAATGGTAGCTGTAAAGTTGTTGGTGATTGACGTGTGAGCGTTTGAGTTTCTGAACAGCATCTTCAAGATTGTGCTAGGGCAACCACCGTTGATACGATGATAGGATGGTGAATTGATACTTTATGGGCTCAAGCCAATCTGTACTCAATAACACAATCGATTCAATAAGCTTCAATTCAAATACAAGTGATCTGTTCCCCGTGGGATACTTATTTTCTCATTGTGGAATGGGGAATACAGCTTGAAAGCATATATATATATATGGTCCAAAAGAAAAAAAAAGCTGCTTGTTAAGGCGAATCGATAGCGAACCAACGATCGCCGATCGCCAGGATGAAAGGAACATTCTTTTCTTTCAAGTGAGAGCTCTGCCTGCGCTATTCAATATTCAATCCTTTTAACCTCATCCACGGGACTTTCTTTTAGGTACATCAAACCCGTGCTTCTTTTTCATGTTGCACATTTGATTATATTCATCATATCGTAGTCACGGTGAACCTGTATAGATCAAACCCTTATGGGCGATTGGGTCTTCTTGGAAGGCACTACTGGCTAGTTTACGGATAACAGTGGGAATTCGACAACCTCTTCGTGCTGCATCTGTAAAACTGAGTGGTGTTCAGAGCGTCAGAGATGTCCAAAGGGGTCCAGAACTGGTCGAAATAAGTCTCAATCACTCCTGAACGGCCTGAACACCTGAGTTGCTATGTTGGTGACTCACTTCGTGTTCCGTTCCGGAACTTCTAATGCATTGTGTGAGGAGAAGTACGATTCAGTAGTGTGTGAATTAAAGTACTGAAGTGGTGCGACACCAGCGCACACGTGGGAACCTTCCTTCGACCGACTGCTTGCAGGAACCGATGGCGTTAATTATCTAGGGAGGAGATAGCATTTACATTAGGAGTAATTATTATGTGCACTACTACGTGATTATACTGTAATATTGGCCAGGCTTACTTGAGATTTGCAACTTCGAGGCGACGTCCTCAGATACTTTCTGCATTCCACCCTCCCTCAATGAAGCTCGCTGCGATGTGAAATAGCGCCAAACTCAGAGGGGGAAGTTCCCGGCAGCGGGCGGAGGAAAGCCTACGGGTAGCTCCAATCACTGAGGGGAAACCATTGATCCGATATCCTAGAGTCTCGAGGACGGGCGTATCAGGATTGTCATCTGCTGCGAAGTACGTATCAGGACGGAGGAGGGTCAGGTGTTCGTGCGATAGAGATAGGTGTGGATTCGCTGCGCGAGCGCCGGTGCCTCCAAGCCAAAAGGCGGGGAGACGTCGTATCAGCATTAAAACGGTGGGACAGGGACCGCCCAATCGATCCCACAAAAGAGTCCACCGTTCTCACGACAGCAGGTTTGGGGGATTTCGAGATGGGGACGGAATGGTAGAGGAGAAAGGTGTTCCTTGCTCCGACGGTGGAGCAACACTATGCATATTGGTCGTGAAGATAGGGGTGTTGATATTACTTTTCGGTTTCGAATATGTCATATCGGGCGAAATCAGATAGGGCGGAATACTCTCGCCCAAGTGGCGAGTGAGCTTTGAGAGACGTTTGCGTCGCCTGCGTGCCTCTCGCCTCGCCTCACACTCCTCCCACTCCATGGTGGAAAGAATTAACTCTGAGCTAGAGATGGATGTAAGGGACGACCGCCGTCTCCTAAATGAAGGTCCAAAAGGACTTGGGCTGTTAGACGGGACTTGTGGGAAACGACGGACACGAGAGTCAACTGGCGCGAGATTCGGTGCCTCGAAAAACAAGACAGGTGACTGGTCATGCGTGGATGATAATGTGCCCAAACGCGCAAGTTCGGCAGTTGGTGCTGCGTGCACCCTCGCCATCGCTGTCTGGGTCCCGGCGAAGAGCCACTTGGATTGGTTCGAACGCTGCGCGCGCTAGTTTCTTCGTTAGGCTGATGATAGGACTACGTGGACTACTCTTGAATAACGCCCCGAGACTTTGTTCGTGGAGGTAGTGGGCCAGGTGGCGGGATGGTTATCTGAGGTACTGGTACTGGGGTCTCGCCTAGTAGCTTTGCCAGTTTGCGGGTTGACCTGACCAGTCGAGAGCGCTGCAAGCCTGTAAGGCGGGGTAGAGCATCGAAGGAGATGGTTGGGACGTCATAAGGGGGACGAGTCGTAGACATTGGCTGAAACTTTAGTAAGGATAGACTAGAAAAGGTTGGGACGTGGACACGACTCGCGGTACAGTCGAAAAGAAAGGAGCGGCGGAGGTAAAAGAAACAGGTTGGCTGAAGGGCTTGAAACTCGAAAGCTTCGTTCGTCGGCTTCCCTGGAGGTTGGAGTCTTATAGCACACGCGCCAACAAAGCAAGAGTGGTCTTCCTCGCTAACCGAGGTGCGTTGCCCTCGCACACCACATAGGTTCCCATCAACTGCGATATCCATCGGAGCCAGATTGCGCCGGGGTTGCACTGACGACCGCAACAGGGTGATAGCATCTCTTGTGCTAGTCAAGGAAACTACAAGCAGGCCGCGGATAAGTCAGAGTACGTAGTACACAGCGACCCAAAGGCTGTGTTGCGTCATGGCAAGTCCCAAGTCACCAACTCAGTTGACGTGAAGGTTCGATGTCGCTCGTTGTCACAGTAACTCATATGGCGCCCCCTGCAGTGCGCGCGCCTGAGACCGATCCACGCTCCTTCGGGACGACGCCGTGTCACATGTCACATTTACCACGTGACCCCGATGAAGGCTGGCCACAACTGTAAATTTATCAGTGGTGACATGTGACATGTGACATTGTAACTACCGTAACAGTACTGGTATGGTTATCGCGCTGATGGCTTGGCAATCGCCTCTCCCCAGTGCAGGAACTCCCAGCATGCCTTCCCCGGCTCATTTCCCAAAATATCCTGTACTTGTTCCAACCTTAGCTCGCATAGCTCACGCACGCTACGAACATGGCCCATCACGTAGCCTGAATTCTTGGCAGTGATACCCGGTAGTGTATTCAGGAGTTCTTCGGCCGGCTTATGCACACCTTGGCCAGCAGCCGGGTCGCTATCTGCCCCGACAGCCACCGCAGTCGCGTAATCTGGTTCACGAGCGTTGGCTTTGAGATCTTTGAATATGTCGGCAGTTGCATAAGGTGATGACGACCACAGGATCCGGACACGAGGGAACGCAAGCGTTAATAATACAAGTTTTTGTTGAATGGATGGAGCCTGGGGAGATTCCTTGATGCTGCTGTCGCCACCCGTCTTTCTCGGTGGATACTTTCCTGTCGGTTTTACATAAGACTTGACGTCTTGCACAACCTACTAGTGTCAGAGAGAGAAAATGGGGGATCGATCAAGGACTTGGCTACATGCCTCTAGCGAGAATGATTTTTGCTCTTCAAATTCGATCAGCAGGATCGGTTGCTTGTAGTGAACTGACATCAATTCACACTGAGTGTACCTGTAGGGGGTCCGTAAGGCTGTGTGGACGTGATGGGGAGAGGCATCGTACAATCTGCCACTGTTGAAACTCGACACTAGGTCGGGTATGCTCTTTCGTTCCACGCATATGTCGGGAGTTAGGATATAATCTCCCACTGTGAGCGTTGCGGGGACAATGGACATCTTTGAGGCATGTAATAGGGATGGAAGCGTCGAACGAAATTCGCGCATGTCGACGATAATCTATGGTGTCGTCAATACGTGGTCAGAGTTACGAGGCAACTTAAAGGGCCATACTCGTGATTGCTCCGCTGAGAGTTCTATCCGCCCTCCGGCGACGCGGGAACTAATTGTCTTGATGATTGCCTCGCCTACGTCGGACGCAGCACGATTGCTTTCGTGGATCGGTAGTAACATCGTCTGGAAATGTTTGGTAACATAGTCTTTCACAGAGACCGAAACCTCACCCCGCGTTCTTTGATCAGTCTTTCGAATGCGTCCTTCTCCTTGCGAAGGCTTGCAAGGTACTTGTGCTCTTCTGTAGTCATTTGATAGACCATGAAATACACGCGCACGGCAAGCCCAGGATTCAAAGCCTTGTATACCTGCGTAGCGACTTAGGTACGACCACCCACATAGGAATAAAGAAACGCACTTCAATACGCCGTATGAAGTCCTGGTTGGGTTCGTACATCACTATGAAACGAGGCCGAAGTTCCGCGAGTAAACGATCGTCGCCGTCGTCTGTATACGCACGAACTACGACCGTCTGAGCAGGGGCGAGTAGCCCATAGAAGGGTTCAAACTCTGCTTCATCGAGCGGAAGCGAAGTCTCTAACGACAGTGCCAGCGCAAGCTCTGCGTCACCAGATGTATTGGCCTGAGACCCAAGGCTGAGATGCGTCAATAGCAGCGTCTAACGTGACTTTTTCAAGAAATTGCTCACAACTCGGCGATAACGCTTTCCTCTTCACGAGGCAAAGGTGGAGCTGGATCTTGGCCCTGAGTCGGCACGTTGATAGTCGCAGGTGCGCCACCACGGATACGACGACGGCTGGCACCCCGCTCCGCCCTATCGCGATCTTTCTTTCTTAATGCGGGATTGAGTTCATCTTCGCCACGTGGATCTTGACCAGTATTCGTGGACCGCGATCGGCCCTCATTTGAGCGTGCCGAAAGTCGGGCCTTCCAAAATAAATGTAACCTAAGTTTGTTTTCTAGCATGCGCCGACCTCGTCGTCCACTTGGAGCATCTGGGTCCATGGACGCTAAGTATTCGCTCAAAAGCGACGATGTTTGTGCGGAAGAGGTCATCACAAGAATAAGGTTATTGCCGCTGATCGCTGTATGGGGATGTTAACCGGGGTGGTCGCCTGTGGATCGGCCTTTGACGCACTTGTCGAGAGAGATTCCTGCCGCATAATTTCCTCTTCGATTTCTTTCAAAGTTTCTGCGAGAAGATGCCATTTGGGCAATTCCTCGAGCACGGGTTCAAGATTTTTGGGGAGCCAAGCAGGTCTCAAATTTACTTCCGTCGCGCTCTCTCTCGTACTCGTTGTGTCACGCGCACGGTGGACGATGCCTTCGGCTTCTTCGAGCGCTTCCCATGCATCTTCGTCGTCAGAAATCTCGACGACATCTTCGGGCGGGGACAAGACATTTCCGGGAGATTCTCGAAGGACATAGCACCGCTTTTTGGCGGTTTCGAAAATTATATGAGCAGCATCAGTAAGCAACCACGGTGAATGATTCTGACGGGGGTTTCCAGAAGCGGATTGTGCATTGGACGCAATGATGGTCTCGAGATATGCATGGAATGCAAGAGGGTCATAATTGAGCAAATATCTTCCTCTTCCAATGAGAAAAAGACAAAATATTACACTGTGGAGCGTACGTGAGGAGCCTTCTTAAGGTTGCGAGGTCATTGACTAGTTGCTTAGTCCGAGGGCCAACTTTGTGCCAGACAGGGTCGAGCTGCCGGCGGACGATGGCATCAAAGGATCGAAAGTAGGCATTTTCTACGCTTAGGTCATCTAGATCGAGCTGGAAACAACTGAGTTTCCAAGACAAGACAAGAAAACCACAAACCATCGTATTCGACCGTTTGAGCTCCGCCAATGTAGTCGACATACACTGCACGAGCGCACTATGTATCTCTTTCATCGATTCGGTCATTGGTTGGTACAATTCAACGACGTCAGCACGTTTGCGCTCTAGCGAATCCTTCACGGCCTCATGGAAACTGTAACCAGTGTCAAATCCGCAGATAGTCGCAAGCACAGGACGGACCGAGGATAGATTAGAACCGTGAAAAGTTGCAGTTCTTTCATGATACTCCTTAGGGGGGAGAGTCCGGAAGTAATATGTTCTGGTTGGTCTGAAAACGCTTTCAGGAAACCAGTGTTGTTCTTCTCGCGATAAAGCCGCACAATAAACGCTTCCAGGGATAGTGCAGTCACTCTGCCGACAAAGTTCAGGACAGTGCCAGTGGCTAGATGCTATTTGCTCACTTCTCGGCGTGGAGTATCAACAAACCGGTCACAAGTTCCGTTGGGAGATCAGACTGCAACATGTCCACAACTAGAATTCGAGAAGTAACAGATATTAGGCCACCGTTCTTATACAGGTCCTGGCTTTTATAGAGTGTTAGCGTGATATACAGCGAAGGAAGCTCAGATATTCAACGATGACTCAAACCCCCCGGAAGCATCCACATCTAGGTGCACCCGAAACTCAAACGGAACAAAGGAAAGTTAGGCGAGGAAAGGGTGGCTCACCGATCTTTCTTCCCCATCTCGTAGTCCACTGCCCTTAGCCCTGGCTTGCGACAACCCATAATACCTAATTCCTCCCCGATGGCAGCTTCTTCTTCAGACGACGCGTTGACGAGGAGGACCAGGTTGGTCGGTTGGTCGTATATCTGCATGAGAGTGCAGATAACCTTGCGTAACCCAAGCCCTCGTGCAAGGAGAACGAGCTGGCTGGTTGAAGGGTCGTGGATATCTTCCAGTATAGCATGATGGAACGAAAGGAGACTCCCGGATGGCATCCCTGCCTAGTGAAAGGAACGGTGAGAGATTCGTACAGGTACTCCAACTAAGCACACAGCGCGGGGCGCCGTTTTCTCCAGACAGACACAATAATCCAAAGTGGGTCTGATCACAATGACGGTCACTGACAACCACGACGCGATGGTGGCAATCGCTGTTGACATAATCAAGTGGAACATTCTCACGACGCAAACCAAATCTAATCCCGCCAACGAAACTGGGACTGGTTTGCTAGGCCCGACGAACCGGGACGTGCCGGTCGCTTTTTGCAAACCGCTTGTTCCTGGCAGGTTACTAAGGTTCACGCCGCACTTCGTGCCAGTATGCGCCTAAACACCGCCTACCTTCTCTACCCGAATCTTCGTTTTCACCCGTGCCCTATATCGCCACATCCAAGTAAAGATTACCAACACTACTAATCCCAGTTTGCAGATAGGGAGAGAGTCTCCGATCAGCTAGGCGTCTCTCCCCGCCTCCGAAGGAACCGAAGTGATTGGGCAAACAATAATTCCCGTTACCATGTTTTCCATCCTATTGTGTCCCATAATGTGGTGACTGCGTAACGCAACGACCCAAGGAAACATCACCGTAACCCGCGCAAGACTTGCACAGGCCTCATGCTAATGAACGTTCTCCGCTTGTGACGTCACTTCAACCGCATGACCGCATTTGGTTCACATCCGGGCACACAGCTACTTGTTGGGCATATTCTGGTGCCAGCGGTCCAGCCTTCACCGTTCTAGCGCTCGACCCTGGGTCAGAGTGACCATTCTTTGCTTATTCAAAGATCAGTTCGCCGAGGGCTTTTGACCTGCTGATCCCCCCACAACTGTATCTTTCCATTCGTCCTTTGATATTGCCACTGCGAATTATACTATCTGTGCCGACGAATGGTTGCATATATCGCCCAAGCTGTAACTACGTCAAAATAAGAACACGGAATATACCGTTTTGCCAGGTCGGGTCATATCTTACGCCGACCCCCACCGGTTTCACTCCGCTTGCGTGCAGGTGGGCGCTCCGCGCATCCTGGAGAGTTTACAAACGATCTAAGTTATGTCCAACAACCCGACGACGTTCTACCTGGATATCCTCATTTATGCTTTGTAGAACTGTGAACTTAATCCCATGCCCAGGTTTCGTGAGTTGCGCGCTCCGTCCTGGAGTAACGACGTGTTTTCTGGCGTCATTACGTCCTCTGACTCGAGGACAATGTTGTGGATTGTATTATACAAATGTCGAGATGCCCGGTTGTCAAAATGCCAGACATGACAGTGAACATACAAACAACCAGGGATCCTCACTTTCACCGACCTCAGAACATCTCTCGTCACTCGTACTGGATGAACTCGTCGTGCCGAGAGGTTTTGTCAAGGCTAGTTGAGGTACCTGATGAGCTGACTTGAAGTAGTGTGTTACTTCTTTAAGGAACCGAACATTGCCATCACATCTCCTGCGCCGTGTACACCACGGCGGTAACATGAAACTCCACCTGCAATATATCAAAAAAATTTAGACTGGGGTGTGGATTTTGACAGGCTGTCCCTCGCATCCCCAGTGACAGGAAGCATTACAGTTGTCGATGTTAAACGATGCTTATCCGGCGCAGTCGTCACGTCAACAGACTTTTGTCTCTTGTCTAACCAGCGTGATGACGTCACAAATCAGGCCTTCGCCCTGGACTGAGCGAGAGCACTGAAATTTGTTACTAATACGATCTCGGCTTGGATGAGGGCTCATTGCGGCCATAACGTGAAAACTAGGCACGCAACACTTGAATTCACAGAAGAGTCAGGGTGGTGGTGGATATTGGTCTGTCGTTGACGGAAGCTCGACTTTGTTTGCAAACTTGCTGCACAGCCGTCAAAATGAATTTGTCGTCCCTGTTCGGCGATGTACCAGACTGGAATAGGAAGAGGGATGCGCCCTGGCTTGGTGGTAGACTTCTATTGCTCCCTGACTGATCATCGGTGGACCGGTGACCTGCAGAAAATTGAATGGATGAATAGTTCCTTGATCAATGACGAGATGGGAAAGGAACCACACTTAACGGGGCAAAAGGGAGATTTTCGGGATACAGTACTGACGTTGTGACGAGGCAATCGCAGGGAAGGACCGAGTAATCAGACATCTCAATGATTTGGGGAAATTGCCTGGCACGCGGGTCTCCGGAAATTACCGTCCTAAGTTCAGGGTTCTTGATCGCCGACGCCGACGAGCGTTCCGTAAAAGCCGACCATCAATTTAAACCGCGGAAGATACCGCATTTTCATCGGAAAAAACCGAAAGTGACTCACCGAATGGGTCGCCTCGACCGATTCAAGGGTCTCTCAAAATGCT
This sequence comes from Lactarius indigo, assembly GCA_025766275.1. Lineage (NCBI taxonomy): Eukaryota > Fungi > Basidiomycota > Agaricomycetes > Russulales > Russulaceae > Lactarius > Lactarius indigo. Next base: position 791,511 of record JAFKAC010000007.1, read on the forward strand.
ACTTAAATGTCTCGCGCGAAGTTAGCTGCTCCGGTCATTTATTCTCTCTAAGCACCACTTAGCCTGCTACTTTGCTGTACTTTACCCTAATTACTCAATAACGTGACATGCCTCTGAGGTGAGCCCCCCCCCCCAACAACGCTCATCCTTCCGGACTTTGTTGTTGATATCATCCCTGACCAGAAATCGCAACGTTTTCGTAGGTCTTAGTTGGGCCCCCTTACATCGTCCTTACTTGGTCACGTAGTTCGACATCTCGATCAATGGCGAGAGCATTGGCCGCATTATCTTCCGACTGTATGACGACCGAACACCACTGACGGCGCGCAACTTTCGTGAACTTGCGACTGGTCAACACGGGTTTGGCTACACTGGGTCCGCTATTCATAGAATTATTCCCAAGGTCTGTTGCATTTCGGTCCTCTATCGTCAATACGTTTGACAAAGTTCGCCGTAGTTCATGATTCAAGGAGGGGATATTACATCAAGAGATGGCACTGGCGGACGTTCAACATTTGGAGATCCGTTTCAAGGTGAGTCCCGTTTGTCACAACGTGGGGCGTATTCGCTCACAGTCTATAGATGAGAACTTGCGCACCCCCCACGACAAGCCGGGATTACTTTCCATGGCAAATCGCGGTCCCGGGACCAACACTTCTCAAGTACGTTATTATGTTTCACAGTGACATCTCGCTTCTAATAGTCTGCCACAGTATTTCATCACGACCGCGGCTGCACCATGGTGCGACGGAAAAAACGTTGTCTTTGGGGAGGTCGTGGAAGGCCTTGGAATCGTCGAACACATACAAAGTTATGCATCTTCTGACATCCTTCGCCGACCGAGCGCAACAATCCTTGTTGAGCGCTCGGGTTTATTATGACTGTATCCTATGATTCTCATGAATTTTGTGGGATCTAACCTATGTAATCTACTGTTTCTGCTGCTGCGCGCTGTCCCCACATGACAGTGGGCAAGTTTTCTTATCTCACGAACCCCAGACGCGGGAGTATTCAAATTGATTGAGCCAAGAGAACTGCAGGGTTGTACTCAATTGTTCGCAACCGCGCCAAACTTTCGTTTTACAACTGAAGCTGAAAACCGCGACAGCGCAACCTTTCAAGGATACAGACCCCTTCTCGACTTCGAAGCTGAACGCCCCCAATAGAGTAGGCTAGCGCCCGTTCACTTATTGAGCGCGGGCCACAAATAGAACTTTTTCGCGCCCATGCACCGCTCGCACTCGCGCGCGCACATGATCTGAGCTGGTCGCTGTACTGTATATGGACGTCCCTGTGCAGGGTTGATGCATGGAAGCTCCCGGGCCACTGTCCACCTAAAAGCCTATGAAATCAGCCTTCGCTTTATCTTCACTGTCATCATCCTGCAGTAGACTTTTTAGAAAGAAAGAAAAAATGATGAGTCAAACCTAAAGCGGGCTATGCACGTGACGTATGTGCTCGGAAGGATCTAGATAAGCGGAGACAGCTGGTCATCTTGACCGCAGCACGGCAATCGCCCTCTCGGCTGCTTCAAAGAAATTAGAACCCCCGACTAGATTAGAAGGCGCATTTTGTGATTCTACGAAATTGCTCTCGTGCTGTATGTCCCATTCATTCGCCCAGGTTCGGCCGCATCCACCTTCAGGTCAAGCCGAAAGTTCTGGCTTGCCGTGTTCGATTGCCGAGATATCTTGGTCACGCACTCTTGCCCAACATCGACTCGATGCGAATCACTTGTCTACCATTCGTAAAGGAACAAAGGCCACGATGGGATATCGTGGCGAGTTCTCCGTTCAATCTCTCGCGGGATTCCGAACGGCTTGGGGCCGGGGCGGTTAAATTGGGCGTTTAATATCTAATCTCCATCGGCGTCCGCCCTTCGAAGATTTACATTCCGAGTTGACTCATCCATAGAGCCCCTTCCTTACCGCCCGAGTGCGCGAAATAAATAGAAACACGCATAGGTAATTTCGCCCCCGCGAAGCGTTATCGCGGATGCATTGCGCGTATCATCACACACGCAAAATACTCATCGACCACCCCCCTGCCGCCCATCGGCCATCGTGTCTGACTGTCTTTTCCCGAAGCGGCCATCTCAGCCCACCTGAGCCTTTTGTCTCTCCACGTTCGCACACCTGTCCTGGCTTCTGTTTCACACTCTGCCTTCTTTCTCGGGAAAACGCGCGTGCCACACTGGCGGGTGTGCGTTCATAAGGCTGCCCAGGTCGCCCTGTGTGAACTAATAATGCAGGGGCTCGTCCCATGCTGGTATGACCCGGCCCGAATGCATTCATCCTTACGTGGCAAGGTTGCGTGCTTGCTGCCTGTTGAGACCCCCACTAACCTTGCGCCACCTTTTGAATTCGGCCGCCACCATCCGCGACACAACCTTACCCGCTTCGCCATCAGGGTTCTAGTCTGCACTCCTGACGGTCATTGGGCAAAGGGGGTGCGCAAGGCCCTTGAGTCCGTAAAGACGTTCCCTTTCCTTCACGTCGTGTGTTTTCCTCCGTCCGATGACTCGCGTGGCAAGTAATGGGACATGACATGTGATGTGTTGGGGTCGAGAAGAACTAGAACACGCGACTATTATTGGCGTTTCCTCCAGGGCCATGGTTCCTTGATCGGTCTGTGACTTCCGGTGGTGTGTGGTCGCATATCTTGTTCCTTAGGACGCATGGGGCATTCCGTTTACGTAGGGCTCAGTGCGTGTGTTTACACGAAGTCGAGTGCCTCCCCTTTTGTCTTCTGTCTCTGCCTTGCCGTCGCCGAGGTGAGCGTAGATTGATCCTGCCGATAACACCTACCCGCTCACAGGGGGAAAGTCAGTTCCTAAAGTGAATCCCTGGGCTAGATGCATCCATCACATCGAGTGACTGATTTTTGGTTATCTAAAGTATTCGCTGATAATATGAAAATGTATATCGCAGACAATACAATACGCTCGGTATGTGCACAAACCCGAAGAATTGGCGGTCATTGACATCCACGTACTCCTTGTATATCAAATAACTACACAACCCTCCGGCAGTTGCGGAGCACCATCAGGACCCAGCTCGAGTCCGGGTGGTAGCTCGCCCATGATTTCCGTTGGAGGAGCCCCGTGCTCTTGCATCTGCGAGTGAGAGGTGTTAGTTCTGCAGATTTCACAGCGGAGGAGCAGAATAAATATACCTCTGTCATGAGTGTAACAATATCGGCCGCAACCTTGGGATCGTCGTCTCTGTATTTAGAGTCCTCGAATATGGCAACGATTTTCGAGGCACACGTATGTTGCGCCCGATACCGTGCAAGGTCCGACTGGTGACAACTTGTCCGCATTTGAAGAGAGATAGGATGGGAACTAGTGATCGAATTGTAAGTGGATAAAGGAGTAAAGCTGGGAAACGTATTGACTTTGTCGTTGAGTTCCTTCAATGGCTCGTACAACACATCTTTGCCCATTAACTGGCCCATCATCCCCTCAAGGAGGTTCTGAATCGACTCATCGTCTCCGAGCTCTCCGAGAGACCCCAGAATGGCCGACAATTCGTCTCCTGGTGGCGCCGACGCATCTGCCTATGGGATATGGGCGTCGAGCGGCAGCGAGAGACATGGGTGGGTTGAACCTTACCTGGAGATCCGTATCGCTCCTATGTAGACGTTCCATTGCTTCCTTGACGTTCTTCTGGAACGCGTCCTCGGGCTCATTAGTCGCGCCCTGATCATCAGTCAGACCGGAAAACGCGTCGTCCATGCTCTTTTCAAGCATTTTCTCCCAAGCTTCACGAATGGCCCTGTCGCGCTCAGGATCGTCCACCGGCGGATCAACACTTGCGCTTTTACCGGCAGCAGAACTTGACGGGTTCTGAGGAGTGACCAGATCGCGCAGCATGGCTGCCATCTCGCGTTCAAACACCTCCGCAAAGTCATCATCCTCCGAAGGTTTTGACGGCCCGGCGGATGCGGCGGGTGGAGCTATGGATGGGGCGGAGGCTGTTGATGGTTTGGGACTTGTTGTCTGGAGTGCGGGTTTTACAGGGGGCTGCTTTCCGAAGGCATCTAGTACATCTATCGGGGAAGAAGAATGCGCGCCGCGCGTGGATCATCTCCGGAGTTTAGTGCTGCAAGCGTTGGATTTCCGCACCATCGAGGTCATCAACATCAGAATCATCGTCCACGCTGACGGGACGCTTTTCCTGAGCTTGGCTAGTGGTTGATGCCATAACCGTGTGTACGCGCGCGTACGTAGGCCTCGGCTAGGAAGAAAGGTGTGAGAAGATATAGAGCACGCTCTCACACGTGAATTCTAACATAACACGTCACCGGCACCGCCGGCCCCCCCGTCCTCCGAATATCATGACAACGCTGAGCCAACCTGGCACGGCACAGCAGCCAGCCTCGACACCAGCGAACCCATCACCATCGACACTACCAGCAAATTTGGGTGGGCCGCCTCCCGATGTTGCGTCACTAGAATCGATCAAGTTCAGAGTGACCCAGCTCATCGATTCGATCCGGGCACTCGCGTGGCAGCTCGAGGCATTCCACCCACCGCCCCCATGGCCAGAGTTGCTCGCGAAATATGCCGTCGTAATGGCGCAGGCGCACAACCTTTCTCGCGCTCTCGCGTCCAGTCCGCTCGCTAGTATGGCGCTGCACCCCCGCGCTCCACTGACCGATGCGTCGCTCGATAGCTCGCTCATCCCCCTATTGCGCAACCAACAGACCACCGACGTCCTTCGCGCGGAGTCTGCAACTGTAAGGAGACTCGGCACCGCGCTCGGTTTGCCAGAGGACTCCCCGCCACCCGTGGTGCTCGATGCTGTCTCCGAGGTGGTCGTCGCTCACGACGCGCGCGCAGAAAGGGCCCAGCGAGCTGTGGCGATGCTGCGCGAGAAGTATGATTGGCGCGTGCGCGTTGCCGTTGACCCTGACTGAGGTATGGAGTGACGATGGTGACCTTGGACGTCCCCACCGCAGAGGTGGTCCCCACGGTTCCGGAAGGTCCCAGTAGTCCCGCGAGCGGGAATACGAGCGACGAAGAGGAGGAGCTCGAAAATGTACTCGGAACAGGTCTTCCTAATTCAGACGAAGATGTGCGGATGTTGGAAGGATGACCTCCATGCACTCTGTATATTATTTCGCAGGCAGACAGGACCCGACAATTAATCACGATTCGAACGCTACACCCCGTCAAATCCAAGAGTACTAATGTTACAAGTATAAGCGCCGTCTCAGTAGCAAGGAGCATCCTTAAGTGATATCTTGCTCTGCTCTACCAGCTGTACCGCCCAATTCGTGTTTTGATCCTCGCCCACCCTTCTCGCACCTAAAAGCACCACTAAACCTAGATACAAGTCATACCACATGCGCTTCGTGCGTTGGCGTGCAAATATAATAGGCGGTGGGGCCCCGTACCCTTCAAGGAGGGCTCTTGACGGTGCCTCTGAGGGGGAGAAAGCGCGCTCAAGGAGCGGGTCTCCGTACAGTACGTGCGCAAGGGACGGGAGAAGTAGTGCCAGCTGAGGCTCCCCGTCAACGTCTGTGACGAAAACCGATTCCGTACCGGTTGTGAGAGCGACGAGAGAGGGCACCTCGACGTCATCAAACAGAAATGCACCGATCGCTCGCGCAAGGTAGCCCCGCAACGCAGTGAGATCGACCGCCGACACCAGGCCGGTCGACTCGGCGGCACTAAGGGCTTCTTCGAGGAGTAGAGTAAACGCTTCCTGCCAGCTGTACAGGCCTTCCTTCTCGAGCGTCGGTGGTCCGCACCATTCGCTCTGCAGGTTGTGCAGCGTGCGGAGTGCCATGCCAAAACATAGATCGAGGGAGGCTGCACCTTCCGGTGGGAGAGAATCGCGGACTGCGGCGAGTTGTCTTAACGGTACGGAGGTTGTGAGTGGGACCGGAAGACGCGCGAGGATGTAAGGACGGGGGACATCAATATTCAGGGCGATAGGTATGGCGAATGGAAGCGGAATCGGAGGTGGCTCTGAAGAAATGTGTGTGCTAAGCGAACACAAAAGGTTGTACTGGGCTTGAATGCTATTTGGCACTGAAAATGGAACAGAAGCGATATCTTCTAGTGGCTCGGAGACCTGAAGTGTGACGAGATATGAAACTGCGGGTATTGAACTGTGAACAAGGTATGAACGGAAGCTTGCTTTGGCTGCAGGGTCTGCGTCGGTCGATTGGACCAGGCTAACCACCGGCAGCTCGGTAGGTGGCTGAGGAAGATGTGCAGCGAGGATGGCCTTGGCTTCAAGTGGGGTTAGATGAGAGGACGGCATGATACGCACAACCGCCCCAATTGATGAGCACGTCAGTGACACTTTGAATGGTTCTCAATAAGTCTTTCAGTCCCACGGAACCAGCACGGAACGACATAATCCGTCCCTACCGAATTTAGCCCAGGTCGTTTTCAAGGCTGAAAATGAAGCGCTGATGCCTAGCCCTACGTGCACCGTGATCGCCCTGGTACCATTATTTACTCTGCGCGCTATACATTCGGGTGCTAGTGGCACGAGTACACTAGCAAATGATCGAGTTGACACCTTCATTCCTTGGGTGACCGCCGTACCACTCCTGACGTGATGGATCTACGCACGTGTATGTCCACGACAACGAAGGGGGTGTAGTGAGTAAATTGGAAAGCAGGATATAGATGGTTGTTCTCGGTACCCGCTAGGGCCAAGACTAGGCTTCCATGCTGTATGTGTTCTTCTCCAACTAGGTGTACTTCAAGAACGAACGACGAGGCAGCATCGGGACGGGAGCGTACCTCAGCTTCAAGTTCGCGCCGCACACGTTGCTCTTCGTCTGCGCGAATGAGCACGTGGAACTCGTCTAGGTCTTCGATGATGAACGATTGGCCCGGCCGTTCGTCCAATGTAAGCAGTATTTGCTTTACGGCGGAGTCACTGAGAGGAAGGGGTACGAAGACTGAGACACTGGTTTTGATACGCCGAAATTCCGTATTCAGTCATACCATGTAATGAGGACACCTGGTAGCACGAAGGAATCGTCAACATGAAACCAGACGAATCAACACATTGGCCCACCTCTGATCGCGCGCATTTCTGGTTTGTCGGTAAAACACGTGCCGGGACCAATAGTACCAGGCGCGGTGCTATGATTGATGACGAGAGCTGAGCTCAGGTTACGGAGTGATCACCGTCAGACTCCGGACCACCGCGCAATTCGGAACTTTGGATGCGCTCTTGTTCGTTCTTAAGAAATCATCTTAAACAACTAATACTGTAATATTCCGCTCCCCTCCAAGTCCTCGATTCTTCATGTCTACGTACGTCGCTGTTCGTCTACGAGCGCACCTGTGCTGCGTACTTACGCGTTATAGCAGTCCTTCAATATTTTCGCCTTCGTTGGCCGCGGCAGCTGGTATGCCTTGTGCTTGACAACTGCGAATTTGACATTCATTGGGCGTTCTCAGCTCCACTCAGCACTGTCGAAGCATCCAAGAGACTCGCTGCGTACACCGCGGTTGACAGGCACGTCCTGCCAGAAGATAAGGTCGGTCATGACATCAACGATGCGTGATAAGCCCTGAACAAATCACCACAGATCATTGGAATCGGTTCTGGTGCGGGCGGTTCACCTGTGCAGCCGTAATTCTCTGACTAGCGCCCGCAGGCTCCACCGTACCGTACGTCGTAGAGCGCATCCTGCAACAGGGAGAGGAGCGTAACAGAGACCGGGTGTTTCTTCCGACCGGCTTCCAGTCGCAAGAGCTCATCACACATGCTGGCTTGCGTCTCGGTGATATCACACAATATTCCGTGCTCGATGTCACCATCGATGGTGCAGATGAGTGAGTAGCAATACCTCATTCCGTGTGCCGAGGATCCAAGCGGGACTTTTGCAGAGTTGACTCGGAGCTGAACTGTATCAAGGGCGGTGGAGCCTGCCAGCTGCGCGAAAAGGTGCTCGCCGAAGCAGCAAAGACGTACGCGTGTTCGCCTTATCTTGAAAAGCCAGCGTGAACGTTCTTTAGGTTCATCGTCGTCGCCGACTACAGAAAAAACTCATCTGTCTTAGGGGCCACTGTGCGTCATTCGACTCCATACTCCTCAAAGTCTACTCATGCACCTTAGTTCATTTCTGGCGTACCCATTGAAGTCTCCCCGTTTGCACACAGCACCGTCCTGCGAAGCCTACGCACCAAGCTTGGTTCACCAAAAGCTACTTTGCGAATGGGGCACGCAAAAGCGGGACCAGTCGTGACTGACAATGGGAATTTCATCATTGATGCACCATTTAGCGAGGATGTTATGAAAAGGCCACACGAGGTTCTCTTTATGTTCTCGCATTGAAGTCTCGTATTGACGCATTGTCAGCTTCTCGCAAACATCAAGCTGCTAACTGGAGTTGTTGAAGTTGGCCTCTTCTGCAATATTGTCAAAGCGGCATACTTCGGAAACCAGGTGTGTACTCTGTAACTGAAACCATCGCGCGGCGTTGACTGTGGCACAGGACGGTAGTGTAACAGCGAAACTTGAGTCCGGAGAAGTGGTGCAGATAGAAAAGAATCACTGAAAGTTCAATGCATTCCTACTAGTTTATGGATCACTCGTTCCCTGTATGAAATATTTGTATCTTTCCAACCAATAGTCGACGGCGTTTCACGGGGGTGAAAGAGTTTCGGTCGGGAGAAGTGTGGAATCAGAGAGCAAGGAGATCCGATAGATTCTATAACAAATGAGTTCATCCTAACAGCTCGGAAATCTTCGTGGCTACGTCCTTGGAGGAAAGTCCATCGAGTACGACGTTTCGTTCGACACCTCGCTCTGCTGACGCATCAGAATCACAGCGCACGCCTGGAAAACGTAGACAACGGACCAAACCGGGCAAAAGCACGCGCAGGTGTTCCTTGGGCTTCCCGTATGAGTATGGGTAAGTCCGGGTTGTGCTGTTTCAGGGTGGGATACGTAGACAGAACAAACTGCCTGCGGGAATAGTCCGAAACCTCAACTCGAACCTGCAGCAGTGGGGGGCTCACCTAACGCCTTGAGATGCATCACCCGTTTGTGAAAAGAGAAATGCGGACTTCGCGTAGGGCTGGCGAGAATGCTCTGGCGAACGACATGGTCACGGGTTGGAGAAGTGGTAGCGGCGTCAATGGTTGGGCTCGGGGTCGTGGCAACCGCGGGTTGTCGTGTTCACCATATTCACATTTTCGATCGCAACTTCCGCACGATTGACACCTGATCCTGATTATCTCCAAACGATATTATATTTTTTGCATGGGCCTCGGACTCATCCCAAGAGACCCAACTAATGAGATATGAGGTGGTGAGCCGCGGCTATCCAGCCCAACAGTTGGATGGATTATGTCAGCACCTTCCACGCCTCGTTCACGTTGGCAACGACCTCTGCGACTTGACTTGAACGACCAGACGAGGAGAGACAAGGTAACACTTCGACCACGACCAAGGGCAAGACAGGCCATCATGGAAGGCGAACAGCAGCAACTTGACGAGTGGGCTCGCTCTCGCCACACACGCTTGCCGTCCTTTGCAGAAGTTCTCTCTCGAAGGACGCGCCCCCCGGTTGATCTTTTCATGTTTTAGTCCGTTCTCGCTCTTCCTTTCCTCATTTATCCCACCACTAACCCGCATATATCCTCATCTCATCCTTGTATGCGTCTTTTCCCCTTCGCCTCACTCTTCCATTCTCCTACACCATCGCAGCTTGTTCCTCCAACGTGAGGGTGCCGAAGATATTCTCGACTTCTGGCTAGATGTGCAGCAGCACGAGAACCTCTGTAGGGCCTATTTCAAGGACGTACGCAAGTCAGGGCGCACGATTCGTGAGGATTGGCCCGAATACTGGGAATATGCACGGCGACGCGGGTCCACATACGGCACCGTCGTCGGCGGTCAACCTGGCGCAAAACGCAGCACCGCGAAGCACAGCGGAGATGGCCGCAGAAATGCAGGAGAAGCGCCCAATGGCTGAACGCTCGACCAGCCCAGATCCACGTTTGCTCGCGTCGACTTCTCCCGCGACTGCGGTGGGTACGGACCTCGAGCACGCGCTCAGCTCTGCGACACCCGCACAGCCTCGTTCAACCACTCCGTTCTCTCTCGGTAAACGTACACCGACCTTCTTTGCCCGGCGTGCATCCCGCGCCCCGACGATCATTCCCCGCAGTTCGCCCATCTCCCGTGCCGATTTGGTCGCGAGTGCCGAACGCATCTTTCTGCGGTATCTCTCACCTGCGGGCACTTCTCCTGGAGGTGGTGAGAGCCACGAGATTTATCTCCCGCCTGCGCTGCGTGTACACTCGTTCCCCTTGAGCAATGCGACCGGTAGCGCTGCGGATCAAGCCGCAATTGCACAAGTTCCCGACATGTTCCACGGCCAGAAGGAGTACTGCTTCCGCGCCATGGAGCAAGACGCATTCCCGCGCTTCCTACGCTCCAAGGCATTTGGGAATCTCACCCCAATGAGCGCGCTCGTACGTCTCGTCGCCGGCCTTATTTCCCTGTGGATCGGTCTCGCGACCGCATTCTCTTTGGTGTTGCTGGACGTCAAGCCCAAGTCCGTGCGGTTTTATGTGCGTATCTTCGCAACGAGTGTCACCTCAAACCTTACTGATTATTACCCGAAGCTGTTTATCCCCTTTACCTTTGCACTACTCTTCCTCATTTCACATCAGTACGAACTCGATCCCATCCTCGTCTTTCTTGGGCAGAGCGAAACTACACCGTTCCGCACCCTGCGTATCCGCGAACCATATGTTCGAAAACTACTCATTGGTCGTTCCATTTGGGTTTCGATACTTGTGGCTGTTGGAGTGGCAGCGCTCACGCTACTCTTCTGGGCTGTTCCAGGGCACAGACTCTAGTTTCTATCGGGGGGAGTACCGACACCGTTGTGAGATAGCGACTTTAAATTTGATTCCCACCCGTTCTATTCTTGCTTATATCCATCTCACCTACTCCGTCCTGGATACCCTTGGCCGATCGAGCCCCGTCCTTTCCCTTGTTAAAATGTCCTCCTTTCTATCTCGTCATGTCACGCCATGTTTCAGTCATTAGTTTCCTTACAGCGACTTATTTTATTTCCGTGATAGTAGTTTGTACACCGGTCCCCATGGAACGATCTTACTCGTCTATATAGAATATGGACAAATTTTCCCACGCTTTCGGGATAAATTCAAGCCTTTGTTCGTTGACAACGCTCTTCTTAGTGCGGCGGCCTGGCTCGTTTTTTCCCCAGTGTTGCTCATGGCCGCATCTGTACGCGGCCGTTCGAGTGTCACGCCATGCCCAGATCGATACGGACGTCTCAGCACCCTATGTCTACCCCTCGGGTTGGCAACTGCCAGCACATCGAGGAGCAGTCGGGTCGGTTGTCCCGGACAGATTTATCCATTCTCGTCATTCCTTCTCAGAAAAAGGGATGTTTCTATTTGTGTATACAGCATAGCAAAGGATGTACGATGTACGGACGATGTGAAGAGTCCGAGTCACGCGTTATGTTTACAGTTTTTGTTTTGCGTTGCTTCCTGCGGTTGCGGTTGTCGTTTGTTTGCATGCTTTGGTCCCTGTGTGATTTCCGATCCGATCAGTGTTGATGGTGCTGTGCAAATTGGCTGACGAACCGAAGATCTTTACCCCCCTGCTGGGCAGTGATGCGGGTGTGCAAAAGCACCTTTAAACCTTTTTCTTGAACTCATTGATACCTCTAAACTATTGCACAGGTGGAATACCCGACGATATTATACTCGCTATCAGACTTGCTATCAGAGTTGTGACTATTCCGCGTCCCCATACGGTAATACGCTGTGCGTCTCGGAAATTCCTGCCTGAAAACGAAGCGGGCGCTTGATGAGATATGGGATCCGCACACACGACACTGCCAGTAGCGAGACGCCCGTGCCAGTGTTGCGGAGAAGCAAGCTTGCCACCATCGGACGTGGCGTGGTCTTGTAAGTCTGTACATCACATGCTGCTGCTAACTGGAACGTTGCTAGGCGTTAGATGGCGGAGAAGTGTGCACAGTATTGCCACAGTATGGTACTACAGATCCGGAAAAGGAAACTGTCTGTGTGGTGTGGATCCCACCTGTGCGAACCATCAACGAAGAACACCAGTCCAGTTATCGCCTTTCTTTAGCGGCGGCGACTGTTGTTGTTGCCACGACCGAGCTGATCGTCCGAAAGAGGGGATGAAACGTTGAATGACATTGGGACATCGCGAAGGATGATGTGTCTCGACCAGATGTGTTCGTATGCGGCAATACATCACCCCGTCTCCGCGGAACTTTAGGAAACAATGGCACAGAGAAACACCGGAGTAGGTATTGGGTTCACTGAAAGGATGCGATCTCGGAGGGGCATGTAAACATAATCATATTTTCAGTGACAACTAATTTAGACGACGAGCATATTAACGACTCATACGAGAGACGATTAGGGCATTATTATTTAGTCAGTTAGAGTAAGGAGGAAACGGGTGGCGTCCGTGTCGTTTTTCAATTTTTGGTGGATACAATATGGGTGACAAAGGTACGAACATCGTTAACAATACAGCAAAGATAACGTCATGAAAAAGCCGGGCCAGCGGCACAAGGCCAAGATCAGCGTCCAAGGGGAGAGGTAGGGCACCCCCGCGGTTTGCGTGATTAAACACAGGATCGGACTAGCGGCGTCGGAGGGCGCGGAGCTCACGTTGCACTTGGGCAATGTTACGACGATTCCATGCGCCGACCCACCGCTGATCCTCGGGTGCACGGGCGCTAGAAGAGAAGACGGGTGCCGGGAGCTCCAAGATTCGTTGCCATTGTGAATTCGAGCCTAACGAGGCGCTCCGCCTGCGGTGGCTCTTCGTCGATCGCGAACGTGAGATCGAGCGTGAGCTGACGAGCTTCGTGGTGGTCTGCGCTTGGGTGGTTTCGGGCCAGTCCGCATCGGAGGGCTGGAACACCAAGCTCGGCAGGAACGTCCTCGCCTAATTTTCGCACTACTCGTGCCATTTTACGCCTGCGAGCTTCTGCGCGGCTAGGCTCGATAGGCGTGGTAGGTGTTGGCGGGACCTCTGTTTTGGCGGAGAGCGGAGTGAGAGGAATGGACTGCAAGAGGACATCGCTATCGGGGGATGACAAGGGTGCAGAGTTTAGGCAGAGGACGAGGGGACGAGGGGCGTCAGCAGAGCGTCGGGACTTGGCCGACAGCATGGGGATCTCTTCTATCGACGACTCGGACATAGTCAAGAGAGATTCCTTGGACGCTGCGAATGGCGAGAGCTCGGAGTGGATTAGCGGCTCCTCGACAATGGAGCATTGGCGACGATGACGCTTTATCTGCATTGGTGATTCGACGCGGACGTGGTCGTTTTCAGGCTTGGAAGAAGCGGTATGAAGCGTGGCGGTAATGGAACATCCGTTCGACTCGATAAGAAAGGGCGTCGCCCCCAGGACGGCGCCGAGCTTCCGTGAGGAGCGCATGACACGAGTACGCTGCACCGAATCAAGCTTGTTGGTAGTTGATGGAGGAAGGGCGACGGAGGTCATGGACGACATGTTCGAAGGAAACGTTATCGAGAAGCGAGAGTGCAAGTCAAAGAAATAAGGGTGGACAAGAAATCAACCAAGGGCGATGAAGGGGAGGTTATTAAGCAGAGGATTGGGCGTAGGGTCAGTCCCAAACTCGCAGACTATAAGGATAGTGAAGAACAAAAACTGTTATTGTGTTATCGTGCTGGCACATCGTGCGTGAACCCGAGGCCTTAAGCCGTGATGCGGACTACTGTAAAATTGTCATGCGGTTGCCATGTGTTTTGCATTACCTCAATGCATTCATTGTTCAGTCTCGGATGGGCGGCAGTTGGCGACACTTGCGAGGAACAAAAGCGTTCGTTGTTTCCTTGCTTCTTGTTGTTCTTGGACGGTTTAAACACCAGATTAAGACATCAGCGTCACAGGTTGCACTGTCACATAGAAGCAGCACTGCCCTGCGATGGGCCGGTGGCGAAAAGAACTCATCTCCGAGTCAGTCGTGTGTTCCCAGCACCAGAAGGGTGCGGTCTACACGCATCCTTTTTCATTGTATAGAATATACGTGACAGCCACTTAGGGGCGTCAACGGCCCATCGTCCTCTGCTCACTGGCAGCGACTGTCCGTCAGCTGTCACCTTTTACCTGTCTTTTACACTTACCATCGGTGCCAGGCGTGTATTACTGGCGTGTTACGGAGCATGCATTCCCTTACTCGAATGAGGGATGGTACATTTGATGGACAGGCTGCTCATGTTGTCGTCAATTGGACGGGATGTCAAGCAGGACGCCATTGCACAATAATGCAAGCGACGATCTGCAATCAAGTCCACAATCACCCAGTCTACAAAGCCTATGTTACACGGTTCTGTTTATATGTGAATCCATGATGGGGACAGTTTGTGTAACTTCCACCTGCCAATCTGGACAGTTACTTGACAGATAAATAAATAAATAATAAAAGGTCGTGTTGGACGCGTTCGCCTCGACGCCTTGCCACTAACCGCTCCAGACATGTCGACCGGGATTACAGCGACGTCGCCGACACGACCTCCACAACCCGTACGTGCCATAACATCTACACTATCGGCTCGTGCTTCTCCGTTGGTACCCCCTGCATCACAAACATACGAACCCCTCGCACGCGCTGTCCTCCGCCGCCGCCTGCTGTATCACATCCTCCCACAATCGTCCCTTATTGCATGGGTTTCGACCACTTTTTGGATGACATGGCATGCTGGTGGCATATCCACTCTTGTCCTTTCAAAATTACTTGTCGGTTCCTTTCCTTCCTACGACACTCCTTGTGACCTTGCTTGTGTGGGCTTTCGGCGTGTTGCCAATCACTGTCCTTCGCAAGTCGCACCTGAACTGGTGAGCGCAGCCGAACTCACACCTTCTCGGATTCTCATCTTACCTTTTACAGCTGTCTCCGTACCTTCCTCTTCCCCCTCACAGCGGGTCAAAGTCGCCTATTCTAATCCAAGCACCCTTCCGTGCACTGTCAGTGTACATAATCGCAGGGATCTGCGTTTCAACAATCAATATCGTAGTTTCTCGCGCTTCTGAGAGTGCCTCCCGTGGTAGTGATCTCTGGGTCTTTGCCAAGTCGAGGTGCTTCTCTCCCCAGTCTTGGGTCTTTCACGGACTGACATGTACTGCTTTCGATTATATAGGAGACACCCTTATTATCTAAATGGGCGTTTTCTATTCCTGTTCATGTCACAAGTTTCTTTGGCCGCAAGTTTTCACTTCAGGAGTGTCTTGCTGAACCGTGCAGTTGTTCGTTGGACGCGAGACCCAGGTGTGTTACCTTCCAAAAGCCCTTTACGAAGACCACGCTTATTTCGATAGGTTCCTAAGGCGGATACGGTGATCGGTTTCTTTCGCCGACTCCTTCGCGTTGGCATCAGCACCGGGGCGTTCACCATTGCTACCTTCACTGCATACACAATCGCTTTCGGGCTCACCCGTTCGATCGCACTCCCCGTACTATTACAAATTCCATTAGTGTCTCGTCTATTTCGACCCTTCTTGGGCCACTTCCTCCGTGGGCGGTGGAACCTGGCACACCTCTGGTGGAATCGTACTCTCATTTGGCATGCCTTCCTCCTTGGCCTAACTACGGTTGGAGGATGGGAGTTCACGGAAAGTTTATTCGACGATAAGGTTCAAGAGGTGCGCGTGCATTTCTGAAAGGCATGACTACTTCTGATGGATTGGTCTTTGTTCTAGCCCATAGCTGTAGCTTCTCAGACGGCGGATTCTATGCTCACACTCATCTCGGGCATCACGAGTCATGACCCATACTTACCTGCACTTAAGCTATTCCGAGCTTTGCAAACACGCAGAGGATGATAGTAACGCCGCGAGCACTCGCCGAATCAATGTGTTCGGTGACCAGAAGCACACTCCGACTCTGTGGGCCACGCTTGTCCGTGCGGCCTTAATTACTCTAGGGAAGGACTACCAACTACTCCTTCGTCGCGGTGCGCCCCCGCCCCCACCAGGTTCACCTGTCCTTTGCGTTCCCTGGTCCACAAGCTGATCGGCGTCTAGCTGCCCCGACACCGAAGCCAAAGCCCGTTGGTCTTGTAGCGCCCGCCACTCCTTTCATTCGAAAACCAGTCTTGAAGCCTACACCGAGTTCACCATTACATTCTGTTGTCACATCGCTGGCTGCAGACGGATCGGTGACACAAGCGCTTACACATTCCCTCGATTCCACAGTAGCCCACCTGCCAGATCTCTTCAAATCGACTGCGCCCGCTCCTCCTGTAGTGGCTGTGCAAAAGACCGTCGCGACAGTAAAAGCAGCTAGCCCGGCAGTTGCTTGGGAAAATCCCGACGCCGAACGACTTCATTCCCTTAAAGGTGCAGGCCATCGCTAAGGAGGTCACGCAATGGTGGTCGCGCCCCCGCGCGAGTCGTCTCGCCGATTGTGCTGTACCGAATCGCGCGACAGACGCTCTCATTGTTGAAGGTCGGCCTGTCGGTCTTTTCACGAGAGAGGCATATGCTAACATTTTCTAGTGCTGTCAAGACTTGTATGTGCGTCGCTAACTGAAGACCGCTATGGTGTCGTGCAGCGCGATATCCCCCGCATCCTCGAGGCACTCCTTCTCTTCCTTACTGCGCTTGAGGAAGTCCAGAAGGAGATTGTGGTTGATGATGCAGAAGAGGCAGCTCGTGCTTTCGATGTGTACAGTCTCCCTGCTGATAGGTATGTCGCATCACTTGAATGTGTGAAGCCTGCCACTCATATGCCGGGATTAGCGACGAAAGAGGCGATTGTACGCATTGTGCAAACCTTCGGGCCTCGATTGACTGCCTTCCGATTCCCACACCATATTGCGGAAAAGCTACAGGGATTTGCTGACTATTACTAGAAATCGAGACGAGCTCATACGATTAATGGAAGGACTTTTCTCACTCGTGAGGTCTGTGCCTGTACAGATCAGCATCCTTTTGTTCGCCTAACCCAGTATTTATGGGGTGTCGCTTTGCTCATTCATCGGGATCTACTGTACGCTTCTGAGAGGTCACCTTTGGCTTGAAAGCCTTAGCTTTACTCGACCGCTCGAGACAAAAGTAATTATTATATCAGCTTGCTAGGTCATTCACGTTCTGCACTAAGGAGCGAGAATAGACTAGACCTAACTATCAGAGTTGGCCTTTCGTCTACGCGACTGTTCAGCCTCACTCTGACACCGAGCAAAGTAGGGGCGGCCCTTTGTTAGTGCCCACGTATGTCCCAGACGGTGTCCATCCAACCACTTGCAAGTCTTCCAAGGTCATCTCTTTTTAACTCCAACACTCTTCGAACAGCCTCTCTTCCTTCTCCATTCGTGCAACGTAAGCATGTGCCTCTTCCTCTCCTATCTTGCCTTCCTCCCGAGCGATCTCTACCAACGCGGCACGCACACCCGCGGGCATTTTATTCGACGACCTATGAGCTGTCAGTACAAAGAAAGTAGAGAAGGTAAAGGGCTGTGAAGCGCACCCAGAAATATACACCCATGCACGCTTGTCGTGGACGAGCCCCCAGACACGCTTCGCATCCTGCCGTATGAGGTCTTGGACGTAAACTCGTCGCGTGCCCTCGGGACCGTCCCGTGACGCCTTGACCCGATACGTGAGCTTCCCCGATTCTGCGAGCGCGGTCCATTCGTGCGAGTAATGTGCGTCCTTCCCCGAAGCGCGGTGCCCGAAGTATAGCGTGTTGTCCCCCGCACCCACATGCACGCGAGCTTCCAGCACCGCACGTGCGGGCGCCACGCCCGTTCCTGGGCCCACGCAAATGACTGGCGTGGTCGGATCTGGGGGCAATGCAAGGAGACCGCTCGTGATGCCGAGCTGCAGCGTCGCACCTGGACGGAGGGATTGAGCAGAGCAGGAGGAGAAACGAACAGGCAGACTTGCCGATGGGGAGTGATGCGAGGAAAGACGTCCCGACGCCACGCCTGCGCGCTTTGAGCTTAGTCTTGTAGTCGATGATTGCGACACACAGGTGTACTTCGTGTGGGTGGACCAACGCTGAGCTCGCGATGGAGAACTCGCGCGCGCGCAGAGGGGGGAAGACGTCGAAGATATAGTCGCGCGGAACGCGCACGGAGCGGAACTCGGTGAGCACCTCGCGGATTGTGCGACGGAGCCTGGTTGCATACTCGTATAGCTCCTCCTGTGCGCGCGTAAGCGGACGAGAGCCCAGAAGAGAAAGGGGGACACTCACCGCGCCCTCTGGTGAGGAGAACTCCTCGAGCTTCTCGCGCTCGCGCTCGTCAGCGGCGAAGTGTTTTAAAAGACGGAAGAAGGTCCGCTTGGGGACGGCGTTGATGTCGAGGTGGGATGTGAAGAGGGAACGGAGCGTTGAAACTCGAGGAAGTTGGTCCGGGAGACTTTGATCTGCGATCATCAGCGAATGGAGATGAGCCCGTTGACAGAACTGAGTGAACCTTCAAAAACGTGCTTCATCCGTATCGGGTCATCAGCAACATTGGACCAACCCATAGTTGTGAGAAAGGAGTCTACGTCTACGGGAGACGCTTTCGGATGGACCACGGCAACATCGCCTGGGTCATAGCTGCACCAATTCCATTCAGCCTCCTTGAGAACTCTAAAATAAGTACGTACGCGAGAACGTCTTTACATCGGAACACCAAATGCCGAACGTCTTGATACCAGTCATCCGCGGTGATACGCTCGTTTATAGTTAGCTCGAACGTGTGATATCTGTCATCGCCCAGTAACGGATCGTGCTCATTCTGAAGGTCCTCGCTCGAAGCTGGGAGGACGGTTACCCGAGGCGTCGGGAGTTCTTCGGCTGGCAATAGCGAAAGATGCGGAGGTATTGGGAGCAGTTCCAGAAGGCCATGCACTAGGTTTGAGACCCAAGGTTCGAACGCGCCGTCTGTTCTGAGCAATATTTCAGAGAAGTGATCGAACGGCTTGAAAAGAGTCGCATACCCAAGTGTGTGTTGGGTATCGCCTTCGGCACGAGGACAGATAGACATTGCGCCGAGTTGTTCGAGACGTCTGGTCAGCTTCTTTGCTGGCCAGCAGAATTTCTCATAAGACGAGTCCCCCAAGCCAAAAACAGCATAGTGAAGGTCGTCGAAGATATCGGGAGGCAGGTCCGATCGTAGGAGACTCTTCCAGAAGGGCGTCATTGTTCGTGGCTCCTTTCCAGTACCGGAGGTGGCCACAACAAATATAGCGATTCTCTCCGACACTATTTCGGACTGGTAAGGGTCAGCGACTGGGCAATAGGTGAGCCTAGTCACATACAAGTGGATATTTGTCCACGTCGAAGATACGACATCGAAAATGTGCCCTCCGGCAACAATGTGCAATCCTTCCCTGCATAATCTTGAGCGTTTCCGGTCTCTGTAGCGTAAATAATAGTAAGTGTATGCAGCGAGTGGTCCATAGCGCGGCGATGGGACTCGAACGAAGCCATTGAGGTTTATCAGATAACAAGCTTTCACCGAACGGTTTTGGAAGGTAGCTCCGCGCGGCTGTAACATATGAGAAATGTTGTAATGTCCATAAACTAATTTTGAACACTCAACACCTTCGGAGACCCTCCATTGGCCGTTGCATTCAAGTTGAGCCCGGACCTAATAGACGAATTTTCAACTTTGATAACTCCATGGACACACTGGCGCTTCCAAGTTTCTTCCAGCCTCTGCACAACCCACCGAGTTCAGCCAGTGGGTTAGACCCAACTTTTGTGACAACATGGTCGATGAATCAATCCTTAAGCTGTGGTTTCTTGCTGCTTCGTTTTTAGTCGTATTCATATTCGCTAGCTGGTATAGGAGAGACCCTCTGGTCAGTCCTACACCATTTCATGATCCCTCCTCTGCGTCGCTGACCTGAATCGACTCTCGGGGGTTTCTCAGCTAGAAGTTATTCCTACCGTCGGGTTCTCTGACCCAATTCTCTCGTACTTCTCTGCTCTCCGTTCATCTTTAGTGGCCTTCCCAGACTTAAATATGGGTATGAGAAAGTGAATGCTTTTGTCCTTCTAACCCATGTGCCGAGCTTACGCTACGATCTGACCCTCAGACAGGACGAGGTCTATTCAAGACTGCCACATTTCGGAGGTGGTTGGTGCTAGCTTCTGGTCCTGAACTGATCGAAGATCTCAGGAAGGCTCCAGATGACGTCCTTTCTCTGATGGCACCACTAATCGAGGTATGCCTGTTCCCTGGGATGCCTGACTCTACTTATCCATAACGACCATGTTAGTTACTCCAGATCGAATATACAGTGGACCTATTGGAGTTAGATAACGAATATCACGCGGATGTAATCCGTTCGAAATTGACACGAAACATCAATTTGAAAGATGTCCGTGATGAATTCATCAGATCTCTCGATGCCTCCATCCCCTTGCATGGAGATGGTGCGTAGCAAGCTTGTATTTAAGACGATACCTTAAGCTCATGTAGAACACAGATTGGGTCAAAGTTCCCGTGATAGAAACAATACTACGTGTGGTTTCCGCTACCACGAATCGTCTGTTTGTTGGGCTTCCGCTGTGTACGTGAAAACTCTTTGATCCTTCCATTCGCTCAATGTCGTTATTCAATGTCTCATAGGCCGTAATCAAGACTATCTGATTCTGAATTTGAACTTCACGGCCAATCTTGTGAAGATTGCAACAATCATTGGCATGTTCCCGAAACCTCTCAAGCCGTACGTTGTCGTGTCGGACTCCCTTCAGTCTGTATTATTGAGCCGGAGTCAGGATTGCTGCACGCCTGCTATCTAACCTTCCGTCGCAAATTCGACAGGAGATGGAATTCATCAGACCTATGGTTGAGGAACGTTTCGCGAGAATGGATGAGTTTGGGGAAGATTGGGACGACAAACCGGTTCGCCGATCCACTTCGCTCAATGTCGATGTTATCATTATGCAGAAGTACAGAATGACATGCTCATGTGGCTCATGAGTGAAGCCAAGGGAGTGGAGAGGTCCCTTGAAGGTCTTGCACGGTGAATGCTCGCAATCAACTTTGCGGCCATTCATACAACTTCTCTCGTAGGCCACACCGATCTCTTCATGAGCCACCACTAATCACGAATACATGCAGATGTTTACGAATGTATTATACCGTCTTCTTTCCATCCCAGAATACGTTGAACCCCTGCGCCATGATGTCGAGACTGCAGTAGCAGAGGAAGGCTGGGCCAAGGCTGGGTTGGACAAGATGCACAAGATCGATAGCTTCTTACGGGAGACCCAACGTTTTGATAGTTTAGGTAACAGTCCGTTGGATTACCCTGGCCGAGCCTCAGTTACTCATTACTTCACTTTTTTCAGTGACAATGCTCCGTCTCGCATTAAGACCATTCACGTTCTCCAATGGAGTCACTGTTCCTGCGGGTACGCTAATCGCCGCACCGACTGGTGCTATCCACAGGGATGAAGATATCTATCCAGACCCCGAGGAATTTGACGGCTCCCGCTTCGTGAAGCTCCGCAAGCAAGATGAAGGTGCCATGGGAGGGCGTCAAGCCTTTTCTCTGTCTCATAACAACCTCACTTTTGGGTATGGGCGACATGCTTGGTGTGTATATTTTTTCTCGACCTCGGCCAGCTGCAGCCACTCATATTTCTCTATCAGCCCAGGACGATTCTTTGCGGTCAACGAAGTCAAGACTTTTCTTGCACACGTCGTTGTAACGTATGACGTTAAATTCGAGGAAGGAAAACAGGCCCCGCGCAGCCTTCACATTGGTTCGGTGCGCGTTCCGGGGGAGACGATCGCGATGTTCAGGAAGCGCCAAAGGTGAAATGTTGTCGTACGTAGCAACAAGGTTGCATATTCGGAAGATCTACCTGTTTTGTTCCCACTAATGCGTGTGTGCCAATGCCTTAACAGTACCTCAAGGCCTCATGCATCATGTTTCATCGTTTGTTCACATTGTCCAAGCTCAGAGGGAAGCCGTCCTTCGATTTGAGTTGTACGCTAGTATGTCATGATAACATAGACAGAGACGTTGTGTTCAATCTATATAACCCGTTCTGTGTATGGAAAGTTTTCTGAAGCCCTCTTGATCCTTGTCTTAAGCTTGTCTTGTCGGTGATTCTTCCGAGAATAGGGGGCGTTCCTTAAAATCAAACCCAAAACGGGGCGGGAATGATGTAGCAATTTCAACGTTCAAATTCAAGTTATCCCCATATATGTCATGCAGGCTCAGCGCTCAACTCCCAAGTCATCAAAGGAAGATAGTTCATCATCGCCCGCGGCCGCCATCAACTTGAACGGACATGTGGTAAAGGTCATATACATCGAGAACACCAACCTCACCCGCTAAACTCGCCAACTACAGCAAAAAAAAACTCGACACTCGCATCGCAGTGGCACGACCTGAAACAGGGTGTATCAGGAAGGAGGAATCGACATTGGGAGCAGCCCTCGCCAAAGCACTCGGGCGGCCATTCGTCGATGCGGACAACCTGCATCTCAGGCTGTCGACATACAAGGCAAGGTGTCTACCGTAAAAGGGAGGCGCTAACTGACGCAAACCACGCTCCTTCAGGTCGTGCCCACGCTCCTTCAGGTCGTGCCCACGCTCCATAGCGATCGGATTCATTGCCGGAACACAGCAGGACATCACTGGACCCGTCCGTTGTTTCATGAACTCGAGCTAAAATTTGATGGGAATGAATTGGGCTCGGTCTCGGTCATGCCCGTATATACCATGCAAAAAACCTGCGAAAAACGGTTGCGATGGGACTTCTTTATGATGTCAGCACCCGAGGGATGCAAATAAGCGCCTTGCACTTACTTTTGGTCCGCAAAACCCACGGATCTGATCTGGCGGGTTAAACCCAACTTTTGTGACAAACATGGTTGATGGGACCCTCAGCCTCAGGCTGTCGTTTCTTGCTGCGCCATTTTTCATGGTCATTCTGTTCGCTAGCTGGTATAGGAGGAATTCTCTGGTCGGCCCTAGCACATGATTTGATCTTTCGCTTGCATTGCTGATCGACCTGGGTGTTTCTCAGCTCGATGCTATTCCCACCGTCGGATTCTCTGACCCTATTCTCTCGTACTTCTCCGCTCTCCGTTTCCTCTTTGATGGCCCTTCCAGGCTCAAGTATGGGTATGAGAAAGTAAGTGTATCTGTCTTTATAATATAGTAGCCTTCCCTTGTGCCGAGCTGACGCTACATTCTGGCTCTCAGACAAGACGAGGTTTATTCAAGACTGCCACATTTCGGAGGTGGATGGTGCTAGCTTCGGGTCCTGAACATATCGAAGATGTCAGGAAGGCTCCGGACGACGTCTTATCTATAATTGCGTCAACGATTGAGGTACGCATGCTCCCCAGGATACCCAACTTCTCATTTATAACAATCATATCAGTTCCTCCAGGCCGAATACACGTTAGACCTATTGGATATGGATACTGGCTATCACACGGACGTAATTCGTGTGAAATTGACACGGAACATCGCGACCACTTTCAAAGATGTCCGTGATGAACTCATCAGAACTCTGGATGCTTCCATCCCCGTGTATGATGACGGTGCGTGACAAACCTGGAGTCAAAGGGGTGAAGCATGAAGCTCATGCAGAACGCAGGTTGGGTCAAAGTTCCCGTCTTAGAAACGATGCAACGCGTGGTGAGTGCGACCACGAATCGTGTGTTTGTCGGACCTCCACTGTGTGCGTGAAAACTTCCCAATCATTCAATTCAACTGATACCCAATGTCATTCGGTGTCTTTTAGGTCGAAACGAAGAATACCTGACCCTGAACTTGAACTACGCCGTAAATGTTTTGAAATTCGCAACAATCATTGGCATATTCCCGAAACCTCTCAAGCCGTACGTT
Organism: Lactarius indigo; assembly: GCA_025766275.1. NCBI lineage: Eukaryota > Fungi > Basidiomycota > Agaricomycetes > Russulales > Russulaceae > Lactarius > Lactarius indigo. Next base: position 815,367 of record JAFKAC010000007.1, read on the forward strand.
GCCATGTCCTCAGGTTCTCATTTGTCCACATCTTTGAACTGGAGTTCAGGATCGTTGCAGCGTCTGCTATCTAACCTTCCATCGCAAATCCGACAAGAAATGGAATTTATTGGACCTATGGTCGAGGAACGTTTCGCGAGAATGTATGAGTTTGGGGAATGATTGGGATGACAAACCGGTCCGCCGATCCACTTTGCTCCATGTTGGTGTTGTCAGTTAATGCGGAGGTACTACAGAATGACATGCTCATGTGGCTCATGAGCGAAGCCAAAGGAGTGGAGAGGTCCCTCGAAGGCCTTGCGCGGCGAATGCTCGCAAGTTAACTGTGCAGCCATCCACACAACCTCTACTGTGAGTCACACCGATCTCTTCATGTGTCCACTAATCATGAGTACAGTGCAGACGCTTACAAATGTATTATACCGTCTTCTTTCAAACCCAGAATACGTTGAACCCCTGCGCCAAGATGTGGAGACCGCAGTAGCAGAAGAAGGCTGGACCAAAGCCGGGTTGGACAAGATGCACAAGATCGACAGCTTCTTACGGGAGACCCAACGTATGGATTGTCTAGAAAGCTGTCCGTTGGATTACCCTGGCCGAGCCTCAGTTACTCATTACTTCACTTTTTTAAGTGACAATGCTCCGTCTCGCATTAAGACCATTCACATTCTCCAATGGAGTCACTGTTCCTGCGGGTACGCTAATCGCCGCACCGACTGGTGCTATCCACAGGGATGGAGAGATCTATCCAAACCCCGAGGAATTTGACGGCTTCCGCTTCACGAAGCCACTCGAGCACGATGGAAATGCCATGACAGGACGCCAAGCCCTTTCTATGTCCCCAGAAAACCTCACTTTCGGATATGGGCGACACTCCTGGTGTGTATTTGTTTTGTTTTTTTTTGCCCCGACCTGTCGCGATCACTCATATTTCTCTATCAGCCCAGGACGGTTCTTTGGGGTTAGCGAAGTCAAGGCTTTACTAGCGCACATCGTCGTAACGTATGACATCAAATTCGAGGAGGGAAAACAGGCCCCAAGGAGCTTTTCCATAGGTTCAATGCGCGTCCCAGGGAAGGCGAACGCGATGTTCAGGAAGCGCCAATGGTGAAATGTTATCAGATGTAGCGCCGGGCTACACTTTCAAAGGATCCATCTATTTTGTTCCCACATCTGTATCGTCCGTTCTGAGTGTACGAAAATAAAGATTATTGGGTTCCTTTTGATCCTTGTCTCCGGGCTTATCTTGATCTTCCGAGAATAAAGCACAATCCTTAAAAACAAACACCGAACGGGATATCATGTGGAAGTGGTTCGCAGTTACCACATTTGAGTCATAGGAAGCTCGATTCCCAAGTCATCAAAGGAAGGTGATTCGTCATTGGCTTCGCGCCCACCATTAACCCGAACAGACGCGTATTGATTATAGGTAAAGGTCACTCACATAGGGAACACCTGGCTCCGAATCACTCACTAACTCTCCAGCTGCAACAACAAAAAAAAGATTTCTCCACATTCCAGAGACATTCGCGTCGCATAACAAGATGTGTCATGAAGCGGAAAATAAACCTTGGGAACATCCCTCGCCAAAGCACCCGAACGCCCATTTGTTGACACGGACAACATGCATTCGTAGACACACAAAGACAAGGTAGACGTCTCTTGAGACGTCTATTGCAAAGCCTAGGGAGGACCACTGACAGACTGGGCATACTGCAGGCCTCAGGTCATACCCACGGTCCGTAACAATGTCCTTTTCTATACTCGAATGGCTGGAACATCGCAGGACGTTTACCGAACACAACTCGGAACTCAGGACTTAAACGCTTAAACACCCATTTGTTATGTCATGAAGCGATAACATAATTTGATCGGGCACGGTCACCGACATGTCCTTTCAAATTCAAATGCCGTCCCTGTGCAAAACAAAATACGGTTGCGAGGGTCTTAGTCTGAACAAACCACCAACCAGGTCGAACCCAACCTTTGTGACACCATGGTCGATGAGTCCACCCTCAGGCTGTCGTTTCTCGCCGCATCGTTTTTCGTAGTAGTTTCTATTCGCTAGCTGGTATAGGAGGGATCCTCTGGTCAGCCCTACATTGTTTGATCATTCCCTTGCATTGCTGATCGACTTGGTTGTTTCTCAGCTCGAAGTTATTCCTACCGTCGGATTCTCTAACCCTATTCTCTCGTACTTCTCCGCTCTCCGTTTCCTCTTTGATGGCCTTCCCATGCTCAGATATGGGTATGAGAAAGTTAGCGCATTTGTCTCTATAATATAGTAGTCTTCCCCTATGCCGAGCTGACGTTATGATTTGACTCTCAGACGGGACGAGGTTTATTCAAGATTGCCGCGTTTCGGAGGTGGATGGTGCTAGCTTCGGGTCCTGAACTGATCGAAGATGTCAGGAAGGCTCCTGATGATGTCCTGTCTATAACTGCATCAGGGATTGAGGTACGCCACCAACCTAGGGTGCTTGACTTCTTATTAGTAACAATCATATCAGTTCCTCCAAGGCGAATACACATTAGACCTGTTGGATATGAATACTGACTATCACACGGACGTAATTCGTGCGAAACTGACACGGAACATCGCGACCACTTTCAAAGATGTCCGTGACGAGCTCATCAGGTCTCTCGATGCTTCAATCCCCGTGCATGGTGACGGTGCGTGGCAAGCTTGTAGTCAAGAATGTGAAGCCTCAAGCTCATGCGGAACGCAGATTGGGTCAAAGTTCCCGTCTTGGAAACGATGCAACGCGTGGTTTGCGCGACCACGAATCGCGTGTTTGTCGGGGCTCCGCTGTGTGCGTGAAAACTCCCCAATCCTTCTGTTCAACTCATGCTATATGTTGATCGGTATCTCATAGGCCGAAATCAAGATTATCTGACCCTGAACTTGGACTACGCCGTAAATGTCATGAAATTCGCAACAATCATTGGCATGTTCCCGAAACCTCTCAAGCCGTACGTTGCCATGTCCTTAGCCTTCCATCAGTTCGCATCATTGAGCTGGAGTCAGGATCGTTGCGCGTCTGCTATCTAACCTTCCATCGCAAGTCCGACAGGAAATGGAATTTATTAGACCTATGGTCGAGGAACGTTTCGCGAGAATGGATGAGTTTGGGGAAGATTGGGATGACAAACCGGTTCGTCCGATCTACTTCGCTCAATATCGATGTTATCATTATGCGGAGGTACAGAATGACATGCTCATGTGGCTTATGAGTGAAGCCAAGGGAGTGGAGAGGTCTCTTGAAGGCCTCGCAAAGAGAATGCTCGTTGTCAACTTTGCGGCTATTCATACAACCTCTACTGTGAGTCACATCGATCTCTCTTCATGAGCCACCAGTCACAAGTACGTGGCACATGCAGACGTTTGCGAATGTATTATACCGTCTTCTTTCCAACCCAGAATATGTTGAACCCCTCCGCTGCGAGGTTGAGACCGTAGTAGCAGAGGAAGGCTGGACCAAGGCCGGAATGGACAAGATGCACAAGATCGACAGCTTCTTTCGGGAGACCCAGCGTCTTGATAGTTTAGATGAGAGTCCGTTGGATTACCCCCGGCCTAACCTCAGCTACTGATGCACTACTTGCTTTTTTTTTCAGTGACGATGACACGGCTCGCAATACGACCATTCACATTTTCCAATGGGGTCACTGTTCCTGCGGGTACACACGTCGCGGCTCCAACGGGTGCTATCAACAGGGACGGAGAGATCTATCCAAACCCCGAGGAATTTGACGGTTTCCGCTTCGTGAAGTCGCGCGAGCAAGATGGAGATGCCGTGGCAGGGCATCAAGAGCTTCATAAGTTTGCGAATCACATCGTTTTCGGATATGGGCGACACGCTTGGTGTGTTCTTATTTTGTTTCGTTTGTGCTTCAACTCATCGCGGTCGCTCATGTTTCTTTATCAGCCCAGGACGGTTCTTTGCGATCAACGAAGTCAAGGCTTTACTTGCACACGTCGTCGTAACGTATGACATCAAATTCGAAGATGGAAAACAGGCCCCACGTAGCCTTCACATTGGTTCGATGCGTGTGCCAGGGAAGGCGAACGCGATGTTCAGGAAGCGCCAAAGGTGAAATGTTGTCGTGCATAGCAGCGAGGTTATCTGTATATTTCTTTGTTTTGTTCCTACTATTGTTAATATGTGTGTGCCAATGCTACCTCATCTTCGTGGTCTGCTCTCGTGGTCCCAGCTCAGAGGGAAGCCATCTTTTGATTTGAGTTGTCAACCGTCTTATCGACCCACCTTTGTACGCTGGCGTGTTAAGCAGACAGATGATCTATACAATCCGACCGGAGTGTACGACATTACTGGTCGTGACCGCCGCATTCCTTGAAAACAAACAGAACTCGGTGGGAGGTGTAGCAGTGGATGCTCGCATTCACAGGCTCTGCGAGTCCTACAAGCCCGACTCCCATGTCATCAAAAAAAAAAAAACATCGCCCGCATCCACCATTAAAGTACATGTGTCAATTATAGTCACGGTAAGGGATATACAAACATCTAACTCACCCGCTAACCCTCTGACAACAACACAAAAAATATCGACACTCGCACCACACACTACAACAGGGCGTGTCAGGAAGCGAGAAACCTAACACTGAGTGCAGCCCTCGCCAAGCACTCGGATCCCCATTTGTCGATGTGGACGACCTACATCTGCAGACATGTCTAAAGGAGGGCCGCTAATAGATACGGATCGGGGGGCATGGCTCGTGAACGTGCGCAGAACAGCCCTCAAAAGCTCCCGAGAGCAACTCGCAGGATGGCAGGGCAGGATAGAGCAGGCGTTAGTGGTGGCATGCTCAGCACTCAAGGTTAAATACCAGGTACTCCGTAAGAAATTCGCAGAGCTGTTCATCCGGCAGTCGCCAACCGTGACTGGGACACTTCTGGCAGGGTCATAGGGTTGCACATTTGGAAGGGAAGCAAAAATACAGCCGGCCATATCCGGCAACGTACAGCACAGCTGCAGCACCGTCCAACTGAATAGCGATGCCCGATCCCGTTGTCGGTACCAGAGAACGGGCACTGAAGAAGGCAAAGAAAGGTCTACGACGCCATGGAACGCCGAGAACAGGTTTCACAGTGGGTCTTGGCATTGTTGCCACCAGGTTCTCCTGAAAAACCCCTGAGACTAGACCATGCATGCTGAACGTCGCAACGAGATGGAAGCATGCCCAGATAGGCTAGGTGAGCGGTTAATATGACGGAATTAGCGCCCGTAACTCGAAGGACCCACCATACTAATAGGATCTCCTCTCGTAACGACCTGCGGGGTTGGTGCGACGCACACCGAAGAAGGGCGTATCCAACGAGTTGGTGGAGAGATGGAGACTGGAGGCCTTGGGCGTAGATCACGAAATGTAGGCTTACTGGCAAGGAGCGTGGGGCGTACAACGCGACTTAGGACAGAGGTAACCCTAAGTGAAGCGAGCGGCATGATGCATGCATGATGAGCATCATCGCAACATCGCAAACGCATTGACAGGGCACCACCTTCTGTTGGGCGCAATACAGTGGAGTCCTGGTGGAGTGCCCGAATAGAAGCATGTAGCCATCGATAATCACGGAATGATTCCAAGCATATGTTCGAATTCGCATAGAGGTGTGCTTTGTTTGCTGTCAGACTGTCTCTTCATACCGCAAGTCCGAGGAGGAGCGCTGAACCCGAGGTTCCGAGTCAGGCAATCAAGCCAAAGTGGGCCTTTGAACTAAGCGGCATTTGCACAGACCGCATCGTGGTCATGACCCCTGTCTTGACCTCGAATCTTATGCGACCTCATTCCCATCCGTAAATCTAGGGTTGTACCAGCACCTTTGGGACATCCGATCCCTCGTGCGCCGCTCTGTGTACACAGGCCCTGGCCGTATCTATGACCTTGTCTCGACCTTGCTTTCGACTTTACTATCTGTAGAAGTGAAAATGGACTGGGACCCGTGACTATCCCAGCTGCGGCCTTGCAAGCTGAGGAAGGAAGGGTCTGCAGGAACTGCTCGTGTTATACGCCGTGACTCGGACAAGTGTTATTTTCTCTCGCTGATGCCAACAACAGCCCCCAAGTCTATCCGTCGGATAAGCATCTTCTACACAAGCAGCTGTTCTAGCCCTCGTCCGAATTCGCACATCGTACTATTCCAAGGGTCCGGGACATCCTACTTCCGGACGCAGTCGACTGTACATCGACCGAACACGCCGGGACCACGGCGCCGAACCCCATGGGGCGTTCCCCGCTGCACACTCACAATAACTCGTCGGACCCAGCCATCTTCCTCCATCGCGCGTGCAGAGACCGCAACGCCACTCGAAGAGGGGCCCTGCCATCACGAAAGCCGGATCCCGACCATTGCGGAAGCCAACGACTACGATTCCAGAGTGTCACGCGAAGGTAGCTTATCCGGACCAAAGGCGGCGGGTGGCAAGAGGCAAAAAGAGTCTCTCTCTCTCCGAGTGCCAGTGCGCCAGCCACACCGCCTTCAGGTCGGGAGCCCAGGCAGAACCACGCTACTATCACCGGAACGAGGACGTCACACCACCCTGCCGCCGATCCAGATTCGAACCGCATCCCGAAAATAAGACAAACCCGAGATAAGGTGCGGACTTGGACATGTGCCCGTGCTTTAGTCGGCGTACATGGCCCCGCCACGCCTCCTTGGCAAACTTTTTTTTAATTTTCGACGAGACGACGAGGAACCGATCGATAAATGGGCGATCGGCTAACTGTCCGTGCAGGCAGGAACTGGGCGAGCTTTGGTTCCCCCTTTTTCAGCTGCCCACGCAGGTCTGGTTCCTACTTACACGAGGATCCACGGCAAGCAGAAATTTGCTCTCGTCCGGTCCCATTACCGGTGCACGCACCGTCGATAATTGGCAGATTATTCTCGATCGCATCATGCGCCGCCATGTACTCGATATTGCGTGCGTGTGAGGGTGCGAGTGGACGTGGGAAAAGCATGTTACACGGGGACAAACATGCGGCACACCAGCTTGAATTTCTCATGGGCTTTCCGACTATTAGCCTATCGGCTTCAGGTCTTAACACAGTTTCTGGGCTTTTGAGTACCTGTCCGTCAAGATTCTCCCAGACGGACACCGCTGCTCGTTATGGAAAAGCTCTTAGTCTTGACACAGGCCTGAGGACCGCGCACCGGAATGTCTGCCAAATATCACGTTAGTTCCACTGTCCCTATACAATGCCCTTCTATGTACGATCGCCGACGCGTATTAATGGCGAGAAGAGTAATAGAATGAACCAAGAATGAACCCCAATAATGGACCCGCTATGTCGTATGAAAGATGAAAGATCCAGAGACGATAGAGGAATGTCCTATTAAGAAGTGTCCGCTATTGAAAGGGTTCCATAACTTACGGTATGTACAGTATGCGCGGAAGCAATCTGGCGGTTGGTGGAGTGTCTGAACCGCAGCCGGTAGTTAAAGATGCCAACGAATGCCAGGAAGACATACACGGCACATGTAAGTAGGGAGGGGGACGTACGCGGGCGGTTGGGTGAGGCGGCGCGTGCATAGAACGCGGAATGAAGGAGGTATACACAATGGATGGTATACTGTATGTGGTAGGTGCGCGATGCGCGGCGTTCGTAAGTACGTAATGGTAATTCTTAGAACCAGGTGAAATCGAGTCATTTACTCCCGAAAATAGTCCATGGACGAGTCCTATCATATGCGGAAGAGCACAAGTAAGTCTAATAGAATAAAGATGGGGCGAGAACCTGGAGGCATTGTCCCTGTTTACTAGCAGCCGCCGTTGTACTGCTCGTTCGAGCGTTTTTGTCAGGGAAGTAAAGCAAATGAAGAATGAGAAGGGCGCACCAGTCTGTTCTTAGGGAACGTGTAGTTTGCGCCGGCTGGTCCAGATGTCCAGAATTGCAACTGGGGATCTGTGTAAAAATATATATAATCAGTATGCAAAATTATGCCTCGTCGTGGTGGAGACGAACTAGTGTATGCTTCGGGGTGCCGAGAAATGTAATCCATTGTAGGATAGTCTGGGGGGTCACATCCAATATTCTGCGAGTCCTTGCGCTGGTACACGCGCACATAGTCGACGACCATCTCCGTAGGGAACGTCATTGTTGTCAAATCGATTGTTTGCCAATTCGCTTTAGAAAATGTATCAGAGAACCGTATGGCAAATGTGACAAAAAATGGCATACGCGATATACCCAAGTTTAAAACGATGGACTAGCGACAAACCAACATTAAACAAGAATGCGGGAATACGATAGACGCAGACGTTACCATGGGCTCCTCGGGTATCAACCTCTGGTCGACGCCCGAACCATCGGTTCCTTGATCGGGGCCGACTGCGCCGGCACCCATCCTGATCGTCGGTAAGTTGTCCATTTGCCATATGATATACCCGTCTGAGCGCGCTTTGGGATTCGCGAAGTATTCGAAACCTGTAGGCGTAAACCCAATGATAAGAACGTGGCGGTGACGAAAAAAGGATCAAAATTGACCGAATGTGTGGAAAACCTGTCCCGATCCCTCAAAGACATCAGCAGGGAGTTGCGTGATGCCAGATATAGCTTGTTGTCTGTATAAGCACAAAAATATGGTGAGAAGCAGCCGAAGAAAAATGGATGCAACTGACACAGCGGATCCCCTGTCATAGGTTATCAGCAAGGTGTCGGGTAAAGGAGTGAAAACGTACTTGTAATTGTTCGGTCGAGATATGCTGGAATTGTATACATACCACTCTTGATCGGTGTCATTAGAGTACACATAGTCGTGAGAGAATGGCGCAAACTGGGCCGATTGTGAAATCACACCACCATCGCCCTGTTTGTTATGCTCTGCTTCAAATATATCAATCTCTGGGGCACCACGACCCTTTGTGACGTCAGGTCCTGGGTGATCCTCGCCAGGACAAGTGCAAGCGCTAGTGGAAAAGAACATGGAAAAGAGTTGAACGAACAATGGAAGTAAAGAGTGCTGAGAAAGAAGCGTACGAAAGCTTCTGGCCAGTGAGATAGGATAACTTGTAATTGTACTTGGCCTGCGACGCATCTGAATGGAGAGCGGCGGTGGGACCGAGTCCATCCGGATTTGTCTGGTTCGGAAAGGTGCCAACATCACAAGAATCATATCTGTAGAACCTGTGTGAACGCCTGGGAGATATATAAAGCGACGTAGACACTTGCGTGTAGGGCCAGGTGCCGTCTGTGGTTGCACCATAACCTGGTCTTCCGAGATTACCCATCGTCCAGACGCCAGGCCACTGAATGACGGATGAGGATAGGGTGGAGCATAGAGTGGAGGGAAGGAAGGGTCTCACATAACCGCGGGTTTCATCGTTAGGACCAGGTAGCGTGAGAGAGACCTCGATATAACCGCTTGTGAAGCAGAATTTGTTCCAGCTCTGGAGCATGCCGGAACGGTAATTCATCCCGTTTGTGACAACATTTTCCATGCGAACATGAAGGGAACCATTGGCAGTATAGACTTGACGGGGATCATACCACTCAAGATCACCAGTAGCCCAATACCAGAGATCGACCGCTTCCCAGTAGGGGTCGTCTCCAGGATAAAATGTGCGACCATCGGTGTTGAACTCGTCAGAAAATACAAGAACGTAATCTTGATTGTCGAATCCAGTGCGTGTTTTAGCCGAATCAGGTGTTTCGGGGTCGATGAGCTGGGGTATGGCAAAGGCAGAGGGAGGAACGGTGACGGTGTTGCCTCCAGTCTCGTCGAGAAAGAGATTGTGAGAGTTGTTGTTCACGTACGTGATGACGGGGTATGCGATGAACAATGCGAGGAGGGAGCCAACGAGGAGGACGAGGACACCAATATTGAGAATGCCACGGGCGGCGAGAAAGGATGAGGGTTTGTCGATCGAGTCAGGCTCGTGGAGGAGATCTTCTTCGTCCGTGGCCGCTTGGTCGTCTACAGAGGGGTCATAGACGTAAGGAACGAGGCCGCCTCTCATGGTCGGTGGACCAGAGGGATATTTTGAGTCTGATGAGAGAGACCATATTGATTCGCCCGATGTCGAAATGAACGAGTCACGCTGGTCTGGAGACATGGAATGAGGAGGAAGGAGGACGCCGTGATCATCCACCGCGGCGAGACGGTATAAAATCATGGAGCCGCGTTGGGAGGACGAAAATTGAGAACCAAGAGCGTGAGACTCCTCAGAGGCGATCCGGCTGAGGTGTATACTCCCTCTTGACGCGGGTCTGGGACGTGAGAATGCATAAGGAGAGGTAGCAGGAGAGTTGGGGTTTAGTGGGGAGGACACGAAAGCAGAAGAAAACGAGCGGGAGGGAGCCCTGGACGAGGGCGGGGAGGCCTGATCTGGTAACTGGCCGGGCGACAGAAGTGGAGAGTCGACGGAGGGAAAATTAGGAGTGCGAGGGGAGAGGGCGGAGGTGGAAGCGTCAGGTGAGGGCGTCGGGGTTGGGGCCCTCGATGATTCCGGTGGTATAGATTCGAAAGGATTAGGGGGCCCCGACGGGGACATGGTGAGGACAAGGATGGGAGGGAGGGACACTCGCAGGGTTATACAACAACGTGTGAATCACTCTTTTTTAGTCATAGTCCCCCTGGGTTGTCTCGGCATTTCCTGTGTTTCATACAGCGCTCGCCGCATCATGTGCTACTATTCCTCATGTCGATCTCCTCGATTGGTCTTATCACACCGGCTGCTGTCAACCCCTCCAACGCCCTCTGCACCTGCTCATCCACTCTCTCCACTAGCCCAATCGGCACGATATCTAGGTTCTCCCGTTCCCAACGGGTCCTCCAGCGCGTCTATTTGCGACGTGAGCATGTTGGCCTTCATGAAGTGGGATTTCCGTGCCATCATACGCTCCAGCAATACTTCACGCGGCCCGAACAGGTGCACGAAGAACGTACGCCACGTGGATGGCGGGGTCCATGTTCTTTGTTTCCCTTCCAGATGCCCACCCCCAGTAGAGTCCAAGTCGCGGCCGTCGCCGACCACCGGATGAACAGACCAACCAAGCTTTGCTGGTTTCCCACGCAGCACCTCCCGGTACCTTGCCTTGAGCGCTGAGCACGCCACCACAACACCCGCCGTGCCATCCTGCGAGTTGCTCTTAGCAACTTCGAGGGCCGTTCTGCGCACGTTCACGAGCCATGGCGCGCGATCCTCGTCTGTCAGTGGCTCTCCCTTGGACATCTTGTCTATATTTGCCTGCGGGTGCAGGTCGTCCGCATCGACGAATGGGCATCCAAGCGCTTTGGCGAGGGCAGTTCCCAATGTCGATTTCCCACTTCCTGATACACCCTGTTGGTGTGGCGTGAATGTCCATTTTTTTTTGCCAGCGGACGAGTAAGCGAGTCAGGTTGTTCTCGACGTGTATACCAGTAATCTTACCATAACTATGACCAACACATGTCCGTTGATGGCGGCTGCGGGTGATGATGGACCGTCTTTCTCTGATGACATGGGAGAGCCTACAGGACGTGAAGCTTGAAGGAAGCTGTGAGCGCTGGGTCGGGAATCGGACTTTTTGTCATAAAACTACAGATAAGATCTTCCTAGATCTCTGCTCTCCAGACCGAGTTCGTGGCAGAACGGGAATGTTTGGCTTAATTAGAACCTATTTCCCTAAAAGACAGATCCCAGGGTTCGGTTGGACGCGAACCATTGCCCAAACGAGTTCTGTTTGTGTTTTATCCTTGGATGATCAAGAGGGTTTGCATTTATCCCATACTAGATATTGGGGCCACATCTCTGTCCATCAAACAACGGTGAATTTATAAGGTGGTGACAACCCAAATCGAAAGATGACTTTGAGTTCGGAAAAGGTGAACAAACCCCAAGTATGTGGTACTCTAAGGCACTAGCACGCGTCTAGTCCTTCACAATAGTAACGAGAACTAAATAGATATGCAAAAAGTGCAGCCTGGCTGCTATGTACTGAAAGATACGATATTTCACCTTTGGCGCTTCCTGAACATCGCGTTTGCCTTCCCTGGGATGCGCACCGCATTGATGATAAGGCTGCGTGGGGCCTGTTTTCCCTCCTCAAATCTGACATCATACGTTATAAGGATGTGTGCAAGTAAAGCCTTGACCTCGTTGACTGCGAAGAATCGACCAGGGCTGATAGAGGAATATGAGTGATCGCGAAGGGTCGAGAAATAAAACGAACCAAGCATGTCGCCCATATCCGAAAGTGAGATATTCCGCGGACGCGGAAGTTGCTTTGTGCCCTGCCACACCAACTCTATTATGCTCACGGAGCTTCGCGAAGCGGAAGCCGTCAAATTCATCGGGATTTGGATAGATGTCTCCATCCATGTGGACAGCAGCAGAAGGGGCGGCGATCAGCGTGCCCGCAGGGATAGTGACCCCGTTGGAAAATGTGAATGGGCGTAATGCAACACGGACTAGCGACACTGGAAACAGGAATAGTGCATCAGTGACTGAGGTTTGGCGAGGGAACCCAACAGACAGATGTTATCGACACGCTGGGACTCCCGTACGAAACTGTCGATCTTGTGCATCTTGTCCATTCCGGCCTTGGTCCAACCTTCCTCTGCTACTGCTGTCTCAACCTCGTGGCGGAGGGGTTCAACATACGCCGGGTTGGAAAGGAGATGGAACAGTACTTTCGTAAATGCCTGGGCATATTCTCGCAATTAGCGTCTCATGAGATGATCGGTGTGACTCACAAGGGATGTAGTATGAATAGCTACAAAGTTGACTATGAGCAATCGTCGCGCAAGGCCCCCAAGGGACCGTTCTGCTCCTTTGGCCTCATTCATAAGCCACATAAGCATGTCATTCTGTACCTCTGCATTAACGGATAACATTAGCGCTGAGAGAAGTGGACCGGCGAACTGGTTTTTCGTCCCAATCTTCCCCGAACTCTTCCATTCTCGCAAAACGCTCCTCAACCATGGGTCTGATGAATTCCATTTCCTGTTGGATTTGCGATGGAAGATTAGATAGTACGCGTGCAACAGTCCTGATTCCAACTCAATGATACGGACTCATGAGAGGAATGGTGACCCACGATTTAAGAAATTTCGGGAACAAGCTGATGACCGCTGCAAATTTTATAACATTGGCCGCGAAGTTCAAATTCAGAGTGAGGTAGTCTTGATTTCGACCTATGGGGCACCGATTGACACAGGATGTCGACTGAATGGAAGAATCGGAAACATTTCACGCACATAGTGGAGCCCCGACAAACACACGATTCGTGGTCGCGCAAACCACGCGTTGCACCGTTTCTACAACGGGAACTTTGACCCAATCTGCATTCCGCGCGAACTCAAGGGATCACGTCTTTGACTACGAATTCTTCCACGCACCATCACCATGCACGGGGATGGAAGCATCGAGAGACCTGGTGAGTTCCTCTCGGACCTCCTTGAAGGTGACCGCGATGTTCTGTGTCAACTTCGATCGTATTACACCCGCGAGATACTCGTTATTCAGATCCAATAGGTTCAGTGTATATTCGGGCTGGAGGAACTGGAAAAACCGACATGAATGGGAGTCTAGCGTGCCAGGGAGCATGCGTACCTCGACTAGTGACGCATTCAGAGACAGAATGTCATCTGGAGCCTTCTTGACATCCTCGATCAGTTCAGGACCCGAAGCTAGTACCATCCACCTCCGAAATGTGGCAATCTTGAATAGTCCTCGACTTGTCTGAGAATCAGGTCATAGCATCAGCTCGGCACAGGAGGAGGCCACCATCTTATTATTTAAGATGAAAGCATTTACTCTCTCGTATCCATATTTGAGCATGGGAAGGCCATCAAGGTTGAAACGGAGAGCAGAGAGGTATGAAAGAATTGAGTCAGAAAATCCGACGGTAGGAATAGCATCGAGCTGACAAACACCCAAATCGATCAGCAATGAAAGGGGGAGGTTCACCGCAAGCGGTGTAGGGCTGACCAAAGGATCCCTCCTGTACCAGTTAGCAAGTAGCGAGACCACGAAAAATGACGCAACTGAGGAGCGACAACCAGAGGGTGGACTCATTGGCCATGTTTCACAAGAGCTGGTTCAACTCGAACTTTGTGAGCTGTACAGAAGCCTGAAGCGAGTGAAGAGCGCGTATTTGTATCCCCCATATGCTGGCTGGTGTGCTCATGCAAAAGTATTTTCTTTGTTACCAAGGTCGAGAGAATTCCATGGAGTCCGAGCTCAATTGATATCTAGTCGATCGGGGCTCTTCAAAAGATGCGGAGTGACCGGTGACCAAACTACTCACGTCACGATGGAGTTTTGTAGATGTTGTGGCCGCACAACCGTATCGAGAGACGTGGAGTCCATGAAGGGACACAGCATTTAACACTGACAGCATGATTCTGTCTTTACACGAAAAGATTGTAAAAAAGTGATGACTAATACTTAAAGATTTTATAAAATCTGTACTCGGAAAATTATGGTAAATGGACTTTAAGTCCATTCAGGGATTATCAGATGAGAAAAACTGTGAAAAAACTTAACAATTACATATGCAAAAAACATATAGCTTATGTCACAATTGTCTTCAAGAAAAGCTGTGGCATGAATTTAAAGTCTTTCCACAATTTCTCAAAAACAGAAAATCCCTGAAAAGACATAAAGTCCATACTTGTCACACCTGTCACGCATTTTTCACAGTCCATTCTGTGGCCACATTCAGAAAAGATTTAACATTTTTTCATTGAAAAATAACTTAACAATTTCTGCTACACAAGACTCGATGTAAAAATTTAAAAGTTATCACAAAATCAGTAAGCCAGGTTACCTGAAACTCACATAATATATTATTTAGGGAAACTATTTATAGATAATATATTCAATAAGTGTCAGAATTGGAGACACACAGTGTCAGAGAGTTGGAGTGTCAGAGTGTCAGAGAGTTAGAAAGTCAGATTGTCAGAGTGTCGGAGAGTCAGAGTGTCGGAGAGTCAGAGTGTTGGAGAGTCAGAGTGTCGGAGAGTCAGAGTGTCGGAGAGTCAGAGTGTCGGAGAGTCAGAGTGTCGGAGAGTCAGAGTGTCGGAGAGTCAGAGCATCAGACAGTCAGAGTGTCAGAGTGTCAGAGTGTCAGAGAGTCAGAGAGTTGGAGAATCAGAGAGTTGGAGAGTCAGAGAGTCAGAGAGTCGGAGAGTCAGACAGTTAGACAGTCAGAGAGTTGGAGAGTCAGAGAGTCAGAGAGTCAGAGAGTCGGAGTGTCAGACAGTCAGAGTGTCAGAGTGTCAGAGTGTCAGAGTGTCAGAGAGTCGGAGAGTCAGAGAGTCGGAGAGTCAGAGTGTCAGACAGTCAGACAGTCAGACAGTCAGACAGTCAGAGAGTCAGACAGTCGGAGTGTCGGAGTGTCAGACAGTCAGACAGTCAGAGTGTCAGACAGTCAGACAGTCAGAGTGTCAGAGTGTCAGACAGTCAGAGTGTCAGAGTGTCAGACAGTTAGAGTGTCAGAGTGTCAGACAGTCAGACAGTCAGAGAGTTGGAGAGTCAGAGAGTTGGAGAGTCAGAGAATCAGAGAGTTGGAGAGTCAGAGAGTCGGAGAGTCAGAGAGTTGGAGAGTCAGAGAGTCGGAGAGTCAGAGAGTTGGAGAGTCAGAGAGTTGGAGAGTCAGAGAGTCAGAGAGTCAGAGAGTCAGAGAGTTAGAGTGTCAGAGAGTCAGAGAGTCAGAGAGTCAACTCTCTGACTGTCTGACTGTCTGACACTCTGACATTCTGACACTCTAACTCTACGACTCTCTGACTGTCTGACACTCTGACTGTCTGACACTCTGACATTCTGACACTCTAACTCTACGACTCTCTGACTGTCTGACACTCTGACTGTCTGACACTCTGACACTCTGACACTCTGACTCTACGACTCTCTGACTGTCTGACACTCTGACTGTCTGACACTCCGACACTCTGACTGTCTGACTGTCTGACACTCCGACACTCTGACACTCTGACTCTCCGACTCTCTGATTCTCCGACTGTCTGACTGTCTGACTGTCTGACACTCTGACATTCTGACTCTCTGACTCTCTGACTCTACGACTCTCTGACTCTCTGACTCTCCGACTCTCCGATTGTCTGACTGTCTAACACTCCAACACTCTGACTGTCTGACTGTCTGACACTCTGATGCTCTGACTCTCCAACTCTCTGACACTCTGACACTCTGACACTCTGACACTCTGACACTCTGACTCTATGACACTCTGACTGTCTGACACTCTGACTCTCCGACTCTCTGATGCTCTGACTCTCCGACTCTCCAACACTCTGACTGTCTGACTGTCTGACGCTCTGACTCTCCGACTCTCTGACTCTCCGACTCTCTGACTCTCCAACTCTCTGACTCTCCGACTCTCTGACTCTCTGACTCTCTGACTCTCCGACTCTCTGACTCTCCGACTCTCTGACTCTCCGACTCTCTGACTCTCCGACTCTCTGACTCTCCGACTCTCTGACTCTCCGACTCTCTGACTCTCCGACTCTCTGACTCTCCGACTCTCTGACTCTCCGACTCTCTGACTCTCCGACTCTCTTGTCACGGACGCTCCATTTTCGCCTTATTTTTCCGTGTTTTTACGGATCTATTTGGCAGAGATACGAGTCTCCAACGTTGTGTTGAAGAATCCAAGTCCTTATCATTAGATATGATAAGATGGTTAGTCACGTGATGCCAACATGTGCACCCACAAGCACGTGACCCTGGGATAGTAACTAGGAGTTACCTCTTTAGGTCACTTTCCTCATTAGTACAGTAGTTTCTCATTGGACGATAAGCAGGGAACATTCTAGATAGTTCTAGACTACATTGTCATAGGGTTGTGACTCATAGATAAGGACACGTCATTGTTCTGTCAGCGTTAATGACTGTGCATCAGTCAGCACAATAGATAACGCTATTATTAGACACGACGCGTCAGCGTCTGACTCATTACTATTACATGTACCTTTAGTAACAAGGTTTAGTAGTAATTCGAACTCAGCCGCAGCATAGTATATAAACCCTCATGTAGCGTCCTGAGTGGAACCAACTTGTCCTCTTGGTTCTCCACTCAGGTGCGCATTTCTTTGTACTTTCCCTTACCTTCTCCAATGTTAACTTGTCCTCTTGGTTCTCCACTCAGCGTGCCACTGCGTGATCACCTTGCCTTTGACCTTGAATAAGGGTCTCACGTGCGCATATTCTCCGCAGTGACTGTACGTTCGGCGCGTGACTTGTCTCCGCGCTAGGCTTGGGTGTGCTACTAGTTCAGTTCACTTACCTTCTCTTGGTCTAGTTGTCGCGATAAGTCATACCGCTACATCTCTGACTCTCTGACTCTCTGACTCTCTGACTCTCCAACTCTCTGACTCTCCAACTCTCTGACTCTCCAACTCTCTGACTGTTACGCCCTAGCAGGGGCGTGGGTTCTAAAGGTTCTGAATCACACAAGTATCAAGTGAAGACCTCTGTTGTCTTATTGCTATGAAATACGAGTGATAAAGGTGTGGCACAAGGTGCAGCACTACTCTGTAATGTAGGACTCCTCGTCCGAAGTGTCTAACACTTCTCTACACTTGATCTTGCTAGTGCACAGAGTATAACAGGTGTAACGCGTTGATATAGTTCAACTGCAAAGACTTCGAAGTGTCCTGGTTAGGGACTGAGGTAGGGGATGCACACGAAGAGAGGGAGAAGGCGAGGTCACACCAAAGTACGGAGGCAAGGTTGCTAGATTGCAAACGAAGCCAAGTCTGGCTTCCTACGGTCTATGGTACAGGTTTATATAGGACAGGGTTCCAAACAACATGAACACAAGTCCACACAATATCAAAGAGACTAAACGGAGTAAACAGAAGTTCGGATCAAAGAAACAGCGCCGCTAGTAGCTCCTTTGGTAACAAGGTATAGTACAGAAGGGGGAAGGCAGGGTGGAGACATACTGTGACTTGGGTCCGAAGTGTCGGATCATAATCGGATCATAACATGAGCCCCTCTCTAAGTCAACTCTCCCTAGAGTGCTTCGAAGTCCATCAGGTCATAGACATCGTTGTCTACATCGTTGGAGGGGGTGCTCTCGCGAGGGAGGGGGCAGCGATGTTGGCGAAGGAAGTTGAAGGGACCATGGGCCCCACACTTGCGACAATTTTCATACTTGGGGCACTTGATTTCTTCGTGGCTGTTACTGGTAAAACACTTGCCACACCACTGAGTGCGTTCTTCTGGGGCTGGCCAGAGGCACTGATAGGGGAAGTGGTCAGTGCTAGAACACCTCCAGCAAAACTTCTGTTTTTGAGGGCAGGCGAAGGAGAGGTGGTCTTCAGACTGACACCTGTAACAAAGTCGAATGGTGCCAGTCTCCTTCTTGTTGGCTCTGCGCTTGCGTCTCTTCTTCCTTTCTGCAGAGGGGCTAGGTCCTTCTGGTTCGTCGTGGAGTCTTGGCATGGAGTGGTAGCGAGGTGGAGCAGGGGCAGGAATGTGGTGGACTTCAAAGGGGTGAGTTTCTTCTTCTGGAGGAGGGGGGTGTAGTGTGAGCC
The DNA here is from genome assembly GCA_025766275.1 of Lactarius indigo. Lineage (NCBI taxonomy): Eukaryota > Fungi > Basidiomycota > Agaricomycetes > Russulales > Russulaceae > Lactarius > Lactarius indigo. The sequence goes on from JAFKAC010000007.1 coordinate 833,870, forward strand.
ATTGGTCTGCAATCCGGACATAGGCCTTGTGTTCTTGCAGCCTTCTTCGGGTGCTGGTTAGTTGCATGTCCATGTTGAGGAGGTGCCTTTTGAGGGGCTCCATCATCTTGTACAGGCCTTCAATCTCCTTTCGGAGGGCCTTCTGGTTTCACAAGAGTCGGCGAGTCCTGGAGATTTCTGCTGTGAGGCGGTCATCTTTCAGGTCTTCTAGGACTTCATCGACTTGTCTGGCTGTGGGGGAAGCTTCATCCAAGTTCTGCATCTGAGCTGGGGTGATGGGGGGAGCTGGATTGTGGGGGTCGTCGTCTCTGGGAAGGAGGAAGAGGGGGAGGCCATAGTGAGGGAGGTTGTAACGTCGTCACGACGTTAGCTCGACTTGAGCTCTATAGAGGTGGTAACAACTTAGCGAATATTCTGAAGACGCGAAGGTCCAGGCGCGATGACGGTCTTGAAGACTCGGAGGTCCAAGCGCAGGTAACGGGGAACACTCGTAGGTGCACTACTTGCAAGAAACGACAAACGTGAGAGAGAGAGAGAGAAAGAGAGAGAGAGAGAGGGAGAAAGGGAGAAACAAGTGACGATTCAAGAAGACCAAGATGGCGTATCTTGGTCTTCACAAGACAGTTTAAATACATAAACAAGCAGGCTTAGAAGCGCTGCTATGAGTCACAGTAAGTAAGCGTCCAACGTATCGCATAAGTATCTCAAACCCTAGTACTACTAGTACTAGTATCGGTGGCGTTCATCCTCAGTCAGCTATCAGTACCGTATCTCCTATCATGCTACCGTATCACCGTAAGTAAGTCCGCGACTAATCTACCTTACAGCCGTAGTCGCAACCAGTACAGTAAGGGTCCGAGTCAAAACGTAACAGAGGTTCTTGCCCATGGTGCTGATGACATCTTCTTTGTTTTCACTGATCTTGATCCATTTGGCATCCTTTCGGATGTACGAGGTTGGGTCAGCGTCGTCAGGGATGAGGAAGTGGACATAGCGGCTGCTCCAGGGGTCATTCAAGAAGAAGGGGTAACCAGGGTCGTCGTCTTCTTCAGCAGTGATGTGCATCCTTTCATAGTTAATGGGGAGTGCGTCCATGATTGGGTCGTTGGTTATTTTGCTGAGACGAGCCATGGTCACTCTGGGATCAGGGGGGGAGGTGGTAGGTCGGTGTATCTTGGGAGTAGGGGGAGCTGTGTGTCCAGGAGGGGGAAGACGAAGGGCTATTCCTCCTCCTTCTGTTTCTATGACACTGGGCATGGTGGGATCGATGGGTTGTGGTTCCTGGATGAGTGAAGGCAAGGAAGGGGGTTGTGCTGGGAAGGGAGAATAACCAGAGGAGGGTGTGACAGAGGGTGTTTCGTCAAAGGAGCCTCTTTCCATGGCACGAGCAACAAGACGTTCTACAGAGGAGGAGTGAGAGGGCATGGTGAGGAAGCTAGTGGGGAAGGTGGTTGCTGTTCATACTGTTACTTCCTTTCGTTTTAACCATTGCTTTGCTCCTTCGCTTCTGGGGTTGCTTTCAAAGTGTTCCTGAATAAGTTCTGGGGCGTTGAGGTTCTTTTCTGGTTCCCAACTGTTGTGTGCATCGGAGTATCCCTTCCACTTGATTAGGAACTGTAACTGGTTCCTGTGGCGTCTTGTTTCTAGTATTTTCTCGACTTCCCACTCCTGTTCTCCATCTACTAGATCTGGGGGTGGTTCCGTAAAGTTCTTTCCATGTATGGAGGTTTCTTTGTATGGCATCAGGAGTGACGCATGGAATACTGGGTGGATCCGCCACTGATGGGGAAGTTTCAGGGCATATGTGGTGGCAGAGATCTTCTTTGTGACCCTGAAGGGTCCATATCTTTTTGGGGCTAACTTGAAACTAGGGTGCGTTGTTTTCAAGTTCCTGGCATCCAGCCACACACTATCTCCTTCTGTGTGTTGTTCGAAGTGAGAGGATCCTTTGTAGAGTGACTGTGCATGGGTAATTGCTGCTTGGGCGGTCCTTCTGGCTTCCTGGATTCGCTCCAACCTCTCTTGTGTTCCTGGTACTGTGGTCGTTCTTTCTGGTTGGTGTACTCTTGGGATGTACCCAAGGATTAATTCGTAGGGTGCCTTTTTAGTGGTTGCGCTTGGCCAGGAGTTGTGGGTGTACTGTGCCAGTGGTAGTAGCTCCGTCCAATTGTCTTGTTGATGGTTTATGAACATTCGGAGGTACTGTTCTAACCACTGGTTTGTTCGCTCTGATTGTCCATCTGTTTGTGGGTGGTATGCTGTGCTGATGTTTTGATCTATGTCAAGCACTCTGCACAGTTCTTTGATGAACTTCGCTGTGAATCTGGGGTCTCTGTCGGAGATGACCCTTCTTGGTAGTCCATAGTGTGGCAGGACAGTTTTGGCATAGAGTTTTGCCACTCCTTCTGCGTCTATTGTTTCGCTGCATGGGATAAAGAAGGCTGCTTTGGAACAGTCATGATCCGTGATGGTGAGAATTGTGTCATTGTCTTCTGATTGGGGTAGCTTTGTGATAAAGTCTAGAGCGATGGTTTCAAAAGGGAGTGCTTCTGGGTTAGTCTTGATGGGGAATATCGGTGGTTTCGGGTTCCCAGGAAAGTTCTTGTTTGATTGGCATGTGGCACATCCCTTTACATATGCGGATATGTCGTCTTTCATGTTTGGCCACCAAAAGTCTTGTGACACTAACCACAAGGTCTTTGTTATTCTGGGGTGTCCAGCTGTTTTTGTATTGTGAAACAGGGAAATTACCCCCCTCTTTAGCGGTGTGTTGTCCACAACCACCAGTTTGTCACCTCTCCACCAGTGTTTGCCTTGTTTTACTAGGTGGAAGGGGGCGGCCCACTCGTCCAGAGTGTCTTGGTGGTCTAATTGGTGTGCCATGACCCAGTCATCTATCCTTATGGAGAGAGCGGAGTTTGCGAAGATGGTTGGGGTCAGGACCACTACATCAGTGTTATCCCCTGCTCCGGTGTCGTGGTCAGGGCGTCTTGACAGGGCATCAGCATGGTTTTGGGGTCCGGGTTTGTGGTGAAGTTTGATGTGATAGTCTGCAAGTCTGGGGATGTAGCGCGCCACTCTCCTATTGATTTGTCGAGGGTGGCGATAATATTCTAGGTTTTTGTGGTCTGTAAACACTGTGATTTCGTGGGGGGACCCTAAAAGAAGGTGTCTCCAGTGTTCCAGTCCTCTGATTACTGCCAGGAGTTCCCTGTCATGGATGTCATAGTTGCGCTCCGCTTCTGAAAATGATTTGGAGAAGTATCCCACAGCTTGTGGTTTGTTTCGGCTGTCTCTTTGTGTTAAGATTGCCCCTGTAGCGAAAGCGGAGGCATCTACTTCTAGTTCGAAAGGTTTGTCCATATCTGGTTGGCATAAGATGGGGTCTTTGCACACAAGCGTGATGAGAGCTTCTAAGGCTTCTGCTGCTTCCTTTGTCCATCTGAAGGGTCCTTCTGACGTCTTTATTGTGTCCGTGATGGGTCTTGCTAAGTGAGCGAAGTTGGGGATGAAGGGTCGCTGATAACTTAGTGTTCCCAACACGCTTCTTGCTTGTTTGACTGACTTGATGTCTCTTGGCCAGTCTTTTAGTCCTTCTACCTTCTTTGGGTCGATTTTGATTTGAGACCCATCGATGACAATGCCTAGGTAGTGGATCTTTCTTTGTTCGAACATGCATTTCAACGCTTTAAGGAAATAAGATTCCTTTTCACAGATTTCCAAGAACTCATGTACAATTTGTCTGTGGCGTTCTGTATCTTCTTCTGTGGCTATCAGGACATCGTCCATGTACACAAATAGCTCTCTTGGGTATTTGTCCATAAGTGGTTGAAGTATTCTGCTCATGGTTCTTGCAAAGGTGGCTGGTGCATTTGTGAGGCCGAAGGTCATGACTTGAGGGATGAACAGCCCCCTTGGTGTCTTGAAGGCTGCCTTCCACTGGTCTTCCTCTTTTATGCGGATGTTATGGTACCCCCATCTGATATCGAACTTTGAGAACAGTGTTTTCCCATTTAAGTTGGTCAGGATGTCGGAGATGAGAGGTAGTGGGTAAGTGTCTTTTATTGTCCAGGTGTTTAGGGGTCTGTAGTCTAGGATAGGGCGCAACCCTCCATCTGTTTTCTTTCTGAAGAAGAAGGAGGAAGCGTAGGGGGAGCTTCCTTCATAGATGTATCCTTTTGCTATGTTTTCGTCGAGATATGCCTTCAACTCCTTGTCTTCTTCTGGAGTCAAGGGGTAGATTTTGCAGTTGATCTTGTTGGGTGCATCTGGTCGCAATGTGATGGGATGGTCTTCTTCTCTTTCTAGGGGAAAGCGCTGTGCTTCTTCGTCTGAGAATACTTTGTTGTGGCGCTGGTATTCTTCTGGGATTGCAGTTTCTTTTACTGGGTCAAAGGTTGTTTTGGTTGCTGCCGCTTTTGCTTCTTGGTGTCGCTTTCTTCGGAAGCAGTACCCTCCTGTCAGGATGGTGACAGCTTCTCCTTTCAGCTCTTGTTTCTTCCAGTCTATGTCTGGGTTTTCATGTTCGAACCAGGGGTATCCAAAGATCATTCTGTCTTCCCCTAGGCTAGTTACGAAAAACTGGAAAGGAGTTTCTTCTTCTCCTCTTTTTATCCATAGCTGGCATGTTTCTGTCATGGTGCCATCTTTGTTTAGCGATCCATCTACATTCCGGACCAATCTGGGTGGTTTCAGAGGAGTGGTTCCTAGTCCAAGTTTTTGGATTAGGTTTCAGTCGATTAGGTTGTCTGTTGCACCGCTGTCCAGCAGCACATTTATGCGAGCTTCTTTGTAGTAAAGGCGAACGAGGACTTTGATTGTCATAGCACTATCGCGAACACTATACATTGAATTGGCCTCCCTGTCAGCTCTCACAGGTCGGCATCGCAAAAATCCTGATCTAAGGCATAGTAGCGCCTCTTTTCATCCTCAGTCATGCCTTGGACGAGTGCATGGGCTTGTCGGACTTTATCTTCGGTTGTGGTAGCAGCCACTGATGAGGTGCTTGCTTCTGGGGTGTATGGGGGTGCAGTGTCCGCTTCTTGGGTGTCTGTGGCTCTGGCTTTGGTTTGGTTGGTGGTGTTTTGTCGTTGACAGTTCCTAGCCATGTGTCCTTGCTGTCTGCATTTGAAGCAGCGTCCTTCTTTCATGAGGGCTTTCTTTTCTTCTTCAGTAAGCTTCTTAAAGGGGGTGGAGGTGGTGGCATCTACATCTATCGCATTTGGGTCTCGCTTTGGTCATCCTTGGTGGACATTCTGGGTTGGCCCTGGGTTTCTATTCCCTGGTCTGGCTTTTAGTAGCTTCCAGTGTTGGTGTTCTGCTCTGGCAGTGGTTTGCCACTCGTCCATGGTGTTTGGGATGGTGGTTCGCATAAGGCAAGCACGATACAGTCCTGTGGGTAGTCCTCTTTTGAAGAATTCCACCGTTCCAGGGGCATCTCTTGCCCATCCTGCTATTCCTGCAAGGTGTTCGAAGTCGAGGATGTAACTGTCCAATGCTCCACCCTGCATTGTCAGATTGATGAGCTTCTGATAGGCTCTTTCTTTGTTTAGAGTGTCGGTCCAGTCTCTGTCGAAGGTGTCGAGAAAACCGTCCCAAAGATCTTTGCTGTTTTTGGTGAGGGCTTTGGTGGGGTCTGCTAGTGCCGCTTCCATGTCATCTTCGGTTTGGTTGACCCACAGCTGTACACCGGGTCCTTTGAACATTGTAAGGGCGAATAGTACCCGTGCATAAGGTTCTTTGATGAGTTCATTCTCGCTATTTAACTTGATGTATCGTAGTAGTTCTCTTTTGAACTGACCACTCTCTGTTCTATCTCCAGTGAACGGAGTAGGGGGTGCTCCTTTGAGTCCTCCTGAGCTCATTGTTGGTGTTCCTCCTGTTCCGGTGCTTGAGCCGGTACCTGTGCCAGTGCCTGTGGCGTTTATGGCTGACATGATAAGTGTTGGCTGTGGTGTGATGGGGATCTGGGGTGGTTCGACTGGGGAGGGCAATCTGATTGGTGGTAGTGGGTCTGGGAATCCTTCTTCCGCTGGGGATGGTTCTATCCAGATAGGGATAGTGGGGCTGGCTTGTGACGAAGCTTGTGTGGGTACTGTGATGTCTAGGTGGTGTTCTGAGGAGTGGGATAGTTCTGAGTGTGATTCCGCTTCGTCTGAGCTGGGTTCTTCTGATGATGAGTCTTGTTGTAGTCCGTATGTTCCCCTAGTGTTTCTTGGTGCTGAGGATGATTGTTGTGTGGGCGTTTCTGGGTTATGTTCGTCTTCTTCGTTCCACCAGCCTAGTCCTTCAGCGAATCTGTGTGGTGTGATGTTTATGGCTCTGGTGTGGTATGTGTTCTGAAAGTATCGGAGGATGTACCAGTTGTTGTTAATAAATTCCACTGGTCTGAGTTCGCCTTTGATGAGGCACTTGTAACAAGGTGGTCTGCCTGATGTTGTGGCCCAGCGAGCTCCTCTTCCTAGTTGACTGCTTTTAACGTGGTGTGGGAGGTCGTCTTGTGTTCTGGTTGTGACTGGGGTCCAATCGTTGTCTGATTCAAAGGTGACACTGATGCTAGCCACGATTGTGGTCTGTCTTGGGTGCTGATTTGTGTAAGGGGATGGCTGAAGCGGCCTCTTGTGTCAAGGAGGATCCGTCGCCCGGCTATGCCGTCGTTTCTGGGTTCTGTGGAGTGTCTGGTTGTTGGCTGATGCGTCCTCTTGGATCGTCGCCCACTCTGCTGTGTGGCAGTAGTGTCTTGGGTGTGTTGGGAGTTGTAGACTTGGCTTATGTTACGCCCTAGCAGGGGCGTGGGTTCTAAAGGTTCTGAATCACACAAGTATCAAGTGAAGACCTCTGTTGTCTTATTGCTATGAAATACGAGTGATAAAGGTGTGGCACAAGGTGCAGCACTACTCTGTAATGTAGGACTCCTCGTCCGAAGTGTCTAACACTTCTCTACACTTGATCTTGCTAGTGCACAGAGTATAACAGGTGTAACGCGTTGATATAGTTCAACTGCAAAGACTTCGAAGTGTCCTGGTTAGGGACTGAGGTAGGGGATGCACACGAAGAGAGGGAGAAGGCGAGGTCACACCAAAGTACGGAGGCAAGGTTGCTAGATTGCAAACGAAGCCAAGTCTGGCTTCCTACGGTCTATGGTACAGGTTTATATAGGACAGGGTTCCAAACAACATGAACACAAGTCCACACAATATCAAAGAGACTAAACGGAGTAAACAGAAGTTCGGATCAAAGAAACAGTGCCGCTAGTAGCTCCTTTGGTAACAAGGTATAGTACAGAAGGGGGAAGGCAGGGTGGAGACATACTGTGACTTGGGTCCGAAGTGTCGGATCATAATCGGATCATAACACTGACTCTCTGACTCTCTGATTGTCTGACTCTCTGACTCTCTGACTCTCTGACACTCTGACTCTTTGACACTCTGACACTCTGACTGTTACGGTTTCACCCTTGCAACCTCGACAAATGATGATACGACGGATGCAATCACGTGAGAAGGAAGAAGATGATGAAGAAAAGGCTGAGATAAGCCACAAACCAAGAGATAAGTGCCCCGGCCCACGAGTCCACTGGACCTTCTGCGATGATGCGCAGAATTGTAGGTTCCATCGGCCCGGATAAAGCAATATCCAAGTCGCCCGTCACGTGACCCCAGCATGTGACCTGGCTAGAATGCACCGGAAGAGTCTAGATGAGCTTGTGCCTGGCTGACTGATGTTTGGTACCTGATGACTGATGCTGACTGCGGATTACTCATAGACGATTACACTGTTACGATATGGATGACTGATGCTCTGTTCTGATTGGTTGACCAACTGTATGCTGACTGATACTTACGCATTCCCAATGACACTCTTACTGTACGATTACTCACCCTAGGATCGTTGTATTAGGGTTTCTGAGTTTGAACCTTACCATAGCTAGGGTATAAGTAGGGTAGTCTGTATCCCCGGTTCCCTAGCTTGAGATTGTGTGGAATTGTATCGGCTGCTCACCATCCTTCCCTCTGTCTTTTGAGCTGGGCTGTTTGCCACCCCTTTGGGCTGTCTGCTCATCCCCTCTCTTTCCTCTCTTATCTGCCATTTTCTGCCTCTCAGTACTTCTGTCTGATAGAAGGCTGCCAGTACCTTTGTCGACTAGGGGACGCCTTGGCTGTATTTGCCCTTCCCTGTAAGTTGGCTGACCGATTGGGGCATTGTGTTCCCACAGTACCGTCCAAGTCGGACACTACGCCCGTACAAGCATAACACTGACACTCTGACTGTCTGACTGTCTGACACTCCAACACTCTGACTGTCTGACTGTCTGACACTCTGACACTCTAACTGTCTGACACTCTGACACTCTGACTGTCTGACACTCTGACACTCTGACTGTCTGACTGTCTGACACTCTGACTGTCTGACTGTCTGACACTCCGACACTCCGACTGTCTGACTCTCTGACTCTCTGACTCTCTGACTCTCTGACTCTCCGACTCTCTGACTCTCCGACTCTCTGACACTCTGACACTCTGACACTCTGACACTCTGACTGTCTGACACTCCGACTCTCTGACTCTCTGACTCTCTGACTCTCCAACTCTCTGACTGTCTAACTGTCTGACTCTCCGACTCTCTGACTCTCTGACTCTCCAACTCTCTGATTCTCCAACTCTCTGACTCTCTGACACTCTGACACTCTGACACTCTGACTCTCTGATGCTCTGACTCTCTGACACTCTGACTCTCCGACACTCTGACTCTCTGACACTCTGACAATCTGACTTTCTAACTCTCTGACACTCTGACACTCCAACTCTCTGACACTGTGTGTCTCCAATTCTGACACTTATTGAATATATTATCTATAAATAGTTTCCCTAAATAATATATTATGTGAGTTTCAGGTAACCTGGCTTACTGATTTTGTGATAACTTTTAAATTTTTACATCGAGTCTTGTGTAGCAGAAATTGTTAAGTTATTTTTCAATGAAAAAATGTTAAATCTTTTCTGAATGTGGCCACAGAATGGACTGTGAAAAATGCGTGACAGGTGTGACAAGTATGGACTTTATGTCTTTTCAGGGATTTTCTGTTTTTGAGAAATTGTGGAAAGACTTTAAATTCATGCCACAGCTTTTCTTGAAGACAATTGTGACATAAGCTATATGTTTTTTGCATATGTTATTGTTAAGTTTTTTCACAGTTTTTCTCATCTGATAATCCCTGAATGGACTTAAAGTCCATTTACCATAATTTTCCGAGTACAGATTTTATAAAATCTTTAAGTATTAGTCATCACTTTTTTACAATCTTTTTGTGTAAAGACAGAATCATGCTGTCAGTGTAAGCACAAGCAAGTCGTGGGAGATTCGGAGGAGAGCGGTATAAGGCACCAAGACAAAGACCTCTCCGGGATCCTCCTCTGAGTTCTTCACATGCGATAATTGATAGCATGTTTAACTTGCGTTCTATTCATTTTGACGGTCGGACTCCTTGGTCGGACTCTAGCAGGGCGTGATACGCGCGTGTTTCAGCTCATGTTGCAATAAGTTAAGCCATTCAAGCGTCAAGTTTCGAAGTACTGTAGTGGTGTTGCATAAGAGTCGAATTCATCGAGGGACTTCATCGCAATGACGATGGTCGAGAGGGAACACGTAAGTTGTGCCATTGTCCGCTGTTTCATTTATGCAACTCACAGTTTCATAAATGCTTGTTAGAAGTTTCGTGTTCAAGTTCACGATCATCGGAACGTGTCGTAGTCTGTAGTCAGAGTTGTTGAGCCACCGCCCGAGTCAGTGTCGTCGGATGGGACTCGGAGTTCGCACGTGCTGCTGTTGACGACATTGACAGGCATAGGGTGAATGTAACAATAGCTTTTCCGCTAAGGCAAATTCACGATTGCTCAGAGTCGTTTAGACGTTTTACATCCAAACACATAGGGGTCTCACTCTGCGGACTTGTTAGGTCGCTCGTGTATGTTCGAATCGATATTGACGGTCTGAGACTCTGAGGAATGGATTTACGTAAAGGGGAGAAGAGAAATGTCGCAACCACGAACGGAACAATCGTCCGACGTCTTAACAAGAGGGTGGGAGCACGTGCGGATGTAAATGTGCAGAAAAGGTATATGGCGGACAAGCCAAAAAGATGGAGTGCGTTGTAAAGACGCTGAGGGGTCCTAGGTGTTCCACTCCAAGAGAAGGGGGTAGAGATAGCGAGAGTTGTCCTTCGAGTGCCCGCGTTTGGGCCTGACTTCCGGGGCAATCACGCAGAGCTAAGGGATCAAAAGAGAGTGACCGAGCACTGTATGATTCAATGTCAGAGCCTGAGGGTGTGGTTTAAAATACAGGGGGAGTAGCTATAGAGCTAAGGTAAAAACGGAAATAGAATGGTAACATAAAAAGAGGAAGGAGGCACGGCCAAAGACCGCGTGGCTGAGGCGATCGAGGGTGTGAAAACGAACGATTTCGAGCTCGGCCCGACGGCTGGCCTTACAGCATCCAGACAGACGAATGGGAACCGAGAGAACGAAGGTAGAGACATGGGAACGAGAGGAAACAAACGACGTTTCACTTTTGGCGCTTCCTGAACATCACGTTTGCCTTCCCCGGGATGCGCACCGAATCAATGATAATGCTGCGTGGGACTTGCTTTCCTTCCTCAAATTTGAAATCATACGTTACAAGGATGTGTGCAAGTAGGGCCTTGACCTCATTGACAGCGAAGAACCGACCAGGGCTGACAGAGGAATATGAGTGGGTTGCGATGGGTAGAGGCAAAAACAAACCTACCAAGCATGCCGTCCATATCCGAAATTGAGGTATTCTGCGGACGTAGAGGTCGCTTGGTGCCCTATTGCAGCATCTCCATCACGCTCGCGGAGCTTCGAGTAGCGGAAGCCGTCAAATTCCTCGGGATTTGGATAGATTTCTTTATCCATGTGGACAGCAACAGCTGGGACGGCGATTAAAGTACCCGCAGGAACAGTGACCCCGTTGGAAAATGTGAATGGGCGTAAAGAGAGACGAACCACCGCCACTGGAAAGAAGTGCGTCAGTAACTGAGGTCTGGCTAGGGTGATCCAACGGACAGATGCCATCGACACGCTGGGACTCCCGTATGAAACTGTCGATCTTGTGCATCTTGTCCATTCCGGCCTTGGTCCAGCCTTCCTCTGCTACTACAGTCTCAACCTCGTGGCGGAGAGGTTCGATATATTCCGGCTTGGAGAGAACATGGTATAATACGTTCGTAAATGCCTGCATATGCTCGCAATTAGTGGCCCTTGAGAGATTCGGTGTGGCTCACTGTAGTGGTAGAATGAATACCCGCAAAGTTGATTATGAGCAATCGCCGTGCAAAACCCCTAAGGGACCTTTCTGCTCCTTGAGATTCATTCATGAGCCACATGAGCAGGTCGTTCTGTAGTATTTCTGGATTAATGACAACATTAAAATCGAGTGAAGTGGATTGACGAACTGGTTTGTCATCCCAATCATCCCCGAATTCTTCCATCTTCGCAAAACGGTCCTCCACCATGGGTCTAATGAATTCCATTCCCTGTTGTATTTGCGATGGAAGGTTAGATATTACGCGTGCAACGACCCTGACTCCAGCTCAATGACACGGACTCATGACAAAACATGGAGACGTACGGCTTGAGAGATTTCGGGAACAAGCTGATGATCACCGCCAATTTTATAACACTGGTCGCGAAGTTGAAGTTCAGATTCAAATAGTTTTGATCTCGGCCTATGAGGTACCGATTGATATTGATTGAACGGGAGGATCGGAGAATTTTCACGCACACAGAGGAGCCCCGACAAACACTCGATTTGTGGCTGCACAAACCACACGTTGCAACGTTTCAACAATAGGAACTTTGACCCAATCTGCATTCTGCATGAGCTTAAAGCATCACCTTTCAACTATGAAAGCCACACACCATCACCGTGCACGGGGATGGAAGCATCAAGAGACCTGATGAGTTCGTCACGGACCACTTTGAATGTGACCGCGATGTTCCGTGTCAATTTTGATCGTACTATACCCGCGAGAAATTTGGCATCATCATTCAATATGCCCAATGTATATTCGGGCTGGAGGGACGGTGAAAATCGACGTCAAGCGTGCTCGAGCCCGGGAGCATGCGTACCTCGACTAGTGATGCATTCCGAGACAGGACGTCGTCTGGAGCCTTCCTGACATCTTCAATCAGTCCAGGACCCGAAGCTAGCACCATCCACCCCCGAAGTGTGGCAATCTTGAATAATCCTCGTCCTGTCTAAGAGTCAGGTCGCAGCGTCAGCTTGGAACAAAGGAAGGATATTATATTGTAGTGATTACTTTTTCATACCCATATTTGAGCATAGGAAGGCCATAGACTTTGTAACGGAGGGCGGAGAAGTACGAGAGAATCGGGTCAGAGAAACCGACAGTAGGAATAGCATCGAGCTGAGAACCGTCAAAGTCGATCAGCAATGGTATAGGAGAGAGCCACGCGGTGCAGAGCTGACCAAAGGATCCCTCCTATACCAGCTAGCAAATAAAGAGACCACGAAAATGGATGCAATGATGGACGACAGCCTGAGAGTGGACTCGTCAACCATGTTGATAAAAGTTGAGTTCAACCTGCTTGGCCAACTTGGGGGATTGTATAGAGACCAGAAGCAAGTGTGAAATGTGTATTTGTACTATCCCCCATGCACCGGCTAGTGTATTTATACGGGAGTATTCTGTTTTATCAAAGTTGAGATCCCTACTGAGTCCGAGGTCTGAGCGCTGGGCTTGGTTGTCACATGGGCTCTTCAAAGGTGCTGAGTGAGTAAACACAACTCGACTGCTCACATAAAAACAGATAATACAATCGAACTATTGAGAGACGTGGAGTCCATGAAAGAAAGATCTCCAATATGTTTAATTCCAAACAAATCATGAGGAGCAGGACGACTCGAAAGAGAGCAGTAGTATCAGATATCAAGACCGCGACACAGACCTCAGGCCCCTGGGCCCTCCTTCGAATTCTTCTGATGCGAGAATCGGTCAATTCACACGCATCTTATATTGCATTTTCGGGCTCATACTGTAATCTGGGCGTGATAAGGGAGTGATAAGGGCATGTTTCGGCTGTCGCGAGATGATCTTGCCAACGTGTCAATTTAATTTACTGATGATGTGTTACATAAGAAGAAAAGACGTCGAATGATTCTCTCCGCAGTGACGGCCAAAAGGATCTGCGCAAGCCGTGCGATGTTCGCTGTTTCAAGTAACCCGTCGGGCCGTTCGTAATAGTAACGCGTCATCGCGTCATCATCTGGGTCGGCGTCATCAATCGCTCGCCGTGAACTACTTGCAAGAAATGGCGTAATCTCACGACTTGCTCCGAATCGTTAAAGAATTTTCACATCTACATACAATGGGGTCGCGCGTGAATGTTCAAATCGATATTGACGGTCTGAGTGACGAATTTGCGTAATGTGTGTTACGCGTTGGCATAAACGGGGGCCACAAGCGCAAGCGGAACGATCTTTCGACCGAAGAATGCGGGATTAAGTGCGGATGCAAATGAGCAGAAAAGGGATATTATCGCGAAGACGTACAAAAGTGGAAGTGGGTCCAAATGAATGGGGTCACAGAGTGCGAGGAGACAAATGGGAACCATGAGAACGAAAGCGGAGACACGGCGTTTGGCGCTTCCTGAACATCACGTTAGCCTTCCCCGAGATGCGCACCGAATTATTGATCATGATAAGACTGCTGTTGAAGTATCTTTTGTGAGCTTTCGTCTCAATTCGTTCTTGTGAGTTTATTCCATGCGGGTGTGGTCCAAACCCGCGCGATATCTCGCAGCGTCTCGATGCGGATTCATTATCGTGTTGCTCTGCGGAAGTAGAGGATAAAGCTTACTACTATACAGTTCTTAGTTTATCGTTTCGACTTTCGTACCGTAGCACCTCAGTCATTGCCTTCTAGTGTGCGCAAAGACTGAGAGGCGTTGTTCCTTCGTGCAGACAGCGCCCGCGCACACGTTCACTCACTTAAATATTTATTCCCCTCTTCGTTACACTCCGGAGCGCCCATACCTGTTAATAGCTACGTGGTTTTCCATCCTCGAATTTGATATCATACGTTACAAGGGTGTGTGCAAGCAAGGCCCTGACCTCGTTGATCACGAAGAACCGATCAGGGCTGTTAGGGGATACGAGTAAGCGGTAGGATCAACGTATTGACAACTTCAGGGGAAAAAAACCCACTACCAAGCATGTCGCCCACATCTGAAAGTGAGGTGTTCGGCGGATGCGCTTGGTGCCTTGTGGCAGCGCCTCCATCATGCTCACGAAGTTTCGCGAAGCGGAAGCCATCAAACTCCTCGGGATTTGGATAGATTTCTCCATCCACGTGGACAACATCAGACGGAACGGTGATTAGGATACCCGCATGAATTGCGAGCATTCACTGTGCAAGGCCTTCAAGGGACCTCCCCACTCCTTCGGATTCATCCATGAACCACATGAGCACGTCATTCTGTAGTACCTCCGCATTAATGACAACATTGAGCGACGTGGATCGGCGAACCGGTTTGTCGTCCAAATCTTCTCCGAACTTCACCATCCTCGTAAAACAGTCCTCAACCATGGGTCTAATGAATCCCATTCACTTTTGGATCTACGATATAAGGTTAGACAACATGCGTGCAACGATCCTGGCTCCAGTTTAATGATACGAAGTCATGGCGAGACATGGAAACATACGGTTTGAGAAGTTTCGGGAACGCGCTCATGATTGTCGCGAATTTCATAACATTGACCACTAAGTCCGAATTCAGAATCAGGGAGTCTTGATCTCGGCCTATGGGACACTGGTTAACATTGGATCGGAGGATCGGAGAGTTTTCACGCACAGTGACAATCACACGATTCGTGGTCGCGCAAATCACATCTCGCATCGTTTCTACAACGGGAGCTTTGGTACAACCTGCGTTCCATATGAGCTCAAGGAATCACGTCTTCGACTACGAATTTTCCACTCACCAGCACCATGCGCGGGGATGAAAGTATCGAGAGATCTGATGAGTTCGTCATGGACCTTTGTGAATGTGACCGCAATGTCGGCTCGAATGTTCCGTGCCCATTCGATCATATTACATCTACGTGATATTCGTTATCCGACTCCAATAGGCCCGGCGTATATTCGCACTGGAGGAACGTGTTGGAAAAATCAAAATGAACACGAATTAGGCGCTGGGGGGCGTGCGTAGGACTCCATCTGGAGCCTTCCTGACATATTCAAGACCCGAAGCCAGCACCACCCAACATATGTGGCAATCTTGTATAATCCTCGAGAGTCGAATCGTAGCATCAGGGAGCAGAAAGACTACTATATTATAGCGACAAAGGCGGGTACTTTCTTATTCCCATCCTTGAGCATGGGGGGGCCACCGACGTTGAAACGAAGAGCAAATAAGTACAAGAGAATCGGGTCAGAAAATTCGACAGGAATAGCATCGAGATAAGAACCACCAAAGACCATCAGCAATGAAAGGGTGAGGACTTGCGGCGTAGGGCAAACCAAAGAATCCCTTCTCTACTAACGAGCGAACAGAGAGCCTACGAGGAACGACAGCCTGAGGGTGGACTCATCGACCACGTTTCCATAAAAGTTGGGTTTAGCCAACTTGGTGGGTCATACAGTGACCGGAAGCAAGTACAGAACGTGGATGCGTGTACCGGCTAGTGTACGTGAGCTCTGCTTTATCAAATTAAAACTCCTACGAAGTCCGAGGCTCGATTGTTACATGGCCAACCGGGGTTCTTCATGCTGAGTGAGCAAACACAATTCGACTGCTCACATCACGACAGTATCACAACCTCACTATCGAGAGACGGTGAGTCTTTGAAGGAAGCATCTCTGGGTCGTTCAAATCTAGAAAAATCAAGACCGTGACACAGACGGCAGGCCCCAAGGTCCTCCTTCAAATTCTCCCAATGCAAGGATCGGTAGCGTGGTTGAATTTGCACATCCAATTTATTCACACCTGTACTGTAGCAGAGCGTGAGAAGCGTATATTTCAGATGTGTCACGACTCACGAGGTGATCGCACCACCGCTTGTGTTAACCAACGTTTCGAAGTGACGGTGTCGCATAAGAAGAAAACGCTGAAGCACTGAAGGGGTTTCGTCGACCGCGGAGAGGATCTGCGCAAGTCGTGTGGTATAATAGTGTTTTGTTCGCCGTTTCGAGTAACCGGTCGGGCCGTTCGTAATAGTAGCTTGTCATCGCCTGAGCTGGCGTTGTCATGGAGAGTTCACACGTGGAGTGTGAATTACGTGAAAGAAATGCTTTCTCTTTTCCGCTAATCTCCACGGTGTGCTCAGGATCGTTAAAATTTTTTACATTTATACATGAGGCCCGCTCTGCGGACTTGTCAGGTCGCGCGTGAACGTTCAAATCAATATTGACGGTCTGAGTGATGAATTTGGGTGATGTGCTATACGCGTTGGCGTAAGAGAACACTCACAAGCACGAACGGACCTCTCGACAAAGAGAACGGGGGGACGCGCGAGTGTAAACGAGCAGAAAAAAGGGGGACTACGATAGAGATGACAAAAAATGTGAAAGTAGGTCCAGATGAAGGGGGTGATCACAGGGCAGGAGCGGACAAATGGAAACCACGAGAATGAAAGCAAGATACGGAAGCGAAAGCGAGAGGTAAACGACCAGGCTCCGTAACCAAAAGGCGGCGGACAGCATGCGGTTCAAGTGCGGACCCAGCCCGAGGAGTGAACAAAATTTTCATTGACGGCTGCAAACACGACGGAGGCGGAAACAGGCAGAAGCGAACGAAATATTTGTACCCCAAAGACGGGCGTGTGCCCGCTGGCGCGAAAATGGAAGCACAAAAAAGCAGTAATTTTTGGCAGCATCGGTTCGAACACGAGAAGCGGAGGACGACACGCCAAAGGGGGGGGCAAAGACGGAAGTGGACAAACATGCACACGCCACGCCACATAAAAGCAAAATTTAGATTGTGGCGGCAGCGACCAAGCGGCGAAAGCAACGAAATTGAAAAGCAGGGATATTTCAAAACCGTCGCAGGGAGTGTACGCCACACGAAAGCTGCGGCACTGTTGTCGTAGAACGACCAGGGAAGGAACCGAAAGAGGCAACCAAGGTGTCGCTCGCACCAGGGTTCTCACGTACGCAACAGCACCATATGCACATACAGGCAGAGGTGACGTGACGTGAAACTCAGGACAAAGGCAACTACAGCAAAAATGGGTGAAAATGCAGAGGGAACAAGTGGAATGCAGGCAGTGAGAAACGGTGGGATGGCCCGGGGGACGCGCAAGGCTGGCAAGTGCGTTGGCTCAGTTCTGTTTGTGTTTACAATGGGAACAATTTTATTCTCAGAAGATCTAGATATATCAAGGAACTATCGCTCGACGGTACTGCGTTTCTACTATGCTCATCTCTGATTGGGTATGTGTTGGTACTACGTCTATCTGCCTAAAGCGGTTGACAACCCAAATCAAAAGACGGCCTCTCGGGCTGGAGAATGTGAACAACCCAGAATTGAGGCTCTGAAAGGATTGGTCGCAGGGGTCTAGTCATTCATATTACATAGTAACAAAATCTCGAACAAAGTAGATAGACATGCAAAAGTGCAGCCTGGCTGCCATGTACTGCAAGATTTCACAGTTGGCGCTTCCTGAGCATCGCGTTCGCCTTTCCTGGGACGCTCACCAATTTAATGATAAAGCTGCGTGGGGCCATCTTCCCCTCGAATTTGACATCATACGTTACAAGGATGTGTGCAGGTAAGGCCTTGACCTCGTTGATCGCGAAGAACTGACTAGGGCTGATAGAGGAATATGAGTGACTGCGATGGGTCGAGGCAAAAACAAACCTACCAAGCGTGTCTCCCATATCCGAAAGTAAGGTATTCTGCAGACGTAGAAGTTGCCTAAGCTTTACCACGGTATTTCCATCGCGCTGACGGAGCTTCGCGAAACAGAGGCCGTCGAATTCCTTGGGGTTGGGAAAGGTAATGCGAAACGGGCCTGCGATACTGGAATAGTCCATCAGTAACTAAGATTCGGCTAGGGGCGCCTGACGGACAAACGCCTGGACCATTGAAACGTTGGGATTCCCATAAGAAACTGTCGATCTTATGCACCTTGTCGATCCCAGCCTTGGTCCAGCCTTTGCTACTGCAGCCCCGACATGGTGGCGGAGGGGTTCAATATATTCTGGGTTGGAAAAAAGAAGGTAAAATACGTTTGGAGACGTCTGTACGTACTCGCCATCGTTTCTATCGCGGGGACTTTGACCCAATCTGCGTTCTGCATGAGCTCAAGAAATCACTGTTTTGAATTCTAATTTGGCACGCACCATTACCATGCAAGGGGTGGAAGCATCGAGAGACCTGATAACTCGTCCTTCGCGGACTTCCTTGAGAGTGACTGCGACGTCAATTTCGATCGTATCAGATCCACGTAGATCCACGTGGTACTCGTCATCCATCTCCAATAGGTCTTGTGTATATTCGAATTGAAAAAAACTAGAAGAATCGATAGTGAATACGAGTCAAGCGTGCTAGGGAGCATACGTACCTCCCTCGTTCGTGCAGTCGAGGACAGGACGTCATCCGGAGCCTTCCTGACATCCTCGATCAGTTCAGAACTCGAAGTTAGCAACATTTTGGCACCTCCTTAATGTGGCAATCTTGAATAATCCCCCTCTTGTCTGAGAGTCAGATTGTAGCGTCAGCTCAGGGCAGGGAAAACCCACTATAGAATAAAGACTCGGACAAGGCATTTACTTTCTCATACCCATGTTGGAGCATGGGAAGGCAATCAAGGTTGAAACGGAGAGCAGAGAGGTACGAGAGAATCGAGTCGGGAAATCCAACGGTAGGAATAGCATCGAGTTGAGAAGCGCCCAAATCGATCAGTAGCGAAAGGGAGGGAGGGGACCAAGCAACGTAGCGCTGACCAAAGGACCCCTCCTGTACCAGGTAGCAAATAGATAGACCACGAAGAACGATGCAATGAGGGACGACAGCCTGAGGGTGGACTCGTTAACCATGTTGTTACAGTAGTTGGGTTCAACCTGTGGGCTCGACTCGGTGGGCCCAAGTTGTACAGAGACCAGAACCAAGTACGACCTGCGTATTTGTACCCCCGGGCGTCGGCTAGTACAAGCAGGTTTTTCGTTGTTACCAAGAGCTGAGAATTCTATCGGCGAGTCCTAGGTCAGATGCGTCCTGGACAATCGGGGCTCCTCAAAGGTGTTGAACACAGAGTGCCTCGAGCACAATTAGATATTGTAGTCCACACTATCGTATTTGGGGCATGGCACCCACGAAATCGTCATGCTGGTGGAGTATCACCTTGAAGCGTCAAGACAACAGAGTACCAAGAAGTAAATTACCCAAACTGGAAAATAACATGTTCGAAATTCGGACAGGAGCTATATGCGGTGAGCTTTCCAGTGGCTGTGAGACGTGCTTACCGTATGTCCTGTTTGGGTATTCTGGGTCGCAGACCAAGGCGCACAGAGAGCATCGAGTGTCGAGCTGGTGTCCAGTTGATGTTCCTCCTAGATGAGTGTGACGCAACGCCAAGAGCCCGAGGACTCCAGGGCTCGGGGTCAAGGCATTGCAGCCGAGGCAAATGATGTTTCTGAGCCCGCGTCCGGTGATGTGCTGCATAAAACAGGGCATTGAATCTGATTGCTATGGCCCTAGCTTGAGCTCTGCACTAGTATTATATCGCTCAATAGTCAGTGCCAGTCGGTCACCGTGGTAATTCACTCGAACACTTCTCAAAGTTCACATCAACTCGCCTTACACAAATCGAATCGACCAAGGCTTAGAGGACCCTACCATTTTTTCCCAGTACGGCTAGGTGGTATTTGTTCTTACACTGGTGGGTAGAAATCGCATTAGTAGAAGTCGGGGGTAGGCCAAAAGAGGCTGAGATACTCATGTGAAAAGACTTTACAGAGACATTACGCATATGGTAGTAGTACACAACACCACCTAAATGGTTAAGGTGATCACATCATTGGTCGTTGCCACATTCACAGAGCTAGATCGGTCGTGGTCGCTGCTGGGTGGCACCCACTCAACTTTACCAAAAACACGGTTTCTGCCCACATAACGTTTCGTCAAGCCTCGTTTGCGTCTCCGGCCTGAGGGATCCTCGTAGTCGCGCAAACGGTCGAGCACGACACCGCTATTCGTCGTTGCAAGGGCGAACGTGCCCTCGTAGGCACGATGTAGGGCTGCGTGCACGCGCGAGTTCGTCGACGTCGCGTCGAATTTAAGAACGGAATCCACGGGTGAATCGTCATAGACGACCTCGATTGGACCATTCGTGGTGTGCGTGCTTACACCGAAGGCACCACCCGTGCCGGATGATGAGTTTGACATCAGCGATATGCCAGCGCTAATACGTCTAAGTGGAGAATTCAGTGAGTAGCAGGAAACGACGAGTGCACCACGAACCCATTAGTGGTCTGAATAAACACATCCGTGGGCTTCTCGGGCTCTCCATTCAATGCACCAATCTTCACTGAGACAGGCGAGTTGGTAGTTACGATTGTGAGTGAGTTGGTGACGTTGAACGCGCCACTGATACCACCATTTGTTGAATGGGCGTTAAAGGTGCTCGCAATCACCCCCTGAGAGGGTTTAGCGGCTGCACATGCATAGATGTTAAGAAGCATATTACCTGAACTTTGATGTGGTTGTTTTTTGATCTTAAACTGATGTCGCCGAAGCGAAAAGCGGATATATCGCTCATGTCCAAAGCGAACATAGGAAGATCCGCTTGAAAAGATGGTACATAACGAATCGCACCGCGACCGGCGGGGAACTTCACTTCGACCACGAAGTGTAAGGCATCCCTTGAAGGGAAAAACCAACGACGGGGAGTCTGGACAGGAAGTAGTCAGAAATCTGCCTTGCGGACATGAGCCAAACGTACATAAATCCCAACACCAACTTGTCCGTCTCCTCGGCTAAGTTGACAAGCAGTTCCACGAGAAAGAGCAATCGAGCCACGGTGATGCACAAAGACCTTGACGGACACGTCCTTCACCTCGGGCGACTCGCTCACATACAAGTCGCCGGAAGCGAGCGCACCATGGGAAACCAAATAGAGGGCGTCTGAGTCAACAGGAAGACTGAAGCTAGCCCGCGACCACGACCCGAACGGTCTAGATGGAAGCCAAGGGTGTGCCCTATCACTTACGGTAGTCCAAGAGGGGCAACTGTCAATGTTGCCATCTTCGACTTCTGGAATGCCTATGTCACCCTTCATGACATCCTGAGACTTCAAACATCACAAAAGGCGCCAAAGGACATCACGCACTTACCAGTCTTATGACCCCAAACAAATCAAGGCAGGATGATACAAAGGCTCCCGTGAGGCACCAAATCAATATTGCAACCAGGAAGGCCTTGATGAAGCGCTTCCCTGCAGGTTCTGGAGGCAGCGAAATAGTAGCAACAATAACATGGTGATTGGTGCTCTGATGACCGATATATGGTGGCGGTGGTGGTGGTGAACTCGGACCTCCTGGGGGTGGAGGGGGTGGAGGGGGCATCTGCTGCTGATCGGCTTTGCGCGATGACGGGTGGTCAGGAATGATCATGAAAGAGGGTGGAAGAGGGTGGAAGACGTATCCGAATGATATAAGTACCCCTTCGAGTCAGACAGGACCGCAGTGCGCAGTGCGAGCGCTACTGTAAGAGCTAAAATGCCACTTCACGTGGTTGCCGACATGCGGAACGAGCGGCACCAGCCCCTCGGTTTCCAGCACACACATTTCGACAACCTGCAAACGACTCGGCATTATCATCCTAACAAGCACGGTCCCTGACCCGGCCATTACTACTCTAACAGGCCTTCATGCCTGACGATTAATTGCCCGCTCGACGTGCTCTCTGCCCCCGTTCTCCCAATCGTCCGAACAAAAAGACAAGAACTTGTTGTCTCGTGCAGGGCCCTTGCTTGGATCCCCCTCCCTGGGCGAAGAGCCACTGCTTTCTTTTCCTTCGGGAAGGATCCAATGCCAGCGCAATATTCCTTCGTAACGGAAACCCATGCGCACCGCTGCATTATACGAGGGTTGGTTGAACGTGTGTGTTACCCATTGCACACGGCGCATCCCAAGACCGGGCCGGGGTGCAGTTGGAAGCTCGAGGCAGTATCGCAGTAGGATACCGACTGCGTTGGAGGTGACATAGGTGCGTTGGTACGCAGGGAATATGGTGACGAATCCGATCTCCGTGCTCAAGTGTGCGGGTTCTGTATTTATGAGCCCGATCGTGCCTGCCAATTTTCCGCCCCGACCCTTGTCGATGATGGCAAAGAAAATGAGGTTTGGATTGCGCCGGACATGAGTCTCGAGAAAGGCGAGGTACTCGTCGATGGTCTTGGGTCCGATCCATAAGAAGCGGTATATCTCAGGTGCCTGGGTGGACTGGTCCCAGTATTCCTGAGCGTGAAGTGCCGGTATGAGGGGCGTCAGTTTGACGCGATCCGTTTCGAGCGAGGGCTCGTTGATTGGGAATGCGAAGTTGACATCATACGGGTCGGGCCCATAGTACGAACTTGGGAAGACCGGAGCCTCTGGGGCCTTGTACGAGTTGACGTATGGCATGATGATGGGGAAAAATCTACGAGTTTGTGTCAGAGCACGCTATAAAACTAAGCCCGGGTGACTCGCATGACTCGACTCTCCTGCGAGGGGAGATCTCAGTTGAGACCGACATCCCCCTTCAATGTGGTACCTTTGCCAGTGATTTTCATGCGCCTGGGGCAAGTCACTCTAGGCATTACTGACCTATGGCCATTGCATTTTATCCTATAATCCTGCCCTGTCGTCTTAAGTTTCCCTGCCTCTAGGGAAGAAGTGGCCTTCCCTTCAGGCGTTGAGATTGGGGGGTATCTTTCTCCCCAAGGCCCAGGAACAGCGAAGCGCCTATCAGTCCACCTCAAGAGCACGTGGACCGCTTGGAGCCGTTCCAAAGACGTTACTCCGCGGGTTCCACTTGCCATAGTAAATGTCCGCGCTCGCCCAACGTCTACGGTCCCTCCTGCGACGCAAAAGTTCCGGGAGCTATGGCCACATGCAAAGCATCGAGGGCGTACCTTTCTACGAGGCGCGTCCGCCATGGTGGGCCAAATTCACATGGGGGTTTATCGCGGCTGACCTCATCGTGACGTGCGTCTCAACGACTTTCCCACTTCTCCCCCCCAGTTCTCACACCCACTTTACAGCTCGACGATGACGGAGCTGACGTGGACGAAATGGACGCTGCCGCCCGAGAAGCCCGGCGACGTGCCCGTGCGTCGGCCAGCGTGGCAGCGCGCAGGGCTCTGTCTGGCGCACCTCTCGCTCGGCGTGGGCTTCGCGACGCTGCTCCTGGTCGCGCGCTCGCGCGTCGTGCGTGTCCTGCAGGTCATCCCCGCCTCGGGCGGCGCGCCGAAACAGCTCTTGATTGCCGGTGCGCACCGACACGGCGCGCTCGGCGCCGTGGTGCCATTTGCGCGCACGCGCATCGACCCCGGGCGCGATGGGTCGGAGGTGATCTTGCGCATACAGGACGTGCGTGGGCATTGGTGGGTCGGGCTCAATCGCGCGCGATTGCGCGGCGCGCAGGTGCCTGCTGTGCGCTTGCGGGACGCGTTCATGGCAGAGTGGGGGATCCGGAAGACGCGAGGGGGTGATGTGGACATCGGCACCGGGCGCTGGAAGAGTGGGCCTGTGTTGGAAAATTGGTGAATACCATACCTTGACGAATATTGGCGATTGATTTAATCAATCACATTAATCACACGTCGCGGTGGACGTTTGTCTCAGAAGCAACGCACTGCATTTATCTTTGCTACTGTCACCTGCGCTCCAAATGTTCCCCAATACATTCCTTCCAGCTTAGGATTGCACGTGGATATCAACCACCATAAAGCCGCAATGGAATCCCCCTGTGCTCGCTGCTTTTACTCTGGTGTGGCGCAGGACGTTCACACGTCGACTGACGCAGACCTCATCTCCGTTCCTCGCTGGATTTCCGGAACGTTCACCATAACTTCTGTGAAGCGTCCCTTGAAGTATTTAGCTTGTTCACGTTCCTGAAGCTTCTAATTCTCCCGGTACATACTCTCCTCCGCAGAGTTGACCATCACATGCACACTGCTTTGGCAACCACCCCCTGGGCCTTGTCACCCTTCCATGTGGGCGAGATGCCTGCCAGCGCCACCAATAAACGCCCAATATCAACTTCTGTGAATCCGGCCTGCAGATTTCCGGTCAAGTCTCCGTGACCTCCGTTCCTTGATATCGCCGCCCTACAGTAATCGTTGAGCAGCAAGAGGAATAACTTGTTCGTCAGCTCGATAGATACATAAGGTCTAATTAGTATGCGCCTAGCGGGAATCTGACTTGCAAATGTCAGCTCTCACATGTAGACCACCCTGACACGACATCTTCGCTGCTTCTGTTTGTGCGCCTACTATCGAAGAAGACGTTCCTTTTTCACACTAATAAAAAAAAAGGGCAATAGAAAATCCACTCCCAGGAAATGTACGGTTACCCCACTGCATTAATTCACTGGTGCTTCGAGCACGGAAATTACTGGAGCTCAGCGCCCATAGACCGCGCTACTGTGGCGACTGGTGACCGGGGGAACTGATCCCCGGTGGTCCGAGCACTATCCACAACTTCCTGGAAACGAGATTTCCTTCGCTCGCCTGTTGTACAAAGCTACTGTATCGCGGTGGCCCGTACACCTGGCGCGGATCTGTCAGGGAAAACTTCCTTCTTCTAAGCGGAAAAAATAAATAAATGTATGTGTTTTGTGTCAGTGAGACAGATGATGATAGATGGCCACGTTGTGATGCCAGATACAGCGCGTGTGCGCGCATTGTTATTCGTTTCGTTCTCGTTTGGAATTGAAGCGCTTGATTGTGGGGGCCTTCGGCGTGCGCCTCACATTTCCGCGCCACCCGTCGCCGCACTATCCTATCACTCACCGTAACTTAGCACCGGTGGCACGGTGGCACAAAAAAAAATTCGGTCCCCATCGGCCGACGTGATGGAAGTTTAGCTTTTACGTATAGGGAAAAAACAATACAGTAGCTTGACTTACAGCGACGGAGGGGGGCAGCATCGACGAGAGGTGGAATTGAGACGTCCGCGGCAGGTGATTCGACCGTGTCGATGATCAGCCAGCCACGTCAGCGGCAGAGCTAAAAACACAGCAGCGGAACATTGCCAACGCGCGTGTTCAGCATCGTAGCATCCTAACTACTTTATCGATCATCCGGGTGGGGTAGCTTACATGCGTCTAATAACAGTTAGCAGGCGGTTGCCTGAGAGACGTCTCGAGATAAGGGATCCAGAACCTTTGTCAAGGAGTGTGAGACATCATTTGAAACGTGGCCACGACCCAGACAGCGTCACGGTGAGCGGTAATCTTGGCACCTATTATTGTAACTCGTCCCCTTGGCTCGAGACTGCTGACCGATCACGTTCTGTTATGTGATCCACAGGTGGTGATCCTCCACTGCCGGTAACACCTATCTGAACTCAGTTGGTCGGCTCCTCGGATATCTGTGTTCGTATCTCTGTCCCCCAGAAACAATTCGACCCCGGGCCTCCAGCTGGTGTACGTATACGGTATGGTGGTAACTTAGCCTCCGTTGATCAACCATACGGGTCTCCTCTCGGCGCTCTGCGGGTACCTTATCGTAACAGACGGACGATCGATTACACAAGACCAGACCGCATGTGAATGAGGAGTACGAGGGAAAAAGGCAAGATGTGCGACAATGAGTGGATAGTCCATATGTGTACTGTCGCAAATTACTTCAACATCTTACGTAGGGTACGTCAGTACGGTACATCAGAAAAGTGGTGTTAAAGGGGGAAACGTGTGTACAAGGAAGGTGAGGACAGTACATGGGCAAAGCGTTAAAGGACAAGGATTGGTGTAGATTAAATGGACAGAATATGGTCGTGGCAGGGGGACAGAGGCCCAGTAGATGGGCAGAGGTGGCCCAAAATAGGACAGAGTGGTGGGGGAGATAAGTGGCGATGGGAAAACCAACCCGTTGATGGCATGATAAATTACTCGCGCCCGCGTAGCCGTGCTATCGCACCTGCTAGTCGCCTTACAGTTTTCGTGCCTCCCACGCTTTTTGACCGCGGTCGCACTGGCGCACGCAGGGGGAAGAAGTGAACCGTCTCGCCAGGAGGAGCGGTCGGGAATGGTGTGTCGTCCAGATTGACGAATGACTCGAAGGACATCACCACTGGGGTTCGAGGAGGTAAATCGTGCTGCTGGGTATGTCCCGCGGATGACCGCGGGGAAGGAGGTGGGAGGTTTGGTAATGGTTTTGATGTGGGGTAAGCAGGTGGTGGTGGCGGCGGCAGCGGCGGTAATGGGGGTACCAAAGTTGCCATACTCAAGTCGGAATAGGACGTGTGCGCGGTTAAGCTTCCTTGGTGTATTAAGGGATGGAGATGGGTGAGAGAAGAGTTTCGTGAACGGAACGAGTTTGGACCAGGGACCGGTGGCGAGTCTGGGAAAGATGCCCAGCAGACATCTTCAAAGGCCGCAAATGGATGAGAGAGCAGCTGAGGGTCGAGAGAAGCTAAGAGGGCGGGGTCGAACTCTAATGGGTCGCGCGAGTAGGCCGGCGCCGGCGAGTCGGGTAACACAGGTTCGGGTTCGGGTTCGGGTTCTGTTGCTGGTGGAGGCGCAGGCAACTGGACCCGCATCGGCGCGGGTTCTGGTGGTGGGGGTGCAGGCTCTCGTGTCGACGGGAGCTGTCGGTGGGGAGATGTTGAGGGTGTCAACGGCGCCGCAGACCAGCGCGAGGAGGCACTACTGCGACTGCGACCGGAGGCAGAATCAGACTCGAGAGCGAGGTCGTCGAGCGTCAGATCTGAGTCCTGGCTCCATATGCTCTCGGCGAGATCGAACCCCCGTAAGCCTAGGAAATGCGGTGCATCAGCATTCCATTTTGATGGGCGGTGATGAGCAAGTGTACTTACTGGTGTCGTCCGGGCCGGCTCCAAAAGTGTGTTCGCTACTATCGAACGCTGGAAGACGACGCCGATGCGGCATGGGCTGCAGGAGAAAATAGCAGTGAGATTAAGGGGGATGGGGGGAGGGCGATGGAGTACAGGGGCGGCTTACAGGTTTCAGATTATAAGCGGGGAGAAGGGGATCTGGAAGGTACGGGGGCGCCTCTTGTTTAATTGGGCTGGAGAGGCCAAAATCTTCTCCTAGAAGATAATAGTCCGCCGAGGGAGCAGACATGGAGACGGGACGTCAGGAAATGGGTGTTGCAGGAGAAGGAAGGAAAGGAAGTGGGCGGGAAAGATGAGATGAGATGACGGGTGGTGGAATGTGCAAGGAGAGAAATGAGGATTGAAGGAAAGCTGAGAGAGGATATATATAATTGAGCATGGCGTATGGACTCTGGGCGGCGCGCGGAAGCAGGCGTGATCATTGGGTGGCGTTAATTGTCTGTCCGAGTCAAGAAGGCAAGCGTGCGAATACAATTAGTCAATACAATTCTCTGTCTATCTCCGCTTCTCGTCGTGCAACGGTATATAATATATATGGTAGATTGTTGGGCGTGCTCGAAACAAACAATTGCTACTGTGACAAAAGTAAAAATGCATGACAAAAACAGGGAGGTCCGCGGCCCGATCTAGCAACCATCTCCACTGTGCTCACCAGCTGCTGCCCCGCGGACGTGTTTTCCGCTTGAACAGATCCTGTGCTTTGCTTCTCCACCCCCCCGTTGCGTCCCCCGTCCCCGCTCCGGGTATCGTCATTCGTCGCGACGACTGTGGTCGTAACGTACATGGAGCGTGCACGTACGCTTTCGCCCGGCTCGCTGGCCGTGGCGCAGCCTCTCGCGGTTCTAGTTCTTCTACGTGATTCTCCTCCACAACGACTCCGATCACGACGTTCGTATCAGTCGCACGTGGTGATAAATAATTTGGACGTGATAGTGTTCGGTGTAGCATTCCCCCAACTGAGCGTGGCAGGCTCAATCGGCCGGCGATACGGTGCACTTGGGTAACGTGCTCGCTCTCCGCGCAGCCCGTCGCATCGTCGTCCAATGTTGACTCCGAGCTCAGCGAGTCTATGCTGCTATTCTGTGTGATGAGGTCCACGTCAGCCACGCATATAAGCCAGAAGGGCACATGACCGTGCGCGCCAAGCGAAGCGAGGGACGTACATATGATTGCGAGTGATAAAATGGAGAATGCGTTGTCATGCCGTCGACGAAGGTCGTTGGGGTTTGTGGTATACTGGAAGATGCCTGCTGTGTGTAGTCTTCAATCTATGCGGGGATAATCAGTCAGCTTCTTGTGCGTGGGATCGGGTATTGTTACTGTGTAGCACTCACATGGCCAAAACGTGAGATGGAGATGCTCCCTCTGTATCTCTGCCTTCGTTGACCCGCCCGCTGGGGGGTAAGAGCCAAGTCCGGGGTATGAGAGGAAATTCGGGCCTCTTCGGCTTGCATCATAATCGCTCGACGCTCGCTCTCTTCTTCGAGCTTGAGAAAGATCTGAGGGGTAGCAATGAGCACTAGTTACTACTCCGAAAGGGGTAATAGCGGCACACCTCCTCGAATGCATCTGGCTTTAGGGTCGTCATGGAAAGTGAGGAGGTCGTTGGGGATGGTGGGTGGGATGGGTAGTGGTCGGAGGAAGAAAAGAGGAGTAGGGAAACGAAGCGGTTGGGAGGCGTGGTCGGCTACGAATGGATATTCTCGGGTGTATAAGTAGTCTCGCGTGCATGGTCGTGTACCTCAGGACCCTCATTGGTGAATTCATGGATCTGGTCCATCAGATGCTTCTCATCACACCGGAAACGGGCGTCTACGTTACGAATTCTGCTTCCGTTCCCTCGGACTGACCGAGTAGATGGCAGTATTTGGGCGCCATCCCGCACCGCTGTTGTTCGCTGCGGCCCTCGAAATGACTGCATTCAAGTAATTTAATGGCTTGCAGTCAAAGAACTATAATACGACCAAGTCTACGAGAGAGGCCCGACACGTTCTCACTTGAGAGGATTACACCCCACGATCGCGCTGAAGGTGTGAGAAGGGAATCACGTGGAGACGAAATCAAGGTTCACTCGGTCTCAAACCTCCGTATAACGCCGACGAAGTATGTGTTTTTGCCAAGGATGCGTCCGGCCGTCCTTTCCCCGTGGAGAAATGCATACGTACAGGCCAATCCTAGTTGTTATAATACGTAGATATCGTCTTTTTTTCACGACTCCGATAACCATGGCTCTGTCGGCCACTTAGCGAACAACGTGGGCGAGCATACTTGAGATGCAATATTCTTGGATATTCTGTGAAGAAAAAATCCTGGCCTCGATTGCAAAAATAGTCAGGGACGTACAAGATTATTTTCCCACATGCAGACCCTAATTTCTGGATACACGTAACATGTTCAACGTGCTCAATCATTTTTTTGCGCAGTTGTTTTGGGTTCAACAGCCAATCACGGTCACGTGTACAGTACATGTCTCGGACTTTGGTCAGGTGGACAAACCGCGGACCCCCCCGATTGTTCCACGACTTATATCACGCCTCGTATATTATTCCTCTCTTTTCGTTTCACAATGACATGATTGATTTTGTCATTTTTTCTTAGGGATTCCTTTTACGGCGCTAATCCTGGTCCAGCGTCATGACCTCACGCACGCGCTACATTCCCGAGCTCATCTACGCACTCGCCTTCAGCTCCATTTCCGTACACCTTCTTTGGCAGCGCCGCTCTGCGGAGACAGACCGACGCCACTACTCTGCCCGCATTTCGATATTGGGGGAGCTCGCCGCGCGGCTACGCGCGGGAGAAGCCGTCCCCGATGTGGAAGTCTCCCGCTTGCGCCGTCTCGCGGAGACCGTTGGGGCGGCGGACGCCCACCCAGGAGAGAACATTGGGTGGCGCGACGTCGTCTTTGGACGGAAGGAAAGCGGCATGGAACGCGAAGGCAAGGAAGAGTTGGAGCGCAAGGAATTGGAGAACGGTGCGTCCAATCTCTCGTTGGGCGCCTGTTGGCGCTGCGCCGCTGGCAGACGCAGTATCGGCTTATCGCGGCGTAATACAGTGCGAAGTGAATTGGAGGGAGCAGGTGGTGCCACACAACGATCTTGACTCGTCACCATCGCCGCCGCCATCGCTTCTGCCGTTTGACCAATCTCTACGTGCTATCTATCATAGCTTGGAATATTTCACGTTGAACATCTCGAAGCGCCCGCATATGTAACACCCGCTGTTCGCGCGTTCGCTCGGAAGCTTTCAAGAAGTTACATCCACCTAAATACCTGCTTCCTGCTTCCTATGTTCTTAACTAGGGCATATGACGGCCGTTTATCCGTGACACGCTATGCATATGACGGCTTTGGGGCTCCACTGGTCGTCGCTCGATAAGTCAAACAGAAAATGTTTGATACCAACCTGATACACAGCGAGAATCGGACAATCTAACAATGTCGCTTCGAATCATGTGATTGCTCTTTGTAGACAAGCCAACGTACTGGAAGTGCCATTGGCCGCTGTCCAGCCTACTGATTCGTAGGGTCTAGTCTCGATGTGTTTTGTTCAACACAGAGGTTCTCTCAAGTTCCGTGTAGCTTCGCGAACTGCGGGCGTGCGAGGGCGTCGTGGTGCTTTGTGATTTACGTGAATTATTCATATATTTATTTCATTCCTGCATACCCTTAGCTCCTTTGGAAAATTCTCTTGGGCTGTGCAAGGATTCGAATCTGTGAACCGACCTTCGGAGAAGAGGCCCAGATATTTCATATAAACGAAACGAGGCGATGCTATCAACGACGGGTCGCGTCTTGAGATAAGACCCTTTGTCTGGGCTTCGAACAATCACGTCAAGTGATCGAGCCACCTTCTACGATGTAATGATTATCGGTTCCATGTGACCTTTTCTTCATTCTCGCGTCGTTGAACCGACTTATGTACCACCCCAAAACCTTTTGGGAGGTTGGGGTGAGTTTGAGGTTGGACGTCACGAGGGAACTGCAAGTTCTCATGGGTCCAGGTGACGTCGAGCCTCGTCCCTTGCTCTTGGCTCTGGACACGTTTCTTTTGTTCTCCCAGGCCTTCAACAAAACCTTAAATTTCTAAACCCCTCAAGCCGAATCTAACCGGATTGGGAAACTACTCCACGTTTTTCGCTAGCTACTGGACTGTACTTGCTCGCGGCATCTTGTGTGGGTCGAATTTTGAGTTTTGGATCCACGACAGAGTCCGCGCGTACGAGGTCTTGTGGTTACAACAAACTGATGCCAACGCCATGTGTAGGATTTCTTTATTTGCTGAAACACTCACCATACTCACCTTCGTGTTCGCGGTGACAGATAGAAGTAATAAGTTGACATAATTGGGGTACAAAATGACCGTGAATCCAAGGCTCGCATCGTCGCTGTTGGCTTCTGTAATCCACTCGTGACCTCAATGAGGGAGGGGAGGCCACTGTGGTTGCGTTCTTCTCCGTTTCACAAGTCGGAATGTCGCGCGCCGTGTAGGTCAATCAAAGCCGCACGCCGTCTTCTTGTTCATCATTTTTGCCCGCTCTACTTCGGGTATGAGGAACTGGACTTTTTTTTTTTGCATTACGAATTCATTCAATTGCGTTGTACGTAAATCTACTATGATACAGTTTTGGGCGGTGCAGAGCAGGTATCCAGTCGTCGTATATCGGCATTTGTGCAGCGCACAGCGCACACTGAAACCAGAGTCAATCGAAGAGGAGAGAAAAAAAAGATATCGTACACGAGCACCAAACTAAACCAATGAACGCACGAAGATTAGCAAATCGTATCAGCTCGTATGCGGTCGCTGGTCAGCGCAGGCGTTCACCAGTCCCACTCGTCGTCGGCGGTGTCATCGGCGGCCGGCTCTGCCGTAGTAGCAGCGGCATCAGCCTTCTCCACAATCACCGGTGCATCATCCTCGCCGCTCCCCGTCTTCGTATCTACAAGCACACCATCTCCCTCCCCGGCAGGAATATCGACAGGAATATCGACAGGAGCAGTAACGACGGGCTTAGGTTCCTGTACGACCGAGTTATCGTTATCTACCTTCGCGGTTGCCCCAGATGGAGGATGCGGACTGTTCTTCTCACCCTTTTGTTGAACTTGCTTCTTGGCCCTTTGTCTTTTTTTCTTTTGGGCTTTGTTGCTGAGCTTAGCTCCTGACGCATCGAGATCATCGTCCTTATCGAGGGAAGACGACGGAGCATCATCTGCTGGCGTTCCAGGGCTAGACGCGGACATCGTGGAGGCAGTGCTGACTTCACGAAGATGCAGGGCAGGCTTCACTGGTCCTTCTGGCTTCGCGTCGTCACCCTTGCCGGTAAGTTTCTCACCGCCAGCCTCGCCATTTTGACTAAGCTGAGGCGCAAGTTCTGTGGAGGCCCCATCTGGCTTCGCACCATTCCCTTGTGTTGCGGAGGGTCCCTCTGTCTGCGCTGGAGTCTCGCTCGCCTTCTCCACGCCGGCGTCTGGAGCACTCAGAGCTTCTGGCTCGCCATTTGACTTGGCAGGGGCTTGGGCCGCCGGTTCGGGGGTGGGGGTGTGTTGCTTGGTTACGGTAGCGTCGTTTTCGGGAGTGGGATCCTTCTTGGGAACAGGTGGGGGTGGCGTGGCATCTGCCGGAGGAGCGGCAGTAGTAGACGCAGATGTGGTGTCCTTGTTGGGCTCAGGGCTATCCACAACCTCTTCTGTCTTTTGCGCTTGCGTTGATTCATCCTTAGTTGAAGAGGGAGCAGAATCAGTAGATTTGTCGCCTGAGGCATCAGGAGCTGCGGCGCCTCCGGTCATATCGCCGGTCTTGCCCGCACGTGTCTCTTTCGAGGGAACGGTTTTATCGGCTGTCGCTACCACCGTCTTTCTCTTCGTCTCATCAGATTCATCAGTTGCAGCCTCAGCAGGTTGAGCCGCCGTGGCCTGATTGCCTTTGCCATCGCCAGCATTGCCTAGAGAACAGTCAGCCAAAGTACGGCATAGTCAACCAAGCTCGCTTACCGCCTTGCTTGTCGTTGATCAGTTTATGCTCTCGTGACACGAGGGTAGGCGAAGAAGACACAACGCTAGCCGATGACTGAGCTGCCGTGATAGACGTCGCGGGTTGTGTGGGCGCAGGTATACGGAGATTGGAACTGGTTGTCGGTGAACGTTGAACAGGAGCACCAGGGCCGCCAGCATTTCTGAGAGGACCGAGTTCCGTGTTAGGAGAGGGGTTCTTGCCATGACGTTTGGACCACGGATCTGAATTCCATGGACCAGAAGGTTTTGGAGGAGGAGGGGCTGACTCCTCTGTGGGGATGATCGCCGCCGCTGCTGACGCGATCTTACTGAACCAGCTACCCCCACCGGAACTCCAAGCTGGGCTCATTGGGCTTGAGGCTTGAGGATTGGCTGCTCTAGCAGCCTTGTCCGCTGCTCTCTGCCTTGCGATTTGCTCCTCGGCCTGCCTCGCGCGTAACTCAGCCTTCTCCGTCTCGATCCTCTTCTTCTCTTCCTCCGCCTTCGCTTTCGCCTTAGCCGCATCTGCTTTGAGCTTCGCTTCGGCCTCTTGTCTCTCCTTCTCGGCCTTCTGCTTCGCCTCCAATTCTGCCTTCGCTGCTGCAGCCCTCGCCTCCTCTGCGGCTTTTACCTTGGCTTCCTCAGCAGCTTTGGCCTCAGCTTCCTCCTTGGCCTTAGCCTCGGCTTCCCGCTTCGCCTTGGCCTCCGCCTCCGCCTTCTCCAGAGCTTCAGCTTCAGCTTTTGCTTTGGCGTCGGCCTCGCGTTTCGTCTTGGCCTCGGCTTCAGCTTTCGCTCTTGTCTCGGCCTCGGCTTCGCGTTTCGCTTTGGCCTCATCTTCGGCCGCTTTAGCCTCGGCCTCAGCTTTCACTTTGGCCTCCTCGGCGTCGCGTTTCGTCTTGGCCTCCTCTTCAGCTTTCGCTTGAGCCTCAGCCTCGAGTTCCGCCTTCCGGGCCTCAGCTTCTTTAACCTTTGCCTCCGCGTCAGCCTTTGCCTTTGCGTCGGCCTCGAGTTTTGCCTGTTGAGCCTCCGCCTCCGTCTTGGCTGCAGTGTCGGCCTTAGCTTTCGCCTCACGCCTGGCCTTTTCCTCCGCTTTCTTCGCCTCTGCATCAGCTTTTATCTTCGCGCGAGCGGCGTCCTCTTGCTCCTTGCGTGCATTTTCTTCGGCCTCAGCCTCAGCCTTGGCTTTGGCAGCAGCTTCAACCTTGGCTTTAGTTTCCTCACGCTTGGCCTTGGCCGCCGCCTTCCTGGCGTCCACAGCAGCTTTCCTCGCCTCGGCAGCATCAGCCTTTTCCTTTGCGCGAGCGGCCTCCTCTTGTTCCTTGCGTGCCCTTTCTTCGGCTTCGGCTTCAGCCTTGGCTTTGGCAGCAGCTTCGACCTTGGCCTTGGCCTCCGCCTTCCTGGCCTCTGCAGCAGCTTTCTTCGCCTCGGTGTCAGCCTTTTCTTTCGCGCGAGTGGCCTCCTCTTGTTCCTTGCGTGCCTTTTCTTCGGCTTCGGCTTCAGCCTTGGCTTTGGCAGCAGCTTCAGCCTTGGCCTCCGCCTTCCTAGCCTCCGCAGCAGCTTTCTTCGCCTCGGCATCAGCCTTTTCCTTCGCGCGAGCAGCCTCTTCTTGCTCCTTCCGCGTCTTTTCTTCAGCCTCCTTGCGTTCCCTGTCCTCGGCCTCCTTGCGTTCCTTCTCCTCGGCTTTGGCCCGTGCTTCAGCTTCTAGACGGAGTTTAGTCTCTTCCTGCGCCTGCGCTCGTGCCTTGGCCTCAGCCTCGGCCTTTTCGCGCTCCTGGCGGGTCTTGGTGTCGCGCGGGCGCCACGCGCCAGCCATGGGTGTATCGTCCTCCGACTCGCGCGATGACGACTCGTAGCCGGGGTCGCCGGAACTTCCGATGATGCTAGACACGAAGCCAAACAGACCGCTGGCTGGGGTGGACGCGCTCTGTTTCTTGTGTTGGAAGGCACGCTGGGTCTGGGTGGAGCTAGATGCGGTAGCGGAGGCAGGAACAGGAGTCGGTCGGGGGGTCGTCGAACGTTTGGGCGGCTCGGAACTGGAGACGGTCGTGTCGATCTTTAGCTGCTCCTTCTTGGTCGGCTCGGCAGTGTGTGAACGCGGGCGATCAGAGGGTACGTCAAGGGTGGATGCGGTGGCAGTGGTTGACTGTTCGCTCTGGGTGCGAGCGCGCTCCTGGCGCGCCTTGCCAGAGCCCTGCTCGGCAGTCTCAGGCTTCCTCACAGGCCCCTGGCCTTTGTTCTCTACGACGCCCTTTGGGTTCGACGCGGCCTGAGTAGCGTCCTTCGCCTTAATGGTGTCCGTTGCTGCTGACGTTGCTGCAGGCTCCGACTGATGTGTTTTGAGATCAACCTTTTTTATAAAATCTCGTTTACTGGGGTCCAAATGCACAACAGGATCCGATCTACTCGCCTCCTTCCCTCTTGGTTCTGGCTTATTCTGCAACTCCGATACCCTTTCGGCTCCATCACGTTTCATCAACCCTTGAGTAGGCGGTGGGGTCGGCGCGACTCTACCTGCGGCGGCCGTAGCCGTTGGACGTTCCGTTTGCGTGGCCATTGGTGAACCCGTTGGCGGCACCACCCGAACCTGCACTGGCAAATCAGCATGAGATGAAACGGGAAGATAGGCATTCATCACCGATCCACCTCGATGTGAGTTCGAAACGGAGTGACCCATCCCGTTTGTTTGGATGCCAAGTTGAGGGGTGTTACGGCCACCTGTTGGCGTTCCGCGGCCAGTAGGTGTTTGCGGTGTAGAGGGGCGCTCAAGAACTTCTATGGGTGCTGACAACTGGAATAGATCTTGTATGAGGGCACCTAGCTCGGCATCCGCAAGGTTGACAGGAGAGGAGCGTGAAGCTCCAGACTTTTTGCCGCCGAATACGGGCGCTCTGGCGATCTCGCGAGCACGTGCCAGCTGGAGAGCGGTCTCCAGGCCGAGCTCTCGACCTTCTTCAATTGAAATGGGTTCGTCGCGAAGGGTAAGAGTAGTGTACGCCTCCTGGAGAAGATTCCGGTCGATTTCATGAGTCTGGTAGATGATGATCTTTTGAAGAGCTGGTATCTCGAGTTGCTCGAGCTCGCGTAGGGCAAGTGCTTTGGCCTCGACAAAGTCCCACTGGTGGGCAAGCTTTAGTATTGATGACCATTCTTCGACAGACGCCTCATAGATGGAGTATTTTCTGGAATGCTACGTTAGAGAGGGCAAGAGATGACATAATGATAACTGGGAACGCACGGATTGTAGAAGATCCAGAGGAAGCGCTCAAAATCAATTCTGAGGGTATCTTCGAGGATGAACGGGTTGTTGTCCGAGGAACCCTTGGTAAACTCCCCAGGAGGCGGTGGGTGGGGAAGTTTGTCCCGAAAGAAAGCCGAGTCGCGGGTAAAGAAGAAGCGATGTACACGAAAGAGATAGTTTTCCACCTGTTGACGCGTCATTATCTATAACCGAAACAATAGCCGATCATGAAGCCACGTACGCGAAAGATGACGTCCCCTCCGTGAATGTAATATTCACCATGGCGAACAATACGCTCGCCATTGGGGTGTGGGCTAACCGCAGAGTTCATGGTCACAGAAATGGCGACGGTGTCGTTACAAAAGTCGTAGAGTGTGAAGGGGAAAACAGGGGAGTAGGTGTGAAGAAAACAGGGAGGAAACAAGTATGTGAGGGTTGGGAAGGGAAGAAAGAAAAGTGGGCAACACGTGTAGCACGCATGAGGCCTTCGCTTATATATGCGCAGAGACCATTGTTCAACTTCTTGACACAACAGACGCCGGACCCTGGTTTCGGGGGGCGTTAATGAGAGCTGTGTACGAGTTAGGTTCAGATTGGCACTCCTCCTGCCATGAGGTTCATCACAGAGCAAAAGCGCAGCGATCTCGTCGGGACATTCACACCTCGTGTTCACCATGCCCCACCGCCTGGTCAAAGTTTCTAGACCCTCTACCCGAGCTCCGTGGTCCCCCTATCTGGCAAGGTAGCATCAGTTCCAGCTTCAGACCCGTCTCCGTCGACCCCTAACATAGAGGGAAGGATATGACGGAGGGATACGCGGGATGGGTAGGACTCAAACCCGGATGTGAGGGGTCCCGGTCGAACCCTTCTGGGAAGTTTACGTGTCTCGTCCAGCAGGCGAGAACGGAGACGGCGTGGGGCATAAATGGGAAAGAGGGATCCGCTGATGGCTGCGCTCGTGAACCAGTGAAGCAATCGATCAGACTCGTGACCGCGACAACTCGACTTCGTTCCATATCACATTAACACGCAGGTCCGATGAACGGCCACGAAGACACTTATCACAACTGGCTAGTCCACGAGATGATCGTGCGAGACGGACAAGTACATTTCATCAATGATAACATATACAAACGACTACAACTACATGCGAGCTGAGACGTCTCACGACCCGTTTTGCCTGCCTGTGGGAGGACGACCCTTAGGACTGGGCCCACGAGAGAGGCCATCGCGACGTACTGCTCTGTTGCCTTCTTCGCGCATTCGGCTTGGTGTCTTCGGTCTTCAGTGGGGTCAACTTTGCGTTAGCGTTGTCGGTTGTTGGAGGGTGAGTTTCTGATGTTGAGGCACTTTGAGACAACGCTTCGGGTTTAGACGGCGTCGTTGGGGCCGTCTTGGAAAGAATAGTGGACGTTAGCACTAGTGACGACGAGAGAATAGTTGTTACTTACTGCCGGAAGGTTAGATGCCCTGTCAAGCCTGTCAGATGACGCATCAGGGCAAGTCTGTGGCCCAAGGTGGGATACGCCATTTGTGAGAATCTTAGGGAGCCCGAAGATCTCTGATAGTAACCCGTGCAATTTCGGGGCGTCCAGTTGGACAGGGGAGGGAGTGAGCGGCCCCACACCCGTGTCGGGCCCACGAGACATTTCTCGGGCCCGCGCAATTTGCAGGCTCGTGCGGAGTCCAAGCTTGACGCCCTCTTCAAGTCCGATGGGCTCCTCGCGGGTAGTGAGGGTTGCGTAGGAGTCAATGAGGAGGGTGGTGTCCAACCCGAATCGTTGATAGATGTGGATTCTGTCGACCGGCGACAGGTCCAACTTCTCCAGTTCTCGTATACACAACAGTTCGACGTCCCGGAAGCCCCATTTTTGGGCTAAACCGAGGATGGACGACCACTGATGGGGAGTAGCGTCATAGATGGAGTATTTTCTTCGGGCATTAGTGAACTTTGAACCGGGAAATGGTGTTGGACGGCGACTTACGGGTTGTAGAAGACCCATAGAAAACAAGCGAAGGCATCGCTCGATATGCCTTCCAAAATGATCGGGTTTTCCTCTGAAGAGCCTGGTGGGTCCTGAACAAGGAACTGGGACGGTTCGAAAAGTCTTCGGAAATGCGAAGATTCCCGCGTAAAGAAATATTTATGCACGCGGAAGACGTAGTCTTCCACCTAGACAAAAGGTGGTCAGCGAGAGTAAGAGGACCATTGCTGGGAGATATCGCGCACCCTGAATGTGACGTCGGCTTCATGGATAAAATAACTCCTGTGCCTCGTGACAGGCACGGTTGTTGGGGACGGGCTTGTTGGGATAGGCATGAGAGATTGGAAAGCGGAAGTTGGGATAACGTATGGTCTCAGAGGTCGGCTGCCAGCTCACTTTTATACTGATTGGGCAAATGACCTCAGGTGCACACGAGACCGATAAGACAAGCGGGAAGGGTTCGAATATAGGAGTTTCGTTCCTACAGAGTTGGGGCGGGTCAGAGGGCTGGAAAGGAAGTCTATGGGAGATGGAAGTGGGGTATAGAGCGACCGTATTTCCGCCCTTGGAAGTAGGTTTGCGCTCGCATTGACTAGAGTCTAGCCCAGCCTCATCATTATGAAACTCACGCGTCTGTTACTGATCCTCGAGGCTGACGCGTGGCTTTAATGGCATTGACATTGCGCGTGTTACTGTAGTATGGAAGGCACTGCGATGGCCGCGATCACGATGGGTCTGAATGTTTCGAGCTAAACAACACGCGGCCAGCCGCAGCTGCAGGATGGCGGTGCCCTAGAACAGATTCGACGGAAATGAGGGGAGGATCAGTCAGAGTGGGTTATCAGACGCCAATCGGCTTACCCCAACCTGCCCCCAATCTTGACAACAGTTTCTCAATTCGGAAGGATAACGCAAAACGTTACCACACACGATCTCCGTCACTCCTCACGGGCTCTCGGAACAAATTCAACCCCCGGTCCGAGGCCCTACATGCCGGAAACGGGAACTAGGGTATGGGTCCCGGCGCAGAACCAGCGGTAGAAACCAGGTGCCGCGCAATCGGACAAGTGGGCGATGCAACTCATACGGAACGGAACTCCAAGTCGGCGTTGACAATACCCTAGTGCCAGCTAGGGCATAGCAGCAGCACGTTAGGGCGATTAGGGTTAAAGAAGCTGCGCGTACCTGCTGTCGCCAAGAAATAGAGTACTCGGTATGCGCCGATCGCAAATGATATCGCTGTAAGATCAACTTTATCATCGATTATTTCCCCTTTGTACGCAGAACGTTCGATGGTACCCCACGTATGAATTGAATGTATGTACACAGTCGACCAGATCACCCAAGCGACTCCTATCCCTGTGCAGCCTCGTGGAGGTGGAGTCGGCCTGGACAATTGTCTGCTTCTAGAAAAACTTCAGCGCTTTAAGACAGGAGCCTCTTCTGTGCAGAGATCTCCGTAAGAGTGTGCGAAACGAAAGATCCAAGTTCCTATAGAGGTAAGGCGTACGCGGCAGGTTCGAGATTGCGCCACCACCGTG
The DNA here is from genome assembly GCA_025766275.1 of Lactarius indigo. NCBI lineage: Eukaryota > Fungi > Basidiomycota > Agaricomycetes > Russulales > Russulaceae > Lactarius > Lactarius indigo. The sequence continues at coordinate 873,724 of JAFKAC010000007.1, forward strand.
CAAGCTGCAGGAAGTGAGGGTAGAATATGGCTAACGCTGAATAAAGGGGGATGTAACCAAATCACTGGGAAAAAACTTGTAAGACGATACAAGGTAGGAGGACGGTAACCACGCACCAATACACTGTCGGCGTGAGCCCCAACATGTCAAAGGGCGACCTCCCCATGCGACTCTTATAACCTGCGCATCGTCCTCCCAATCGTTTCCCAGCTAGCTCAATCTTGTACAGCGGAGTTCGTAAGTTCGCGTTATCGTTATCATGGCCGATGGGCGCTATGACTAGGAGAAAACTACTACGTGGGTGTGAGAGCTACCAAGGAGCCTTTTACATACGCTTTCATTTCCCGAACGACACGTAGCCAGCGCGTAACTTACAGTGTCCGAAGTCGAGACCCCTGTGGCGCCCTCGCCTTCCAGAAAAACTTGTTGCCACGGTTCGTCGCGGCTGGGGAGCTGAGTGCGCTGTCACGCGCTGGGGTTGATCGAACGTTGATCTTGTGAACAAGGGGCGTACGTATCGGGCCCGAGTTAGCCCCGTTATCGGGTGGGTAGCGGCGGCCGGGGAAACGGTTCACGTGCAACAAACGTTCGACTGCCATTCGACTACAGGTGACAGGTACTTTTTACATCGTACAGTATTTCTAATCCTATGTTCAGTCCGGATCGCGAGATCATCAGGGACTCATGATTTTCGCCCATTGGCTTGGCCCCTTGTGGTGTTATTGGCTGTGCCATTTGTGTGACCATTGAGTGGCCCGTTGCCAGTGGTGGAACCGTTGGCATTGGTCCCCGTTCCTACGTCAGCGGTTCAGGATATGTTCAACGGAAGAAACGCACACTATCAACCTACCTTGGGAAGCAGATGATCCAGAGTTTGTCTGGGCAGTACTCCCGGTCCGGGAAGTATCCCGCGCATTGGCAGAAGTTCCATTGCCGGTAGACGTCTGGGTGGTGTGCTCGCTTGCCGTACCAGACGGGGAGAGTTCGAAAATTTCATCGATGATGGCATGTAATTCGACACCTGCAAGATTGACGGGAGAGCGCGGGTTCCCAACCCCCCTGCCGCCGAAAACAGGTGCTCTGGCGACCTCGCGAGCACGCGCGAGCTGCAGAGAGGTCTCCAAGCCGAGCTCCCGACCTTCTGCGATCGTGATGGGCTCGTCACGAACAGTGAGCGCCGTGTATGCAGTTTGAAGGTGATTCCGGTCGACATCATAGGTCTGATAAAGAACTACTTTTTGAAGAGCCGTCGGGAACTGTAGGCTCTCCAAGCCACGAATTGCTAGTTCTTTCACCTCGATAAACTGCCATGTATGTGCAAGCTTTAGAATGGACGTCCATTCCTCAATGTTCGCATCATATAGAGAGTATTTGCTGGAAAAGTACGTCAAATGACGAGAGTCAATAATAAGGCAAACTTACGGGTTGTAAAACACCCATAGAAACCGTTCAAATTCAATTTTGCTGATATCCTCCAAGACGAGGGGGAGGTTGTCTGAGGACCCTTTTGTCGTCTCACCTGGAGGCGCTGGATATGGGAGCCTATCGCGGAACCATGAGGAGTCCCGAGTAAGGAAGTATCTATGCACTCGAAATAGAGTATTTTCGACCTGTTCCCCGCTTTGAATAATTAACAGGGTGTTTAATTATGGGCATACGTACGTTAAACACGGCATCGCCTCCATGAATATAATAATCTTTGTGCCAAGGTATACGTTGACCTGCGTTAGAAGATGCCGCCGGCATGTTACGAGGTTTGAGCAAAGGGGGTAGGGAGGGTAAGAGGTAGAGCGACGAATGAGAGAGTACGCTGAAGCGCAGCTCTGTCGCTTAGACAGTCGTATATATCTGCGCGGAGCATATCACCCCATCAGATATAGAATGCCGCACGCCCAGGTCTCGGGGTTTGCGCAAATTCCGGTGGTCGGGCTGGTCAGGTCATGCCCCTACCCACGCGAACGCATCAAGATCGTAGAATCGGCAATGGTATTACGATCTCGTCTGGGGTAATCCGCTCTCGTGTTTGACGTTCGAGCGTGTACACCGAGAGCTATTCGCGGGTCCAATCAATGAGTTTGTGAAGATTGAGCGCGTGGTTTCGAAGCGCTCGGGTTTTACGACCCAAGATGGAAGGAGTGGTCCCGTTCGCTCCGCATCCGCAAATTCGGGCGTCGGGCGTGAAGGAGCTACCAAAGATGAGCCGCAGCGGGAGCTGCGGCACACTTACGACACGGAGACGATGGTAGGCACGCTGCCCCAAAGCGTATACTGTCATGCCCGGAATCCATGGCCGCCCGCTGGCGCACTCTTCTTTGTGGCGTGCGCCGTCGGTATCAACTGCTTTATTCGTCGTGGAGACGCGGGTCGAGCAAGTTGTCCGTTCATCGGTATCCCCGCACGCTTAACAGCGTTGCATCTGCGATCTCGGACCTCGAGGCCATTTTAGAGCGGCACGTCACCAGAAAAGTCAAAGTAGCTTCCCGGCCCAGGGCCGTAGGTAGGGCGGACGTATTGATCGAGTATCCTCACCGACACAGAGCTCGGGGAAGGATGGCTACGCAATCTAGAATGTGTGTGTCAGGTGTCTTCCGCAGTCTAGCCCATGAGGCTAGCTTCCCGAGTCGCGCTCCTTTTTCTGCGTGTGCGCTTGGGGCGCTGTCTGCATGAATTCATGGAAACCCCCAAAAGTAGTAAATCCGAGTTCTAGACGGCATCTGATCGTTGTTCTCGGGGAAATGAGGCGTCGTACGCCAGCCCGCAAAGAAAACGGCGGTTGACTGAACCCTATCGTTGCTCCCATCCCTATATGCGGCAAGAACCTTGTTGAACACTTCGCAGAGAACACAAGGTATAAGCTGTCAATCCGCAGCAACCACGTAGCGAAAGGGTCGGGTGACTTGTATCCGATCCCCAATTGCATACCGTACATTACGCAGTCACATTCTAGATAACCCACATTCTAGATAATCATACCAGCTTAAGAGAAGGTTTACGCACTCACTTTACGACCTATGAATAGAAGTTAGGTACAACTACGGCAGGTACACTGGAACCATCAATCTGGCTTAGACAGGGAGTGAGCCTGGAACATATCTTTGTGGAACTAGGAACGAATTGCACGCTGTACGTACAACAAATCGTGTACGGAAGGTTGAGGTTGCGTCATAGTAGTAACCCGTGATCATCTAGGCTTTCTGATCCACGAGTTACCAGACCTCGTGCGACCCAGCCCTCAAAGACCATTCCAGTTTCTTTAGGTCTATTGATGGGTGGCGTCAAATATGGATCAAGCAAGTGTGGAGACAGTGCACTAGACCTGGGGTAGATCGAACAAGGTCGATGCGGTCGGTGTAAAGTAGAGGGGTGAGAGCGGAGACACGCCGCAACGGTACAGTAACCCCCCCCCCTTCCCAATTTCACATTTGTCCTGGTTCGATCTCCGCTTCGAGTCAAGATCTCCGGTCACTCTTCTCAGTCACACTCCTTCGCAAATAGCGTCATGTCTGGACACTCTTCACCCCCACAACGTCCATTAACCTGCAGTTCTGAGGACAGCCCGGTCGTTCGCTTGCCAAACAAGCCTAATCTAGCGTTCGACATGATCTAATCAAGCTTCCTCCTTTTATGCGGGACATCCCCGCAGCTATGCTCCCTTCAGAACCCCCTCTCCTAGCCAAAGATCGCGTCTTTCGAACATGAAATTCCGCCGGCTGGGTTGGTGCGAGTTCATTTGTGGCGGCGGCCGTTGACTTGGCCATTGGGCGTTCCATTTACATGACCGTTGGCTGAGCCATTTTGCGCGTGGCCATTGGCGATCCCATTGGGAGCGTCGCCCGAACCTACGTCAGCGGATTAGCAAGATGAACTGGAGCATCATGCACGCGCGCCTACCTTGGAGTGGGTTCGAGTTTGTCTGAGTGCCAGGCTGAGGTTCGTCGTTGTCACCTGTAGAGGTAGTGCTTCCGGTCGGTTCCGGGAGCGCTGCACCGCCACCAGAACTCTCTTCAGGTGTTGGCAATTGGAACAGATCTCTGACAAGCATTTCGAGCTCGGCGTCCGCAAGATTTACCGGAGACTGTAGCTTCTTTCCAAAGGCAGAAGACCGCGCGATTTCACGGGCACGTGCGAGCTGGAGGGCGGTCTCCAGACCAAGCACTCGACCTTCTTCGATTGTGATAGGTTCGGCGCGGACCGTCAGCGCGGTGTACGCCACCTGGAGAAGGTTGCGATCGACTGCATAGCTGTGGTACATGACAATTTTTTGGAGAGGAGGTATTTCGAGCCGTTCCAGCTCGCGCAGCGCGAGCGTTTTGACCTCGGTGAAATCCCATTGGTGTGAGAGTTTTAAAATGGACGTCCATTCGTCGACATTTGCATCGTAGAGAGAATATTTTCTTGAGTAATGCATTAGTAGAGGACGAGATCGTACAAGCGAGAAGACATACGGATTATAGAAGACCCATAGGAAGCGCTCGAAATCGACGATGGTCACGTCTTCGAGGATAAGTGGGTTGTTATCCGAAGACCCTTTGGTGAATTCACCGGGGGGTGGCGGGTGGGGAAGCTTGTCGCGGAAGAATGCCGAGTCGCGTGTAAAGAAGTAGCGATGCACTCGGAAAAGGTTGTTGTCAACCTGTCGACAGACTGTCGTTGACAACCAACACAGTATACAGCATGGAGGGACTCACGCGAAATATGACGTCTCCTCCGTGAATGTAGTATTCGGCATGGCGCACGATGCGTTGGCCGTTTTGGTTGGGAATAGTAGTTGTAGAATTCATAATCGTTAGAGATGGAGAAAGAAGCGTTACTGGGGTCGTAAGAGTAAAGGGAAAGTGTCAAAGAGATGGGGAGTGGATGGGGAAGACGAGAAAGGTGGAGGTGGAGGTCAGAAGAAAAAAAAAAGTGTTCGTGTTCAACGCGTGAAGTTTGTCGCTTATGAGTTGTACGTATGGGTGCGCGCACTGCACACGGCGCGTAAATTGTCACACCGATGGGCGCCCGGGTGCGGTTTCGAAGGGCAACAACGAGACTTGGAGGTGAGTCCGTCCGCCAGTGAAGCTGGGATCCAGACAACGGATGATTGACATCGCCGGTCCCTGGAATTTTACCGGAAGACACACGGGTGCTGGAGCCTTGCAAGTATATTGATGCTTTACTACCTAAAAGTGATGAACGCCACCAGGGGACTCGACTTTTTCGATATGAGGAATTTCAACCAGTGGTACGATTGGAACCCGTATTCTTCACGCGCTCCCACGTCGACACGATACTTCAAAATTACTAATCAGGGACCACCGTCTCGACTTGCGCTCACACACATCATCAACAGTTCAATTCAGTTACATAGGCTAATGAGAATAGGAAGTAAGAAATACAAGAAGGCACAAGGCCTGGGACAAGATAATGCTCAATCCGAAACGGTGGCTACGATTTGTCTGAGAACGAACTTTGCCCTCAGTGATGACCGAAAAACGAGTCGTTCGTGACGCACTGCTATTCTTGTTACGCTTTCCCCTCTTTTCCGCATCATCATCCGTGGTGGTGTTTTGTTTCTGTTGAGGAGGCGTGGTCGACTTGTGGAAAATGCCCAATCAAACGTCAGCAGGCAGCAATCGATGCTAGGCTCAGCTGTTTGTTACCGGAGAAGACCCTGATCCCACCCCGAACACGTCTTCGATAACGGACTGGACCTCCGTTGCGTTGAGAAAACCGTGGTTATGAGCACGTGCGAGCTCTCGTGCCTGTGCAATCTTCAAGCTTGTATCGAGGCCAAGTTTGTTGCCCTCTTTGACATCCAGAGGTTCCGGCCGGTTTGTCAGTGCAACATAAGAGCTATGCAAGAGGGAGGGATTGATTTTGAACTCTTGATAAAGTTCAATTTTCTCCACGGGCTGTATTGACAGGTTCTCAAGCTCTCTGATACAGAGCATCTCGACCTGCGCGAAGCTCCACTGTTGGGCTAGCTTCAAAATACGTTTCCATTTTTCCAAGGGTGCCTTGTAGATAGAGTACTCTCTTCGAAATAGATGAGGTTGTTAATCGACAGAATAGGAGATTGAATGTGGCTCACGGATTGTAAAACACCCAGAGAAGGCCCGCAAAACCTTCGGCCGTTGCATCTTTTAATATAATCGGGTTCGTCTCCGAGGACCCAGGAGGGTCCCGGCAAGGGATAGCATTGGGAACGAGCATCGAGTAAAAGTGCCTTGACTCTCTTGTGAGAAAATACTTATGGACGCGAAACACGCTGTCTTCGACCTGAGGACTGGGTACATTTAGCCCTAAAGTGAGAGCGCAGGAATGGCGTACCCTTAAGGTGATGTCCCCATCACGGAAAAAGTACTCTTGATGTCGCATCGGTTTATTCTCGTGACTAGACATGCAATTGGAAAAAATAGCATGGTATATTGTCGGGCGTGGCATGCGCTTTTATACAGCAATGGCGCGGAAACCATAAGAAACGCTAGGTTTGTCCCTGTGCCTATGGACTGCGGAGCGAAGAGGGGGACTCTCTTGGAGATTGATGTGGACCATGGGGTCATCACGTTACCCTTCTGGAAGCAGGTTTGCGCCTGCGCCAGCTACGCGCAATCGGGTTACTAAATCCCCAATTATTCTGTTAGTCTAGCGCTGCTCAAGAAGGTATGGCTGCACAAAATGAAGCGCGCGCGCATCGAGAGGTTACAGATTCGCAGATCTCGTTTCATGAACGCGAGGCACCTACACGCTTGGAACCGAACACTATCTTGCAGCCGGTTATGGGGAAAGTGGTAGTCGGTTTTGCTTCGTGTGGGAAGAGATCCGCGGTGGACAGCTGTCAGATGAGCCTCGAATGGGACGAAACACATATTTTCACAGCTTCCGTAGCTATTGACACCTTTAGAAGGACATGGCTTGGGTGTGTGACGTCCTATCAGTTCAAGAACCTACCGCATGGCGCTATCTAGTTCCCGAGCTAGTTCAATGCTTACGGGGGACTTACTTAAATCAGTGGGTTCCCTCTCCTCTCGGCGGCGGGCGTTTGTCAGTGGCGACCAACCCCAAGAGAGTACAGAACCTTGGGCCAGGGTTGTCGAAGACACGAGGAGGACCCATAGGAGAGCATGACACCCTGCGAAAAATCCTACGATATCTAGGCGCGGGGTTCCAGAAACGACACATCGATTGATTTTATCCCAGCGTGTAGCCCGCGGAAGCCCGTGTTGCGCCGTCTGAAACTACTATTGTGGTAGTAGGGTATCACCCCAGTCTCGGAATCCAGGATCGGTGGAGGCAAAAATTTGGGACTTGGAGCTGACTTGCACTCGTAGCAACGTAGTATTAGACGACCCATCGCCTCTAACCCAAATGAGCTCTGTTGCATCCAAAGTTTCGAGTCTTGGACCAAGTGGTTAACGCGATTAACTCCGACATCGCTGGCGGGGTTGCTGGTTGTGTCCGCGTGTGCACACCTTGGTGTACACATCCGAGTCCCTTCTCTGGGGCTACCAACTTGTCCCACTGACCTGCTGTCCTTCAGTCGACGCCCCGCTTAACTGCGTTAAGACTACCTCCTAGGCATCAGGTTTGCACCAAATCCTGAATACCATGAACACGCAGACGTTGTTATACGACATATAAATGGATGCGCCACTGTCAGTAGAAATGACAATTTCTTCAATCATCGATATATGTGTTCACTAGGGACATGCCTCACGCGCTGGGGCGCAGATATACAAAGACCGTGGAATTCTGTGGCGCTTTCGGGGCCAGTTAGTAACGCTCGTATGTGTTTTCCCTTATACAGTCATTAAATCCTTCGTGATGCTACGTCTCACTGTCTTTGCTCTGCTGAACCTTCCGTCTCAATGCGTTTGCAGTGACTAATGCCGACCAATGCACAAGACAAGCCTGTTCAGATTCTTGGCCGGTTTCATATCTAGTAGGTGAACCGTAGTCGTCGTCTTCTGCGGATGGTGCTTGACTGAACTACCACCAGGCGCCATCTCCGTCATTTTCATCTATCCCCTCGAGCTGCTGCGCATGTGCAGAGCATTTCGCACCACTTACAGCTTTGCGTCCAGCTGCCCTATGTGACCGTCCTTCTTGCCCATAGCGCGCCTCGTCTACTCATCTACTCCGAAGGCGCGACCCTCAACCCATCCGTGACACCGATCATCCGACCTTCCATACTCGTCCACTCAAATTTTACCACGCTTCACAGTCTGGCCTTCTGCCAATTTCAGGCCCAGCAACCAAGACCCGAACAAACACGATGACAGGTACCTGGCACGCCGACCAAAAAACAGAAGCCCTCACTCGCGCTCGCCGTACCCTCCGACGGGAATTCTATCCAGTAAGTCACAATTTGTCCATGCTTAGTATAATAACCATCGTTGCTACAGAATCATCATCGCGTGACGCTGGAATGAACAACAGGCCAGAGGACAAGGCCTCACCTCCGACTTCAAAGAATACTACGAAGGGGCTCATTGGTTCTAGAGGTGCGCTATCCAACTGCACACAGTAATGGGAATTTACCTAATCCATCGGGCCGTTTCCTCATAGCCCATTTAAGAAAGAAACGCGCGCCGAACAGTCCGCAAACGTGAGTACCTGGAAATATTGATGACACTCCCGTTAATACAGAAAGCCTTCAGAAGAAAGCCCAAAGACGACAGCCAACCCGACGCCCATAAATTCAGTAGGAAGAAAAACTCGAAAGGTCTAATAAAAACGACTGGACCAAGGACAAACGAACGCAATCAACAAGATGGCGGACTTTCCACAAGGCGATCGATGAGCGGTATGAGCGCCCAGGTGCGAAGGGCAACAGTGAGAGGTGAGTCCGTCCGCCAACGAGGCTGGGTTGGTGGTGACCGACTCAGACACATTTTCTGAAGAGCCTTTACGCTTTACTATACCACCCTGGAAGTGACGAATGCTACCACAGGACTCGGCCTTTTCAATTTGGTGTCAAGCTGCGTAAGTGACCGAATGGCAGTACCACTGTACCATCGGAGCCCATGTTCACTTGTTCAAACCAAATATCATATATACTTAGAATCATGGACGTCGTCTTGGCTTACGGTTGGGATCAGAACAGAATACGAGACAAAACATTATCAACATCGACGACCGACTTCGCCCGACGCATACAGTACGTAGCCAATATCAATGAAAAGAACCAAGACAGAATACAAAAAGGAGCAACAACGTTGGCAACGTAGGCAAAAAAAGGATGAAAGGGTGAACACTTGTCTGAGGGTACACTGGCATTCTGCCTCCAGTGACGCTTGCAGTGGCGGTTGAGGAGATAGTTGCTCGTGGCGCACTCCGAGTTCGTGTTCGCGGGATGGCCTCGTCCACGCGACTATCCCTTGTCGGGTTTTGCCTGGCCGTTGCCGTTGCCGCTGGCTGTGCAGGTGGAGGCATCTGCAAGAGTACCGAATCAGAGGTCAGCAATACCAATTGACATAATTTGTTACCGGAGCGAATGCTAATCCTTGCAACCCGGAGATGGCACTCCTCCGAGTTTGCCTCCGAGTTTGTGGGACGACCTCACCCTCGTGGCCATCGCTTGAAGGGTTTTGTCTGTCAGTTATCGTTGGCTGCGAAGGTGAAGGGACCTTGCGAGAATACCGAATCAGCAGCAGTACTAATTGTTAGGCCCAGTGACTCATTACCGGAGTCGACGTTGATCCTTGCAACCCGAAAATATCTGAGTCGGTTGCCTGCGACGCACCCCACTGAGTTTGCCTCCGAGTTTGCGGGATGACATCGTCCACGCGGTCATCGCTTGTTGGGTCTTGTCTGTCTGTTGTCGTCGGCCGCGGAGGTGAGGACGTCTGGCGAGAGTACCAAATCAGTTGTCAGCGGTGTTAAGCCAAGTAATTCCTTACTGGAGTAGATGCTGGTCCTTGCAACCCGAAGATATCTGAGACAGTTGTTCGGGGTGCACTCCTCTGAGTTTGCCTCCGAGTTTGAGGAGTGACCTCATCCACATGATCATCGCTTGAGGGATTTTGCCTGTCTGTTGTCGTTGGCTGCACGGGTGAAGGCATCTTACGAGAGCACCGAATAAGATATATCAGGAGTAGCAATTAGTGTTAAGCCATTGATTCATTACCGGAGCAGATGCCGAACCGTGCAACCTGAAGATATCTCTGATGACCAACTGAATCTCTGACTCTTGAAGTTGTATTGTCGCTCGACCGGATGAACTTGTGGCCCCGTCAGGGCCTAGTGCACGTGCAAGCTCACGCGCACGGGTAATTTTCAAACTTGTTGACAGCCCCAGTTTCTTGCCTTCTTCGTGGTCGAGTGGCTCAGCCCGGATGGCGAGTGCCACGTAAGAGCCGCGCAGAAGATTACGATTGAGATTGAAATCCTGGTATATTTGTATCTTCGTTACTGGCGGTATGGACAATCTTTCGAGCTCCCGGACACAGAGCCTCTCTACTTGGATGAAGCCCCATTGTTGAGCGAGAGCTAAAATCCTCTTCCACTTTTCAAGGTTAGCACTATAAATGGAGTATTCACTTTGGCACAACGAGCTCGTCAACTAATCAAACACGGAATCTAGTGAAAACGTACGGGTTATAAAAAACCCAAAGCAGGTCGGCGAATGCTTCGCTTGTCGCATCCATCAACACCACGGGATTTGATTCAGAAGACCCCGGAGGATCCCGACAACGTCGACTTGGGACAGTGGGAATAAGCATTGACCGAAAATGGTTTGATTCTCTGGTTAGAAAGAAACCATGTATGCAGAAGACAGTGTCTTCGACCTGAGGACTGGGTATACTATTGAGCTCTTAAATGAGAGTGAAGAGCTGCGTACCCTGATTATGATATCCCCATCGGGGAAAAAGTATTCCTCGTGTCTCACAGCGGGTCTGTAATTGGGGTTATACATAGCAGACGACTGTTCTCGGGGAAATAGGATGCTGTCTAACCGGGCGTGGCAATGCACTTTTATACAGCGATGGCGAAGCAGTAACTCTAAAGAAACATTGGGTTTGGATGCCTCGTGCCACCTCCTGCGGACTGTGGGGCGTATCAGAAATGCCAAAGTGGGAGTCGCCTTTGGAGATTGATTATGGGCCCATCGGATCACCACCTCTGGCAGCAGCGCTACGCCGGTTGTTCCTTGTCCCTAGTTTAAGAAGGCATGAACCCTACAGACCCAAGCACACGCGCACCGAGAATCTGAAGTACGGCCCGAGATCGCAGATTTCATTTCGCGAATGCAGGGCACATGGCCAAGAGCAATCGCTTTTCGCGGCCGGTTATGGAAAAAGTGGTTGTTACGTTCCCTCATGTGAGAAGATATTTGCTGCGGACAGCTGTCAGATGTTGGACCCCGGATAGTAGGGATGAATGACATACGTACACACAGCCTTCGTGGCTACTGGCAGCCTTATGGCCTGGATGCACGACGTACAGTACCATCAGTCCATGAAGCTAGGGCACAGTGTCAACCGCATGATAGCTCATCTAGTTCGAGGACTTACCTAAATCAGTAGGTTCCCTCGTTCAACGGCGGGCACTTGTCAGTGGCGACCAACCCCAAGAGAATACAGAACCTTGGGCCAAGGGTTGTCGTTCTACCCTGATCAGAGCCCTAGGACGTGAGGAAGAGCCATAGCAGGGCATGTGGCGCCCAGCGAAGAAATTCTGGGCTCCAGAAAAGGCATATCGATGGATTTTACCACAACGTCCGTGGAAGTCCGTGCTGCGCCATCAGAAACTAGCAGTAGTAAGCGCCGAATTACAGCGATTATAGTACCTCCCCAATCTCGGGTCCGAGTCGGTAATCTGGGGCCATTGGAGGCAGAATTAGAGCATCAGAGTCGACTCGTACTGGCAAAACGTAATCACTATATGGAAGAAAAACTGGAAAGTTTGAATCAAACCGACTGGACCAAGGACAAACGAATGCAACCAACTGGAAACGACGGACTTCCCACTTGCACAGGGCAACCGACGAGCGCTATGAGCGCCCAGGTGCGGTTTCGAAGGGCAACAATAGGCCGAGAAGTAAGTTCGTCCGCCAACGAGGTCGGGGTTGGTGGCGACCGACTCGGACACATTTTCTGAAGAATAATGCTTTGCTATACTACCTACCTAGAAGTGTCAACGATGAATATTACCACAGGACTTGGCCTGTTCAATTTGGCGTCGTGCTGAGGAAGTGACCAAATGATAGTGCTATTGGAACACAAGTGAAGTTCCCGCGTTCAACCCCGAATATCATACATCCTTCAGAACAATGAACGTCATCTTGGCTTACGGTTACGATCAGGACGGAACACAGGACAAAAACATCAACGATCGACTTCGCCCTACCCATACAGTACGTAGCCAACATCAATGAAAAAGAACAAAGGAAAAAAAGAACAAATACAAAAAACAAAAAACAAAAACAACAACAAAAACAAGTGACCTCGGCAACATAGCAACGAATCCAATGAAAGGGTGACTACTAGTTCCAGTGACGCTCGCAGTGACGACCGAGGGTAGTTGTTCGTGGCGCACTCCGAGTTTGCGGGAAGTCGTCTTACGAGAGTGTCGAATCAGATGATGATCCTGGTGAGGTTAAGGGCGCGCCGGAGTGGGAAGACGGTCACGTGCCGGTGGTCGTTACAAGACGAGAGTACGAGACAATGGTACGAGAGTGAGCGAAGTTGAGCAGAAACGATTCGCGTTTAGGCAAACGTAGGGATTTTACGAGTCAAGAATAATTTTCGATACATTTCTGAAGCTTTTACCGGGCAAGACGAAAACGGATACGTGCGGGAACGTTCGAGAGAATGGGGTACAACGGCAGCACATACATATCATAGCTGCCATCATAGACAGCTTTCCGAATCTGTAGAATACACACGAGGCGGGAAAACAAAAATATACACTTCCTCTGAGGGGGGCCCAAAAAATTGTGCGAGCATGCGCGAATCCGCCAGATCCTCGCCACCCGAGGACACCTGAAGCAGTCGCTCATGACCTGCCCCTCCGACTTTGCCTCCGATTTTGCGGGGCGACCTCATCCACGTGGTCATTTCTTGTTGTGGTTGTTGCCGTTTGTTGCGGAGGTGAAGACGTCTTGGGGGAGTACCAAATCAGATGTCAGGAGTAGCATTGACGTTAATCTAAGCAATTCGTTACCGTAGCAGGTACTGGTCCTTGCAGCCCGAAGACATCTTGGATGTCCGATTGGATCTCTGACTCTTGAGATTGTATTGCTGCTGGGCCGAACCAACTTGTGACCCCGTCAGGGCCCAGTGCGCGTGCGAACCTGAGCTCACGGGCGCGGGCAATCTTCAAGCTCGTTGAAAGCTCAAGTTTCGTGCCTTCTTCCAAGTTAAGGGGCTCAAGCCGGGTGATTAGTTCCACGTAAGAGTCGTACAGAAGATCAGGGTTGAGGTTGAAATCTTGGTAAACCTTTATCTTATCGACCGGGGGTATGGTCATTTTTTCGAGCTCCCGGACACAGAGCTTCTCTACTTTGACGAAACCCCATTGTTGAGCTAGACCTAAGATTCTCGTCCACTTTTCGAGGTCGGCCCTGTAAATGGAGTATTCACTTCGAACACAAATGAGCTTATCGATTAATCAAACACGAAATTCCATGAGAGCGCACTCGTTGTAAAATACCCAAAGGAGGTCAGCAAATGCTGAGCTCGTAGCATCGTTCAGCATAACAGGGTTTGCTTCAGAGGATCCCGGAGGATCACGATAGGGGGCGCCGGTAATAAACATCGACCGGAAATGGTTCGATTCTCTGGTTAGAAAGAATCTATGTACGCAGAAGACAGTGTCTTCGACCTGAGGACTGGATATATTTAGCCCTTAAGTGAGAGCGAAGGATGGCATACCCTGATCATTATGTCCCCATCACGGAAGAAGTATACCGTGTGTCTCATGACTGGATTGGTGTTAGACATGATAGCCAATTTTTGCAATGGTATGATAAATGGGACGCTGTCTCACTAGTTATAATGGACTTTTATACAGCAGTGGAGATGCGGTAACTATAAAGAAACATTGGGTTTGGAAGCCTTGTTCCTGCCCTACGGACTGCGGGGTGTGTCAGAAGTGCCGAAATGGGGGCCTCCCTTGGAGATGGGGCCATCGGATCACCACCTCTTACAGCAGAGCTGCGGCAGTGCCGGCTACATGCACCAGCGTCCTTTGTCCCCAATTGGTTTGTTGGTCCAGCGAAGCCTAAGAAGGCATAGCCGCACAAACAAGCGCATGCGCATCGAGAGGAACAGCTCAAGATTCGCAGATCTCATTTCGTGAACGCAAGGCACAGGACCAGGAGTGATCTCTATCTCGTAGCCAGTTATGGGGGTAGTTTGGTTGACGTCCGTCCGTAGACCCTTCGTGTGGGAAGAGATCTGCGGTGGACAGCTGTCAGATGAGCCTCGAACGGAGATGAAAGACATATACACACGGCATCCGCAGCTACTACTGGTGGTCCCATGGCTTGGACGCGCGATTGTGGTATCAGTTCACGAACCAAGACCATAGTGCTAACCGCATGATACTATTTGGTTCGAGGACTTACCTAAATCGGTGGGGTCCCTCGTTCGGCGACGACCGACCATAAGACCTTGGGTCAGGGGTTGTCGTTTCTCATTGTGGGCGCGAGGAAGACCCATAGCAGGTTGTGGCACCCTGCGAAAAACCTAAGCAATTCCAGACGCGGGGCTCCGGAAACGGCATATCGATCGGTTTTATCCCAGCGTGCGGCCCGTGGAAGTCCGAGCTGCGGCATCAGAAACTACTGGTAGCTGACGCTGCGTTGGATTGGAGTCTAGGTACGTGGGGCTGGCGCTCGGCTGCGCAGGAACACGGCTCGGAAAGGGGAGCGTGTGACGCGCGGCGGCGCTGGGTCGGGCAGTGTCCTCCACGAGATAAGGACATCCATTTTGGAATCTTTGTTTTCCATGTCGCAATCTGCGCCTCCAGCAGGCGGTACAAACCAACACGCGGTGATGATTGTAGCGGGCGGTGTAAGCCGACGAACTCCAGGCTGAACTTTATTGTGGCTTCTTTATCCTACTATAGCACCCCTTAGGGTCTGAACACCCCACTTTCATTGTGAGCAATCTCCACGTGCGAATGGTGCGACCGCAACCGATCGTCGCCTTCATCGAGGGACTTCCATTTCAGACGTTCGTATCTGATAGGTTCTACAACCCAAGATGTATCGGGCTGAAATATTGCGCCTGTGATAGTTGTGTTCCTAAAACACCGCAAAATGGCCTCAGGTTAAAATAAAATCTGCTGTGCTCAGTTATCGGAAGGAGTGTACAGGCAAGCATACAGGCTGTGGCAATAGCTATGGTACATGTGGGACGGTTGGCTGACGGAGATGATGGAGGACGAACAGAACACACAAATTTACCAAGTGTATAGCAAAAAACATGTGCAGAAATAAGGCGGGTATAATCATGACAGAGCCTGTGGGACTGGGAAGGCAGTGAGCTAGAAAGCATCGAATTAGAGCAAGTGCACACGACACCAACATGAGATAGGGCGCGTTGTATTGCCACATCATTCCACAACACGCAAAACGCTCCGTGGCGTTGTTCCCGGACTCCAACCCATCGGACCCCGCGCCTCAATCCGGCTCTCGAAGACCGCCTTAAATCTTTCTACCGTTTGCCGATCGATAATCCCAAACACGACACGATCAAAAGAGTGCGCGAATCGAGCGCCGTCCTCGGCTAGCAAATCAAACCAGATGTCCGCCACCATGCCAACATCGTTGCGGAATACGCCTGTCCCAAAGCTACCGAGAACGATGTTCCGAAGACCCCGCTGTTCAAAGAGGAAGAGGATGCGAGCCATGCGCTCACGCATCGTCCCTTCGATTCTTGCCACGGTGTCTGGGCCAAGACTGTCCCCGGCGCGCTGACGTACGACACCCGCGTTGACCGCCGCGCATGTGACGACCTCGATCTGGTATGGCGGGACCCAAGCACCGTCATCATCGCGGAGGACGAGAACGGACGGAGAGAAGATCATGGAGTGGGTGTAGAAACCGCCACGGCGGTCCTGTTTGTGCAGCTGGTGGAACTGTGACGCCGTTGGTGTGACCAGCGACACATAGAGTGTCGACGCGCGTGCGAGGGACTCTTCCTGGGCTTGTGCGCCGGAGAGAAATCCGCCACCGGGTTTAGTGGCGCTTGCGAAGCTGAGTACGCCTACCCGGCCCGGGCCATCTGCGGTGATTGCGGCGCTCGCATTGAGCTCATGCAGAAGGGCACGCGCACGCTGAAGTGTGGAGCCTTCGCAGAGTTCCAGTTGTCCCGGTACAGCAGGACGTGAGGCGGGAGTGGCAGTGGACCAGGTGGCGAGCGTTGATTCGGGTGGGAAGAACATCGTGTTGTCTATTGAGTGTGAAACAACCTCGCGAATGTTGAAAGTCGAACCCTGGAGCTGTACTTCGCCGCGCTCGATCGCGGCAAGGGTCTCATCGGCGATGCGGCGGCGCGAAGCCGAATTGTTTTGATTGTTGCTATTCGTGCGGCCTAGGTGGTCGGGTTCGCCACCCCTGGCCCTTTGTGATTTTTCTCTGTGCGGGCCACGAGGCTGTGGCAAGGTATCGCGCACCGGGATGGCAGTCACCTCTATCGTTTCTTCGTGCATGGGATGCTTTCGGTACTTTGTGTCATGGAAGATGTCTTTGGAATCGCGTGAAAAGTCCTCGTCGATGAGCCTCCTTCGATGGCGGCTCTCAGGTATACGACGGGCAGGAGGTAACACGTGTGGTAGGTGTGGCACGACGGGAGCGATGTCAGGAATGAGAGGAGGGTCCTTCTCGTCGTAATACCTAACGTATCTGGGGGCACGACAACCTGGAATCCAGCTCAGCAAACGAAAGAGAGGCATAAGCGAACTGCGATGATAGAGAGGGATGTGAAAGAGAGTGAAAGGCACATACAAGGGCTGATATCATTCAACACGAGGACGACCGCTAGATCACTATTCGGTCATTTGAGGGCCTTTAAGGGCTTCCTCGTTTTGTCTTCGGCTGGCTTACCCGGTTCTCGGCCATCCCCGACACATTCCCACGCCTGCATCCCATGAGCCGTTGTTCTTCAAGAGACCAGACGACCAACTAATGGCTGACCTTCTCAACGACACCGATATCGACTTCGACCGCGCCGCCTCTGCATTTCCAGATATATCCCTAGATGGGGACAATGATATTCCTACTTTCACATCCCCGCCCCCAGCCGTCCACCTCCCCGCTGCTGGCCCATTCGACTTGGATGCCTTTGGCAGCCCCGCGCCTCCCCCAAGGGAAGTAAAAGTTACAGGTCACGATGACGAGGAGATCGAAAAATTCGAGAGTGATTTCCCGGAGCTCGATATGCCGCAGGTACTTCCAGCGCGACCGAGTTTTCCACCAGCTGATGACGACACTGCAGGAGGCCGGTCCCCCCATCACCCAACCCACCTTCGGCGCTGTGCCGCCTTTCGCGCCGCGTCCACAGCCTCTCTCCGCAACCCCCATCTTGACCCAGCAGATCGACGCCGAGGAACCCGAGGTCATCAGGTGCCTCTTTGTTACTTTTGCCATATTATGCAAGTCAGACTCACCTGCGAGTTTTTTTTTTTTTGACAGGAAATGGCGCGAACGCCAGGCTGACGAGATCAAGGCGCGTGACGAGAGGTCTAAAGCGCGTCGTCAGGAAACCATTTCAAAGGCCGAGCGCTCGATTGACCAATTTTATGGGGAATACACTGGCAAGCGCGAAAGCCAGATTCGCGAAAACAAGTGTGTTCATTTCGCCTCTACAATGTCTTTATTTTATTTACTAATGAACTCGAAACAGAGATTCGGAAGCTGAGCATGTCGCATCCCAGATCGATGCGCTGTCGCGCGGTACGACATGGGATCGTATCTGCGAGCTTGTCGAACTCCAAAATTCGCAAAGTAAAACGCTTGCGCGTGCTGGACCGGGAACGACAGAACTTTCTCGGTTTCGTGAGGTGCTTTTGCGCCTGCGGCGCGAAGGTACGAGCGCACCCGGCGCGGCGGGGTACTGAGCCGCGAGAGCTACTATACTTTCCCTAGAACAATAGTTCATGGATTAACAGGTTATATTACACGATCGAGAATGAGTATGGCATGTTCGACCATCATAAAACTAGACGACGGTGATGATAGAAATGTAGCGGGAGACAAGGGCACATCCCAGCCACCTGCTCTTGACGACATGTCCCATATATAAGATATCGATCGTCATAATTAGAGCTTGGCCTGTGTGGCGTCTCCAGCTGCAGTGGGGAAGTGCGCCTCGGCCCATGCTATGCATTCATCTACGAATTTCTCCTTAACGCCGTCTGGCTCGTTCTGAAGTTCGTGATATCCACCCTGGAGGATGAACGCGGTTAGACCTCCGCAGTATCACAAACAAAAATCAGTGGGGGCAAACCTCATAGAGCGCTATCCTCTTGTCGTCAGCGGGAACCTTCTCAATGAATTGCTTTGCGGTCTCCACAGAGCAAACCTGTATGATCACGTGATAAATGCACAGTAGTCAAAGACGCAAAACCGACGTACCATGTCTTCGGTACCGTGCACAACCAAGACCTACGATACATTAGCATTGTAGAGATGAAAGCCAGCGAAATAATCGTACTGGGAGCGCAGTAGGCCACTTTTTGTAGTCCTTGGTAATCAAGTTCTCGCCCTGAGTAACATTTGCATCAACCACGCCGACTCAACCTGGTAAAAAAACAACCGCACCCTGTTGAGCATGTCATCAACTACGCGCAGAGACGCGCTGCGGCGAATGAGCGGGTCATTCTCGTTATCCTTTACTACTTCTGGGTCGTGAGAAAGGTACTGAAAGGAGCGTGAGGAGTTTCCAGTGGGTCACCCCAGCAAAGGTGACACAATAACGACAATCGTACCTTGGCTTCGACAGCCGCAGGAATATTCTGGTTTGGGAGGATGGCACGAACTCGACTGCCAAGCCAGCGTGCTACGCCCGCAGGAGGCTTGGTGAGGCGTATGCACGGGCTAGTCGCTATGATGCCAGAGAGTTGCGAGACGCTATCCTGGGTATTGGCACGCGTCGCAAACGACAGGACCAACCCGCCACCCTGGTTCGTGTCAGCCGCGTGCATGATGCAATGTCTCTATTTAGGGGAGAAGAGCGACGTACCATAGAATGACCCATGAGGAATAGGGGTATGGTGGGATTCGCCTCTTGAGCGACGCGTAGGGCCCATGCGATATCTGGAATTTGGTCCGTGTCACCTGTCCGACCGTATACCGCGCCGGGAGACTTCTTCGAATCGAGTGCAGTACGTCCAAAGCCGCGCTGGTCAAACGTGAAGATGACAAAACCCCTCTCGGCCCAGCGCTTGTGCACGTGTTCGTAGCGCGCAATGTGTTCGATGAAACCGTGGATGAATACGACGACGCCGCGTGGGGAGCCAGAGGCCGGAGTGTAGGTGCGTGTGTAGAAGGAGGAAGCCTTGGGACCGGGAATCCATGCCTCTGTGAAGTCGGACATGGTCAAGGTTGTGGTGTGAGTTGGGGAAGGTCCCTGCGTCGGAACACAGCTTCCAGGAACTCCTTTTATCTTCTCAGGTTACGCTCGTGTCGGCCTCCAAGTCACGTTGGGGTTACGTGGTGTCACTCGCCCGAGGGCTGAGGCTAACTTGAAGCTCAGCTCAGCCTGAGACTCGGCTGAACGCAGCTTGACCCAAAAATGCCAGGCCAGTATGTACAATGACACTTACGTTGTCACAGATTCTGAATTCCAAACATGAGTCTCAGTTGCTGTCCTATCGTCCTTCAATAAGCTCAAGCGCGCTCATGAGCGAGGCGACCGACATATTGTTACCTCGCAACTCCTACAGCAGTGTGGGAAACGGGACTGCGAACCAAAGCGCAAGGTCGGCGCTGGTCAGCGACGGACCGTACTCCACTCTTCTCATCTGCCCCAACCAACAATGCACTCAAACAGGAGTGATTTGAACTTGCTAAGGTATCCAATCAACGCACTAGCGTACTGAGGGATGGCTATGTGCACTAGCACTGTACCGCTTTGTCCGGTCTTCGCAAGGGTCCTCGTCAGCAAAGTTCAGCAGCAGAGCGCAGATGGAGAAAGGCAGATGCCTTGGCATTTGGGTGAGTCCCAAACTCGATCCCCGCAGGCGCTGGCTCGACCCGACTTTAATAATTCCGCGGGCGATAGTAAACAATCGATTACGTTCTGAAGTACACTCTGGGGATCTGCGCGCCGCCGTTATTGCCAGCCGTACACCGGTACCCAGGTCAACTAGGGAGGATAACGAGTCGCAGCTTTCCGGCCCTTCCAACTACTGCCGTGGTCCCTCCCTGACGAACCAATGATACTTTATATCCAAAGACAAGCACAGCAAATCCCGGTCCTGTTTCAGACCCAGAGAAGGTAGCGAGCGCTGAACCCGCTCCAGGAATCTTGTCCTGCTTCGTTCGCCGAACTGTGCTCGCTTTACGGCACGCTAGGTTTCATGCCCCCTGTGCTAAACCTGCTACTTATGGGAGTTTCGACGAAGAGAGCCTATTAGTTGGCGCCATTGGCCTTGCTGCCACCAGAGCCACTCAGGTATGTCTCGTCAATATCCCTATTACCCTAATGGAATCGAAAAAAAAATGTTTTTCAGGATATTGATACGAGCTCGTCTGTTGTCAACTCTGTCATGGTTCGGTAATTTAATTCAATACTTTGTATTTTGTATTGCTGCCGTGTTTTTATCTCGATCCAAAGATCCATCATCTGTAGTGCAACCCCTTCCTTCTTCGTGGGCATTGGGTGGACCCAATGATCGGATTCTGAGTGATATTCGCCTTCCGATTGCTGTGGTACACAAGAGTTTCTGTTTCGCTTTTACAGCAACGGCACTTAGTTTCCGAGTTCGAAGTGCTGAGCCCTGTCTGAATTGGCTTTTGAGGATTGCATGTCTGAAGGCTTGATTTCTTCTCTTGAATCAGATCAGCAGTGCTGTTGGCCAGGTAGCATTTGTGAAGGCCGCGACCTGGCCCTTTCCTACCCAGAGATGGTGTCCTTAAGGAGTAATCAAATAGCCGATCGACCATCGGTTTTCCCGGGCCGCCTGCCTTGTCGACCGCTTGCGCTGACCAGTTCGGGCAACCCTTGGACAAGGGACAAGAGGGATAGGTTACACCTACCCTCCTTTCGTTGCCATGATATCCCGCTTTACTAGACTTTTTATTTGTGTCGTTCTCGCTCTCGTATGTCAATCCACTAAACTCCTGCCTGCTTAACGCCCACCAACTGAAATGCCAAGCTCCTGTTTGCCTCGGTCACGCTACTCCACCATCCGGCCTCCAATCACGTCGACCTTCAAACAGGCGAGGTCTTTGGCGACGGTGGCGTTGAGAAGGATTTTCACGCGCTCCCTATCTCAATCCACGATTCGCCTCCTTCTGTGTCCCATGCAACGGGAGGTGTCATCATGTCGAAGCTGGGGAACGCAACGACAAAGTGAGTCGTCCCTCCGCCACGTCTTGCGCTGCGGAAATGTGACGCATATTCGTAGAGCCGCCTTGGGTCGTGCGACGTGGAAATTACTGTAAGTCGATGCGCTCGAATTCAGCCTCGGTCTGGCCTCACCCGACTTGTGCCACAGTCACACGATGACGCTCAGATACCCTGAGGTACTTATTGTTGCGCCCAATCGTTGATCCGACAACCCCAGTTGACACCATACTAGCATCCGACAGAGGACGAACGCGAGGCGCTCAAGTCTTATTTCTACCTAACTTCGCGTCTATATCCATGCGGCGAGTGCGCCGCAGAATTTCAGCAACTGTTAGCGAAGTTCCCCCCTCAGACATCGTCCCGTCTCACTGCTTCCTCCTGGTATGGTTTAGCTACTCGCGCGCCGTTGCAAGACTGAATTTTCCTCAGGCTATGTCACTTGCACAACCAAGTCAATGAACGCTTAAAAAAACCTGCTTTTGACTGTGCACATCTCGATGAAGAGTATGATTGTGGCTGTGGTGACGATCCTAAGACCTCGTCTGCCTCATCGGTTGCTTCCAGCTCTACTGCGAGCCCCGAATCTGGACATGTCCCGAGCGGGACCAAGGACAAATTGACTGGCGCAGATCTCATCAAGGGTGGGCGCTGAGATCTGAGATCCCACCACATGTACCTCCTTGCTTCATCAGACCTTTCGTGTATTC
This sequence comes from Lactarius indigo, assembly GCA_025766275.1. NCBI lineage: Eukaryota > Fungi > Basidiomycota > Agaricomycetes > Russulales > Russulaceae > Lactarius > Lactarius indigo. Next base: position 895,937 of record JAFKAC010000007.1, read on the forward strand.
GTATGTATGGGATCGACTGGATGTCATTGTTGTTGGACGTGTTGTTGTTTCGCAGGGTGTCTGCTATTCGGAAGCTGCCACATATGCATTGAAGTTGTACACTTCTGGTTCGGCTTGGAACCGATATTCCTGCGGGTGGCACTGCGCTACCACGACTCCATCGCGTACCAACTCTGCCCGCATACCGTGACCAGTCCTCAGTGGATAAGACAGCTTCGACACGCCAGCAAAACAGCGGAAATGGCGCGGTTGCTCATCACCTGCTGCAAGGAGGACAATGCAAGGGGCGCGAGCCAAGACAACCACCCAAAATTTATCTTCCGCCTACGATGGGCTGAGTCTCGATAGAGTCTGGTGATCATTCCGGACTCACCAGCTGCCAGTCTCGCGGGCGAGGGACTGTGTCAGGCGCGGTGGCTGCCTTTGGATGTGGCCGTGCCCAAACAAACAGCTTATCACGCTCGACTGGTGGCATGCGGCCCTCTTTGAACGCGCGCGCAAAGTATGCGTTGAGAGCGAGCCACGCCGTGTGAGGGAAACCATCGACCCATGCTTGAGAGTTTGGCTGGGCGCCGCGCACAGGAGCTAAATAATGCGATTCCCCATAATCTTATACAATTGATGTTAATCAACATGCGCCTCCTATGGCCCAGGCAGGAAAAGCTCACCATTCCAAGAAATGACCTGTACGATATCAACGGCATTCCGGTGAGCGAGTAATTGCTCCCAACGTCGGACGAGTAGCCAGTCGTCACTGCGGTAGATCCACTATGGACTATGTAGTCTTACGGGACGGAGAAGGGACAAGAACCCACATTCTTATTCCACGAGTCTGGTCCATAATGCTGGGGGCCGTTGAGACACGCTCGCGGTGTATAAAGATCCTTACCGTGAAAAACCAAGGAGATACAGCTGCCATGTATGTACGCCCTCCCAGGTGGTGGAGGTGGTGGAGGTCTGTGTCCAACGCAGGACACTCAACTTCCTCTCTCGGTGAATCTGGGGTGAGGTGTATAGGCCAACAGCCATTCCACTGACGACAACACGGTGGTCAATATAGATAGTGTATGAAATGTGGATTTAACAGATACGTGGAAAATGCCATCCACAGGCGTGAGTGCAGGATAACGCGCAGGATCGATGAATAAGGCCGGGATAAGGTGGATCTAGAGTTCGGATTTGTCACGGTAATTGTAAGACCATTGGCAACAGGGCTCGGTGTTGGCTTACCGGGCACACGCGTTCCATCGCTGACCGAGCGAACTTCCAGGCCTCGGTGATTGAGGTTTGCCCAAACCTGCACTGGTCGCCAGCGAATGTAGAAACCAAGGCTCGCCGATAGTACAAGAACTGGTTGGGATGGTGCCCGACAAGCTCCATGTAGTGGTGCAGGAGCTCGGCATCTGCCTCGGTATCTCCAGGTATGGAACTGCGAACAAGGAATGCCAGTGGGCCGCGTCACTCGTGGCGTAAATCCTACGTCCCGTGGAGAGCTCACGTCATGTCAAAGCTGAGGAAAAGTTTGAAACCCGTCTGCAGTCGTTTTGCGGTCGCATAGCAGTCAGCTACACGTGCCTTCTGCCAATCTTCACGTCCGATATTTAGCGCAAAGGCATCGCTGTTGAGATCGGATGTCCTGTTTGTGAAATATCACTGGAATTTGGTGGAGACTCACAAACCATGGGCCTGTGCCAGCCGGATGTCGGCCTCCCAGTCACCAGGGCTGTAGGGCTGTATAGAGGGCCCAAGTTAACGAGGTAAAGTTATTCCGGAGAGGATGCCTAAGCACGTAGGTATTCCCGACCATGAAGCTCGTATTTGGTTCAGTCAAATGGGTTATCTCAAGTGCCTCTAAGGAACGCAATTACTGGCATACGACAAACTTTCGCCGACTTGCTGAATCCATGTGTGTAGAGATTTGGTGCGGAGTCAGTCGGATATATGAACAACGCGTGAGCGTTGGAGGTCCGGAGGAGGTTGTATGTGCTCATCTCCACAATATTATTCAAAGATAATCGTTTAGCTACGATAAGATTGAAATTACCTAATATTTCGGTCTAGCTTGGTTTGTTGGCATGCGGCGAGTGCGCTGCAGAATTTCAGCAACTCTTGAAGTTCCCCCCCGCAGACATCGTCCCGTCTCACCGCTTCCTCCTGGTATGGCGTAGATAATCGCGCACCGTTGCAAGACTGAATTTTCTCAAGCTATGTTACTTGCACAACCAAGTCAATGAACGCTTAAAGAAACCTACTTTTGATTGTGCACACCTTGATGAAGAGTATGATTGCGGGTGTGATGACGATCCTAAGACCTCGTCTGCCTCATTACATGCTTCTGGCTACTACGAGCCCTGGATTTGGACATGTCCCGAGCGGGACCAAGGACGAATTGACTAGCACCGATCTCATCAAGGGTGGGCGTTGAGATCTGAGATCCCACCACATATACCTCCTTGCTTCATCAGACCTTTCGTGTATTCGTATGTATGGGATCGACTGGTTGTTATTGTTGTTGGGCGTGTTGTTGTTTCGCAGGGTGTCTGCTATTCGGAAGCTGCCACATATGCATTGAAGTTGTACACTTTCGGTTCAGCTTGGAACCGATATTCCTGCGGGTGGCACTGCACTACCATAACTCCATCACGTACCAACTCTGCCCGCATACCGTGACCAATTCTCAGTGAACAAGATAGCTTCGACACGCCAGCAAAACAGCGGAAATGGCGCGGTTGCTCATCACCTGCTGCAAGGAGGACAATGCAAGGGGCGCGAGCCAAGACAACCACCCAAAATTTATCTTCCGCCTATAATGTGTTGAGTCTCGATAGAGTCTGGTGATCATTCCGGACTCACCAGCTGCCAGTCTCGTGGGCGAGGCACTATGTCGGGCGCAGTGGAGGCCTTTGGATGTGGCCGTGCCCAAACAAACAGCTTATCACGCTCGACTGGTGGCATTTGGCCTTCCTTGAATGCGCGCGCGAAGTATGCGTTCAGTGCGAGCCACGCCGTGTGAGGGAAACCGTCGACCCATGCTTGAGAGTTTGGCTGGGCGCCGCGCACAGGAGCTAAATAATGCGATTCTCCATAATCTTATACAATGGGCCTCGATCAACATATGCTTCCCACGGCCCAAGCAGGAAGAGCTCACCATTCCAAGAGATGACCCGTACGATATCAACGGCATCCCGGTGAGCAAGTAATTGTTCCCAACGTCGGACGAGTAGCCAGTCGTCACCGCGGTAGATCCACTACGGACTATGTAGCCTTACGGACGAAGAGGGGACAGGAACCCACATTCTTATTCCACGAGTCTGGTCCATAATGCTGAGGAAAATTGAGAAACGCCCTTGGTGTCATAAAATGACCTTACCGCGAAATACCAAGGGGATACAGCTGCCATGTATGTACGCCCTCCCAGATGCCGGAGGTGGTGGAGGTCGGTGTCCAACGCAGGACACTCAACTTCCTCTCTCGGTGAATCTGGGGTGAGGTGTATAGGCCAACAGCCATTCCACTGACAACAACATGGCGGTCAATATGGATAGTGTATGAAAAGCAGGTTTGACAGGTACGTGGAAGATGCCATCCACAGGCGTGAGTGCAGGATAACGCGCAGGATCGATGAATAAGGCCGGAATAAGGTGGATCTAGAGTTCAGATTTGTCATGGTAGTTGTAAGGCCAACAGGGCTCGGTGTTGGCTTACCGGGCACACGCGTTCCATTACTGACCGAGCGAACTTCCAGGCTTCGGTGATCAAGGTTTTCCCGAATCTGCACTGGTCGCCGGCGAATGCAGAAACCAAGGCTCGCTGATGGTACAAGAACTGGTTGGGGTGGCGCCCGACAAGCTCCATGTATTGGTGCAGGAGCTCGGCATCTACTTCCGTTTTTCCGGGTATCGAGCTGGGAACAGGGAATGCCAGTGGGTCGCGTCACTCGTGGTGCAAACCCTACGTCCCGTGGAGAGCTCACGTCATGTCAAAGCTGAGGAAAAGTTTGAAACCCGTCTGCAGTCGTTTTGCGGTCGCATAGCAGTCAGCTACACGTGCCTTCTGCCAGTTTTCACGTCCGACATTCAGCGCAAAGGCATCGCTGTTGAGATCGGACGTCCTGTTTGTGAAATATCACTGGAATTTGGTGGAGACTCACAAACCATGGGCCTGTGCCAGCCGGATGTCGGCCTCCCAGTCACCAGGGCTGTAGGGCTGTATAGAGGGCCCAAGTTAACGAGGTAAAGTTATCCGGAGAGGATGCCTAAGCACGTAGGTATTCCCGACCATGAAGCTCATATTCGGATCAGTGAAATGGGTAAGCAAGTGCCTCTAAGGAACGCAATTACTGGCACACGACAAACTTTCGCCTACTTGCTGAATCCATGTGTTTTGGCTACAAGAACTGGGTTGAAAAAAGTAGCACAGCAGTTTGTTGCACCGTGCCCGTGCCCGGTGCCACACACTGTCAGCCTCGTGGCCCGTGGGAAACATGTCGCGGGAGTTGCCGCACTGTGGCTGGCTCCACAGAGAACAAAAGACTCGTGTCTGTCTTCAAGTTGGCTCGTGTCTTTTCTTCGAAGTCGTATCAGTCACCATGGAACTGCTCGACAGATTCTTTACGTTGGAACAATGTGCTTTGGCTTGCTGAAGAGACATGGGAACGGTGCTCAAGGAGACGACGAGAGAGAACAAATGCCAACTTGACGCACTGACCCTGGAGGCTATGAGCGCTATGGGCTTTGGGCCTCATGGAACCGGAAACACAGCAAGGTCAAACCACCCGAGAGCCAAAGCAATTTTGTTGGCCCTGTCGGGCACGAAAAGACTCACCCGGAGAAGAATTGAAGCAGCCAGCCCGAGTTCTGAGATCTGAGCTCTCAGCTGTAGATGGTCCATGCCATTTCAAAGGATCGAAATCCCAAACTTATAAAAGGCCTTATGAGTCTCAGGTCCGACCCGCGTCCTTTCTCAAGCTCAAATAGCTCATCATTTGGTACTACTAACTCGTCTGGTTACACAATACGACCTCCGGCGCACAAATGCAGCTCTTATCCGGGGTACGTGGCTTTTCAAGGCTATATCTTATAGTGATGCTCATATGACGACTATCATAAAATAGGAAGGAGGCGTGCGGAAGACCTACACGCCTTCGCTCTCCCCGCTCGAAGTGTTGAAATCCCTCCCAGATCCGTTTGGGGTATTTGGGTGTCCTTATACCTGGCACCCCACAAGTTTTTTGGGCTCTGAGCACGACTCGGATTCGGATTCGGACGATGGCACTGCTAGCTCCGCAACGCTCTACGAACCTCATCTCCCGGAAGATGTGGTACCTGTCGACTGGGGCGCCGCTGAGACCACGAGTTTGGTAGATAATGCCCTTGCTTTCCAGACGAGTACTCTCGCTTTCGAAGCCAGGGCTGTCGCCAATATTACCCCGCAGGCTGGAAGCTTGCGGGCCCCCCTCAACCACCAGGACGGCCGCGGCCGCGAACGTCCGAACCAGGTATATCACGCGCACCAAAGGGGCGCAACACCCCGATCCTACGTTCCGGCCAACGGGACGCTGGTCGTGGGTAGCCTACAAGATACCTGTCTGCTAGGCGTTGTTCACGACGCCTCCGGCCCCAAGGTGAGAGAACATGAGAGAGAAGTGTTGCCAGCCTAATCAGAGAACATAGAAGTCCCAGGGGAAGTGCACCTCTCGTCGAAAGGCCCATCCATACGGAAGGACTGTTAAACGAAGAAATTATGGACCAGAAGATTGGCTAAGCTCGGGCGATCCGAAGGAGAGGGCCGAAGACGACGACGCACTCAGTACGTGCGCTGTGTATGCCGAACGAGAGGACAACAGGCTCTTGCAAGCGCCCCTCATGCACCCCATCGCATTGCCCGACGAGGAGAAGAGCAGTAGCGCATCCTCCGAGGAGTTCTTATACAGCGGACCGGACCTGGGGGGGTGGCTCACAGGTACGTTCGACGGTGTCCCGAAGATGGTCACACTCGAGCACCTCGATTTCGCCTTGCCGGTGGCGTTCCCCGCGGAAGAATGGCTCTTGGCATTCCCGATAGTTGAATTGGGCAAGCAAGAGTACGGCTTGGCCTGCGAATAAGCCCGAGCGTACAGAACAAGTGGGGAATACACGTACCGTGTCGTGTCGCTATTTCAGTCGTGTTGTGCTGTGTATGGACCTCAGAGGGATGTCGAATATGGACTTTACTCCCTCATTTTTATAGTGTCGAAGGGTGCACTATGATTACACTGTGGGAATGTGTTCTTGCCTTATTCATAAATGATATGTGAACTTGACCAGGACGAGAATAAGGTAACAAGGAATGAGACGAGACAAAATCGAGACAGAGCATAGTATCGTGATTGTGGTATCACGCAGCATAATCCACAACATGGTAAATACAACGGCTCTGACGTCTCGCACACACGCGAGTCGTCCGAGACTTGAAGTTCCTTGTCATAACGCCGACATCGTTTGCACTCAGGTTGGTGTCAGTGGGTAACAACAGCCACGGTTACTGGAACAAACAAGGGCCCCTTATACTTATATCACACGCAACACCTTGTGCGATACAACGACAAAGGACACCTGGGAACCTGCCATGTTCCCATCTTGGATATTTGAATATTCACGTTCGCAACGGTTAACTGAGACCTAACAATCAAAAATCTCCAGACCTTCAGGATAGGCGCTAAAAAGCGAAGTTGTGACACCTTCGGATTGAAGGCGACATCGTCAGTACGAACTTGAACTCGAACGAGCACATGGGTCAGATATACGGTTACGCATAAGAAAGTAGGCGCGTATTAACCCAAAACTACAAAAATTACAATAATCCTGTTCGTGAATCTTCAAGATCCAGATATTCTGCAGCAACACCTCTAACGTTATATCACCCGCACCAAGCGGGGGGGCGGCAAGCCCTCAGAGTTGGCGATATCGTCCCTCTGGTGTTCGTGTTCACCGTCGGCCATACCACGCCATTCCTTGTCCCCAACCTGCTCCAAAAACTTCTCCCACTCTCCGTTAGCCATTTCATAGCCCTCCGCCTGCGCATCCGGGAAACTGCCATCCTGGACTGCGCTGATGTAATTCTGGATGCCACGGCCCTCCTCGTGTCCGACGTCCGCGAAGCGCCGAACAAATTTTGCTTTTTTTCCGTGCCAGCGCGTCATCACGTCGTCCCAGACGAGCACCTGCCCGCTCGTACCGGGCCCGGCGCCGATGCCAATAGTCGGAATACTAAGGCGCGCGGTGATGTACTCGGCTAGCCGATGCGGGATCGCCTCGAGCACAACGGCGAACGCACCGGCCTCTTCCAGCGCGAGTGCGCCGTCGAGTACGGAGCGCGCACGGGGGGCGTCACGCCCCTGCACCCGGTAGCCGGATAACGCGGTGTGGCGCTGTGGCATGAGTCCTACGTGCGCCATCACGGGCACGCCGACCTGTGAGATCCGTCGGACCGTCGCGGCGATTTCGGGCCCGCCTTCGAGTTTGACAGCCTCCACATGGCCATCTTGGATCATGCGCACGGCGGAGCGTACGGCGTCGTCGGGCGAGGCGTGGTAGGAGCCGAAGGGCATGTCAGCGACGATGAACGGGTGCATGGCGCCGCGCGCGACGGCACGGGTGTGATGCAGCATTTCGTCGAGGGTGAGGCGGGTGGTAGAGGGCAGCCCGAGACAGACTTGGGCGAGGGAATCGCCAACAAGAGCGATGTCGACTCCGTGAGTGTCGAGAGCACGTGCGGTGGGGAAGTCATATGCGGTGAGCATGGTGATTGGTGTACCAGCATGGCGCATCTGGTTTAATTGCTGGATCGTCATTTTCTTACGTGGAGGTCCTTTAGGTATAGTCAGGATTCGTGATGCCCTACGGAGGTGCATGCATGGACCCACGGGTGGGAGATGTGCCGCTCTCGAGGATCATCGGGCGCACGCTCATACATCTTCGGCCGACAAGGAAATGCCTTGGCGTTGCCGGATTGAGCGTCGAGCGGCTCAAGACGGCTGCTCTCAGGAAGCCTTGCATAGATACGTGATTATGAATAAAGATAAAAGGTCGACGAATAGATAGAGGAGCGAAACCCGAGTCCTGTGGAGGGCAAGGCACACGATGAGTGGCAGGAACAGACCAAGAGAAGGAAAACACACGAAAGGCAAGGTGAGTAGTGAAAACTTTCTTATATGATGGCGGAATGCATAGCAAATATGATCCGATAGCTGATGAGTTCGCAACTAGGGACTATAAAAAATCGTCCAACGGAATTCGGAGGGGGCACATGTCTTGTACAGTAAGACTCGGACAGCGCGGGTTGTGGCCGGCTACAGTCTCATTGCCGGCCAATCACAGTCATCCTGCACCACGTGATCAGGACGCGACTCAGATTTCCCACGAGTGTTCCGTTCCTGGCTGGACAATTGCACCCACAATCCTTAGTTTGACCTCAGCTTACAGCCATGCCCAGAGTCACCCGCTCGCAGGAGCAGTCTAAGAAACGTTCTGACTTCTGTGTCCTCATAGACAAGACATCGCGAAATGCTGTCAACAAACCTGTTCGGACCACGGAGAAAGCCAGCGAAAAGCCAAAAAAGAAAGCTATCAAGGCACCTCACGTCACAACCAAGTCCAAGGCCAAAGTCAAAGTGAAACCCCCCTCTAAATCATTACCATTGCAGGTAGAAGGTGAGGACGCGGCACCACCTGCGGACGTTGGTGAACTCGATGACCCGTTTCAACTCGTCCTCTCCGCACGACCAGGTGGTTTCGCCACACCACCCCAGAGCCATCCTCCTCCCCATCCTCCTAAGCGCCCTGAGCCTCATTCACATGACCCAATGACTACACTACCACCCCGATTTGATGATGGCACCCCCTCTCCCGAACCTGCAAGGCGTCGTTCCCGTCACGTGGGTGACCGCGCTTCTCTTCTGCCTCCGTCCTCGCCCATTCATTTGTCTTCGAGCCCCGTGCGACAAACCCACAACCATGACGGCGATGGTAGCTCCATTTTTCCTTCCGTCCTCCGCCCTTGGTCACCGTCCCAGTTTCGTACCCCAACCCGCAAGAACAGGAAGCGCAAGCGCACACCCCTCTCCCAACCCCAGCTGCAATCCGAAGGGGAAATAAACAACGACGATCTATTCGCGTATGGCGTGGTCGATGACCTGGATGAGCGTGAGGAGAGTGTCGCTTGGGAGAATGCAGGGTCAGATAAAGAGAACCACGGCGGCCCACGGGAGATTCCCGGATCCGACGACATTGCAGACGGCAAACACCCTCCGTCTATGCCTATTGCGAGCGAACGCGGTATCCTCCAGCCTCGTGATGCGTCGCTCTCTCCCGCTCGCAGCGGTGATTCTGACCCATTTGGCTTTTTTGCTACCGAGCGACTTCTCAAAGCGCGGCGCGCCGAGAAAATGGTTGCTGACACCGAGGCTGGCCCAAGCAACACACGTCGTGGGCCCCGTCTCCCATTCGGCGAACTCGCTGCTGCTGAAGTGGTACCACCCGCAATAGTCTCAGAGTCCGTCCCACTCCCACGATCCCCGTCTCAATCGCCGCCCCGCCCAGCGTCTCCGTACCGACGCTACTCCGATAGCGAGATAGAAGACTTGTATGCGCCAGCGTCTCCACCACACACCCCGCGCTCACGCCTCCCCCACGCGCAAGCAACGTCCCCGCACGATGAAGCCACGCCCGTGGTTGTCCCCGACCCACTTACACCGCGCAATGGTGACAGCGCACGCGCGTTCACGATGCGTCGGCGCCGGCACAAGGAGCTACACAGTGTGAGCGAGCACGGGTCCGAAATCGAAGGGAGCAGTGCGCCCAGCAGCCCTTCCCCTGTGAAACGCGTCCACCAACGCCCACCCGAGCCCGAATCACAAATCGATTATGAAGATAATCAAGCAAGTGAGGAGGAAGGAAGATCGCCACCAAAGAAGGCCAGACTCAGAGGCAAGGGTGGGGGCAAGGAAAACGCTGGAAGGAAGGGCCCGGCAGCAGAAGACCCGATGGAGGTCGCCAGACGCGTTCTTGACAATGCACCTCGGCGGAGACCGGCACGTCGAACTACTGCGACGAGGGAAAGCAAGGCGTCCTCCGGTCTTGTCGAGGGAGGCGACGGTAGGCGCGAGGCACGAAGACAGTCGACGCGCGGCCGCGGCGCGACGCGTAGCACGGCTGGCCGGGCGACTCGCAGTCGGGGAGGCTCTAGGACGAGCCGTTCGCGCAAGAAGAAAGTCGACGAGAGCACCCCTGAGGACGTGAGCGAGGTGCGTTTCGGCCTACCATCATAATGTGTCTTACGCTAATGGATCGAGATACAGAAACGCGAGCAGGAGCGGTTAAAGCGGGTCGAATATTTCAAGCAGCTCGACGGTTATAAACTCCGGAAGGAGAATGTGTACGTGATCTGATGTACGGATATGGATATCTATGGCGCGGAGGTTATGACGGCTGCATACTGGATTGGGGGTATCTTCTAACTGGTTGTACAACGACTGCAGTACGTGTTTTCGGGTGTTGGTGTCCCCTATTATCGTTGTGGTATATGCATTTTACTGTTACTCAACTGTGTGGGGACAGAGACAGGCCAATTCTTGCCGACATTGTTCAACAACGCAATGACAGTCACACGGAGCAACTGTTTGCAACTATAAAGAGAAAGAAATTGATCATCTTCTGCTCTTAATTAAGATTCGATCCCGGTGGACCGTGAGTCACCGTGGCAGTACTACGGTGTTGAAACTGAGTGATGAGTTTTACACATTGATAGCGCTCGGATCTCACATGAGCCAAAAAAACGGGGTGAAGGAGTGGTGAAGGTGAAGCTCGGGGCTTGATGACAATCATGGCTACGTCATCATGAGCGTACGAAGCTTATAAAAGCTCGTAGACGCCATCTGATTTTGCTACAGATTTCCTGCACATCATCGACAGCGAATTAAACCAAAGCTATGACCACTCCCACTGTAACGAAAAGGGTTCCCTACGGTATATCTTCACTCCTTGAATCCTCTGAAGTATGTTTTGCTGATGCTGAGAAATCGTAGTTCGCCTAGGAAAGTCAGGGCTGAAAGTGTCCAGGATCATTCTTGGCATGATGTCGTACGGCGACTCTCGTTGGCAACAGTGGGTACTCGGCGAGAAGGAAGCCATCGAGCATATAAAATTCGCGTGAGCACTCCTCTGCTCTCACGCGTAGTATGATTGTCCTTACGTGCGTCGATAAGATACGAGCACGGCGTGAACACCTTCGATACTGCGGACATATACTCAAATGGCCTTTCTGAGGTGCATCTCGGTACGGCCATCAAAGTGCTCAATCTACCACGCGAGGAGATCGTGGTCATGACAAAGGTGCGCGTACATCAGGCTACCTCCGTATCGACGTACAGTCGGTGCTAATAACGTGTCGAAGCTGTTCGGAGCCGTCGGCAAACCAGGTGACGGTCCAACGTGGGCGACACCGCCCGCTGAGCTGGACAACGTGGGATTTGTAAATCAGCATGGCCTTAGTCGCAAGGTACACATTCTCACCTCATACTGTATGGGCTGATTTGTGACCTCGTCGCAGCACATCTTTGATTCGGTCAAGAAATCGCTCGAGCGTCTCCAACTCGACTATGTCGACGTCTTGCAGTGCCATCGTTTCGATCCCGATACTCCAATCGAGGAGACCATGCAAGCTCTACACGACGTTGTCAAGGCAGGATACGCCCGATACATTGGGATGAGTAGTTGCTACGCTTGGCAATGTATGTGCTCATCCATGTGAATTCTGCGACTAGTTCACTGATCATCGGCCCAGTCCATATCATGCAAAGTGGGGAGCCTATGTCCAACTTCCGAGCATGCTGCTGACGAGGAAAACTCTAGATTATGCTATCGCAAACAATCTGACGCCTTTCATCTCGATGCAGAATCACCACTCACTCGTATACCGTGAGGAAGAGCGGGAGATGTTCCCGACCCTGAACCACTTCGGTGTGGGTATCATCCCGTGGTCGCCGCTTGCGCGCGGTCTCCTCACCCGTCCGTTCAAAACCGACGAAGTCTCAAAGCGAAGTGGCACCGATCTGTGCGTTTCTCTCGACGCTCTTTCTTCGCCTTAAGTATCTGACTCCTCTGGTGCTCGCAGCTTCCTTGCTGGGTATCTTCAAGGAGCGGGTACACAGGAGATTGTCAATAGGTCCGTTCTTACCCACCAAGCTACATGATTCTCAGTCTCATGAGTGGTCCAATAGGGTCGAAGAGATTTCCAAAAAGCGTGGGATAAGCATGGCCAAGGTCGCCGTAGCGTGGTCATTGTCGCGTGTCACTGCACCCGTTGTCGGTTCCACGAGCCTCAAGAATCTCGAAGAGCTTATAAGTACGTGGAATTCCTACATATCAGGATGTGAGACCAACGCCTAGGTTTCTTTACAGATGGCACCGAGGTTACATTGACCGAGGAAGAGATCAAGTATTTGGAGGAGCCGTACAAGGCACGCTCAGTGTTGGGACATTAAAAAGTGATCTGATGTATGGATGTGCCGCAAAGGTTATGACGGCTGTATATAGTATTGGGGTACTCTTAACCGGTTGTACACACGACTGTAGAACGTGTTTTCGAACATTGGTGTCCCGTGTTAACGTTGTGTTATATGCGTTTGACTGTTACTCCGAGTCAACTGTGTGGGGACAGACTCGCCATTGTCAGTACACGGTACAACTTTCTGCACTGCATCGACAAGAGAAAGAAATTGGGATAATCAATCATCTTCTGATCTTGACTAGACCCGATCTCGAACTGTGGCCATACTGGCCTGCTAGTCCATCGAAATTAGCCTGAGAAATGCGCCCGACAGGTGTGCGAAGCCCCCACTGGCATGCATCAACTTGATAACAAGTATGACTACGTCACGGTCATCACTGGTACAAGGATATAAAGCTATATAAAGGCTCGTCGTTTCTATCTGGTGTTGTTCTAGATTTCCTGCCCATTATCGAGAGCGAATAAAGTCAAAGCTATGACCACCCCTACTGTAACGAAAAGGGTTCCCTACGGTATAGCTTCGCTCCTTGAATCTTCTTTTTGAATGAGTTTTCCTGATGTCAGGAATCATAGTTCGCCTAGGAAAGTCGGGACTCAAAGTGTCTAGGATCATTCTTGGCATGATGTCGTACGGTGATCCCCGTTGGCAACCGTGGGTACTCGGCGAGAAAGAGGCCATTGAGCATGTAAAGTTCGCGTGAGTACACCTTCGTTCTCACACGTGAGATTGTCCTTGGATGCGCCGAAAAGATATAAGCACGGCGTAAACACCTTTGATACCGCGAACGTATACTCGCATGGCCTTTCTGAGGTGTATCTTGGTAATGCTATCAAAGTGCTCAATCTACCACGCGAGGAGATCGTGGTCATGACAAAGGTGTGTGTGGACAACTTGAACTGACTACCTTCGTACCAACGCTAATAAAATCTCAAAGCTGTCCAGAGCTGTTGGTAAAATAGGTGATGGGTCAACTCGGGAGATACCGTCAGCTGAGCTTGACCAGATGGGATTTGTGAATCGGCATGGTCTTAGTCGCAAGGTACACATTCTCACCCCGTCATGTATGGGCTGATTTATGATATCTTGTCACAGCATATCTTTGATTCGGTCAAGAAATCGCTCGAGCGTCTGCAACTCGACTATATCGACGTCTTGCAATGCCATCGTTTCGATCCCAGTACACCAATCGAGGAGACCATGCAAGCTCTACACGACGTCGTCAAGGCAGGGTACGTTCGATACGTTGGCATGAGTAGTTGCTATGCTTGGCAATGTGTGCACTCGTTTATTTGATTCCGTGAATAGTTCACTGATCATCAGCTCAGTCCATGTCATGCAGAGTGAGAAACCGATGCCCAACTTCCGAACATGCTAATGATGACGCAAACTCTAGATTATGCTATCACGAACAATCTGACGCCTTTCATCTCGATGCAGAATCACCACTCGCTTGTATACCGTGAGGAAGAGCGGGAGATGTTCCCGACCCTAAATCACTTTGGTGTGGGTATCATCCCGTGGTCGCCGCTTGCGCGCGGTCTCCTTACCCGTCCGTTCAAAACTGACGAAGTCTCAACGCGAAGTGGCACCGATCGGTGCGTTTCTCTCGACACACACTCCACGCCTTAATTACCTGACTTCTCTGGTGGTTGCAGCTTCCTTACTGGGTATCTTGAAGGAGCAGGTACCCAGGATATTATCAACAGGTCCATTCTCACTCACAAATCTCCATAACTTTCGGTCTCATGAGTGCACCTAGGGTCGAAGAGATCTCCAAGAAGCGCGAGATAAGCATGGCCAAGGTCGCGCTGGCGTGGTCGTTGTCGCACGTCACCGCACCTGTCATTGGCTCCACGAGCCTCAAGAATCTCGAAGAGCTTATAGGTGCGTGGAATTCCTACATATTAGGATATGAGGCCAACACCTAGCTTGTTTGCAGATGGCACCGAGATCATGTTGACACAAGAAGAGATTCAATATTTGGAGGAGCCGTACAAGGCACGCTCAGTGATGGGACATGCTTAGGAACGTGATTTGTGAAAAGGAAAGCAGACATTCTGTTTCTATAATAGCCTGACTTGGAGATCGAGACCACTGACCAAGAAATTGTGCTTTCGAACGCTCCCTCTGGAGTCAGTTGCAGACTCGGGTTTGCAGTTCAGCGCTCCTAGTGGAAAAACAATCGATAAAAATGATCATGTCTGAGACATGTCCATACCGTGCTCTACTTCGACTAGATTCTATTCCAATATAATTTTGTTTTGTGTACCAACCCCAGCTTCATCTACGATCAGAAAAATTGGGCATAGCACCAACTGAGTCGATGTATGTGGATCAAAGGAGATATTTGCATGATTCATTCGTGATAGACATGTAGACCTGTAAATACATTGACTGGAATAATTATAGTGAATCCACTTGAGCCCATGGACTAAAAGTGGGTGTTGATCACGAATGAGTCTAGGGACGTCACTGGGATGCAGCCTTGATAAACCTATCACTTTGACTCTGGCTTTATGTATTTGCGAGGGAAAATACAAGTCCCATCGTCAGGGGTGTCTAGTCGTATTGGTTCGCAAGTCTCAGAAGTCGATGGGTCATGGTCAGCGTCCGAATTAGAGGGGTCGGCCACCGGATTCCGAGTTTCTGAATCTGTGCATATACAAGAGTTCGTGAAATTTGTTGTTCGCGGACATATGAACACATTGAAGTGTTCTCCAGACTGCGTAGGTCCAGTGTTATGAACATAAACCCCAGTCTATGCCACGACACGGGCTTGCGAATTGACAAGGAGGAGCTCGTGGATGGGGCATATACATTCAAATCAACTAAGAATGTCTGTGCTCAAGGAGACCCGATTCAAAATAAGAAAATGGAAGCTGCCAGACACGTTCTCATACCCAGGCAGAGGTTGGCACGGCGGACTACAGCGACAAAGAAAAGCAAGGCGTTCTCCAGTCTCATCGAGGGAGTCAATGGTGGGCGCGTGCGAGTGGATGGGCGTCTCGCAGTATGGGTGGCTCTAGGAAGAGCTATTCGCGCAAGAAGAACGATGACGAGAGTACCCCTGAGGGTGTGAGCGAGGCGTATCTCGGCTCAACGGTACTCCACACTGAATTGAGGTCTGAGAAGGAGGGGCTAAAGTGGGTCGAGTATTTCAGGTGGCCCGGCGGCTATGGACATTGGGAGCAGAGTCTGTACCATCCGACGCATGGATGTGGATACAGTATACAGGTGGAGACAGACCAGTCAATTCTTCTCGACATTGCTCACACGTTCAAGTGGCTCCAACTACAAAAAGAAAAGAAAGGAATCGACGATGATGATGACTAATCAAGTTGATCGTGATCTCGGTGGACTGTGGGTCATGGTCTTGGTCATGGTAGCACACTTTAGGTGGGTCATCTTGTCTCGCCTGTCCATCCGGAAAGCAGAAATGCGCCCGAAAAAGTGCCAAAAGGGAAACTGGATAGCGCTATGGCCCACATCATGAGCCAAGAGCTCAGCTTGATCAAAATTGTGACGTATCGTGTATATCATGGACGTATAAAGGTTCGTAGTCGTTGTCTGGTGTTGCTCCAGATTTCACTTCTCCATTATTCACAGCAAACCCAGTCACGACCATGACCACCCCTACTGTAACAAAAAGAGTTCCCTACAGTATGGCTTCGTTCCTCGAATCCTTATGGATGGGTTGTGCTGACACGAGGAATTGCAGTTCGCCTTGGAAAGTCGGGGCTCAAAGTGTCAAGGATCATTCTTGGAATGATGTCCTATGGCGACCCCCGCTGGCAACCGTGGGTACTCGGCGAGAAAGAGACCATCGAGCATATAAAATTCGCGTGAGTACACCACCGTTCTCACACGTACGACCGTCTCACGTGCGCCGATAATAAGATACGAGCACGGCGTGAACACCTTCGATACCGCGAACGTCTACTCAAACGGCCTTTCTGAGGTGTATCTTGGCAATGCCATCAAGACGCTCAACCTACCACGTGAGGAGATCGTGGTCATGACAAAGGTGTGTCGACAACTGTCTGCCTCCGTATCTAAGTACAGCCGATTCTCATAACGTGTTGTAGCTGTTCGCACCTGTCGGGAAACAAGGCGATGGGCTAATTTGGGCGAAACCGTCCGCTGAGCTTGACCAGATGGGATTTGTGAATCAACACGGTCTTAGTCGCAAGGTACACATTCTCTCATCCATATTGTACGAACTGATTTGTGACCCCCTGTCGCAGCATATCTTTGATTCGGTCAAGAAATCGCTCGAGCGTCTCCAACTCGACTATATCGACGTCTTGCAATGCCATCGTTTCGATTCCGATACCCCAATCGAGGAGACCATGCAAGCTCTACACGACGTTGTCAAGGCGGGACACGTCCGATACATCGGCATGAGTAGTTGTTACGCCTGGCAATGTATGTGCTCGTCCATGTGAATTCCGCGACTAGTTCACTGACCATCAGCTCAGTCCATGTCATGCAGAGTGAGAAACTGATGCCCAACTTCCGAACATGCTCCTGACGACAAACTCTAGATTATGCTATCGCAAACAATCTGACGCCTTTCATCTCGATGCAGAATCACCACTCGCTTGTATACCGTGAGGAAGAGCGGGAGATGTTCCCGACACTGGACCACTTCGGTGTGGGTATCATCCCGTGGTCGCCGCTTGCACGTGGCCTCCTTACCCGTCCGTTCAAGACTGACGAGGTCTCAAAACGGAGTGGCACCGATTCGTGCGTTTCTCTTGATACCCTTTGCCCCTTAGTTGCCTGACTCCGTTGGGGCCTACAGCTTACTTGCTAGCTACCTCGAAGGAGTAGGTACCCAGGAGATTGTCAATAGGTCCGTTCTTACGCGCGAGGCTGAATGGTCTTGGTCTCATGGGTCACGACAGGGTCGAAGAGATTTCCAAGAAGCGCGGGATAAGCATGGCCAAGATCACCCTGGCGTGGTCGTTGACGCGTGTCACCGCGCCCATTATCGGCTCCACGAGCCTCAAGAACCTCGAAGAGCTCATAGGTGGGTACAACTGCTACATACCCGGAGATGAGGACCCATGCCTAACTTGTTTGCAGATGGTACCGAGATCACGTTGACGCAAGAAGAGATTAAATATTTGGAGGAGCCGTACAAGGCACGCTCAGTGATGGGGCATGCTTAAGAATCTGATTTGTGAAAAGGAAAGAGACTGCGCCGATGTACCGTACATTGTTCAAGTGTTGTCGATTGTATCAATCAGACAAGACTGCTGACCAAGCAAGTGTGCCTTCAAGCGCCCCCTTTGTCGCTGTCAGTAGCAGTTCACCTCTCGCTGGCCACTCCGCTGAGCGCTGAGCGCACATTCGCGGCAGCAATCCGCCTCGTGCGGTTTCCCTTTGTTCGTCCCAAAAGGCATCTCCAAATCTCCGAACACCTATTCTTGAAACCCCGTTGTTTCTCCTCTTGTTGAAACCATCAACACTGGTTCTTATAGCTGTGCCACTCTTGTATACCGCACAAACTCGCGCAACCTGTTACCCTTCAGCTTCAGCTCCTACATCGAAACTTTGAAGCTCGACGTCTTAATCATCACCCCCAGGATCACGACCCGAACTCCACCCCCGCAGGAAATAGCGATTTGTGAGTGCGCCTTCCCATCCTCTCTCGCCATGATGTTCTAGTAAAAGGGTCGAGTCTCCGCCCCCCTTCCTTACCCGCGCTCACCGCCATGCCTCGAGCCCTCCTTTCATGTTCGATACTCAATGTGTCATTTCACGAGTTTTCCGTGGCACATCGTAAGGCCGGACAGACATTAACTTGGCTCTACACGCCGGGCTCGCGCATAGGCTCGCGCTCTTTAACGTCACCAGAGCGTGGGCAAAGGCCGAGCTCATAACTGGGGTTCGGACTGCGCATGCGCAGAACGCCCCGAACGCTTCTAGCCGAGCCCGCGCGACGCATGTCATCTTTGACTACGCGAATGACTTCGCGCGGGTGGTCGCAGACGTGGTTACTCAATGGCGAAGCATTCATTACCGTTTTCACAGAGGAAGGCGGGCGCACGTACGCAAGCGTACCTTCTCGAGATACATGCGGGCGACGTGTGGTTACGTGCGTACAAGTAGAGGCATGAGGTTAATGTGCCAAGCGCAAGGGTTACGGGGGTTGGGCCGAGGTCAAGGAGATCACACGTGTCGGGTTCCTTTCCCGATCTGAGCCATGTCACATTTTCTCTCGGAGTCGTATTCGTTATGCTGACGAATTTTTACCTTTCAAGATTAGGTAGACGATGCCTTCTTCCACTACCAAGGCAATATTTAGCCTTCTCGGTTGGTCCTATATTCCGGACTTTATTACTAGTACGCTGTTGCGCTGGGCGCGCCCCTACCTTCGCACACAAGTGACGCCTTTGCACTATCGCATTACCTTCGCCCTTGTCGTGTTGTCGTACCTTACCTACAACTTCTTCGAAGCATCACTCTCGACGCCACCCAACTTCTACGAGCTACTCGAGATATCTCCTGCTGCTGACGAGGTTGAAATCAAAGCAGCATTTCGCGCGTTTGCGCGGGAATATCACCCAGACCGTGTTGGTTCCCAGGGTGCCGAATTATTTGTCATCGTGCGCGAGGGATATGAAGCGTTGATGGAACCCAACAAGCGCTGGGCATACGATCGGTGAGCCTGATTGGTCAGTTGTCGGTAGGTGATGAATGCTCAAGGCATCTGCGCAGGTTCGGTGCAGATATCTTAACCTGCAAGGAATGTGTCACCCAGCGCGAGTTCCTCGCTCGTGGGCTCATTCAGTCTCTTGGTTTCCATATCGTGTCCGGCCTTGCTCTCCTGTTTTTCTCTATGATCGGGAAGAGCAGCGGTGTCGCTTTTGTAGGTCCTCTCAGACTGATAATTGCTGGCTATGTACCGACGTCTCGTTTCAGTGGCGTTACACCCTATTCTTCGGACATTTCGCGTCTGAGCTCTCGTTGCTCTTCAGCCCCTCTCCCTCATCTCCAGAATACCAGGGTTACTCGCTCCTCTCCTTAATCTTCCCTACCCGCCTTGCTTTCCAGCACATCCGTCTCCTTCATCAAGTAGGTTACCGCATTATGCCCTACCTTTTAGTCCCGAGCGCTTACCCTTCATACCAGGTTTTCATGTTCTTCAGCATTGCGGTTTCGCGTGTAGCTCCGGTCCTTTTTCCCGATGCTGCAGACGATGCGTCTAGTCCGGTCCTCGCTCATGGCGCGGTGGCTATCCTTGAAAAGATCAAGAATGCTGACCGAGAACGTGAGTCCCTCCTCATGCTATTTTCATTTCTTCTCTAATACACTCGCTTCAGTACATAATATGATTGAGTCGCAAGTGATACTGCCTGTGAAACCCCTCGGCTCGAAAGGCGCTGGAGACCCGGACGAGTATTCGCTTGCGCTACTCACACGCGAGATGGAGAACCTCGTCATCGAGAATCGCCTCGCCGCTTCCCCAGCCTCGTCTGACCTTGGGCAGGCGCGAGACATCGTCGTTAAACGTATGAAGGCAAAGGCATTGGCGCAAGCGCAGGAGCGACCAGGTCCACGCCGGCGTGCGTTTTCGCAACGCAGTATCAGCACGATCCAACTCCCATCGCCAGTCTCCCCTGTGCCGAGACCGTTCGGCAGCAGCACAGGTGTCGAAGTGATTGACGTGGATGCACTCCCCGATGCAGGGCTCCAGGCGAAGCAGGAGTTGAACCAACTGGGGAAATTGCATTCCGAGGCCGGACCGGCTTTGGCGACATATCTACGCGGCCGATCGAAGAGTTACTGAGCTATTGCGACTTATTCGTTGACATTAGAGTGTACGATATACAAAATACATAGACCGAGTGATTACGTCATTCACGTGACAACGAGCCTTCGTGGCCGAACTCTGCAGGGCCTGAGCAGCCTTCCCACCTTGATCCCTACCTCAGGCCGCCAACCTACCTGGCAGGTCCTCATATACTCATCTGTGGCAAGTTTAAACCGCATGATACTTGGAAAATTTCTGCTATTGGTCTTGAGCTTATGCTCGGCCTCCGTGTTAGCTTCAGACGATGACGGGACACGTATAGCGAACCGGACGATTGACCGGGTGCGCTTTCTTTTCTCTTTTCAATATGGAACGTGTATTTGAACAGTTTATATTTATACTACTCGTAGACTGTTCAACTGCTGACGCACTCACTATTTGCTCCCTACATCGACCAAGACCTTCAGAATCGGTGCATCTCGGGTCTTGGCTTCTATTATTGCTGATTCTGACGCACCTCTACTGTTCTCAGATGGTGGGATTTTGGTGCCGATGCGTATGTGGTACGTCACTTCTTTGCCGCCTCCTTGGAAAGTTCCAGACTGGTCTCTGCAGAATACCAACAAACATATTCGACTGACTCGCAATAAGTCGTCGTTAATGGTACACATCCCTCTCTGTTACCCTCGTCATTTTCTGAGCGCATTCTGCAGGGATGGCTGTGGAGCCGTTTGCCTCTCACTTCCCACAATTGGATCATTGAGGTCGAATTCAAAGTGGGTGGTTTCCTTTGTATAGTACTTATTAGCTTCCATCCCGCCTTAGATATCGGGCGGTACATCACACCTTTACGGCGATGGTCTTGCTTTGTGGATTACAACCGAACGAGCTCAGCCAGGACCTGTGTTCGGCAGCAAGGGTGAGTACATAGCTATGTCCCATGAATTTGGTTGTTGATGCGATCTATAGATCATTTTACTGGAATCGGCATCTTTCTTGATACGTCTGTACTCCCCCCCTCTTTCCGGGCGCGAAGAAAAAGGACTCATCCCTTATTTCTTTCCTAGTTACAAAAACGACCTGCACTCCGAATACCCCTTCCCTCGCGTCATCGCCATGAATGGAGACGGAAAGACAAGCTATGACCTTGCTAAGGATGGTGTTCCGAATATGATCGGCGAGTGTGCAGTACGTTGAATGCCTCTGCGACGTCGTTGGGATGTCGTTGAACTGCTTCAGGCAGACTACCGTCGCTCCAGCGTCGCGACAAAACTCAAGGTCATTTATGTCAAGGACACTGTATTAGACGTACGTCGAGCCGTGGGTCTCTCGACATAGCTCTGACCTTCAATCGTTTTCTGTATACAGGTGAAGATCCAGTGGAAGGGCTGTACGTGTCTTTTTGAACGTTCGTCTCGGGAAAGCCGTCCTAACATTTCAACAGGGGAAGAATGGAGCAACTGCTTCACGCTGAACGACATTTCCCTCCCGCAAAATCCATACATTGGTCTCACTGCCATGACTGGCGACGTGAGTGACGCACATGAGTACGTTCTTCTTTTCTCCGGGCGTTCTGGACCCCGAACCTCTGACGGCAACTCTCATACAGCATCATCTCTGTCTCGACGTCCTCTGCCATTCTCTCCTCCGCTGAAACACCGCGCGATAAACTGCAGTCAGCGGAATCGAAGGCAGGCGGGTTTTCCTTCTCATTCATGCGTTTCTTGTTCTTCGGGGGTGCACTCGCTGGGATTTGGTTTGGTTGGAAAACATACGGCCAAAGGCTGCTCTCCCGCGGTGGAAAATTTGGGGGAGGTGCAGGCGGTCTCATGTGGTCTGACGGCAAGCGGTTCTAAGAGTGTGAACAGGTGTGCCCTCGTGTTTGTGAGATATTTCAAGTATACCCATTTATGGTCTCTACTTCAGGCACTACAGTGTGCGCTGGGCGCCTCATCAATGGATACGACTTGGACACATGCGTTTTCTGTTACTTTTTATAATGCGCCCACGGTCAACCATACCACAACTACGGTACATATATGGAGAATGTGTGACCATTATTTGTCACTCGAGGTACACAAAAAGCACTAGACCTCAAGGAACCCAACAAACACTTTGCCAAGCCAACACTTCTGGCTGCAGGCCTTAATAAATCCAAAACAGTGTCGCACTGCCCAGAGCGCGCGCGTCTGTGAAATGGCTGCTACACAAGTTCTCGTGCTTGCCAATGTTCGTTTTCTGTAAGTATTTTGAGTTTGAATCTACATTTGGTGTGGTCTACGGCTATTGCCAATGTAAACAACCCCTGATCTACAAGTCCTTGGTTGGACATCCGGTAGCATCGCCTAACTCGGCAAAGGCGTGGTCCACACCAAGATCCGCCATTCACACTGATCTCGACAACCTGAAGTCGGCCATCGGCCATCATAACTCGGGCGCGCACGACTTTGAAGTATTGAATGGCATAGCTGACAGACGCGCGAACCTGAAGCTCGTTTGGCACGGTAAGACCCCTTTCCCAACAAGATCGAATTTGTACAGAGCTCCTCTTCCTACTCCGCCGAATGGCTACGGTTCGACGGAAACCCTGTTTGGGTAAGAATGGTTTCGGATCCGCCTGTAAAACGCGGTGGGCAATTGTGTCCTAACGTCCGACCTGTGCCTGTGCTTCGACATCGCCCACAGTACGACAGAATGCAAGTTCGGGCAGCACCCATCACGTCGACCTCTGCGGAAGTTGCCAATAACACACGAATTGCCGCGCTAGCTGTCTCGGCATACGAGTGCGCTCTAATTTGACTTCAGTTTTGTTAACACGCCCTGAAAATGCTCTTACCAGCTACATCTTGACGCTGCCTGCGGAATATCGCTTTTACAGGGCATTCTACCGCAACAACTATCGATTGAAGTGCCAATCGCGCTACTGAAGCACGCTGCTAATACTAATTTTTTTTTTTAGTACAAACCTGGTCCTATTCGTCCTCATCCGGTCAGCCTCACCAACTCTATGAGATGGTTCTGGTCTGAGGGAAGTTCCAGATATGTTAGCATTTTCGTAATAGTATTGGGCGCCATCGGGTACTGGTCGACCTTTTCTCCCGACTCTTGTCGCGGGTTCTACCTTCTTCCAGTTTCAGCAAGAGGTTCCCTTTTTTTATCATGGTGGCCATATTGCAACGGACTGATAGTGACTTAGTTATTCAGTCTATGGTATCACAAGCGATACTGGGTCTACGGTGAATTACAATTCGAATGGCACGCATATACCGGCTGGCCACCTCAGGCTCATATCTCGCGCTATCTAGAACGTATTGCATTTCCCGCAAGAACTCGACCGTGGGTATTGTGCTACTTTCTAGCTATATTATTGCGGCCGTTGTGAGTACTACATCGTACCTGTGTGGCTCATCCTTAATCCACGCCCCTAGTTTCAATGGGTTGCGAGTATATATCATCGCGTTCGTACGTCGTGCTGGTCTCCAGCTCCCTGACGCAGCTTATTTTGTGGGAACATAGCCGTGACGGTTGATGTGAGCGTCCCTCTTAAGTTGCTACTGACCGTACCACCAACATCAATTTTGACCATTAGGGAAGGTGAGCCCCTCCAGCTCTTTGCATCGTGCGTAATTTCATACTCACCCATCTAGCTGTGGAGCGGCGACCACTCGACCCACTCATTTTTTCTCTCCTTGGTTATTCTACCTTGCCGCAATGTTGTACGATTTTCTCACCTTATCCATCTCAATGGGGTATCTATTCAAGCTGCATTCAAGTTCACCATTGTAGGCGACAGGCGTGCTCTGACACGATCATCACCTAATTGAACCCTCCCTAGTACGTCTCGTCTTGTGAAGATGTAAGTCATCGTCAACTTGCATAAGTCTCCTCAAGAGTCGACGACTATACTATAGGATGATATATGATGGACTGGGGTACTTTGTTGCCCTGACGGGTAAGTCGTTCTACAACCCCACTGCTCGGTGACTTACAATATCCAGTGGTCAACACCGTAAATGCTATACTGTATAGATCTACCAATTTCCGCGTTCAGGTCAGATTAGCTGTATTCGCTTTCTGTCCGTATTCACTAGCTGATCGATCACGATGCTCAGACGGCAGCGTGCGCCAAACGATTGTCTAACTATTATCTTGCTCATTATTTCCAGTGCACCGTTCGCTGGTTTATTCACGTGGGTTATGAGTCAAAGAATCCTCATTCACCTCCAAGGTTTGCTTCCCTCCGTCCAGAGCAGAACAGAACACCTGACAACGAAAAGAAGATGCTGCCGAAAAGCGGCCTCGTCCCACACCCTCACCAATCGTCCGTCCTCCGAACCTCAACTTAAACGCCCAAGGTGTGGTTAGGCCCAGGTCGGACGGCCATAAAGACACAGATAACTCCTTCATGGGAAGCACTTGTTTCAGCAGCGAACCGATTCAAGCGCACGTCGAACGCTCCGTCGTTGTCACTGTAGGGTCACTTACGCCTCCACCTACGTCTTCATCGTGCGATGAATCGTCCCGCGCACCAACGGTCAAATGGAACGAAGGACTCGTCTCACGGTAACACTTTACTCTAATCTACACATACGTTCTTTGGTCGTGTTTGCTCCCTAATCTTACCCCTCTACGTACTTATGCAACTCGACCAATTGTGATCTTGATCGGAGTTGTGATCGTCATGTATTCACGGAACCTTCTTTCGATTTCATATAGGGGCTTGACTGTGAATGTAAAACTCTGGACACATCCAAATGTTCAGGTCCAGAGAAAGATTAACAAACGGGCCGCGAAAATGTGGGTCTGACAGTCTTTCTGATAGTGGCACATCGAACTTGGAGGTCGAGTTAACGCGGACGTGGATGAGACACTAGAAGATTCATGGCGAGAATGATCCCTCGATTAGAGACCGGTGAAAGTTGGGCCGGTGTACCTTAGAGTGACCTTTGGCAATTGGCGTGATCACATCAAAACCGAGGTAACTTGCAACTTACCATGGTACATGGACTATTACAAACATTCTGTTCAGGAATTTTTAAGATTAGATCACCATGTCGGGGTTGTGTAGACCCACCGAAGAAAGCAGATCAGTATATTGGGTAGTCTTCTGCATTAACAGACCGGTGTCCAGGACCTTGCCAGTGAAAGTTCAACAAGCCTCTCAAGCTTGGGTGTTAGAGGGAGGGCACCACCAAGCCTAGCCCGGCTATCCCGTCTTGATGCCGTCAGACCCTCAGAGAGGTGCTCAAAATTTCGTGACACCATTTTAAAATCAGCAGACGCTAGAGCTCAGGAGACAGTCGAATGTGCACGAAATTGTAATTCTTGGTCTCGAACCGTGACTGTCAAGTGTCATGTGACATGCTAATCAAGATTTATGTTAGTCGCGTCGCCGTTGTCATTTCCCCTGACGATGATATACGTGGACGCATTCACCTTGGCGTTCACACCGTCCTGGAAAAATACATTTGCCTATGAGGTCGTACGTCATGTCAGGATGACGGTGTGTTGTTCAAGCCTTTGAGGGCACTTAATATATTTCTGTAATAAACTATAAGCACTGCCAACTGGGCGCTTCCAACTCTACAACGTTAAGGACCTAGCGCCGGTCCACAACAGTGGCTGCAGACCCCAAGCGACGAATTGTATAACCTCAGAATAGATCCGCCTCTTACATGCGGTCGCCACCGGAGCAAGTCCGAAGCGGCCATGACTCAGGGACACTATCGAATGGGACAGATACAGTAACCCAGATCGAAATCTGCGCAAGGCTCCCGAACCCCGCTTCTAATCAACGCCAGGGCTGGACGAAAACCCTCTTTTGGTAAAAATGGACTAGTGGTTTTCTGATCTGCCTCTAAAATACGAGGGTTTTGCGCATGCTATCTCTCCGCTCTCTTGCCCGCCCTCCCTGTTCTCTAACGTCGCTCACGGTACGACAGTATGCCGACTTTCGCGACGGTCGTCTCATCGAACGCTGCGCTGGTTGCCAACAACATACGGATTTCTGCGATATCTGTCACGGCCTACGAGTGCGCTTTACATTTCTCCGATACTCTCTTGCACCTGAAAATGTGCCAGGTATCTCTTGACTCTACCCGCAGAGTACCGCTTTTACAGGGCATTTTACCGCAACAACTATCGATTGAGGTGTCAACCGCTACCTTTAACATCCAGTGCACACAACTAATCATTGTATAGCACCAGCCTGGTCCTGTTTGTTCTCATCCGGTCAGTTTTTTCTTCGACTTAGGAGGCAATTCTGGTCTGAGGCAGGTCTTAGATATATTGGCCTCATCACAGGGGCTTTGGGTAATTGGGAGTTCTTCTCGCAGAACTTCACCCCCGAGTCTTGCCGCCGACTCTTCCTTCTTCCAACTATATTCCGAAGTTCGTTTTATATCATGGCGACACTACGACGGACTAAATGAAAACGCAGTGTTTCTAAGTATGGTGTCACAAGCGATAGTTGGTTTACGGTGCGTAATTTGAATGGTATCCGGATTGGTCTACCACGCCTGATATCTCGCGCACTCTGTAGAGCGTACACCATTTCCCGCAAGAATCAGAAAGTGGGTATTGTGCTGCTGTCTAGCTATATTTTTACGTCTGCAGTGAGTACCACAGTCATCTCGCGCGGCTCACGCATGCCTCATGTGTGTTCCTAGGTGCAATGGTTCGCACAAATATATAATCGTGTTCGTACGTCGTCCCAGTCTCTAATCTCTAACGTAGCTTACTTTGTGCTTAAACCTAGCTGTATTCATCAACGTAAGCGATCCTCTGCCTCCTGAGTTGCTACGGACCATGCCACTAACGCCGATTTTGACCATTAGGGAACGTGAGTCAATCCAGCTCCAAGCATTGTGCATGGTCTCATACCCACCCGTCTAGCTGTGGAGCGGCAAGCACGCGACCCACTCTGTTTCTCTCTCCTTGGTTGTTCTACCTCGCCGGAATGTTTTACGATCTTCTCACGTTAATAATCTCAATGGGGTATCTATTCAAGTACCATTCGAGTTCACCATTGTATGTGACAATCGTATTTTATAATTGTCACTAATTGAATCCCCCTAGTACATCCCGTCTTGTGAAGATGTAAGTCACCATCAACTCACGACTTTCTCTTCAAAGCCGATGAGTATACTATAGGATGATCTATGATGGACTGGGGTACTTTGTTGCCCTGACGGGTAGGCTGTTCTACTACAACCCTCCCTCCTTCGGTGACTCACGAAGTCCACATCTCCACAGTGGTCAACACGATAAATGCTATACTAACAAGAACTACCAATAGCATCCTTCAGGTCAGATCAGTTATTTGCACTCCAAGCTCGTACTCACTAGCTTGTTGTTTGCGGAGCTCAGGTGTCTGGGTGCGTCATACGATTTTCTTTCTGTTGTCCTACTTATTGTTTCCAGTGGGCCGCTTGGTGGTCTCTTGACGTTCATTATGAGTCAAAGAATTCTTATCAATCTTCAAAGTTTGCTTCTCTTCCACCTTATAAGAACAGAATACCTGACGGACTACGAATATTAGATGTAAGCGAGGAGCGGTTGCATACCGAAACCCCACCGTATGTCCATCGCTCGACCCACAGCTTGAGCGCCAAAGGTACGTTATCCCGCGAGACGTGGTGGGCTTTAGGTCGATCCAGGATACAGACAGGCCCTCAAGTGGAGATCATCATCTCCACCACCAGGAGGGTACCGAACTGATTCAAGTGCGAGTCGATCGCTCTGTCGTTGTCGGTGTAGGGCCATGGAATGCCGAACCGAATGACGAGTCTTGCCGCAAGCCAGAGGTCAAATGGGATCAAGGAATAGTCTAGCGGAGCAGTAGCAATTATCTTTACACCCACACCCACCTACCTTACGTCCGTTGGCCGTGCTCGCTCCCTAATGTAGTTTTTATGCTATGTTGCTGTTGGCTGTCATGTGTTGTGTCCTTCGCGTACTCGCAGAATATTTTCGATCTCGGTTTAGAAGCTCTCTCCATCTCCATCTAACGCTGTAACATAAAATGACGGTCAGGGTTTGTGGTGTCGAAGAATTATCAATTGTGACATATCGATCCATAGTAGCAGTTGCCCCGCATTAATGCTGAAGAGCACCTCGGCAATTGGCGTAATCGGCGAACTGTCCTAAGTGAGTGCACGACGCCAGGCCAGTGATGGCTCCGAGTCGTCTGAGTCGTCCGCAGGGGTGTTTTGTCAGTTCTCATGGGCTTCGAAGCAGCCTTTCGCTGTGGTGTCGAACTCTCAGTTGCCTGTCTGCCCATCGTAATCTTGGGCCCTTGCCAGTGCGGCGTGCTTAGACCCGAACCCTCCTGTCCGTGCACAGCGTTCCACGTGGCTACTCTGGAAAAAAAATTCCGGGCCACTCCCCGTAATGACCATTAGCAATGCGGGGGTTTATCCGGGAGCTCGGGTTTCTTCTGCCGTACTGTAGGCCAGCGTCCATCCTTCGCCGCTATCTGTCAACCGCAGCTGCGGCCGCGACGCAGCCCACGCCACCGCAGTCTCGGCAGTGACCGGTGACCAGCCAGTCCTGCCGATCATCCCCAGTGTTCTGCAGAGTTCGGGTGCTTTATACACCCATTGGGCTAAGTGCCATCGTGTTAGAAACGGCGTGCCGCTACTCCTCGGAGTCTCGACTTTGGGTCGCATTTTTCTATGGGGCGATCACAATTGAGCCTGCCACTTGGGCCATTCTTATGGAGGCTAGGAGGTCGGTGGCTTTTGACCCCACGTGTGTATATCCTTGCCCCCCCCAGATCACCATTGGCGTGCCGACAATGGGGCGGACAAGCACATGTGGGCCACGGCCCTCCCGCCACATTGCCTTGGGCATAGTTGCCGGATCAATGCGGTGTCATTGTACGGTTTCCAGGTCTAAACCTTGAAGCTTGAAGTCATGGTTTGATGGTTCTCACCGTGACACCTGTTCAAAAAAACACTGGGGGTCACCAATCATCCAAGGTCGCCAAGATATACAAACTGTCAGAGTTGTGCTAACTGGGTACAGTACGTAAAATCGGGATGCATTAGGGCGAGCTTCTTTGGGGAAAGCACTCCTGGTGAGCGCTACCGTGGAATCACTCCGCCGATTTACAATCATCTCAAGTTTCGTGAAAGTGCTATGCTCACCCTGCGGACAAGTAGACATTAGTGTTTTTGGTTTGTTCTCCGCTAGGGTCCACTGTAACATACCGTTCTAACGGCCAAAGCACCGTTGTTATTGAATATTGAACCCTTGCATTGGAAAATCATAGCAAGTTGACAAATGATACGATACAGGCGCCCATAGCATCTTTGGTTACCGTACTGTTACAAAGACGAGATAGTTGGAATTTCGTATATATTCGCACTTAGACCTCTATGTCCACGCCCGATGCATTAGGCGCGCTCGTAGCATCCCCCAGACGTTTGCCAACTGATCCACAGGTACCGTACGTGTCAAAAGTCGGAGTTCTGTGCATGTGGAGATACGTACTGTACAACTGCGATAGGAATACTGTACCCCCGTACCCACACACCGCGAACCAATGTATAATCCCCCTGCGGGTTATGACCGTATTGTAGCTCCAGCCCCAGCCTCCCCGCGACGTGAGCACGGGGAAAGCAGAAAGTCGTTGATCCGTTTCAAAATGACGCGCGAAGGGTTCGTTTGTGGTCGACATGCGATGACCCACTCCAGGCGAGTGCGCACCGAGTTTTTGCTGATCGCGGCGTCGCCCCTTGCGCCACGTGGCTTGCCAGCGTCGTCAAAGAACAGCTGCAGCAGTACGAGTGCTACGCCAACGCCCGCATCGCCACCCGCAACGCAGATCGCTCGCCCGAGAGCGAGGTGCGTACTAGCGAACGAGGTTGCACAGGGTAAGACCTCGTGTAAAAAGGCGTGTTGCCCACGCTTTCCTGGGGGCAGACGTACGCGGAGCACTCGGGATGACGAGTCTCCTGGCGCTGCGTCGGGCAGGGCGTTAGAGGGTGTCGGTGCGGGATGGCTTACGTCGGTGTTGTCTGATGGAGCGTCTGACTCTGAATCGTCTACGATGACGAACGCGGTTTCCTCCGTGGTGCCTGATGGGCTAGACACGATGGCTTGAAGATCTCGTGGTAGGTCCGCGAGAGAGCAGAGCAGGACCCGACCACCGACCTTCGTCACGGGTGTTGGGGCGGATCTCCATGCTCCTGAAGGTCCGCCGTTGCCAGCACCACCATGACTAGGCACCGCGTCTCGTGGCGTCATCGCTACCAGTCGAGCGACGAGCGTCTCGAGTTGCGCACGAGGACACGCAAGCAGTTCTGCGCGATGTTGCCAGAATATCCCCGGCGTCAGGCCCTACACGCATCCCCAACCCCCATTTTGCGATTTGTGTCCACCGAAACAATTAGAAAAATATGCCTTGACAGAGATAATAGAGGGCGCGCACCTGACTCCACAATTCGTGGTCGTCGCCCGAACCTTGAACGTATGAGAACCCACCCGCACGACGTCCGAATCCCGCAAGTCCCACGTCTCCCAAGCCGCATTCACCGACAACATCGATAGCGCACGACGCGCTCACGCATATAATCGGTAAGAACGCCGCGTCCGGCGCGATGTGCGGGAAACGACCAGAAGCGGGCGTGACCCACAGAGGGCGCAATGGCCGATCCAGCGTCGGGAGCACGTACGATGAGTCCTAGAAATCGTTAGCCAACTCGGAGGTAGGGGACACCACACGTACCGCAAGGCCAGCGGCCCACCCATCGAGGCGCGCGGCGATCTGCGCGTGCTCGTGCGCACCGACTATACCGGGCGGGGTGCGCAGATCCCCGTCCCAGAGCAACAGTATCTGCGCCTCCTCCGAGTCACTCGCGGCGCCCGCCCCGTCTGAAGATACGGCCGGACCAGCGGCATCGGGCCCACGCCGCAGGCGCAGGGCGCGGTTGACGACGGCGCACCATATTGGTACGGTTTTGGAGAGCGCGTCTGGGAGACGTTTGCCTGCGCGCGTCGAGTCGACGAGAATGATCCTGTATTATTGATGCTCAGATGTAGGGTTTGCGACTCGCAAGAGGCAATTGGTGTGGGATGAAAGACGTACCCGCCGTAGGCCGCGGCAACGGACAGTAAGTGCAGGTTTGGGCGACGGAGGTTGAACGACCAGTTGCTGTGATGTCCGTCGGTACTCTTAAAGTATGCGCTGGTGCCAGGGTGGGCCTGTGTGTGTGCGAAACGCCGTCACTAGGCCGTCTGGAGCGCATGCGCGCAGTAAAGGATGCATAAAGATACAATGGAAGGATCGGTGTACCACGCTCCGCAACGGAGATTCGCTATTCACGAAATTTGTCAGAGTGGAAAGGGCTGATGAAGTTGAACAACAATACGTATAAGCGGAAGCGCGGGGTAGGCCACGCGCACTTGGTTGATGAATGCGATGTCGGCCCCAATGGATTGGATGCGATTGTAAATATCGAGAGACTCGCGTCGGATGTAGGCAAAGGCAGACACCTCGGGTGTGT
Source organism: Lactarius indigo (assembly GCA_025766275.1). Lineage (NCBI taxonomy): Eukaryota > Fungi > Basidiomycota > Agaricomycetes > Russulales > Russulaceae > Lactarius > Lactarius indigo. The sequence continues at coordinate 927,756 of JAFKAC010000007.1, forward strand.
CGGGCATAAAGGAGGGACAAGTGCGAATGGATCGCAAGTCCGAGTCGAATCCTGATTAATACGTTAATAACTTGAGAGTGGGCCAATCCGCCCGGCGTCGTCGCCTCGTCGACACGGACAAAAATAGTCTTTACAGTATGATCGTTATTCGTTACTAAAAGCTACAGAACTATGCAAGTTAAGTTCTACACTATTGTTTATATCTAGAGAACGAGCAATGTCCGATTATAGTCAGAACATTTGGTACAAAGAGATTAAAACAGGATACCAATATAATGTCATGACGGGGCGTAAGAAATCTACACAGGTCCCAGAGAGAGGCATTCAGCCAACCAGGCATGCACCGCACGCCTGAACGCCCGACCCGCGAAGGTCACAGTTCTGTAACTGCCCACCACACAGTGCCGCGCTCTGCGCTGCACTCAGCGTTAGTGGTTCATTATTGACAATGCTAAAAGTCATAGTGGTCAGCCACGCAACGACGATGATATTTCCCAGCGACGTACAGAGAACGGAGATGACCATCCAAAATGCTTGGGGGCAACGACGAGCCGACCTGGGCATTGCGAACGAGGATCAGGGTGGTGATGTTCTGCATTGTATCTGGAAGCGGGCCAAGCGCCGTATTTTCGAGATGTAGAGTGACGAGCTCGGTCAACGCGCCAAATGGTTCCGGGAAAGCGCCAGCTACGAGTTGAGTTAGTACATTGCCTACCCGCATCCCCGAGAAACGTACCGGGAGAATTACCGTCACCGATGATTTCGAGGGTCTCGAGCGCGGTGAGATTGGTGAACTCGACAGGAAGGGACGCGGGGATAGCAGGGGAGGACAGCTGTCTTCGGAAGAGTCAGTCGCGCCTTGATTAAGGGCATACGGAAACTTACAAGGACGATACACGGCCAGCGCCGTCGCAACGCACGCCAGCCCAAGTACAGAACCTGACGTCCTTGACCCAGCCTCCCGCTTCGAGTCCCGTCCGCCCCTGTTGACCAGCATCCTCCCACAGGGACCGTAATCCGCAGAACTGCGTCGCATCCAGTGCGGCAGGGTACACCGCCGTGGCGCTGGGCGGCAACGCCGCGAGGAGGGGAAGACACGTGCCGCACGGGTACCCGGTGGGGTTGCTCGGCGCATTGAGCGTGTACTGCGATATGCACTGCTGCGTGTTAGCCGGAAGCTGGTCCGTGGTCGTAGGCGCGCTGGCGGGTGGGGCCGCAACAGCGAGGGAGGCGGGTAGTTGGGACGACGAAAACGAGCGGACGTCGAGAACGGTCACGTTGATGAAGAGGTAGAGCAAGAAGACAGCGAGTGCGGCGAGTAGGGCCCGATCGCGCAGCCTTTGCATGCGCGTCGGTGGCGGCTGCTGGCTGTGGCAAACGCACTGGGGGGGTTGCTTGCGTACATTAAGTGGCCGCCACTCTGGCATGTGCCCGACACCAGGTGGCGGCGGTCCAAGATCTGCAGCAGAACGATTGCCGTCTCGCAGGCTCATTCGGAGATCGTGAAAGAGGCGCGTGAAGCGGTCTTTGATACTCGATGAGGTGCTTGGAATGCTCGAGTGGCCTGTGAGACCCTTCTCAGGATCAAGAGGTCGTGGGCGGGACGAGCTGTACATCGTCGACCCGCCGAGGGTGGAATCACGCTCTGGTGGCCACGTAAGTGAATCTGGAGAGAAGTGAGAGCGTTCGATGGCCGGGTCCGATGGAGGCACCGCGATGGACAGATGCTCCTTGAACCGGGACGACGAAGCGACTGAGTGCTGAGATAAGGGTGTAAGTGAGCGCTGATGAGTTCTACTCATCAAGACTTGGAACGTATATATGTACGAGAAGGAGAGAAAGTGAGTGCCGTCGAGGAGTGGAGTGGAGTGGGGAAAGAAAACGATGGGGATAATGCAATTAGATTTTCAGCGCAGAACCCAGAAGCTCAGAACAATGGCCTGAGCAACCATTGTCGTTCGAAACGTTCTTGTTGGGAGTTGGGACAATGAACGCAACAATAGACGTCGGTGCATGAAACACGGGCCGGCTACCGCGGTGCTCGCCTGATTCACATCATGCCCGCCGACGACGACACTAAGAACCGCGGAATCAAACCGACTCTCTACTTTGGTTACGGGAGTAATCTATGGATAGACCAGATGAACCGCCGCTGCCCCGATAACAAGTACATCGGGCTTGGTGTACTCCGCGAGTGGTGAGCATCACCAGACCGTTGTTCTATTCGTCTCAACGACGTCCACAGGTGTTGGATCATAAATCAGCGTGGTTATGCCAACGTTGTTCCTTCTTCTGGGGATTACGTGTATGGTTTCATCTACGAGATCAACTCCAAGGACGAGCAGTCGTTGGACAAGTACGAAGGTGTTCCCCACAGCTATGAAAAGAGGATCATTCCACTCGAGTTGATCACTCGTTCCGGCGACGGAGAAACGAAGGAGAAGAAGACCATCGATGCGCTGGTGTACATAGATTTTTCCCGTACCAGCCGCGATGTCCCAAAGACGGAGTATATCCACCGCATCAACATGGGGATCAAGGACGCCCTTCAGAAGGGCGTTTCCAAGTCTTATGTCGACAAATACGTTAGACCATTCATACCCCCAGAGTAGAATATCAGTTTCAATGCACACCTCTTTTTCGCGTCATTCCGCCAGCTGTTCAATAGGCTGACCAGACTTTTTCTGTCTCCTTCGCTTCTTCACGGGTTCGTCTGTTGCTCCTCCATCCGTTGCTGCATCAGCTTCCGCTGGTGCATGCGTGACCTTTTCGCGCATCCGTTCCTTCTTTCCCTTCCTCTTCTTTGCTTTGTTCGAGCCCTCGTTGACATCTACGCTCACGCCACCAGCGCGTTCCGAGAGTTTCTTCTTGAATTCGCCGAGCCGTTCGCCGCGTTTTGCGTCCCACGTGTCGCGCTGCTTGCGATACGGGGCGAGCTTTTTCAAGCCAACGTACTCGTTCAGGTCCTTGTCGTCTGCGAGTAAGATCTCTGTAGGAGTCAGCCCGTATGAGCTCTTCGCTGCTGTGTTGTAGCGGAAGCGCGTGGGCATGCCAGCGACCTGAGCGAAGTCATATGGATGAGCATGGGGTGCAAGCGATGAAAAGAGACGCACCATATCGTTGAACTCGAGCTCGTACAACTCCTCCATGTACTGGTCAAGCACCCGCTTGCGCATCTCTTCCGTGCCGTCCCATTCCACCTCATCCCACTTGCTCCCGCCATCTTTCAGTGCATCTGCGTCCATCTCATCCACGTCGACCCCATCCACATCAACGTCTCTCGCTTTCTTCTTCTCTTTCTTCTTCGCCTTCTTACGCTCCTTCACGTCGAGGCTAGTTGACACATGCTGAGCTTCGTCCTCGCTCTGCGGAACGATGTGATCGATGTCAATATCATCGTCCCACGTCGGTTTTTCGTCATCACCGTTGGCACCAGCACCGTCCGTCTCGACAAGCATAGCCGCTATTTGTTGATCGTGCGTCGCCGCGTCCCAGTCTCCGTCCAAGTCTAGCGCCTGTAGGGCTGCGCGGATTCAGCAAAACGGACGATATACTCGCCCTAAGAAAAAGGACAAACCCTGGCTGCGCACCCATCCTCCTTCTTTGCCAATGCGTTCGAGCCTGCCTTCCAACTCTCGCGTCTTGAGCCCCTTTAGACGCTTCACTTCTTCGCGTCGCTGCGCCTTCTCCGCGTCCTTGCGCTCCTGCCGCCGCTCACGCGCCGCACGGCGGCGTTCTGCGTGCTCCGTTGTCCGTCGCACACTCTCGATAGCACGCGGGAAGGACTGAATGTGTGCCGCGTCGGGTTCTTCGAAGCGGAAATTGTACGAGCTTTCGAAACGCTCTGCGACTTCGTCGAACTCGTCGTCGTCTTCCTCAAAAAGATCGTTGTTGGCACCAGCACCGACCTCAACGCCGGTATGCGTCGCTGAGGGACCAGGATCTTTGGAAGATGAGGCCTGTGCAGTGATCTCCTTATATGTTGGGAGGCGTCGAGCAGAGCGGTCCACCCATCCGCGATTCAAAATGTAACTACAGAAAAAAATTAATCATTTCATTCGCTGTTGTATGACGGAAAAGTGGCGCACGCACTTTATCAAAAATTCTTGGTCTGTTTCCTTCCTCTCTTCTGCATTCTTTCTTCCCTTTTTCTTCTTCTTCTTCCCGGGTTCTGCCTCGGCAGGGTGTACATCTTCTTCTTGACGTACCTCGTCCTCTGTCTTTCCCTCATCTCCGAGGTCTAAGATCTTTTCGAGCGGACCGACCTCGCGTTCGAGATAGGCGCGATACTCCGCCTCCTCCCGCTCCACCTCGTCTCTCGTTTTCTCGCGCAACGTAAACAGACCGCCCTCTTCCTCCCGTTCTGCAACCGCACCATCTGCGGCGGCACCCGCATGAAACGCTGCGATGGTTTCGGCGCGCAGTGCAGCCTGCTCCTCAGCGTGTGTTGGTGGCTGCGGCGAGGTGGAACGCGACGAAGACGACGACGACGCAGCCTCGAGCGCGGCGGCGAGGCGCTGTTCTGGGAGCGTCAGCGGCTTGTCTTCCTTCGTCTTCTTCTTTCTGTGCGTGGGCGAGGGCAGTGTGCCCGACTTGCTGTGCTCCTCTGTCGCCACCGATAGAGATGGCATGCGTAAGAAACGGCAGCGAGGGAAGGATAATAATGGAGGGATCACCTTCGAAAACGTTGCGACTGGCGTCGTAGATGCCGGGGTCTCGCGACTTGATACGGGCGAGCGTGCGTAGGATGGCGGCGTCGAGTGCGGGAGTGAGCTCTTCACCGTCCTCGTCCTCGCTCTCGTCGGACTCCGAGTCAGATCCGTCCGAGCTTAGATCTTCCGTATCGGCATCAGAGCCATATTTCTCCTTGACTGCACACAGAAAAAAAAAGTCAGAGCGACTGGAGACGTTCGATGGAAAGGGGTGGTAGCGCGCACGCTTCGCAAGCTCTTCGCGCTCTTTGCGATATTGGAAGGCTTTCGCATAGTGCTCATTAATCGTGAACTGATGTACATCATTCTCGTCCTCTTCAGAGGACGTTGAAGAAATCAGTCGTTCTTGCATTTCGAGAGGAAAGGTTGGCGTCTCTCGGCCCGGAGAACGGCGACAAAACGACGGCGCGTCAACGGGTACATCGAATTCGGCAGGTGGTACAACTTCTAAATCGATCTTGGTTCACTTAATCTTTGGATACTATAGTATACAATGGTCTGCTAAATATGGGATTGGGAGTAAGAGCTTTCTGATCATGGCTACGCAAGTGGCTACGGCAGCTTTTTGAGCGAAACAATCACTTGATGGGAGAGATCGGTTTTGCACCGAACGTCATACGAGACGGCCTATTTGACCTTCATTCTAAGCTGTGTGCTTTCGGGGAAAGTAAGCGCCCCCGTGAACTTGACTCCAAACCAAAAAGACTTGAATTGGGGGAATTGTACCCCGTCGCTATAACTTGCATGACCACCTTCGCTCGGGTGAATGTACGCAAGTTTCCACCGGCCATCATAACATGGAGCGATGGTCGACCATTCGTCATTGGTGAGGTCCTCGGGTAGTCCGGAAATCAGTGGAGGCTGGACAAGACCCATGAAAGGCGTTATGATGCGGGGGGATATGGGGATCGCAGGGAGACATGAGTCGGTGAGGGAGGCGGTGAAAAAGGGATTCTTAGCGTCCGGTAAGGAGACTTCGAAAGTGGAAGTGTTAGGTCCCGACGGAACGAATTTGAAGCGTGCGAGGTGCTTTGGAATGTCTTTATATGATCGCTATCAATATTGGAACGAGAAAAGCGTGCACAACTTACTCCAGTTCTTGCGGCCATTCCAGGTACTCTGTATAGAGCTGACATAGATATTAGTGATGCGTCAATTGGTCCCTTTCTCGCAGGGGTTGGAAAAGCCTCTGAAGATCACGGCGAGTTCGTCGTAGGGGCCAACGGGCGAATCCTCGTAACGTACGAGGATGACACTGACGAGGCCACCATTCCATTGGGGAGAGCCGTTCACAAGAGCCTGGGCTGAGGAGTGCAAAGCCTCTAAGGGATTATAGGAACCGGGGGGCAGACCCTGGAGAACAGGATCTTCGCTGTTGACTGGCTTGAGCGACGTGACAAAGATATAGAGCTTGGCTCTGAGTGACCATGGTGGGGGTGTAGGAGTCACTCCGGGAGGGGGCGCACGGCTCGAGGGAGAATCAAGGGGAGACATGACGAGAGTTTGTTACATTTTGGTTTATATAGGAGATAAAGACATTGATTTTGAATGTGTGTTGACGTAGTTGTCTCGTCTTCGAAACTTTAAGCTTCAAAATCGGGCGAACGATGTAAAATAAGTGATTCCGTCGAAAAGAACCCTGCGCGGTATCTAAGAGGATTCCCTATGCAGGGGACCAATCCCTAGATTCGGCAGGGTTTTCGGAGGGTGCAAGTCCTTGAACATTTCGCCGTATACATCAGCGCAAAACAAGAGGATATCGAAGACGACATCTGGCGGTATTTCCTCGCACACCTGGAGACTGTTTAAGGGACTACAGATGGATGTAACCGGGTTGTGAGGGAGTCGCCGTAGGATTTCAATTGCACAATGGGGCAGCGTGGGAAAGTTCTAGATTCTAAGAAGCGTTGTATTGTGAACAGGGGGAGGAGTTTGCGTATATGCACGGATAATTTTTGCGTATGACAGGGCGCGCCGCGGCGCTGTTTCGGTAAATCGTTATCCCAGGTTGTAAGTTGGTCGTAACGGAGTTCTTTTTTTTTTTTTTTGATCAATATTTATTCTGAATGCGCAACGAAGGTTACAAACCAGTCACAGCAGAGCGAAGCCGTATTTATGAAACGCGTTAGTCCATGGGAGGTGCCTCCGAGAGAACGTAAGTACGTGACCGAAACTCAGGGAAGATTAATAGATAGCGGGAAGCCGCATGGACACCCAGGCATACAGTCGCAATCCGAGACGCGGGGATTAGCCGCAAATTAGAGTCACAAGGGAATGAGACCATGAGAAACCAAACCTCAGTGTGCACCTACTTAGTCGGGTTCAGGGGGCACGGGTATAGGGGGACCGGATTCCGGCGTAGAGAGCGCACGAGTCCGGTCGAAGAAGTTAGAGCTTGCCCACGCCCTTTTTGGTGGAGAAGAGGGATGTGAAAGAAAAAAGGGGGGCGTAGGCGGGATAGTGAACCGCAGAATCCCGGCATTGATGCGGTAATGGTGGATGATGTGCTCCGCAGTCCTGAGGGGTGCGCTACATGGGCAAGACACGTTCTCGGGGGGGGGGGGGAGGTCGTTATGCCAGGAGCGTTGGACGTACGTGCCTGTGAAGGTGTGGTCCGTAGCTATTTGCATGAGGGTGGACGTGCTGCGCCTGGTATGTTTGACGCGACGACAGCCCGATAGTTCTTTGTTCGCTACTGTGGCCTGCAGCCAGAGAGAGTGGTGTCTCGTAGGATGGGGAGAGTGGATGTCTGAGTGGGTGGATGAGAATGAAAGCCGCTCCCCAAGTACGTTAAGGCGGAATTGCGGGATGAGCTTTGCAGTGTGCCAGCGGTTGGACCAGTCACGAAAAGCGAGTTCGCGCGCTCTTGCCTTCTGGAATGCTGCAGAATCGACACGATTAAGCCCATCAGGGGGGTCGCGTGTGCAGGCCTCGGTCGCCAGGTCCCGTGCCGTCGTCTGCCCTACTAGTTCTGCATCCACCAAGGTCCAGACCAGGTGCAAGCGGAAATGTCTGTGACGTATCGCAAGCGTGGTCAGTGACCGATGGAACAGCAGCGCATGGGACTGCGCCGTTACAGACCGCGGGTTTTTCGCTGCATGAATCGCCGAGTCCGAATTAGTAAATAAGTAGATGAGATCGGGGATGGGCCCCTCATCCGTATAGTACATGGCTAGGGCCTGCGCTGTCTTAGCGAGCCCAAAGGCGTCCGCGTCGAACTGGGGCACACCCATGCCCAACACCCAGTTCAGCTCCATTAGAGCCGCCCCCCCTGCTGAGAAAGTAGCGGCCACCGCGCCTACTTTGACGCCGTCAGCCCGGTTCAAGTTGTCCGAGAACACATTGGCCTGGGTGAATGATCAAGTCGTAACAGAATTCCCTGCCCTATATTTGCATCGGAGAATGGAACGAAAAGGTCTCCTCGCAGGGCAGAAGACAAAGAGAGATGAGTGCTGAGACTAACATGATGGAAGAGATTATCGAAACCCGTCCAGTTTCTACGCACGGCGGGCGTCCATAGACTCGTAACCAGCCGGAGAATGCGGGGGCCACGGAGCGACTAGTAGTAGGATGTTCTCGAGCGTCCTGCAGCGATTTCGATAGATTCGAATTGAATACAGACGGACTCCAAAAACCGAGAACTAGGTTCATAATTAAGTCAACTCCGGAAATTGGGTTATCTTCCAGAATTAGGTAGCTATCTTGTAAACCTGGGGTTACTGAATAGTTATCTGTTTTTGCCTTGGCAGTTGTGCCCCCAATTCGGTTTGGCATTTTCCAAACTCCTCACCCTTCGATCGTTCACCAGTATAAACTCCAAGATAAACGAACCTATGTCCCTCCAGAGCTTCAGAGACCGTGTGACTCGGAAATCAAGGATTTCGAGAGGAAAAGTTGGCGCCTCTCAATCCGGTGAGCGGCTGGCGACGAAACGACGGGTCAACGGGTCAACGGTCGATGACATCGAATGACGGGTGTGGCGAATGTTAGAACTTCTAAGTTGCGGTATATGATCTCTGTCGCTCAGACCAGTTACTCATTAATTAATCCTCAGATAGTACAGTAAACGATGGTCTGCTACATATGTGATGTGATGGCATTGGAAATGAGAAAATCTGTTCACTAACGACAGCCACGGGATTTGAGCGAAACAATCACTTGATGGGAGAGATCGGTTTTGCACCGAATGCGATACGAAGCGGCCTATTTGACCTTCGTTCTAAGCTGCGTGCTTTCGGGAAAAATAAGTGTCCCTGTGAACTTGACTCCAAACCAAAAAGACTTGAATTGGGGGAATTGTACCCCGTCACCATAGCTAGCATGACCACCTTCGCTCGGGCGGATGTACGCAAGTTTCCACCAGCCATCATAACATGGAGCGATGGTCGACCATTCGTCATTGGTGGGATCCTCAGGTAATTCGGAAATCAGTGGGGGCTGGACAAGACCCATGAAGGGCGTTATGATGCGGGGGGATATGGGGATCGCAGGGAGACATGAGTCGGTGAGGGAGGCGGTGAAAAAGGGCTTCTTAGCGTCCGGTAAGGAGACTTCGAAAGTGGAGGTGTTAGGTCCCGACGGAACGAATTTGAAGTGTGCGGGATACTTTGGAATGTCTTTATGTAGCCATTAATCAGAGGGCTGACTGGAGCAAGGAGAGTGCGCACAACGTACTCCAATTCTTGCGGCCATTCCAGGCGCTCTGTGGAGAGCTGACATAGATGCAGGTGATGCGCCAACTGGTGCTCTTCTGGTGGGGATTGGCAAAGCCATCAAAGCTCAAGGCAAGTTCGTCGTAGGGGCCAACTGGCGAATCCTCGTAACGCGCGAGGACGACGACAACGGGGCCACCACTCCATTGGGGAGAGCCGTTTACAAGAGCATGGGCTGAGGGGTGCAAAGCCTCTGATGGATTATAGGAACCGGGGGGTAGACCCCTGAGAACAGGATCTTCGCTGTTAACCGGCTTGAGCGACGTCATAAAGATATAAATCTTGGCCTTGAGTGACCATGGTGGGGATATTAGAGTCACAGAAGGGGATGCACGGCTCGAGGGAGAATCAAGGGGAGACATGAGGGGAATTTACTACATTTTGGTTTATATAGGAGATAAGGACGTCGATTCGTCGATTTTAGATGTGTGTCGATGTAGTTGTCCCGTCTTAGAGGCTTTAAGCTTCAAACGCCAAGCCCGGCCAGTAGTCGGGCGGACGCTGTAGAATTAGCCCCACGGTGGGTCGTCATGGCCCCTTACACGTGTTCTTTTCTCGTCTTCGTAATATATTTGGCGGCGTGTAAGTTGAAAATGGGACGGATATGTGTCTCCTTTACGTGGGCCCATCGGGGTGTTCATGGGTCTCTTTTGGCGACGCGATCCAAGTAATACCGTCGAAGATAACCTCCACGCGGTATCTAAGAGGCTTCCCGTGCAGGGAACCAACCCCCTGGATTCGGCAGGGTTGCGAGGGTTCAAATCCTTGAACGTTTCGCCGTACACATTAGCGCAAAACAAGAGAGCATCGAAGACAACAGATCGCGGTATTTCCTGGTGCGACCCGAGGCTGTTCAAGAGATGCTCGGCAGAACGGATAGAGACAACCGGGGCGTGTGGGAGTCACCGCGGGGGTTCTATTACACAACAGAGAGCGGGTAGTGCGGTCAGAGACGTTGTATAGTGAACAGGGGGGAGCGCACCGGCGCAGTGAACCCTTGCGTATGGCGGAGGGCGGCGCGACGCTGTTTCGGTAGGTCGTCATGGTCGTCGTGGCTGTAGGTTAGTCGTAGCAGAGTTCCTTGCACCAAATCCACGTCGGGGAGTAGAACGAAAAGGTCCCCACGTGGAGCAGAAGGCAAGAAAAGGGGAAGGACAGCGAGAGCAACGGGATGGAGGAGATCATCGAAACGGATTGTGTGCATTTTCGTCCAGTTTCCGCGCACGGGCATCCATAGACGCGTAACCAACCGGAGAATGCGGGGGTCGCGTAACGACTAGAGGATCCTCGATTCTCAGAAAGTATCATGTTGGCGTCCAGCTTGTGCTTCTTCATCCCCAGCCGCCCAGCGATGATCGGGGCTGAAGCGCTGGCTTCGACAGCAAAAGGCCACTATCGCAAAGGCGTCCTCAGCTGGCTAAATACAGTCGTACAGTAGTTGTGCGAGAAGGACACGCGTCCCAACGTTAGGCTCCTCTTCGTCGAGCTCGACGGACGGACTACGCAAGGGCATATGCCGCGCACCTGCGATCCATGGTCGCTGGCGGGAGAAGCATCCCAAGCCCGCGGAGTAGCACGTCGGCGGAACAAACGCACAGGTGAAGCCGAGGCGTACACTTATCGTTGATGGAAGTCGTGCGCTAGACCAGTGACTGTCTGTATATAACAGCGGAGCTTGATACCACCGGTGTCTCTTACATAATCCACAGGCTTCAATGGACGTATTACATAAGAGGTACCAATCTCGACCTCCAGTCTTTTTGCTTCTTTTTTTTTTTTCTTCTGAGCCGTTTATATTCTGGGGTTTGTACCATACTGCTGGCCAGGTGTAAGTGTATATGAGGTCCCCAAAAACTTTCCCATGCTGTGATTTCATTTATAGACAACTCAGGACCTGTTCTTGTGTTCGTGGCCATAGTGCTCGTTAATCGTGAGCTGATGTACCTCCGTCATCCTCTGAAGACGGCGTTGAAGAGATCATTTGTTCTCGCATTTCGGCTCAGAGAACGGCTGGCGATAAAACAACCCCACGTCAACGCGTTAAACGCCAAACGGCGGGTGTTTCAAGGCCATAACTTCTAAATCGCTCCTGCATACGTTGCCATTCCGACCATTTGGGACCAGTACAGTATGCTAAGTCTGCTACATATGGTGGTGGAATTGGCCTCCAGGCCGATCGATGATCGCGGCCACGGCAACCCGAACTCGGGAAAATGATCACTTTTGCAGTGATAGGGTTGAGAGAGGCAAGTGATCGATCGATTGAGTTATGATTTGATTTGTGCACCGAACGTGATAAGAGAGACGGCCTAACCGGCCTTCGTTCTCAGTTGCGCACCGACAGGGAAAGTAAGCGTCCCCGTGAACTTGGCTCCAATCCAAAAAGACTTGAATTGGGGGAAGTGTAACCCGTCACCATAATTTGCATGACCACCTTCGGTCGGGCGGATGTACGCAAGTTGCCACCGGCCATCGTGAAGTGGGGCAATAGACAACCATTCGTCATTGGTGGCGATCTGGGGGTCCTCGGGTAGTAGCGGGGGCTGTACAAGACTCGTGAATGTTTTCACAATACGGGGGGATATGGGGATCGCGGGAAGACGAGAGTCGGTCAGAGATGCTGTGAAAAAGGGTTCCTCAACGTCCGGTAGGGAAACCTCGAACTTGGAGGTGTTGGGTCCCGTCGGAACGAATTTGAAGCGTGCAAGATGCTCTGGAATGTCTTTACGGTTGACATTAAGAGGTGGTTGGAACGAGGAGAGTGCGCACAACTTACTCCAATTCTTGCGGCTATTCCAGGCACTCTGTTGAGAGCTGACATAGATATTGGTGATGCGTCCACTGGTGCCCTTCTGGTAGGGATTGGCAAAGCCTTTGAAGGTCATGACAAGCTCGTCGTAAGGCCCGACGGGTGAGTTATCGTAACGCGCGAGGATGACGACAGCGCGGCCGCCATTCCATTGGGGGGAACCATTCACAAGAGCAAGGGCCGACGTGTGCAAAGTCTCCGAGGGATTGTAGGAACCGGGAGGCAGACCCTGGAGAACAGGATCTTCGCTGTTAACCGGCTTGAGCGACGTGATAAATACATAGAGCCTGGCTCTGAGTGACCACGGTGGGGGCGTAGGAGTCACCCCAGGAGGGGATGTACGGCTTGAGGGAGAGCTAAGGGGAGACATGACTGGGGTTTGTTACATTTTGGGTTTAAATAGGACGGTTTTAGAATGGTGTGTCGATGTAGCCATCTCAGGCTTCAAGGCCTCAAAACTCAGCCAGAAGTCGGGCGAACGATGCAGAATCAGGTAGAAGATATTTTTCCTGTTACCTTACTGTATTGTAAACAGCACCAATAGTGTGCACGGTGACAATCTAATCACCGAAAGCACGATTGGAAGCAAACAAGCGTCAACACTGTGCAAAAGCGACACGACACACGGACTCACGCGCACTCGCGGCTAACTTACTCGACGACGATGAACTTATTCAGGCTCGTGGGTCAGTATCTACTTAAACAAATACCTCCGAACCGCTCATCATTCCCTACAGCCGACTTCTCTCACCTCGCATCGATCATCATACTCCTGCGCAAAATACAAACATCCCGCTCTTGTAGAGGTCTGCCCTTCCGCTCGGCGCACAGACGCGCATGCACTCAACGTCACTTCCACAGGCATCTCCTTCAAGACGCAGGCCCTCTATGCCACCGTCTTCGTCACGCGGTACCTCGACCTGTTCCACCCTTCACAGCTCTCCTTCTACAACGTGGTCATGAAAATCTTCTTCATCTCCAGCAGCGTATACACCCTCTTTCTAATGAAAGTTCGTTTTCGGTACGTCGCCGTTCAACTCATTACCGCCCCCCGCACTCTTCTTTACCCGACACGGCGCTCGCGTCCAGACCGACGAACGACCCGTCCATCGATACCTTCCGCGTGGAGTACCTCGTCGCGCCTGCACTCATCCTTGCACTCCTCTTCAATTATTCCTACAACCTCGTAGAGGTCTTCTGGTCTTTCTCCATCTTCCTCGAGTCCGTCGCTATCCTCCCGCAACTCTTCATCCTCCAGCGCACCGGCGAAGCAGAAACCATCACCACGCACTATCTCGCCGCCCTCGGCGCATACCGCGGGCTCTACATCCCTAACTGGATATACCGGTGTGTCACCATCGACCATTTTTTCTTGCCTAGACTCGTGGTCACTTATGCGGACGGTTTATAGTTATTTTGTCGATGATCTTGTCGACCCAATCTCAATCATCGCTGGACTCGTGCAGACAGGGCTCTACCTCGACTTCTTTTATGTGTACTTCACCAGGCATGCGTCTCTTTACTTTACCTCGACTATTCGCTGACGCACCTTCGTTCGCAGAGTACTTCAAGGCCAGAAATTTGAACTACCAGCATGATATACCGTGCCAAAACCCATCACATGATGTCTCCACCTCGCCTGGCGCTGGTCCTACCGCGAAAATAAAGTTATTATTTTTAGATTGGCCGCTGATGGTAATACATACAAACTCATACACATGTGTTATGCCATCATACAGTATGCGCAGACGCAGACATTCACCCCAATTATTATGCGAGTTCATAATGGCGAGAGCCGTATCCCTGCGCTCGAGCTATACACCATCATACTGAACGTGCCGTCCCCGTGTGAGACACCATCCACCATCGGTTCTATAAAGTAGTTCCCTGCACGCAGCGCGACTTGCGCCGTCGCGGCACCCGAGCGCGCATCGGTGAATGCGCCCGACGACGTGAGCGGTGCTCTGCCCGTTCCTGGAAGTAGTGCTACTTTTACGAACAATGGTGCATGGGGCTGCAAGCGAATCCTTTTGAGTGATTCACAGACGTCATGAGTTGCTGCTTACAGCGGGGAAAGAGGGGACCTACTTGACTTGGGCAGGCATGGGCAACTCGAGCGCATACCTCGGGTCCGCGCCATTCGTCCTGCGTGCAGAGTACGAAAGTAAGTGACGGAACAGAGGAAGAAAAAAAGAGACGCACCATTCACCGCGCACGGTCTTGGCGAACATTCCCGCGCCTTCTTGTGGGATCGGCTCAACTTCTACTCGGCGCGAGCTGTGCACGAGCAGCGAAAATTCGCCCCGGTGCGTAGGTGAGAATGCGGACACCACCAGCGTGAAGTCGCCCTCTGTACAGACATTCCGGCTAAGTGAGCATCGCGCAGTAAGTTAGTGCCAAACAAACGTACGCGGGAGATCTGCCGAAAATCGAGCAAAACCGTACGTGTAGGCGCCGGACGTAGCGACGATATCGCTCTGCACGAGGCTGGTCGAGCGTCAGAATTTTCCAACTTGAACGCATGATCCGGTGGGTGAGAACCTACTCAAAGACACGCTCGCCACGGCCCCAGACGGCCGTCGCGTTGACAGGCACGTCTCGTGGCGCATGCAACGCGACTTCGATACGTGTTTTCGCAGACGGTCCCTGTTGCGTCGTCGTGGAGGGTACGCGCAGGCGATACTGCGGATTTACCATGTACGTGGGGAGGGTGTAATTTCCGCCGGATGTCTTTGCCGTCAGAGCGCCCGACACCCTGTGGTCGAAGGGGAGCCTGCGTGGCGTCTCGTCCCAGCGCATCGTCAGCTGCGAGTATGCGGTTATGGTGAAGCCAACGTCGTCGAAAGGGCCATCGTACGAGGCGTTCAGAGAGATCGTGCCGGAGGTATCGAAAGGGGGGACGGTCACCCGCACCTACGTCATGTCATATCCATGTCAGTTTTGGCGCTACATTCCGTTAGCGTAATGATTCGTTACCAGGACGTGTGTGTTATCTGTGTAGACGCCTTGTGTCCTCGCAGTATCTGCGAAGCTCTTTGGGGCATCAGGGTGGCCATCATCGTACTCGGCGTGAAGCGAGATGAACTCAGAGGGCCGGCGGGTATCGATGCGATGCCGTGTTAGAAGTATCCAAACTTCTTCCGATAATCCTGGGACGCCCTTGGGGCGCTCCAGCAGAAGTCGAAGTATCTGGTGAACAGCTACAACAGATAAGGCTATTAGATTTACCCATCAGCACTAGACAACGTACAGTCGTCTTTCCCTGCCGCCGATAGATGCGCAGCCCTCCAAACTCTAAGTACAAATGAATCAGGAGCGTGGACACCTGCATGTGTAAGAGGAACTTACCCGTGGTAGAGAAGTCGGCATTCGAACATCCCAGGATTCCAACTAACGCACACACATCCGAATAATGCGCAAGCATCATCCCAAGCTACATTGATAACCCCTAATGAATGTAAACAATCTAGTCGTGTACAATAAGTAAATGGCACTTACTACGCCTCTGGTCGTCACTCTCATTGTCCAGAGACAAGTCTTCAAAGAGTGTATCGACTCCGAGATCGGCATCATTCCTCGGCAGCCAGGAGTCTAAGACCGTGAGCCACCGTGAGCCATCGTCTGTCTCCTTGACATCTTCTCATGTGGTCAGAAACCATCAACACATAGCATAAGTGAGCAGACCTATCACAGCATAGCAGTGGGCGGGAAGGAGATTCACGAGTCCCCGATCAGCGGGCGGTCGGTTATCGGTCCCAACCGTCAGAATACATTGCCCTGAAAGCACATTAACTAGGTCTAGAACAGACGCACAGCGCACTTACCGTGACTAAATCCGCGGACAAGTCGTGACCATGTTTGCTCTCTCTGGAATGAAGGGCTACAAAGATGAATATGCTACGACGATGACAACTGGAAACTACCTTTTAACTTCCAGGTAGTCTGGTATCCACCCAGCCAACGCACTAAAACAACAAAGATCAGATGCTCGCACTCGACTTGGGAAGAAAAGGCCGAGCCCGTACTGTATATCAGTGCTCGAGTTTCTACGACGACCATTAAGTCACAGCCACGAAAGTTGGACGAGCAAGACTGACGCACGAGCCAGGGAAATCGTATCCTCCCATAAGTTTCAGATACTATGTGACAGGGTGAGCCACATGGTAGACCAGAACATCCAGTTACCCACAGCCTTCTCAACTAGGGACGGCCATACGTCCTTTCTACCCCTGCTTGTCATACACATAGGGCACCCGTCAGGGCGAAAGGGGAGGCGATCATCGATTACTACAAGCACCGTGAGCCGTCGTGAACCCCGGCCAAATGGGGAAGAGATCCACTAACCAACCTAAAGATTAAATAAAGTGATTAAGATGAGAAAATGGCATCGTCGCCATCGGTATGGGGACATACCCTTCGATAAGCACCATTGAACAACACTTTGAGTTCATATCCGCCTATTGGAGAAATATGCAACCTTCCGTCCGGCCCTCGGGGGTGGAGGGAGGGTAGGGCCGCCTACAGGGTTGCCATGATCAGACAGCCCTGACACTAAATTATAATGGATGGCAGACCTCCGAGTCGTGTCTCCGGCTGTGGAGAAGGCAAACGATGATCGACGCGCAGAGGGAACAGTCGGCCACAATGCGTTGCACAATGTCCTCCGGGCGGAGATCCGGAGAGAATATCTTGGCATCCGTGACGAACATCTCTCTTGGCCGGCGCCAAAGAACCCCAGCTTTTTTCTGCTCGGGCGACAACTCGAGCAACCCGTCGGGATCACTAAAAAAAAACGGTCGGGTGTCCCTGTCGCGAAACGGAGCAAAAAAAAAACGTACCTGAATAATAACGTCCCAGCTATCATGGTAGAAGTGCTCGCTGTCCAAAGTGGAGCGACCACGCCATTGACTACCGACCCTTTTCTCAAAACGAGCTGCTGCTCCTCTGTTGGCTATCAGCGGCGATCACAGAGAGGGCGTAGCGCAGCGACAAACCCGGCGCAAATGGGTCACGCAACACCGGCGCCAAATCGTGCTTGACGGCCTTGATTCGCTCCGCACGTTCCAAGGCGCGCTCCGCGTCTTTGCGCGCCTGCCCCTGTGTCCGGGGATGCGCTGCCTCACGACTAGAGTTGAGGAATGCGGTGGCTGCTTGGACGTACAGGCGGAAGGCAGTATCGAGATCTTTTGCGAGTTCGGCCTTCGCTGCGCGCGCGTAGAGGCTCTAAACGGGACAGCCGTGTGTGGGGACGGAAGAGCCGAGCGAGAGACGGGCGATAATATAATCGCACCTCGGCTTCGGACATTTGGGGTCTGTGTAGTCGTACTGCTACCGAGCTGCGTTCACGTCGTGAGCACTACGTTACTGATCTTCTCACTGATTTGGTGTGACTGAGAAAAGACAGATGGATAGAATAATGATACTACGGATAAAGTACGCCGCGTGCGAAATTTGCAGTGTAATTTGCTGACGCTGTGCCGATGGCTGCGCTCACTGATGGGGTAAGTTACTGGACGGATGCCAAGAGACGAGGAACTGATGTAGGTAAGTATGTATGTATGTATCTACTTCGCAGACAAATGATGTGCGGGGAAGGAAGGGAAAACTACGAATGCTGTAACTGCTAACTACTAAGCACAGAAATTGTAACTACTTGTAACTACTGACAGAGTGTGGCCGTAAACTTGGGTGGTGTGTACGTACATATGCAAACAAAACCGAGCTTGTATGTAACTACTAGTAAAAAAAAAGCGAAACAGGGGCTGGTACTACAGCAAAATGATAATCCAAGACAAAGTCGGGTGAACGCATGGCATAGAAACAAGTCGAAGAGTGGTACAGAGCACGGCAAGTGATTTTTGATTTGAGGGTATAGATGTGAGACAATATTAATGGGGTCAGACACCATAGCGCTGTGCTAGGCGCTCTTGGATAACGGGTGGGAATGTTTGTACCTGCGCGGCCCAACCCTGCGGGTCATGGGTCCTGAAACCCGTCAACAGCGTCTGGAACATGGAGTTAAGCTCCTCGGATGGTTGGTTCCACCGGACGATGGCATTGCAGAACCATAACAAGCTCTACAAATAGCTCCATCAATAATAGTACCCAAAATCGTTACGCATCTTGCGCACCTTTGCAATGCCCATTGGGTTCACCTGGACTAGGGTGCACAGCCCCCGGAAAGCCGAATCTTTTTCCTCGTTATCACGGATCTCGTAAAGCGCCTGGCACCAGGCTTGAGCAAAGTCCGGCAATACCGGCGCGACCATGCGTGGGTGCATGAGTCCAATACGCCCTATTGATACTGCGGCATTCTCATGCAAGCTGCGCGGTGCCTTTGGATGTAGCAGGAGAGGCACAAGACGAGAGATCAGCGGTTCGACCCATTGTGCGAATTCGGGTTCATCTACGAAAGAGAACACGGGTCAGCAGGGAGAGACGCCGCGTTTGACGGAATACCTACCGCGGCCGTAACGCAGAGCAACTTCCCCAACGGACCATGCGGCGTTATTACATGCCGAGATGAACTCCACCTTTGGCTCGGGGTCGAGCTGAAGGATGAGCTCGTGCATGACCTGTGGCATGTGTTGCCGGAGGAGTGGGAAGCACGCCATTGCGAGATCGCCAACGAGAGCATAGGCAGACTGCCGCACTGGGGCTTGTGGGTGCTTCAGGCACAGGACAAGCAGCTGGAAAAATGCAGGCTGGCTGTTTTCGATGAATGGTTTGAGTCCCATACCGAGGCCCTGAGTCAAGCCGGATAAGAGATCAAGAGCAACGACCAAGAACGTCTTATCCGGCTCATCGAGCTCTGGGTTCTGGTGCCAGGTCTGGTATTGCACGATGGATGTTCGCGCGATATTGACGCAGCGCTCAAAAACAGGACCAGAATACGGCAGGAAGGCGGAACCCATGGCAATGGTAACAGATGCCAAACACTAGGGATAAAATGGGGTGAGGTGCCGGGAGTAATTCGACAGCATTCGCCATACCTCCAGAAGCGGAATAAGATCCTCGTCATCATCTTTGAGCTTGGACCACTTCTTGTTAAGTGGCGGCATTAAAATATCCACATACATGGGGTTCTGCAAAGCAGGTCCCACGGCGTCCGCCAACGTCCCGACAGCGTCATAGAGGATGAGCATGTTTTTGTGCTGATATTTGTCAAATGCAAAAACGAGGTTACGCAGGACGGGCTCCAGGTATGGTGCGAGCTCAGCCCCTGCGTCTTCCTCGAGGGTTGCGAAAGCGCTACAACCAGCTTCCTGTACGCGCTTGTTGTTATCCAGAACCATGCGGAGAAGCTGGGAAGACAACGACGTATTAGTCCATTTCACAGAAGCACAGAAGCGCCCTGGATAGAAGAGATACGTACACCCTCCATAGTAGGAATAAAGAACTGTGCTTTGTGGTCTTCGGTAGTACCCGCGGTACACCAGTTGGCATATCGCCCCAGTGTCCAGCACGTAATGGACCTAACAAGTGGCTACACAAAGAATGGTGTCAAAAATCAAACCCCGATCAGTACGATTGAAGACAAACCTTAGGATCATTTAATGATTGAATCAAATACGGTATTAGCATTGGCAGGTGTGGCTCAACGGCTTCGATGCAACCTGATAACAACATTCATCAATGGGTGTGATTGTTAGTAGGATTGAATCATGCATACCTTCGGCTATAGCGCCGAGTGCGAGAATGGCGCTCTCGCGCTGAAGCCAATCCGAATTCCAGAGTTTGTTCTTGAGAGGCTCGAGCATTACATTGAGAAGGTCCACGGAAAAGCGTACAGCGAGGACATCGAGCGCCGCCGCAGCACATTTGCGGAGGTTCCACTCCGTGGACATTTCGTCGGCGAAGTCATCGTCGTCCATCTCATCCTCAAAGTCGTCGTCATCACCGTCAAGCTGCTCCTCACCATATGCGCCGATCTTCTTCGGCGCATCGGGAGCGGCCGAAGTATCTCTATCTCCCTCGCGTTCGAGTCCGTGAGACTTGCCTCCGTAGTGACGAGGCTTGATGTCACTCTCCTTATCTGGCACTGCCGCGTCGTCTTCCTCGTCGCCTTCGAGCCATAACAAGTCATCATCGCTGTAGACCATGCAATCGAGAAGGACTGGCGCCACACGTGGGAGTAATGGATGTAGGTACTGGGCCAACTCGGGGTCTTCAGCGAAGGTTAGCCAAAACTCACATGCCTCCAAGGCAACGACCTCGTTTTTATCCTTCGTCGAGAAAAGCATGTACTCGGCAACATTACCAAGTTCTGGCAGAAGTTTGTCGGGGCGTGACGCGAGTAAAAGGACAAGTGCTTGGCAAACGTGGCGACGAACTTGGGGCTCCTCATCGGAGGCTCGTTTGAAAAGGCACGCAATGAATGTGTCGATGTGGGCGTAGAGTGCGCTCGCGTTGATGGGGACGAAGTAGGATAGGCACGCCACGGCGTGCGAGCGAATTTTAGCATTTGGATGCTCGGTGAGCATGATAAACTTCGGGACCATAAAGTTGAGGGGAAATGTTCCGTTGATCTCAACATCGAGCTTCCGGGGGTAATCCTCGCACGCTTTTTCAAGAACATTGAATGCGGCCTAATGAAATTAAGAAAAAATCAGTGATTCTGGATATCAAGACGCGGTACCATGTGGCGAGAAAGAAGAGAGAGCCCTATACAAGATGAAAGAATCCCCATGAACGATTGTAGCCAGCGGCTGTGACAACCGCTTATGTCATAAAAACAAACGAGAAGCAAGACGGCCTTTGACTTTCTTTGCCTGATCATTGATGCTCATATCTAGCATCTGTCTTCCCGAAGTTTAATACCGGCAATCCCCCTCCGAGGGGAGTAATACTCCAAGCGCAAAAGGTATTCTCTAGCGCCGCGGGTAATCAGGGGGTGAACATCTCCCCCGGATTAATGCCCTGGCAGGTCCAGGGAGTATATGTTGAGTCAAATTCAACGGGACAAGGACGGACGGTACGAGTGTGGCCGACCAGCAGCGTCCAAAAAAACCCCAGAAAGGTCCGAGATCAAAGGGAAAACACACCTCTTGGTGGACATGATCTTGCTCATCTAATTGGTTGACAAGTAGCATGAGACACTCGGGCCAATTTTTCGGCTCCAGAATGCCGAGAAATGCAACGATGTCCTGCGCGGCGGCACTGCGAATCATGTCACTAGGATCCCTGAATGCATGCAAGATTGCAGCCTTGACAAAGGAAATGACCTCCTGGGAGGCACGGAGGACGAGGCGAGCATTATTCTTGAGAAGGTAGCCTGCGATGGTCCTGATACGATCCTCCTGCTGCGTGAGGGCGGAAAGGATGTATGCTAGGTAGGCGATATAGTCAGGGGCGCGCGTGAAGCTGTTGAGTTTCTAGAGCGGAAAAAAAATAATAATTTGCGGATGATGAATGAAACGAATGAACGATGAACTCACGTGGGTTATAGTACGCTGGACGGACTGGTTTGTAGAGCTCGTGGATTCGAAGATAGTTGTCAAAATTTCATCGAGGTCCTGTTGTTGTGGTGACCAAACGTTCATGGTGGCAAGTGCGTTCGGGCTAGGTTGAGAGGTTCTCTCTCTCCGTTTCACTCTCTTATTCAATAAAGTACACCAACTCCCGTCACTGGTCACAAAGTCACATCCATGTCACAATACCCGTCACACCTCATCTAAAGGCGGAGATGAGCGCTTCTGTCACGCTTCTCCATTCAATTGCTGCCGTACAAACTCGCCATCCTCCTGCGACCCCCGAGGGTCTGTGGCCTGCTGCCTGACGTTCGGTTGGGCGGACACAGGATTTGATCCTTATCATCCATCGAAATGGCCTGCCGCTAATTACGGTACATCAAAGTATGTTCTATTAGAAACAGAGTTTACCACCCCTTATTGGTAATCCTCGCCCGGCTTGTTGGTCCAGATCCAACCAAGTTCGAATCTTTCGACCACCTGGAGCCAATCGTTGCCAATCCAAGTCTGCACTGGCAACCTCATCATCATCGCCTCCGCCTTTGTCTATCGTCCTCCTATCATCAACCATGATACATCAGATCATCTGAATCATACTGTACACTGGCGAAGAGCCGATCGCGGCTGATCAACCCGAAGCATACAGTACTGTAAAGGCAGGGCAGGCGAGCCCTATTGTTTTGCACTCCGCAACCTCGCTGCACTTCCTGTCCATTATCGCCCCTGTGCTAGTACGCAATGTTCGATTTCAAAAGGGTTCCCTCTCTCACTAGCTTGCGCCCATTTTAACGACGTGTGAGAGTGATTGTTGATCGTGCTTGGGTGGGGTGATGTAGCTGTGGGGTGAACCCAAGTATTGGCGTCGTCTTCTGAACGCAAACCTCCCTTGCTTACCGGACGAACTTTAATAGTTTGCGGCATCGGTGGGGGTGACATGTGTGTTAGGAGCCCATGTGTCATATGTCAGTGTGTCAGGAGAGCAACAGTGTCCACCTTCTCCTTCATGGGACCAAACTCTGGGCATTCCCATATCCAGACGACGTTGTCATTACTCCCGACTAGAGTCACATAAGTGACATAGCAAAGACTCCCCATTCTATTTCGATCATATCGTAAAACTTGAGGCACAATGCGGCCCTGGAGGTGCCTACTGGCCCGCCCGCTATCCAGTGAGTGGCGTGACCGCCCCTGATCCCGGCTGCGACACGGAAGTTAGTCCCGGACTAGGCACGTCTCCTGTTGGATCGAGCATGTACGCCTTGAGGAACGTCCGCCAGCTTGCCTTGGACGGTACGAAATGTCCTTTGAGAATAAAACCATGTATGATAAGGGGGCTCTCGACCAACGTGTTGAGCGCACGGGGGTACGCACCTCCGTCATGCATCTCCACTCGTTTCGTCTTAGATACGTTAATCAGCACTCGGGACCGCTCCTCTATGACAAGAATGTCGTTTTTCCCCAGAACGTGAAGGGTGGGCGTCACGTATCCCTCCGAAAAGACTGCAGTCGAGAGCGGGCCAGCCACCTTGAACCCGGACACCGCGACGCAGAATCGCCTGCGTCACCGTCCACCATTACGGTAGCAGCGTCAGTGATAGGGCTGAGACGCGCAAAGAACCAGTGACGTACAGGGGTGGGTGTGGGGGCTCGCCATCTATGAGGAACGGTGGGTGGAGGTGCGGCCGCTCAAGCTACGCGACATTCCATCATCTGTTAGCCGCTGGGGAACACTCGGCTGCGTATAAAAAAGAATTTTCCGCACAAGAGCCGCTAGCAGAGCCGCTAATCCCGCGCCTTGGCTGCCGATGAATCCCCCCGTAAAGCGTGAAAGCAGGCATCAAATCGTTTTCGTTCTTGCTTATTCGCCTGTCGCGTGCATAAGAATGCTCACCTGAAGCCGAGGACACCCTGCGAAGCGTGAAGAAGCGTCAAAAAAGGGGGTGTTAAGCAGCGTGGGATCATCCCATTTGATGACTTCGGAGACGGACCTCGAAGCGTTGAGTTCTCAAGATGTCCCGGAGATATGCGAGGCTCTCCTCGAGTCCGTCCGTGCGTGTGCGCGTCGGGTCAGTCCTCCACCACCCCCGTGGCTTGAGAGTGGGGTCATCAGACGTCGTAGACGCTTCTGCGGCTCCGAACGCATCCATGGAGGTACCGTGCCCAGTCAAGTCGACGGGCATCAGCACGTGAGGAGCATCGACGAACACTTCGTTGCCAATTAGTGGAGCTCGGGACAAAGTGGGTACCCGCACCTAGTTCGACGTCCTTGCCCAAGCTCTTCCGGAGTGCGGCAACCTAAGAAGCCCATATCGCGATGATCAGTTTGACAGAGCTGACGCGTGACAGACTCACCC
Source organism: Lactarius indigo (assembly GCA_025766275.1). NCBI lineage: Eukaryota > Fungi > Basidiomycota > Agaricomycetes > Russulales > Russulaceae > Lactarius > Lactarius indigo. The sequence goes on from JAFKAC010000007.1 coordinate 951,813, forward strand.
GCTTGCTGAAGATGCTGGAGTTTTGACTGTACCTGTGGAAAAGCACCGTGACGTTAGCCTGATGCAAGGTCATCCGACACTGCCATATGACGTACCCATGCAGCATGAGGACTTTCGGTGTGGGGGAGCCCGAGTCGGACATGATCCTTGCTTCTCGTTGAATAGGCTTTCTAGAAGCTGCCTCTGGTGGTGGGCTCTTCGGTTCTTGAAGACAACAGGGAGGATAAGTGGCAGGCAATACCTGTGCGGTAAGTGGTGGGGGTGTCTGAGTCTGTGTTGGGGGCGTGTGTAGCTTTATGTCCTTCTCCGCTTCCCCTCAATCCGAGTCAGCAACCCCCAACATTAACACCTACCCTACACTCATATCGGCCCGAACCCCCATTCCACGGGTGCTGCCGCTCTTGTTCGGCAGAACAGAGGGATCATATACAGTAGGAAAGAAACGAGCAAAAGTGCTATAGTGTACAATTATGTGACAAGACCGATATGGCGTCCACATCAAAAAAACCTATCTACTCGCTGTACCGGTCGTCTTCGTCCGATACTTCTTTGACACGTTCGATAAGTCGCCGCACACGCTCGTAAACGGCAAAAACAACGGCCTGCCCTGGGGCGACACGCAAAACACGCGGTGTTATACCCTTGTAGAAAGAATGCACACCCTCTTGTCGCCACATATCGGACGCGATCGACGTGATGCGTGAGATCGCTGACATATCCGTAGGGAAGGATGACTTTTGCAACCCTACACATCATTCCCATATTGAGCAACGCAAGACAAGATCTGGCCAATGTGATAAATGATAACGTACGAGTTTTGATAGTATCTATCGGTGCATTGGAAAACGGACCCATGGCACCGGATATGAGACCAATGATCATATGCTGGTACGTCGGAAGATCAGTGAGTTCTGGCTGTTGTTTATGCGCGAATTTCTTTAGTTCCTGATAGGCGGTGAAATTCGCGCCTGCGTCGCGGTAAGCTCAGATCATGTACGTGCACATCAGTAGACACACCTTGGTTGGTCGCTTGCCGAAGGGCGGTGAGCGTCACGCCACGATACAACACGGAGAAGCCCTCCTCGCGAACTATCTTATACACAGCATGTCCTGCATTGCGATATTGTGGCGTCTCCAAAGGATCAGCTAAAGAGTGCATCTGTGCCTGCAGACGGATCTTGACGACCTCCATGGGGTTCACGACGAGGACGGCTTCTGTGGTGCCCGCACCGAGGCCGGCTGCCGGTGGGAGGAGCCCAAGAATTAGTATAGCCCTCGGAAGAAGTTGTTGTGGGAACGGACGCACCTAGGAAGATACTGCCAACGGAGGTATGGCCCGTTTCGGGATTGGCGAGCCAGCGCTTGTAGGTCTCGAAACTGGCAAAGCGGATCGCCATCTTTGGAACGATGCCAGAGAGCACGGCACCGAGGCCCTTGTACAATGCGAGCGGCGTCTCGCGCCGCACAATCATAGCACCAGTGGCAATGAAACCGCGGGGTTTGGTCTGTCATTCGCTTGAACCGACGCGCATCGCACACAAGGAGGTAGGACACATACCCCTGGGAGACGTCCGGATTTGGAGAGCTGCATGCGCACCTTGATGGTGTCTAGCGGTTGGCAGCATAGCTGTAGTGCGGCGCGGGTTGTGAAAAACGGCTCAGAGACATACACAAGGACAACATACTGCTTCCATTGCTCCTGCTAAGCCTCCAGCCGTGATGTGGGTACCGAAGCCAACAGGCTTCTTGTCCGAGGATGCGCGCGACATGTTCACAAAATATACAGAATTCGGTGCGGACCTATCAGACTATTCCGGGGTGACTCTCGACGCAGCAAAAGGGGATGTTGAATGAGATCCGCGAGAGCCATGTACATCATGTTTTATAATTTGGCCCAGTGTTGCTGGGCGGGCAGTCGACTCGGCAGTCGGATAAGTGCGGAGAATGCATGTGAATTGTCTTGATTGTCTTGACTGGCTCAGGCCAATGTAGATGATCGTTGCCGCCGCTCCGCTCTTGCTCCGCCATCGGGCTGCCTCGGCCTTCCACTCCGCATCGGCCGCACCTCTTGAACGTCTGAACCTGTGTGTTACAGCTGAACAGGCAGTAACATATGGCGCTAATACATCTTGACTTACCAGAGCCTCAGTTGTATACGTTTTCACGTTGTTGGGTGAAACTTAAGCTTAATGGAGAGAGATCAGCTGAGGAGGCCATCTGCTTTATATCTTGTGACAATTACGAGTCAGGCTAACTCAGGCACTGCGCTCAAGGAAACTGTGATTGGTGTTGACAAAAAATGCAGTTTAATCTGTAAGGAAGCTTTTCAAAGAAAGCCTTCGTCTCTCTAGACCATCAGACATCGATGATTTTACCTTGTTCCTTTTCAGCTGTGAAAATCGTTCAACCCAGGAGAGCTTGCAAGAGAGTCTCTTCGGAGTTGTTGTGCGTCTGCAGTGGGTTACTTAGGCCCGATTCAGATGTGTCAAGTGACCATGACATCATAGTACATGACCCGGGGGTTATTATCTGAGGCCATTTGTCGTTGAGAGAGTTGAAAGGGACGTCATTATATAGGACTAACGTAGATAACAGTAAGATCATTATCGATAGTGGTCCTAAAACCGCACAGGGAAAACCAAGCATGAACCAACCGCGCTCTACAACCGCCAATCCTTGAAAAAGTCATAATCAAAGCGCACAAATGCGAGCATAAAGTCGACTGTGGTGCCGCCCTCGTCATCCTCACCACCTCCGCCCTCATCTACCACGTCTTCGTCGACCAGTTCTTCCTCAGGCTCGCCGTCTTCGGGGTGTCCCAAGGGCGAGTCAACCGCCGTTTCCGTCGGGACGGCGTTAACCGTTCTTCCGCGCACGACACCCGAAGAGGTGTTGGCGTCTTCTCCAAAGTCTGCCGCGTCTGCGCCCTCGAGCTCGCCCGCTTCCTGCGCCGCGATCCGCGCGGCATGGGCGTCCTCTTGATCCGCGAACTCTTCCAAGACATTCGTGATGGTGTCGACGCCCGTGCCACGAAACAGCGAGCGCCAATCAAATTCGCCCTTCTGGATGACAAGATCGTCCAGGGATCGCTTCTGATTCGCCTTGCGCAACATCGCTTCTTCTACCGTGTATTGCGAGATAAAGCGGTAGATGTGCACGTCCCGAATCTGCCCGATGCGATGCGCCCTGTTGGCGCAGGTGTCAGCGCCAAGTTGCATTCGGTAAAAGAGGGTGAAGGCTTACCTGTCCTCGCACTGCCGGTCCATCTGAGGATTAAAATCACTGTCATAAAAAATGACTGTGTCGGCCCCCGTCAAACTGTGCGCGGGAGTGAGTCTTAGGGGATAGCGTTTGATCTCAGAGTCAACTCACTTGATGCCAACGCCGCCGGAGCGAGACGAGGCAATGAAGCAGAAGATACGTGAATCGGCATTAAATCGCTCTGTGATGTACTGTCGATCCTCGATCCGTGTGGCGCCGTCAAGGCGAAGATAGAGATAGCCATGGAAGTTCAAAAATTGTTCCAGGATGTCTAGGATCTTCGTCATCTGCGTGAAGATCAAAACGCGATGACCGCCAGCTTTGCGTTCCCGCAAGAGTCGCGCGAGTTGCTGGAGTTTGCCACAGTCATATTGTAGCAAGGAAAGATCCGGAAAGGCAATCTGCAGTTTCACACTTGGGTCGTGGAGAACCCCATCAAATTGTATGTCAGGAGAGAGAGCAATGACGGAATCTTCTGCTCCAGCAAGAACACGCCGAGGCAAATCACGTCCCACCACAGCGGGTGTGATACAAGCGAAGGTATTGACTAATGGTGCCATCTCCTCGGCACGCACTTCATATGACTTGATGGCCGTGCGAGTCGCAAGGACAGTATCTAGATGGTGTGTCGAGGGATGGCGAACAGAAGCTGGCAACAACGGGCGGGTGCACTGTTGGGCCTTTGCGATCAGCTCACTGCCGTAGATCACGGAGCCGCCACAACGGAGCCGATTGAGATAACCGATATGTGTCCAGCGTGCGATGGTTGCTGCCTGTTCTTTGTATGTGCGATACTTCTTGTAGCCGTCGATCGTACGAACGTCGTAAGGAGGGGGCTCTCCGGGTAATTCCGAGACGAAGGGAAGCGAGGACGTTCCGTCCAGACGTCGCGTCTCAAGACTCGCGATCAACGAAGTATTCTGGCGTTCTATGAACCGCAAGCCAAGGAGATCGAAGTTAAGATGATTCTCGTCTCGTTCTTGAAGAAGCCGTCGTCGGACGAGTAATTCTTTAACCTCGAAATCGGCAATGGCGGAGCGGTCCATGGCAAAAGACGTGACAATAGGCCGCACTTCGAACAGGTCTGGGTGGTTGCACACTTTGCGAAGCTGCATAAGAATATTGGCTATTTTCTGATACACGCCAGATGCTAGATCGCTACGCGTCTGAGCGCGCGACATGAATTCGTCGTACAAGAACCGTTGGCGTTTGGAAAGTGGACAAAGCACGAGGTGTTCAAATTTACTTGGAAGCTCCTTTTCTACGTCGCGTTTGAGACGTCTGAGCAGGTAAGGACGTAAGACTGTGTGAAGCTTCGCAACGCGCTTCTGAGTTTCGTCATCTAGCGTAGTGCCCATTTCGACGGCCTGTTCCAGCGGATCTGTTCACATACAGTGAGAAACGCATTGAATCTGCATATATATGCGACTGCTTACTTGCAAACCATTCAGCAAACTCTCTGCGATCCGCAAAGTCCGTTCCAGACATCAAGAACTTGAGCAACGCCCACAACTCAGTCAAGTTATTTTGTAGCGGAGTACCGGTCAGGAGCAGCCGCCGGAACGAGCGAAACATGAGTAAAATATTCCATCGTTGAGATTTGAAGTTCTTGATCATGTGCGCCTCGTCCAAGATCATGTAGTACCACGGCTTTCGCTTGAAAACATGCGCGTCGCGGCTAGCAAGTGCATACGACGTGATACAAACGTTGAAGTGGAACTTATCGTACCAGCCTTGACGCAACTCTTTCCGCCGCTTGGACGTGCCGTGGTAAGCGAGGACCTTGAAACCGGGGAGGAATTTCTTGAATTCCATTTCCCAATTCATAAGGACGCTGGTTGGCACGACTATCAAGTGCGGACCCCAGATACCCCTATCGCATGCCAGATGTGCCAAGAGTGCGATAGTTTGGATGGTTTTACTAAAGACCAGTCAGCAGGTTGTGACGTGAAAAGAGGTAACCACATACCCAAGCCCCATCTCATCTGCTAGGATGCAGTTCAGATTCCTGGAATGGATGCTTGCAAGCCATTCTAGGCCAGCCTGCTGGTACGGCCGTAAAACCCCACGAAGTAAGGCAGGGGGCTTGATCATGGCATTTGAGTCCCACTCCACTGGTGCCACCGCATAGGGTTTAAGGTATCGTGGGATACGCACGTCTTCAATCTCGTCCTCGATATCGGACGTGGCATCATCGACTTCTTGCAAGGGAGGGGAGCCTTCCACACCGTATGCAGACCGGCCCGCAATATTAGTTGCGGGATCAGGTCGCTCGCTGTCGCTGTCATACGTGATGGCCATTGGTTGGGGGGTGGGAACAAGTTCCCGTGGTTCGCTTATTGTGACATCACCGTTGGACGATGGCTCTTCCTGTGTCAAAGGCTCTTCATGAGAAAGACGGTCGCCGTCAATGGCTAATGAGTCGGTATGCATATCAGCTATGGGCGTCTTGCACTCCGGATGGAAGTTCCCATTGACTGAGATGATGACTTCAGTGAATGGGTGAGTCACAGAAGGCGCGGTTGGAGGTGATGAGCCGGAAGGTGGACTCAGAACGATAGGGTGGGGTACATGGGTTAGGGACGGCGGTGACCCTGGTAGAGGATCGCTTGATGGTGTCGCCAATGGCTCAGAATGCGGAGACGAACCGTCTTCAAAGGGCACGACGGAAACCTCGTCGATGGTTGCAGTACCAACGGCTTCCACCTCCATCATATCAACGTCGTCATCCGTGTTCTCCAAATAGTGGGGAGTGGGGCCGGGCAAGATGGGCGTCACATTTGGCCCGAGCAAAGTAGTCCCCGACTGTGTTTCTTCCTCTTCCTCGTCATCGCTGTCATCCCCATCAACCAATATAGACGCAGATTCGGCACCGTCCGACTGCTCCTCTTCCTGATCGGGATGACCATCATCCCCAGCAGTACTTGTGTCGTCGTCTGAGGTCACGTTTTCTTCTGCGTCGGTCTCTTCCTCGTTTTCGTCGTCTAAATCACGGAGAGAGGCAGACACGCTACTAGACCGGCTGCGCGATCGGGTGCCACGCGACAGATCGAGATGTTGGGTTTCTAGAATGTATCCAGACTGGTCCAGGAGCGCGTCAAGGTGCTCTCGGCCCTTACGTGTCTCTTCCTCTTCGCGCTTGAGCCTTTCTTGCTCTCGTATGTGCTGTTATCCAGGAGAGTTCGAGTGAACAAGCTACATCACGGTGTGATCTTATGAACGCCACTTACAAAGACGGCCTTCTTCCATTCAGTGGTGACAAGCTTCATCGTCGCCTTGGCCAAAGCACGCAGCTGTTTCTCATGTTGCACTCGAACCTTTCCCTTCTTCGCATTCTGCACGTCCCAGTACATTCGTACCTTGGCGGCGATGGTCGCTGCGATTTCTGGCCCGCTCGTCTCCCGCTGGCGGTGGCGTACACGAATAGCATCAAGTACGTGGTCCCACGGGTCGGAGCCGAGAGTCCGCGGATCTGTTGGCGGGTTCTGGAGGGCACACGCAGCGTCCTCAGCTGATAGGAGCATCCGGCCTTGCTGACGCATGGCATACACGCGTTCAAGGAGGGCAGCATGCTCCCGCGCGGCTTGATCGAGGACCTCGTCGTCAACGTCGTCGTTTTCCAGTCGAGTGTATGAGGCGAGAGCAGATGTGACAGACTTATCAAAAGCCGATGGACTAGGTTTCTGTTTTGGATTGGTGTAGACTGGCTCTGGAGCCCGGACGATAAGCTTTACTCTCCTGATTACTGGCGTCGGCCCGGGGGACGCTACTGCCTTTGCTTCGTTAACAACGTGCGCAGGCGATGCTTTGACCGAAGGGTTATGGTAGACACCATTAGAGTTTTTCATGGCCGAGGAGGGAGTTGTTTGTATGAGGTGATGTCGTGGGATCTTCGTGGGGGAGTCAACGGACGATGCGCTCCGCAAAACGGGAGAAGGGCCAGTGTCGGTTTTCCGACGCTTTCGATGAGCCGCAGGGAGGATATCGGAAGATGGATCGGGGCTGTGTCTTCGACGTGTTGGTAATGTGTCCTTCTCTGGTTCGGCGGGACCGGAAGGGCTTGGACTCGATAATTTAGGAAGGGACGCATGTAACTTAGCTCTACGGGTTGCCCTGGAGCTTGTAATTGGGGTGGGTGCAGAAGCGTATGTCGTAGTCGGATCAACTACTGGACTTGTAGGAACAGAAGGCGCCTTTCCCTTGACGCTTTTCGGCGAGCGAGGATCACGATCCTTCCCTTTACCCTTGGTTGAAAATCCCAAGATGTCCCAGATAGTGCCATCATCACGCGAGGGTGTAGGATCGGACTTCCCGGGTGAGGAAGTGGGAAAAGAGGAGTTGGTCGTGACACCTTTGAGCTTCTCAACACGGTCTTGGCGCGCCCGCCGAGTTGTTCTTCGCGAAGAGCCCTCAAAGGGGGACGCGCCTGCTATTAAGTCGTATTTTGACTTAAACTGCGTGTGACAGTTAATAATCTATGACAGGCTAAGCGGTGGCATACCCACAGACCTCTTGAAAAACAGCAGAATTATCCTTCTTCGCAACCTGCTCCGCGAATTGTTCATGAATAAAAGAGTGGGGGAGGATGGAAGGGAAGTAAGAGTGAGGCGGTGAGGCGGTGCACGTACCACAGGGTCATATGTAACCAAGGTCGTCCACCGTTCTAGATGAAATGCTTCACGTACCTACATAGTGATGAGTCTAAGCACATACGCGGCCACGCCGCTCCTACATCGAGAGGGCGTTGCACGACAAAGGACGCTGACACGCACTAGATCATCATGCTGGTCTTCTATCATATCTAATTCGGATTGCTTGGCTCGTAGCAACGCCGCGCGTTCCTCGTTGATTTGCTGTACACCATCCACACGGCCATTGCTGCTGCTGCTACCAGTGGCGCTGTTGTTACCACTTACGCTTGGCCCATGTATCACGTTGTCTTGCCACCCTTCAACGCTCTCTGGATCCCAAAGTTTCTCCTGCGGGACCTTCTTGCTACCAAGCGACACGGAAGACGACTTCTTATGACTCATACTTGAATCCGAGCACAGTTGCACGGTGTAGTCGCCGGCCTATTGTAGAACGGGGGAGCGCCGGCTGGCGTGGGGAAAGGGACCACACACGATCTCGACAGATATCGCACAGTGGGAAGTGGTTGTTGGGTCTCCAGGTGCGTCCTGCGTGCCTTTACGCGTTGAGGCACGGCGTAGAGTGTGTTTGTGAGCCGTTCGCGGATGTGAGGATAGATTGAGCAAGAAAGCGCCATTTTCCGAGCTGCACAGCAGAGGTCGTGTTTGTTCGGTGCAAACACAAGGTCACTTCCACACTCAAGCGCGCCATTTGATCCCGTAGTACGGCAGTAGTGCTCGAAAACTAATGCCATTAAATCTGCCAACAAAACAACAAAATGAGAGGTGAATGAAAGAAAAGGTATCCGTATATAAAAAGCCATATGCGAAGAAAGACAAAGGGTAATAATTAAATAGTTATACAAGTCTCTTGCGTCAAGGTCGTGATAATAATGTCCGGATCGTTGCCAGTACATATGTGCACCACATCAAACAGCGGTATATTCGAAGTCAGGGAAGTGGATCCCGTGTACATCTTCGGCAGGCAAGCCGTATTGTGCAGCGGCGTCACCCTCTTCATAATGCTCGAAACTGTAAATATATGTCAGCGCATGCCATAAAGTACATAAAATGACCAATACTTACGCGCTCGCATCACCTTCGCCAGTTACCTTTGGTAAATACGGGGCGACGATGTCACGATTCCGTAATTTCTCCCAGTCCACTTCACGGAACCATTGGTGGGAGAACACGTCACCCGCGCCATTCCGGAGATTTCCATACCGCTTTGACGGGTTGCTCTCGAGGAACTTCAAGATGAGGTCCTTCGCAAGGATATTGATAGCAGGAAAACGGATACATGATGGTCCACTCTGAATCCGAGCGTACAGTGCCATAGGTGAGTCATCCGGCCGGTGGAATGGCGGTAGGCCAGTGAGCATTTCAAAAATGAGCACACCCAGCGCGTACCAGTCGACTGATTTGTTATAGCGACTTTGGTTGATGACCTGTACAGGAGGATCAGAATAGATGGAGATGATACGAAATGATTGATTGACCTCTGGTGCGAGGTAATCGGGGGTACCACAGAGCGTCCATGTCGTGTTTGGACAGTACTTTGCAAACCCAAAGTCGGCGATTTTGATATGACCGTCAAGACCGAGGAGGATATTCTCGGGTTTGAGATCACGATATACAATGTTTAGGTTGTGCAGGTGATGGAGCGCCAGAGCTACCTCAGCGGCGTAGAATTTTGCAACGGGATCTGGGAATCGCTAAGAGAAGTTTCAGGGGAGGAATCTATGGCGCGAGAAGGAAAAGCAGGCACACATTGGATCTGCGTAGAAGAGTGAATAGTTCTCCGCCGGGGACAAAGTCCATGACCATGTACAAGTTTGTCGCGTCTTGGAAGCTGCCCCATAAGTTAATGATGAAAGGGTGTTGCACAGCAAGCAGCATTTGTTGTTCGTTGTTGGTGTGATCGATCTGCTTCGACTTGACGATCTTCTCCTTTTGCAGTACTTTGATGGCATAAAACCGGAGGTTATGTTTACTCCGAACTATAGACGATAAGGGCGAGAGTATGCGGAAAGAGAAGGGGACTGACCAAGATGGACCCGACCAAAACTACCGGTACCGAGGGTGCGTTGAAAGTAGAAGTCGGAGAGACGGTAAGTGCCCTTCTGCCTTCGCTGGTGAGGGAAGGACTGGTCTGGAAGCCGAGAGTCATCTAGGCTCTCTGCCCGTTTGCTACTCTCGCTAGTGCGTTGAGTAGAAATGGAACCACGATGCTCGACGTGTGTATGCGTTGTGGAGGGAAGGGCAGAGAGAGGTTGCTGAGATTTTTGGTGACCGTGAGTGAGATGGCCAAGCTTGTCTGTCACGCGCTTAAGAATCATAAGCAAGGGCTATGGTAGCAGGATCAAAGGTGGGGGTAGCAGAGGATGAAAGCGGGGAGAGAAGAGCGAGTAGAAAAGAATAAGAAAGGGCGGAGATAGGAACGAGCATATACATAGTGGAATTACGACCGACCTTTGTTCTCGTTCACGACTGACCGGCATTTCCCGTTCGGGTTTAATGACACTCGACAACGACGGTCATATGAGGCCCTTAATTAAATTTCCCACGCGAGACATTGCTCTATCCGCCGTGGACAACTAAAGTCTGCCCGATTAGTACACCCCCCGATGCCACACTAGCCACCAGGAACGTGCCCACATTCAGTTCTGCGAACTGCCATCCCCTTACATGGATACCCTTCTGCCGCAGAATATCCCGCCACAACATCCCTGCCAGCGACGCCGAAAATGTGAGCGTGAATGCTCCATAATTCGACCCAATCGCAAGTCCATACACCGACGCATACTGGACACCCGTGGGTACAGCTTCCATGGAAGATTGCCACTCTTGCACGACTCGCGCTAGAAGGATGGTCGTCCCGATATTCGTGCCGCATATCTGCGTTGACGTGATGATCATGTAGGCCACTTTGGGTTAGGAGGAATAAGAAACCGAGCGATATTTGCGTACGTTACAGAGCAATCCAGAACCGATCGTCATGCCGGCCGCGGCGCCTACGACCCCAGTCTTACTCACCCAAGCACCCCACCAATGAGCAAAGGCGTGTACCCAGCCTTGGCTTGCTAGTCCCTGAACTAATATAAACATCAAGAATGCAAACGGCACCAGCGCGACTGGGAGCTTCTTGCAAACCCCGCAAACCCCCGGAAACTTTCCTAGAAAACGGTGAGCACATGTCAACAGGAGCGATGACAGCGCCAATTCAGGCTTGATATCTTGCCCCGGTTTACCATCATCTAGGCGAGATGCCGAAAGGGGCAAAACCCCGAGTTCAATCGGAAGATGAACACCGGTAGGGGGGGGTCTGTCTGACTGCCTGACCCCTTCGGCTACGACTTGATCAGAGCGATAGTGATTCCAGTCCCGCCATACATCGTGGCTCAGCATCATTGCGGCTGCTGGTGCTGCAACCTGCCAGACAGGGACGCCAATTGTGCTCGTGCCCACTAAAATACCCAATGTCACTAGCAGGAGAATACTGCCGAAGACGGCGCCGGCCTTGTCAATGAGCGCGGTGCTTGGGCGGTCAACCCCCACGCGGTCGTCCCCAACCGCATTAATTGGCAGCTCGATGCTAGTCGGGATAAGACCCGGGGAACGGAATAGCACGATGGAATGGAACGGGTAAACGGTCAATGCGGCCGCGAGGAGCGGGAGGGCAACAGATGAAGTGTATGTAATAAATGAGAGTGAAAATGCTCCGGATAAGACCAAGTTAGTGGGATTCGAGGAAATTAACAGCGCGGACGCTAAAGCATTAATGAGGTGCGGGGCCAAAAAATAGACCGTTATGAGCACTTACCCATATTTGCCGCCGTAAATTGAGTGAATATCCAAGCAGCTGGGGATGTGATCCTAACGAGAGCTCATCAGAAATAGTGGGGGTGGGACCAGGTGACTCACCCCAAAACTCTAGTGAGATAGGCCAAGAATGTCGTTCCAGACAAGATGACTGGATCCTTTCGCACAAGGTATTTTAGGGTGACAGCCTTTGATGGAGCACATTTCTGCAACTTACGTTTCCGACCACTGCAGCACATGTCAAGAAGAACAGATAGAGGTAAAAGTGCAGCTTGGGTCCAGACGCGCCGCCTTTCCCCGCGACCCAGAATGCGAGGAAGCGTAGCAAGCCAGTCGCGTCCAAAGAGATGGAGAGATACGCCTGCCGTTCCAAGCCGTATCATGAGCCAAAGTGCTGGGCAGATACACAAGCTGCCCATCACGCACTAGCGAGATAAACAGGGCCATGATGTTGATCGGCTGGATCCCATCTGTGCCAAGGATTCCATGCCTCAGCACAGTACCGTTAATTGCCTTTGTGGCGAGCAGAAGTAGAACGGCTATCGTTGGGACGCTCAGATAATTAACGTATAGATATCGTCGTCGAGGAGGCTCAGACGTGCGAGGGATGACACGACATTTGACAAGCGCGTTGTGAACCACAGATACAGTGATATTTGGGAGAGGGATACGAAAGGGAAAAATGACAACAATATCTGTCAAAAAAAGATTGCTCATTAGTGAAACTTCCAGGCCAATCATGCGACAGCAAATGTCGATTTATTACGCGCACTAGTGAAGAAAAAGACAACCAATGTCAAGATCGACCTCCAGTTAGTGACCCGGACGTCCGCAGGTTGGTCCGAATTAAGGCCTGGTGCGTCGACATTGTTCGACGTGTCCATCCGATTCGAGGAAGTAGTTTTCCGTGGGTGACAGTAGCTGGATAATCGAATTCCATTCAAAAATAGAAGATTGAGTACAGATTGAGTAATCAAGACGAGCGTGATGACGTCAAAGAGTAACACGACGACACATCGTCGGGCGACATTACTCCTACGCATTCTCTTGACTGACCGACATAGGACAGCCGCCCCAGAGCACATCTCCATGGGGTCTCAGCACACCGTCTGGGTGCCACCCGTCTTCCGCATTTCCAAGCAGCCGACGCTTGTCCACAAAGCTTGTTTACTCCCTGACACACATTTTACGGAGAACTTTGCGCGTTCCGCTAAATGGTGCGTGGGTGCACCCTTTTCAGGGATTATTGGCACCCGGCTTCACGGCTCGCCTGTCAAAAAGGTGTCCAGATGGATCCCTCGCTCTCGCACACTGTGAGAATCGTACGCTACAGTACCTCGACATGTAGGCTATGCTCCAGGTTCATAGTTCTTGGTTCCGAGCTGATCTTACGAAAAAGTAGGCAAGAACTATTTGATTCGACTTTACCCCAGCCAGGCAAGCACGCATCCGAGCCTGCTCTCGGAAGCGATTTTTACCCTTGACTCTGTGTGTTTACGTAGGCCTTATTTCTCCCTTTGACCCCCCCAAGATACGAGTCTTCCCCCAAGCCGCGCCTATCCTCGATTTTATCTGGTATCCGCGCGCTACACCCCGCGATGCCTCGTCCTTCTGCTTTGTCGCATCCGTCCGGGAGTCACCTGTGCGATTGCTCGACGCATCTGATGGGCGGGTAAGCTACTTTCCAGAATTTTTATCCGGCTGCTCCATCGCCTCAACGGCAATGTCTCTTAGTTAAGAGCATCCTATAAGATCGTCGACCACCGTGAACGGCAAATTGCCCCTAGCAGTTTAGCGTTCAATCTCCCTGCAGACAAGTATGGTTCATCGACTTCGGTGTGTGCTATTGTTTACTAAGGCATGGCACTCGTGGCCGTGTTATAAAGACTATATTGCGGATTTGAGGACGCCATCGAGGTGTTTGATCTCAATTGTCCGGGCTCTGGTACACGGCTCGCAACGACGCCATCTAAGAAAAGTAGGGATGGACTTAAAGGTGCGCAATGTGCCCCCATCGACCTATGAAAAAAATCCCACAGAGAGCTGAGCGCTAACCTTGAATGTTGTAGGAATTGTTTCGGCCCTCGCATTTTGTCCTGTGGACGACCCATCATACCGACTATTTGCGGCCGGGTCCCTCTCTCCGTCTTCTAGCAATTCCTCAAACATCGCGCTGTTTGACGAGGATACTGGTGGGAGACCCATCGGATGGGTCGGCAACATCAAAGCCAGCGTCACGCAGGTCTGATTTCCCTGCAGAGGAGAAGTACCTACTGACATTTTTCTTTCATGTAGCTCGCATTCAATCCGATGAAGCCACACATTTTGTATGCTTCTTTTCGGAGACGCGATGAGATATGCGCCTGGGACCTCCGTGGGGATACGGTAACTCCATTGCAGACATTACGCCAAGGCGACGGTCAGGGTCAGACTAACCAGAAGATGAAATTTGATATCGATCTTGGCGGGAATTTGTTAGGCGTTGGTGGCCAAGTGAGTGGATAAGAACACCCAAGGACACCCTGAGCTGAGAATTTTTGAACCACAGAATGGTAAAATTAACGTGTTCGAACTCGTCGGCGATCCCACCGAGTCAGCTAAGGAGGCGGGCGCTGACATAGCCCTTCCCAGCATGAGTGTTGAGCCGGCCTTGCAGTATCACGCGCACGATGGTATGTGATTATCCTTTTTGACGTTTGCCATAAACGGAGCCCTTGGCAGATGCTGTTGGTTCCGTTGCTTTCCATCCCCTTCATCCCCTTCTTCTTGCTGTATCTGGATCACGGCATTTTGACCCAATTGGTGTGGAAGAAGAGAGATCCGGTTCGGATTCGTCTACTACCGATGAAGAAGTGCCACGAGGCGACGGGCAGGTGTCCATCCGAAGACACCGCTATCGACCGCAACCCTCCTTCCGAGATAACTCATTTAGTCTGTGGCTTGGGGAATCTATGTCTTAGCCGTGGTGGCAGTGCAAAGTTAGGCACTATACAAACATTGGCGTGTACATGGCTTTGCACTCGCACTTTCCCCCAATATACAAAGAATATTGTACAGATGTTTTAGAAATACAGTACAGTACTGCATCCTACGTGGCGGCTGTCCCCTCGAATGCCGCAGCGCGCTTCTGGAACAAACAAAGCCACACTGGGGTTGCCATTATCTAAGGCGGGGGGGTTGCAGCGCCTAAACTGGGCTTGTTTTGAACCACAACCATGTCACTCATACTCTCTGTTTCTCTTCTCTCCTTAGTCGCCTCGACCTTAGCCACTCCACTCTCTACCAACCATCAATATGATGGCCGCCAAGGTTTTCCTTTCGTTCTTGCTCCTGTCCTCACGGAAGCACACCAAGCTCCTCACGGACTTATCAACAATTCATATATTGTCGTATTGAAGAAGGACACGCCGCAGGCGGTCGTGGGCAATCACTATAACTTCCTCCAGGCAGCACACGCCGAAGACCCTCTTTTGGGTGATGGGAGCGGGATTCGTCACGTATACGATAGTCATATCAAGGGCTATGCTGGACAGTTCACAGACGCAGTCCTCCAGAAGATCCGAGAACAGCCAGAAGTCGACTATGTTGAACGCGACCAAATTGTCAGGACACAAGATGTCCAGAGAATGGCTCCGTGGGTACGTTGACGACAAGCCCATTTTACCATGCATGTGACTCACTCCGGAACTTTATTTATAGGGCCTTGCTCGCATCAGCCACCGTCCCAAGCTCACATTCGGCACCTTTAGCAAGTACGAATTTGATACCCATGGTGGCGAGGGTGTGAATGTCTACGTCATTGACACCGGTATCAACATCAAGCACGAAGAGTTCCAAGGTCGTGCGTCCTGGGGAAAGACTATCCCCGCGAATGACGTGGATGAAGATAACAATGGCCATGGTACCCACTGCGCGGGTACGATCGCATCCCGCAAATACGGTGTTGCCAAGTCTGCAAATGTCACCGCGGTCAAGGTCCTTGGATCCAACGGCAGCGGCTCAATGTCCGACGTCATCGCTGGTGTCATCTTCGCTGCAGAAGATGCAGCTGCCAAGGACAAGCTCGCTGCCGCCGAGCTCAAGGCTACTGGGAAGACGAAGCACAAGGGTTCGGTCGCTAACATGTCTTTGGGCGGTGGAAAATCCACCACTCTTGATAATGCCGTCAATGGTGCCGTCGACATGGGTCTTCACTTCGCTGTTGCCGCTGGCAACGACAATCGTGATGCCTGCACATTCTCCCCAGCTGCCGCTGAGAAGGCCGTTACTGTCGGTGCGTCTACGCTTGGCGACGAGCGCGCGTACTTCTCCAATTACGGGCCTTGCGTCGATGTCTTTGCCCCTGGCCTGAACATCTTGTCCACTTGGATTGGCTCCGAATCAGCCGTTAACACCATCTCCGGCACTTCCATGGCTTCGCCCCACACGGCCGGTGTTTTGGCCTACCTTCTTTCCATTTACCCATCAGTCACGTTCAACCCCTCTACCTCGTCGCTTGTTCCTCAGGAACTCAATGCGCAACGCCCCTTCACCGGCTCTTTCACCCGCCTCTATCAGTCCGTTTATAACATAATGCCCCGCTGGGCTGGCGGCTTCCTTCCTTCGCCACGTCTCCTTGACGCTATCACTGCGCCAGAGTTCAAGCCACTCAGCCCTGCGGATCTCAAGGATGCGTTGATCAAATTGTCGAGCAAGGGCTTGCTCTCGGAGATTCCCAGCGATACTGTTAACTTGTTGATTTTCAACAACTATACTCGTAACCATTATTGAGGGGTTCGGATAAATTCTGGTTTTTGCAACTCGTCGTTCTGTGACGTCTTTCGCATGTACTATGTCTAGTTTATGTTATTCTTTGCATAGTCTGTCATTCCGGCTTATAGGTCGGCGCGACGTGTGACCACTAAGAGCCCGTCCGGAGGCGCCGTTTTTCCACAGAATTGCTTCCTCAAAAAGGAAGGTGCCAAGAAGTCATGTCTTCACAAAATGGACATCCCCGAACAAAGTTCAAGCTCAGTTAAAAAACCAACTTCCTTATTTGTACACATAGACCTCATGTTTTTTTGAGAAAGTCCCACAGCTTAACAAAAAGATAAAATATATTTTTATTATCTAATTACAGCTGTTTTCATATTGATAGTCCAATTTTCAGAAAAGCTACTACACTGCCAAACATGTCTGACCCTGTTTGAGGGTTCAGTAATTTAAGGTCCATGTGACCCCAATTTAGACCCATTTGCATGCTGGTCGAGAGAGGGTTATATGGAGGTGGGAAGCCACGGCACCAGATCAATCTCCCATTGGGCTCTGCTGTGCACCCATCTGGAGGTTGGACCAGGGTCCAGTCAGCAATGGGTCAACAATATGATTTGTGGGGCTGGGTCAGTGATAACTCTGAACCCTCCATCAGCCTCTGAGGGTGCTTACATCAGCATTCAGTGGTGGTCATATGGCAGTGGTTTGCAGCAGACCATGCCACCATTGTGCACTGCATTGGGCTCATACAATTGGTTGTTCATTATAAAACTATTTTGAATGTGGTTCATGATATGATGAAATTAACGTTCTGGACTATAAGCATTTAAATACTAAACAACGATGGTATGTAGATGGTATTGGCAAGTGAGAATTCAGTGAGGTCCTTGGTAACATCATCCTCCATCTCATATGCCTTGAAACTGGCTGCCTCCTTTGTTCCCTTGTTTGAGACCTCCATGATGGTAGGCTATACAATAAGATGGGCTACTGCCTGCCTCATAAACATACTGGCACAACAAAAAAAACTGAGAAACTTAATGTGTCAATCCCAGTGAGCACTGTTGTGCAGGGTCTCCTGCCACACTGGAAGTTGATTGCCTGATGGATGAAGGGGTATCTTGGAACCACTCTGATAATTGAACAAGTTGACTTGCAACGCCTCATTGAAGAACCTGACAATAGGATTACCAAATTAACAGAGGTTAAAAAGGTGGAAACATACCAGGTGATCTTGCGGTTCCATGTGGCAGGATCTGGAAGTCCTGCAAAGAGTTCTGTGCGAATATACTCAAGGTAATCGTCAACATAGTTCCAAAACTGCTGAGGTGTGTACTCCTTCCCAGTGATTGTGACAGCCCTGTTGTCATTGTTGATGTTGTATTCATCATTGTTGTCACCATTGTCAGCAGATTGGCCCTCACCCGCCCTAGTGCCCAGTGCTTCCAGTTCGCTACATTTGAGCCCCACAAGATTGGGACTCTGTTTGGGGTGCATTCTCAATGAACAATGTGCTGCAGTGGGCTTCTTCTGCTGGGTGATCTTGACAAAGTCCTGAAATGCAGACTGCTGATACTCATGTTCTGTCAGAACATAGTCATTGGAAATAGACTTTACATACCAGGAAAGCAAACTGCGCCCAGTGTTCCAGACTGATTAGAACACCCTTTGGTGACAACAGCCTCTGGGCAAGCAGGCCAATATGAAGAGTTTTGCCATTGTCCCGAAATGACCCCTTGATCTGCCCGATGTCAGCTCTCAGCCATGCACATAGCTAAAAAAAAAAAAAAAAAACACAGCTGACCTTTTGCTTGATGCTACTCCGACATGAAGTAAGGGACATGCTAACCAGAGTCTCCAGTTGTGAATAATAGTCCAGGTCTTCCAGTACTGTCAATGGAACCTTGAAGAGCTTTCACTGTTCCCTGATGACGACCTAGACAACAATCAACCCATAATATTTCCAGTTGCAGGGGACTTACCATCATCCACACTGTGACATCAGTAATGTATGTGGGTATGCCAGGGGACAGCAAAGCTATTAGGAGTTGATCTTGTAAAATGGCCTAGAACGTGTGGGTTAGAAATTGTTGTGTAGACAGTAATGACAATACATACCTTGAACTCGTCCGACTCAAGATAAGTATCACGCTGTACCTTGTTGAGCATTTTTTCCACCTTGAGAAGGCACACCTGCAAGAGAAGGAGCATGTCCAACATAGTTGGAGCCTGCTCATTAAAAGGTGCTGGATGGGTTTTAAAAAAAGTATTGGCATACCTCCGCAAATGATATGAGTTGATTGGGATCAATGTTGTAGAGGTGTGCAACATCCTCAGATGACAATTTCAGACACTTTGTCATTCTAGGAGTAATTGGAGCTGTCCTAGCTGGCCTGGCAATGACTATATCTTCCCTGAGACTGAAATCATAGTCGTCACTGTCCTGGCGGCAGTGAGTACCATGAGCAGGTGTGGGTGTTGAGGAACCAGCACCAAACGAGCGTCGGTCGAAAACTGAGGGTGTGGGTTCACCATTGCCATTTGCACCACTGGGTGTTCTGGTACTGCAGAGTTCATGGCACAAGCTCATCTCATTGAAATGAGCTTGTGTGATAACAGTGAGTGAGTGATGGACATTGCAACAGAGACATGACAGACATGGCCAAATGCAAGACACGACATGGACAAATGTCACTGCAACAATTCACAATGACAAACATGACCAAACACAATTGCATCGTGAAAAAAAGCCAAAGCAATGGACAGTATGAGAGAATGGCAGCAAAAAATATATTGTATACTATATGAATAATTCAATTAGTATATCTATGTGAATTATTTGGTTCTCTAGCTCCAGAGTGATATACTTGATGTGTGATGGGCACCGGTGCCAGATGATAAGAGTGCATGTAAGGAGGAGGTATAAGTGGTGGCACATATCCCTGCAGATCGTGCTGCAGTCCATTTGTTGGGGGCATCTGTGGAAGGAGGTATGGTACTGATGTCATAGGTGGAGGGTAAAACAACAGAGGTTCCTGGAGTGTGCACAGTGGAGGTGCTGATGATGCAGGGTGACTGCCAATTACAGGCGGGCCAGCTGCAGGGTTATACACCTGCAGGAATTGGAAAGGAGGGTATGGGGTGTGGGGGGGAATGTGTGGGGGTGCCTCCTGGTGGGGAGGTATCACTATGCCATGTGATGTTCTGGAAGGGGGTGTTGGAGCAGCAGAGATCATCTTATTTCGATTTGCTGATCGCCAGGTTACCTGTGCAAATTGTGCACTGTTCCTAACACCGGGATTAGCATCTAGATAGTCTCAAATTTTCAGTATGAGTTCTTGCTTGCGAGCTTTCTCTGTGACTGGAATACTCAGTGCGGTTGCTATTGCCACAAGCTCCAACTTGCTTTGTGAGCTAAGAGTGCCTGCAAAAGTCGTGCTTGCATCTGACTGAGATGCTCCCTGACCCCTTGCATGTGTTCAGTCAAATGGAAGTGAAATTGCTATGTCACTGTCAGTGCCGGTGGGATGTGGGGCGGCATTGTCTCCTCAAAGGACCTGTGCTGCCCTCTTTCTGAGTTCAACAGTACTTGAGTTGACACCTATTGATGGCATTAAGAGACCTGGTGGTGTGACAGCCAAAATCAGCTTGTAATTGTGAATTGAATGGACATTGACAACAAATCAGGCATCAGGTTTGTGTTTGACCACAGCATGTGTCCTACTGGTCATCTTGTGCTCTTGCTGCACAGCACTGTGCTCAACGCTGGAGCATTCACATGAGTGACAATTGTGCTGGACATTTGCAATGCAAAGGATTCCCTGGAATGTTACGCTGGTGTCAACTCTGTTTTGGAAACAATAGTTAAGACTCACGCTGGCAGCAACAACCACAAAACGCTCAGATTCTGAAGGCTGGATGCACAGAACCTCCCACACTTTGTGCCATTCCTCATCAAAGCTGTAAACCTCAAGAGTGATGTGCACTTTTGGTTTGTGAGGCGTGCAATGAGTTCTCTGGTTTGGGTCCTCTGCGATCACAAGAATATCCATCACTTGGCCAATTCCCAGCTGATTAAAAAGAATATTAATATGCTGTCTATCTGCAAAGACATATTACTTACTGATGGCTCCAATTCTGAATCTGAATGTGTGGGATCACAAAAGATCACAAAATCTTGGAAGTGTATTCTGTTGTTACTGTTCTGGGCAACAAATGACTCCACTTGATAAAACTTGAAGGAGTGATTTGACTTTGCTGTTGGGGCGCCAAAGTTGGGACACAGTACTTCAAGCTGAGACATCTTTGTGTCCTCCCACTGAACTGGTGGGAGTGGTTTATAGCATACACATCGTCCCTACTCCTCTTTCTTGTGAGAGCATTTTATATCGCCTCTGGGGAAGATGAGCAAATGAATAAATGAGAGGAAACTGGAACGCACCTGGAATTTGTGCGCTTTCCTTGGGAAGTCCAAGCCAGCCCAAGTATTCATTGTGTGTTGATATAAAGTCGAGGATCCACTGTCCTGCATGGGCCCACATTCTGGTATGAGGGTCATACCAATAGCCTCCAGTAGCGACGTGCTTTATGCAATCCAATGCTGCAAATGCATTGCAACTGTCACGACTTGGTGCCTGCTGATTGCTATAGATGCACAAGAGGTGAAACACATGGTTAAATGACTCATAATGCTCCGTTGAGAACAAGACCACAGGACCAAAATGACAGATAAACATGGGAAGATGGACAAGGAAATGGAACTTTGGCTTTGATATCAGGATGCCTGGTGAGCACTTTGCCGTGATGTTGAGAAAATCCTGGATGGTTCGGGATAGCATTATCTACAGTGCATTAGGGTACTATTGACTGAACAAAGTGGCCTCATAACTCACCATGTAGTCTTCTACATCCTCAATCTCAGTGTGCCAAAGGAGGACAACAAGCACACCAATAATATTCCAAGCACACAAGATGTCCTGGGCTACAAGGTCATAAATGAGGAATGGCATGACTTGCATCAGGCTCTTGAAGTGCTTTCCAATCAAGCTCCCGTGATACTGGCAAATATACCCAGCATCAGTACTTGGCGTGTTTAACCCCCTCCAGTTGGTGGAAGCGAGTTGAGTCTGGAATAGAGCCATGGACTTGCAATTCTTGAGACACCAAATGGTCTGAGCCCAGTAGTATTTTACGATGCCAAGGAGGACGGTGTGAAGAATTTCAGTTGGGGTATTGAGATGCATGTTGGCTAGATACATACCTGGCATTCTGATGAGCAGATTTATGCCTTGTTTTTTCAATAAAGCATCCAGCTCTTCACTTAACTTAGCTTGTATTTTGCACTCAGACAGTTTCTCGGTGGGGTCTGCATTGGTGTTTGTTGGGTTGGAGGAGTTGTCAGTTGTTGGGTCAGAGACATTGTCAATTGTCAGGCTAGGAACATTGTCAGTTGTCTGGCCAGGAACATCATCAGTTGTCAGGCTGGGGAGATCATCAGTTGTCGGGTCGGGGAGATCATCAGTTGTCAGGTCAGGGAGATCATCAGTTGTTGAATTGGCACCATTCCAAGAGACTGCTAGTGACTTTCTGCTGTGCAGTGCCTTCCCCTTAGTGATTATGTAGTGTATGATGGGTGCAATTGTTGCGTCTTTGACGCCATTGCTACACACAACTGAATCCACTTTGTTGGAACCTCCAGGAAGCATGCAGAGCTCCAGCTGCTGCTCAATCACCCCTTTTGTCTGATCTGGGTCACGTATATGCCCAATCTAATGTACATGTACACATCATAAGTATTATAAATGAATAGTGAGAATACTTACCTCGAATATCTTTGCAAAGCCTTCATTTGATTTTTTTTGTGCTCTGGTGCCACCAACGTCACATGTATGACAGAAATAGTTCAAATTAAGTCCAGCATGGTTCATCTGCTTGGTGTGCATTGGGTTGTCACTTGTAGTGAAAATCAGATAGGGGATCATCAAAATCTCCTTGCCTGTCTTACAATTGAATGCAACTGCAGGGGCATCCAATGCATTGCTAATGAATGGTAAGATATGGTGAATAGATGGAATAAGGCCTTGTACATACTCCATTGAGTCCTGCACAGCACGCATGAGCTCCATTGGAGAAGTGTTTGGGGATGACGTGACAAATTTTGTGCAAAACTCCTTGTCCAACATCTCGTAAGGAAGCCCAGCATTGGATAAGTAAACAACTATGTGCTTGTTCCACTGCTTTAAGATGTTTGCCAAGGCATTGTCCATGAAGATAATAACAGGCACCATGTAAACCATCCGACCATTTGCCTTCACACACAGAGGATGTGGCATATGGGACACATATTCTCTTGAAGTATCTGAGTAGACAATCATTAGCATAAACAGGTCGCCACTCAACATATGGTAACGCACCTGTAAACCCACACTTGAATTCTTCCTTGTTGGATTGAATTTCCAGAAAGGTGCACCAGAACATGTTAATGTGCATAGTCGACTCCTCATCTGAAGCAACAAAGCCCAGCTACAAAAAAATGTCAGAATACCATCAGCATCAGGAATTAGTAAGGGGCAAACATTGGTCTGCATGACTTTATGGCCAAGCAACAATAAGTCACACACAGATGGCTCATACACATGAGAGCCGCTATTTCTGGCCAATCCCATAGCAGTGGTGGTGCCTGACTGCTTTGCATGCTTTGGGAGTCAATAGAAAAAGTGATGTGGGATAAAATAAGTGCCTTTGGAGGTTTGAAGGAGCTTGTCCACAAAAAATATGCAATCATTGATGCATACAGTGGGTACAACAAGGTTGGACGGCAAATCCTTGAGCATCTTTGACCCATGGAATAACTGCAAAGCACCCCCTTCACTGTCAATAGGATAATCCCAGATCACAAACCAGGTAATAGGATTTGCATAGTCCTGTAAGTGCCAGCTGGGTCAGGGTTCATGGGCTATAACAGGACAAGACGCACCTTTGCTATTATATGGGGGATATCCTGCATGTATACTTTGTGACCTGTGCCAGTTGTGAGAGCTGTGACCGAGTTCCCAATGGTGTTCTTGAGGTTTTCCTGGAACCAGGATAATGTGTAATAGGTGGGGACATTGCGTGCACCAAGTTGTGATGCCCAACTGAGCACGGCCTTCTTCTGTTGTTCTGAAAACTGAAGTTGGGGGGAGCTGAATAGAAGGTCTGTTAGGAATAACTTAAGGGTGTGAGCAGGTGCGGATGAAGCAAGAGTTGTAAGACTTACTGCAGAGGACAGCCATGGGTATGTTAGACATGTTGGGCTGACCAAATCACAGGGCACATCTTTGAGAGATGCAATGGCTAATCATGTTCAGCAGGGAGAAGAGGTAGTGAAGAAGGAACTCACCATCAAGGTCAATGTTGAACTTGTCAGCACATGAGTTGCCTCTGTTGCCTCCACCCACAGTATCCAAAAGGTCATCCAAATAATCCTCAACACTTATTGGGGCACCAATAGATGTATTGTCCATGCCAGGAACAGAAGGAAGGGAATCTGTGGGTGCAGAGCCAGTGGACATACCACTGTTGACATGACTGCCTTCTGTAGCACCCAAAAGGTTGGAGACTGGAAATGAGTCCTCGGGAATTATTGGACTTGGAGGGTCAGCAGACATATGGTTCCCAACAGGGACCAAGGGTGGGGGATCTATGGTATATAGCACAGATGCAATGAACGTGCCGTCCTTGGCTGCCATCTAATAAAGTTAGACATTGAGAGTGGTAAAAGGGGTCTATCCTCACCGATTCAGCAGACAGAGACTGCCACGTTTCACCCATTACATCAGATGCAATGGGCCCAGCCAAGCCTGGGGTTTGAGGGGTTGCTCATGACACAGCCTTTGAAAAGCGCTGGTGAACACCAGACAAAATGTGCGCACTTGCGTGATAACCCTTCATGGTGCGTGCCCTTCCCTTTCACGCTGGACACACAAGGCATTCAAAAGTGTTGTCAGAATGCCTCAAGAAATCTGGAAGGGAGAAATGATACCAACATTAGTGAAAACCGGCTAATGACATACCTGCAGAACTGAGGTAACCATTATTCCTGCCTCCATCCCCCTGCATTGCGCTGCACGAATGGCCCATGGTGTGTCTCAACAGTGTTGCGAAAGTGTGTGAGTCCCTTGTGTTCACACATCATGCATCGCTGATTGTGGCTATCTTCCCATCACGTGAGTTCTGTCTTATTGATTTGTGCGTGGTTCCCACCTTGTGCATTGTCTCATGGAGGTTGCAACTGCAACATCTTTTTTTACCCATCTCCCATCTTCATGAAATTCGGTCACATTTTCTCTTTCATTTGAAGGAAACCTGCCTCATGATCTCCATGATTCAGAAGTGGTAAGTAAACTTGTTACGCACAATGTGTGCTAACTGAGATTCTCCACACCAGCTGTTCCAACTGATGGTTCATCTTCTCCCAGAGTTTGCCTCTCTGTGCCCTGTTATCTGGGCCATCAATCGCCATTTTGAAGCAGTTCGACCACGGAGTGAGGAGGTACAGCCTAACACTGTAAGTGCTGCTTTGTCACCGTCTCAGACCTCAACACTTATTGCATGTCACAGACACATGTTGTACTGATCTCATTCCTTCCTCTTGCACCAGCTTTTGACAAATCATCCACTGCGGCCTGGGTGACACTTGCATCCCAAGTCCAGAGCTGGCTCACTTTTTATATACAAGACCAGGACTTGCCACACTGGAAATGGGGCACTGAGGTGTTCTGGATAGCTTTCATCACCACTTTCCCCAGCTTTCCCCTTGGAGACTGGCCCCTGTTGATAAGTGACCCTTGCACACTTAGTGGCTCATATGGACCGGACTTGCAGCATGGACTGCTTTAGATTAGATATACAGGACTTGTAGATTAGATACTGTTTGATCTGTACAATCTATTACTTATCATTGTGTCATGTATGACATCACTGTACTTCTATGACATCATGTGTTCAGACTCTGCATTGTGAAGACTAGCGAAATTGGGTACTATAATTGCCGCATTCGGACTGTTTTGATTTCGGTATTCATAAACAAATCGCTCCGATATAATTACTCGTACGATACTTTTCCCCTCCTCAGTTCGTCTTGTACTCGGATGCTGAGGAGGTAAGCACACCCTCTTATTGTTTCCCGCCTAATGTTTCTGATCTCGTTATCAATAGATACTTTTTAGGTTTGTAGTTGAATAATAAGTTCGTCTTGTACTCAGACGCTGAGGAGATGCTTTTTAGGGTCTAATATGCATTGTACTCAACACCTTTGTTCTTTACTTAGCATTATCTTTATTATGATGTCACTATGATATCACTTAGCTCTGGACTCTTCTTGTTCTCCCTTCCCTTGTTCTCAAAGCGTCCACTCCCTTGTCCCTTTGTAGAACAATAGCACCTTTGTATTCTGTGACTAGTGTTACTTATCTTGTACTACTGTCACCCTCTGTAGGAGTATAAGTAGAGTACCATGTACGCTCCTGGTCCACATCAGTTCTCACTGCTTGTGTGCCAGACTACCATCTTGCTTCCACTGCTTGACTTCCTGTTTGCTGCTTTCAGCCACTCCTCATATCTCACCACAGAACACTTTGTCCCTCTGTGTTATGATCCAACGCTTCGGACCTCAGTCACAGTATGTTTCCACCCTGCCTTTCCCCTTCTGTACTATACCTTGTTACCAAAGGAGCTACTGTTACTAGTGGTGCTGTTTCCTTGATCCGAACTCCTGCTTGCTCCGTTTAGTCTCTTTGACATTGTGTGGACTTGTGTTCATGTTGTTTGGAACCCTGTCCTATATAAACCTGTACTATAGACCGTAGGAAGCCAGACTTGGCTTCGTTTGCAATCTAGCAACCTTGCCTCCGTACTTTGGTGTGACCTCGCCTTATCCCTCTCTTCTTGTGCATCCCCTACCTCGGTCCCTAACCAGGACACTTCGAAGTCTTTGCAGTTGAACTATATCAACGCATTACACCTGTTATACTCTGTGCACTAGCAAGATCAAGTGTAGAGAAGTGTTAGACACTTCGGACGAGGAGTCCTACATTACAGAGTAGTGCTGCACCTTGTGCAACACTTTTATCACTCGTATTTCATAGCAATAAGACAACAGAGGTCTTCGCTTGATACTTGTGTGATTCAGAACCTCTAGAGCCCACGCCCCTGCTAGGGCGTAACACGCTGGGCCACAACATCAGGCAGACCACCTTGTTACAAGTGCCTCATCAAAGGCGAACTTAGACCAGTGGAATTTATCAACAACAACTGGTACATCCTCCGATACTTTCAGAACACATACCACACCAGAGCCATAAACATCACACCACACAGATTTGCTGAAGGACTAGGCTGGTGGAACGAAGAAGACGAACAGAACCCAGAAACGCCCACACAGCAATCATCCTCAGCACCAAGAAACACTAGGGGAACATATGGACTACAACAAGACTCATCATCAGAAGAACCCAGCTCAGACGAAGCGGAATCACACTCAGAACTATCCCACTCCTCAGAACACCGCCTAGACATCACAGTACCCACACAAGCTTCGTCACAAGCCAGCCCCACTATCCCTATCTGGATAGAACCATCCCCAGCGGAAGAAGGATTCCCAGCCCCACTACCACCAATCAGATTGCCCTCCCCAGTCGAACCACCCCAGAGCCCCATCACACCACAGCCAACACTTATCATGTCAGCCATAAATGTTATGATCTGACGCTTCGGACCTAAGTCACAGTATGTCTCCACCCTGCCTTCCCCCTTCTGTACTATACCTTGTTACCAAAGGAGCTACTGTTACTGGTGGCGCTGTTTCTTTGATCCAAACTTCTGTTTACTCCATTTAGTCTCTTTGATATTGTGTGGACTTGTGTTCATGTTGTTTGGAACCATGTCCTATATAAACCTGTACCATAGACCGTAGGAAGCCAGACTTGGCTTCGTTTGCAATCTAGCAACCTTGCCTCCGTACTTTGGTGTGACCTCGCCTTATCCCTCTCTTCTTGTGCATCCCCTACCTCAGTCCCTAACCAGGACACTTCGAAGTCTTTGCAGTTGAACTATATCAACGCGTTACACCTGTTATACTCTGTGCACTAGCAAGATCAAGTGTAGAGAAGTGTTAGACACTTCGGACGAGGAGTTCTACATTACAGAGTAGTGCTGCACCTTGTGCCACACTTCTATCACTCGTATTTCATAGCAATAAGACAACAGAAGTCTTCGCTTGATACTTGTGTAATTCAGAACCTTTAGAACCCACGCCCCTGCTAGGGCGTAACAATAAACGCCACAGGCACTGGCACAGGTACCGGCTCAAGCACCGGAACAGGAGGAACACCAACAACGAGCTCAGGAGGACTCAAAGGAGCACCCCCTACTCCGTTCACTGGAGATAGAACAGAGAGTGGTCAGTTCAAAAGAGAACTACTACGATACATCAAGTTAAATAGCGAGAATGAACTCATCAAAGAACCTTATGCACGGGTACTATTCGCCCTTACAATGTTCAAAGGACCCGGTGTACAGCTGTGGGTCAACCAAACCGAAGATGACATGGAAGCGGCGCTAGCAGACCCCACCAAAGCCCTCACCAAAAACAGCAAAGATCTTTGGGACGGTTTTCTCGACACCTTCAACAGAGACTGGACCGACACTCTAAACAAAGAAAGAGCCTACCAGAAGCTCATCAGTTTGACGATGCAGGGTGGAGCATTGGACAGTTACATCCTCGACTTCGAACACCTTGCAGGAATAGCAGGATGGGCAAGAGATGCCCCTGGAACGGTGGAATTCTTCAAAAGAGGACTACCCACAGGACTGTATCGTGCTTGCCTTATGCGAACCACCATCCCAAACACCATGGACGAGTGGCAAACCACTGCCAGAGCAGAACACCAACGCTGGAAGCTGCTAAAAGCCAGACCAGGGAATAGAAACCCAGGGCCAACCCAGAATGTCCACCAAGGACGGCCAAAGCAAGACCCAAATGCGATGGATGTAGATGCCACCACCTCCACCCCCTTTAAGAAGCTTACTGAAGAAGAAAAGAAAGCCCTCATGAAAGAAGGACGCTGCTTCAAATGCAGACAGCAAGGACACATGGCCAGGAACTGTCAACGACAAAACACCACTAACCAAACCAAAGCCAGAGCCACAGACACCCAAGAAGCGGACACTGCACCCCCATACACCCCAGAAGCAAGCACCTTGTCGGTGGCTGCTACCACAACCAAAGATAAAGTCCGACAGGCCCATGCACTCGTCCAAGGCATGACTGAGGATGAAAAGAGACGCTACTATGCCTTAGATCAGGATTTTTGCGATGCCGACCTGTGAGAGCTGACAGGGAGGCCAATTCAATGTATAGTGTTCGCGATAGTGCTATGACAATCAAAGTCCTTGTTCGCCTTTACTACAAAGAAGCTCGCATAAATGTACTGCTGGACAGCGGTGCAACAGACAACCTAATCGACCGAAACCTAATCCAAAAACTTGGGCTAGGAACCACTCCTTTGAAACCACCCAGATTGGTCCGAAATGTAGATGGATCGTTAAACAAAGATGGCACCATGACGGAAACATGCCAGTTATGGATAAAAAGAGGAGAAGAAGAAACTCCTTTCCAGTTTTTCGTAACCAGCCTAGGAGAAGATAGAATGATCTTCGGATACCCCTGGTTTGAACACGAAAACCCAGACATAGACTGGAAGAAACAAGAGCTGAAAGGAGAAGCAGTCACCATCCTGACAGGAGGGTACCACTTCCGAAGAAAGCGACACCAAGAAGCAAAAACGGCAGCAACCAAAACAACCTTTGACCCAGTAAAAGAAACTGCAATCCCAGAAGAATACCAGTGCCACAACAAGGTATTCTCAGACGAAGAAGCACAGCGCTTTCCCCCAGAAAGAGAAGAAGACCATCCCATCACACTGCGACCAGATGCACCCAACAAGATCAATTGCAAAATCTACCCCTTGACTCCAGAAGAAGACAAGGAATTAAAAGCATATCTTGACGAAAACATAGCAAAAGGATACATCTATGAAGGGAGTTCCCCCTACGCTTCCTCCTTCTTCTTCAGAAAGAAAACAGATGGAGGGTTGCGCCCTATCCTGGACTACAGACCCCTAAATACTTGGACAATAAAAGACACTTACCCACTACCCCTCATCTCCGACATCTTGACCAACTTAAATGGGAAAACACTGTTCTCGAAGTTTGACATCAGATGGGGGTACCATAACATCCGCATAAAAGAGGAAGACCAGTGGAAGGCAGCCTTCAAAACACCAAGGGGACTGTTCATCCCTCGAGTCATGACCTTCGGCCTCACAAATGCACCAGCCACCTTTGCAAGAACCATGAGCAGAATACTCCGACCACTCATGGATAAATACCCCAGAGAACTATTTGTGTACATGGACGATGTCCTGATAGCCACAGAAGAAGATACAGAGCGCCACAGACAAATTGTACACAAGTTCTTGGAAATCTGTGAAAAGGAATCTTATTTCCTCAAAGCATCGAAATGCGTGTTCGAACAAAGAAAGATCCACTACCTAGGCGTTGTCATCGATGGGTCTCAGATCAAGATCGACCCAAAGAAGGTAGAAGGACTAAAGGACTGGCCAAGAGACATCAAGTCAGTCAAACAAGCAAGAAGCGTGTTGGGAACACTAAGTTATCAGCGACCCTTCATCCCCAACTTCGCTCACTTAGCAAGACCCATCACGGACACAATAAAGACATCAGAAGGACCATTCAGATGGACAAAAGAAGCAGCAGAAGCCTTAGAAACTCTCATCACGCTTGTGTGCAAAGACCCCATCTTATGTCAACCAGATATGGACAAACCTTTTGAGCTAGAAGTAGATGCCTCCGCTTTCGCCACAGGGGCAATCTTAACACAAAGAGACAACCGAAACAAACCACAAGCTGTGGGATACTTCTCCAAATCGTTTTCAGAAGCGGAGCGCAACTATGACATCCATGACAGGGAACTCCTGGCAGTAATCAGAGGACTAGAACACTGGAGACACCTTCTTTTAGGGTCACCCCATGAAATCACAGTGTTTACAGACCACAAAAACCTAGAATATTACCGCCACCCTCGACAAATCAATAGGAGAGTGGCGCGTTACATCCCCAGACTTGCAGACTATCACATCAAACTTCACCACAAACCCGGACCCCAAAACCATGCAGATGCTCTGTCAAGACGCCCTGACCATGACACCGGAGCAGGAGATAACACCGATGTAGTGGTCCTGACCCCAACTATCTTCGCAAACTCCGCTCTCTCCATAAGGATAGATGACCAGGTCATGGCACACCAACTAGACCACCAAGACACTCTGAACAAGTGGGCCGCCCCCTTCCACCTAGTAAAACAAGGCAAACACTGGTGGAAAGGCGACAAACTGGTGGTTGTGGACAACACACCGCTAAAGAGGGGGGTAATTTCCCTGTTTCACGATACAAAAACAGCTGGACACCCTGGAATAACAAAGACCTTGTGGATAGTGTCACAAGACTTTTGGTGGCCAAACATGAAAGACGACATATCCGCATATGTAAAGGGTTGTGCCACATGCCAATCAAACAAGAACT
The DNA here is from genome assembly GCA_025766275.1 of Lactarius indigo. Classification (NCBI taxonomy): domain Eukaryota; kingdom Fungi; phylum Basidiomycota; class Agaricomycetes; order Russulales; family Russulaceae; genus Lactarius; species Lactarius indigo. The sequence goes on from JAFKAC010000007.1 coordinate 982,919, forward strand.
TCCCTGGAAACCCGAAACCACCGATATTCCCCATCAAGACTAACCCAGAAGTGCTCCCTTTTGAAACCATCGCTCTAGACTTCATCACAAAACTACCCCAATCAGAAGACAATGACACAATTCTCACCATCACAGACCATGACTGTTCCAAAGCAGCCTTCTTTATCCCATGCAGCGAAACAATAGACGCAGAGGGAGTGGCAAAACTCTATGCCAAAACTGTCCTGCCACACTACGGACTACCAAGAAGGGTCATCTCCGACAGAGACCCCAGATTCACAGTGAAGTTCATCAAGGAACTATGCAGAGTGCTCGACATAGAACAAAACATCAGCACAGCATACCACCCACAAACAGATGGACAATCAGAGCGAACAAACCAGTGGTTAGAACAGTACCTCCGAATGTTCATAAACCACCAACAAGACAATTGGACGGAGCTACTACCACTGGCACAGTACACCCACAACTCCTGGCCAAGCGCAACCACTAAAAAGGCACCCTACGAATTAATCCTTGGGTACATCCCAAGAGTACACCAACCAGAAAGAACGACCACAGTGCCAGGAACACAAGAAAGATTAGAGCGAATCCAGGAAGCCAGAAGGACCACCCAAGCAGCAATTACCCATGCACAGTCACTCTACAAAGGATCCTCTCGCTTCGAACAACACACAGAAGGAGATAGTGTGTGGCTGGATGCCAGGAACTTGAAAACAACGCACCCTAGTTGTTATGGTACGAACTTGACAATTTACCACATACGACTCATGACCGGTTATGACTATGGTCCGGTATCAGTATTAGTCATGGACTCTTACTTTGCATCAGTCAGCATAGTAGTTCGCATGTGATTGTGACTCATGTATGACTCATTCCTAGGATAGCTGTACTAGGGTTCGAGCTAGTTACGCTATTGGTTACGTACTATTCCAGCGGCGCTTTAAAGCCCACGTGTATCTGTATAAGTAGTCGACTCAGAAGACCAAGAGTCCCCATCTTGGTCTTCTTCAATCCACTACTTGACTTGTCTCTTACTCTGCCTTAGTCTCGGACTAAGTGTACTTCTGCTTGTATCCACCAAGGGATACTTATCTTCCACCTTTCGCTGCAGTGTGTGCCAAGTGGGCCCCTGTTCAGCTTGCATTGGGTTGACACAAAATCCCCATTCGCCTTTACTTCGCTAAGTCGATTACGCCTCTCTAGAAGTCCAAGTCGGACTAACGCCGGTGGAGCGTAACATTAAGACCAAGTTCCTCATCGTGGCGTACTCGACCAGAGACCAGTGGACGTCCTTCCGTCCCTATCACATTGAACGACGAGGAGATCGCAACGTACCAACAAGATTCTTAGGAGCAGCTCAGTGGAGAGAGCGAGGAGAAGACACTGGATATTTCGTAGAGTTTAACGGTCCTAACCGTTTCCGACCCGTCGAGTTTAACTTTGAACATCTCTGTTGGGTCGAGGTTACTTGGAACCCTATAGATCATCGCTGGGACATCATATGACCAGCAGGAAGAAACTACAATTGCGATATCGACGTGCGAGAGCTTAATAGCCGCGCAGACTACGGTCCTATAGACGGACAAGCACGAGAACACACCGACGAAGGAGTCAGCAGAGAAGAGGCCTCTGACAGTCAACAATCACCAAGTCGAGGAACAACGCCAGCAGAGGAAGCAAGCCTAGGAGCCATTGGCGACCACATCATACAACGAACTGAGTCGCTAACTATTCATCAACCCGAACCAGAAGTAATCTACATTCACAGCCCCGCAGTCGCAATGGCAACAGCCACCATTACCCAAGAAGAGGTACACCTCACCAATGAAGAAAGGGATCGGATCGCCCTAGAAGAACAAAGACGCATTGCAGAAGAATCGCGAGCTAATTTAGCTCCTATCAACCCATATACGGGTCATCGAATGACCGACGATGATGTAGCAATCCATCGTGCCATTGGACCCGACGTAGCTGATCCTCCCAGCGGAGGAGGTGGACCCCCTGGTGACCTACCCCGAGGAGGTGGGGGGCCCCCATCAAGAGGACCGGGGTTCGAAGGATTCCCTGGAGGATTCCCAGGAGGACCACCAGGAGGAGGACCACCGGGAGGAGGATTACCAGGTGCAGGTCCTATTATTCCCCCTCCAAGTAATAAGTTAGCTGGCGAAGCACCCACAGTATTTGATGGTGAATACGCCAAAGTTGAAGCGTTCCTTACTCAGTGGCATGTCTACTGGGGCATGAATGCAGATGAAGGCATAATGGCCACACCCTATCGACGAGCCTTACTTTTCCTATCTTATATCAAAGGCGTTAACGTTAGCGAATGGGTACTAGCAATGCTCACCTGGCTCAATGGCCAGATACAAGCTGGCATACCCCGTACTAGTGAGGGGCTATGGAACGAAATCACGCCAGTTTTATGCAGCGCTTCCGCAACACGATGGAACAAGAACAAGCTCAATACGAGCTCAAGAAAGGAGTCAAAATGATTGGGGGCAATCTAGATGAGTATTGTACCCAATTCGAACAATTGATACGCCGCGCTCAGTATCGACTCGACGATCCACAAACGCTAGACTTATTTGCAAGCGGATTACCAAAAGACCTATATGAAAAGGTCTATACCCTTGACAATCCTCGCAACTACCGTGAATGGAAGGAAGCAGCTACCATTCGTCAACAGCAGTATCTTCACCTTAAAGCGGTATTGAACAAAGGAGTTCCCCCTGGACAGGGACAAGGGAGACAACGACAACAACGACAGTGGCAGGGACCGCCAAGGAGTTCATGGCAACCAAGAAACTTACGAGATCCAAACGCCATGGATACCTCTGCAGACCGAATTCGAGGGCGACTTGCAGGAGCTGAGGATATACTCGCTCCTCGTCCCCCATACTGACCGAGAGGAGGATTTTTACAGAAAGGAGGAGGACGTAATAACCAAAGGCCAGTCACATGTTACAATTGTGGAAAGGACGGACACATGGCCCGCGATTGCAGACAACCGCGAGGGGGATATCAATCCCAAACATCAACCAGTCGGTATGTCGACACCGACTACCATCAGCAAGAACCAGAAGTCGCTACCAGGGCGGTCCAAGACGTACCCCCTCAACAGCGCGCTAGCGATTGGCTTAACGGAGTAGCAGGAGAATCGGACGACGTAAAAGACATCATCCTCCAACAACTGTGGAAGAAGGAGGGTTTTCAGGACGCCTGAACCCATCGGCCTGGGTGAGGGCAGTTAATTGTAACAGTGTAATCATGACTCACTATCGTTCTATGAGAGTTCCAGTATCGATTCGCACCAGTTACGCAATGGCCGACATACGCGCATTAGTCGACTCAGGAGCAACCCATTGCTTCATGAAACCATCGTTCGCAAAACGAATGGGATTAGGGACTAAACTACTCGACGTCCCAAAGAAAATATGGAATATTGACAATACGGAGAATAAATTGGGGCGTATCACCCATTATACCGACGTTGACGTCCAAACTAAAGGCATTCATAAGGAGATTCACTTCCTCATCACGGACATTGGTAACGAAGATATTGTGCTAGGCTACCCCTGGCTTGCTATTTATGATCCACATATCAAGTGGTCACAGGCGGCTATACACGAAGACATGCTCCCTATCATTATTCGATCAATCAACCCCTACGTCAAAACAACACCAGTAGTGGCAACAACCACTGTTCAAGACGACGACTATGAAGTCGTACACTCCTGTGTCATCATGGATGAACAACGACAACAATTTGAAGAGGGATGCCGAATCAGGGCCACTGCCACTGAACTCGCCATAGCCGCTCAACAATATGTCACAAAAGCTGAGTTACCCGCTGAATACCACGAATTTGAATGCCTCTTCAGTGAAGAGGCATCGGACAGGTTTCCACCCAGCAGGCCTTGGGATCACGCTATCGAATTCAAACCAGGAACAGCTGACGCAATTGACTGTAAAATATACCCCATGACACAAGAAGAAGACAAGAAGTTACGCGAATGGATTGACGAACAACTCAAAAAGGGGTATATAAGACCCTCCAAATCTCCCTACGCGTCATCTTTCTTCTTCATCAAGAAAAAAGATGGGAAGTTACGACCCGTCCAAGACTATCGAAAGATCAACGCTGTCACCATTCGCAACCAATACCCCCTTCCCCTCATCTCTGACCTCATCACCGACCTCAGCAATGCTCACATCTATACTAAGCTCAATGTTAGATGGGGGTATAACAACATACGTATCAAAGAAGGAGATGAAGAAAAAGCTGCGTTCAAAACGCGTTACGGCTTATTCGAACCAACGGTGATGTTTTTCGGCCTGACCAACTCCCCGGCAACATTCCAGACAATGATGAATTTCATCTTCAGGGACGTCATTGCGAAACACGAAAAACGGGGCACCGTTATTCGGGTTTATATGGACGATATTGGCATCGCTACTGGGCTTACTCACTCCTTATCAGACCACGTCGACGCCATCAAAGATGTACTCCGCGTATCCGCGGAACACGACCTATATTACAAACTTGAAAAATGCCTCTTCCACTCCCCGCGCATGGATTACCTGGGGGTAATCCTTGAAAAGGGGGTGACACGTATGGACCCTGTCAAAATTTCCGGCATCAAGGACTGGCCTACGCCAACCAAGGTTAAGGACGTCCGCTCTTTTCTTGGATTTTGCAATTTTTACCGACCTTTCATACGAGGTTTCGCAACCAAAGCGCGACCACTCAACAAACTTACACGCAAGGACACTGAATGGCATTGGGGCACGGAAGAAGAAAGGGCGTTCCAAGATCTCAAGACGCTTGTCACCAGTGAACCCGTCTTGACACATCCAGATCTTACAAAACAGTTCGAATTGGAAGTAGACGCGTCTGGTTTTGCAACCGGTGCAGTACTTCTTCAACGAAAAGAAGACGGCAAGCGACATCCCATCGGCTACTACTCTGCAACACTTAACGAAGCCGAGAGAAATTACGACATCTATGATCTTGAACTCCTCGCCATCGTCAAAGCCTTCAGACACTGGAGACCCTTGCTAGCAGGCTCACCCCACAAAATCAAGGTATTCTCGGACCATCTCAACCTACAGTACTGGAAATCGCCACAAAAGATCAGTAGGCGAGTAGCCAGGGAAGTGCTTGAACTCTCAGAATATGATTTTGAGATTCACCACATCAAAGGCACTTCCAACGGACGCGCTGATGCACTATCACGAAGACCAGACTACGACCAGGGAGAAAATGACAACGAAGGGGTAACGGTATTACCGGAAAACATCTTTGTACGCGCTGCGATGCTGGAAGAACCGCGGCATCTACACTGGAGACCCGAGGTTTTGCCCGCAGACATGACCCCCGATCACCCCATTTACGAGCAAGATATAGCTAAGTTGAAACCGTGGGTCGACGCTCATAAACTAAAAGACATTGAAGGGACATGGTATAAAGATGGACACCGAGTAGTCACAGGCGGCATCCATGACAAACGCACCATCATCGCCGCCCATCATGACTCCCCTGTCTATGGCCACCCTGGCATCAAATGCACTCTCCAACTTACCGAACGACATTACTGGTGGCCACAAATGAAAAACGACGTCACAGATTATGTCAAAGGATGTGCAGAATGCCAGCAACACAAAGTCAATCTCCGACCAATCCGAGCACCCCTACAACCCATTTACCCTAAACCAGAAGCCCTGCCATTCGAGACCATCGCAGTAGACTTCATCACCAAACTCCCTGTTTCCCGCGGATATGACTCTATTCTCACGGTAACAGATCACAATTGCACCAAAGCCGCCATTTTCATCCCCTGTAATGAAGAGATAACGGCCGAAGGGACGGCTGCCCTGTACGTCTCTCATGTTTTCCCACGATTCGGACTCCCCTCGCACGTTATCAGTGACCGAGATCCCCGCTTCGCATCCAAGTTCATGCGGGAGATATGCAAAATCCTTGGCATCAGCCAAAATATCTCAACCGCTTATCACCCCAGAACCGACGGCCAATCGGAGCGAACAAATCAATGGCTGGAGCAATATCTCCGCTTTTGGGTCAACGAACGACAAGACGATTGGGTCCGTTATCTACCAATGGCAGAATTCACGCACAACAACTGGCCTAATGAAACCACGCGGGAGTCCCCCTTCTTTCTCTTATCAGGGTTTAACCCTCGCGCTGATTGGACTGATAGGCCTTCCCCTATCCCGCAAGTGTCCCTGCGACTAGACCAGTTCAAACAGGCACGACAGCGTGCCTTCTCGTGTATGCTCCGAGCACAAAAGTCATGGGTCAAACATAAAGATACGCCCAAATTCCAAGAAGGAGATCTCGTGTGGCTTGAAGGGCACCACCTACGTACACATCAACCAACCACAAAACTCGCCGCCAAACGACACGGACCGTTTAAGGTCATCCAGGTGATGTCCCCTGTCAATTACCGCCTCGAACTTCCCACACAGTGGAGCATCCATGATGTATTCCACATAGATCTTCTCACACCTTATCGCGAAACACCCACGCACGGACCAAACTATCAGCGCCCACCACCTGATTTGGTCGATAATGAAGAAGAATACGAAGTCGAGAAGATTCTGGACTCCCGGCGGTTCGGCAGAAGACGTCGGCTCCAATACCTTGTCAAATGGAAGGGCTATCCTGACTCAGACAATCAATGGATAGATAAGGATGACGTATTTGCCGACGAAGCCGTTCGGGACTTCAAACATTCCAACCCCGACAGAGAAATGCATATAAGGGTGGCCTCCTGTCATGATGAGTCCCCATCTCCCATTCACCCCATGTCCTCTACTCGACGCAATGACCAGCTCGCACTCCTCTCTACCCTTGTCAACGACTCCTCCGCCACACTCGTCGACCCCGACTCCACCGACAACGCCGCAGCCACTAGAACTGCGGGAGGAAGCCGTCCCTCCGTGCAACATGAGGAAGACGGCCCTATCACTAGTGAAGAACTGCACCAGACATTGCAACGATTCCCTATGCCCATACAGGGAACTCTCGATGACGATCCAGCAACAACTCAACCAGCACCTCTGCAGCCACTGTACGCCCTCACAAACCCCAACACCAGTGAGCCCGAAGCCTTCCTCACCGAAGACGAGCTCTTTCGGCTTCAAGCAGCTGTCCCGCGCGGTGAAGCCACCCAACGCCATGCAGAAGTACGAACAAGAGTGGAAGGAAACGGCGGCGCAGTGGCAGCGGGAGCAACTGCATATCGCCGCATGCCGACGCTGAATGATGAAAGAGTGGAAGGAGTATTGGACGAAGATGAGGATGAAGACGAGCTTGGAGACCATTACCCCATCAGGCACGCATTCCTTAACCATGAATTCTATGCTGAAGATCCAGCCGCCACTCCCTACCTTGTCGACGCAGCGGGGGGGCCTTTACACAGGGGACGAGTCGCCGTGGCACAAGCGGCTCGTTATACACCAATGGGCGAATGAGACCCCGCAACCAGGGTCGTCGTCCCTGAAGGGTTCCGGGTCAATCGAGGACCCGATTACATTCCGTTCCCGATCAAGCTCCCCAACGGACCGACGGTACAAGCCTCCCACGTACAGGTTATCCGAGGAGGAGACCCCTTCGTACTCGGACTAGCTCCGGGGTCGGGCTTCCTTTACAGTAAACCCCTCTACGCTACTCCTCACCTCCCCAAGAACAACCGCGCATTCATTCCCCACGAGGAGTACTTTATGCTCCGCGATCGACACCCCACCGACTTATTACTAATGCGCATTGGGGACGTCACTCTCACTCAAGAGCTACGCTGGTTCCGGCAGTTCGCATTCGCCGAGGACCAGCTAGAGAAGAGGATCCGGCAACTACAGCTGGAGAAGGAGATGGTAGTTCAGGACAAAAAGGACAGTCTTTATCAGTTGGAGCGCGCTAACATATTGGCAAGGATGGAAGATGAAGCAGAACGAATGAGACAGGAATTGGTAGCGGATTAGTGAGGTGGGCCTCACTCCTGAAAAGGGGGTGATGTTACGGTACGAACTTGACAATTTACCACATACGACTCATGACCGGTTATGACTACGGTCCGGTATCAGTATTAGTCATGGACTCTTACTTTGCATCAGTCAGCATAGTAGTTCGCATGTGATTGTGACTCATGTATGACTCATTCCTAGGATAGCTGTACTAGGGTTCGAGCTAGTTACGCTATTGGTTACGTACTATTCCAGCGGCGCTTTAAAGCCCACGTGTATCTGTATAAGTAGTCGACTCAGAAGACCAAGAGTCCCCATCTTGGTCTTCTTCAATCCACTACTTGACTTGTCTCTTACTCTGCCTTAGTCTCGGACTAAGTGTACTTCCGCTTGTATCCACCAAGGGATACTTATCTTCCACCTTTCGCTGCAGTGTGTGCCAAGTGGGCCCCTGTTCAGCTTGCGTTGGGTTGACACAAAATCCCCATTCGCCTTTACTTCGCTAAGTCGATTACGCCTCTCTAGAAGTCCAAGTCGGACTAACGCCAGTGGAGCGTAACACTAGTTTCAAGTTAGCCCCAAAAAGATATGGACCCTTCAGGGTCACAAAGAAGATCTCCGCCACCACATATGCCCTGAAACTTCCCCATCAGTGGCGGATCCACCCAGTATTCCATGCGTCACTCCTGATGCCATACAAAGAAACCTCCATACATGGAAAGAACTTTACGGAACCACCCCCAGATCTAGTAGATGGAGAACAAGAGTGGGAAGTCGAGAAAATACTAGAAACAAGATGCCACAGGAACCAGTTACAGTTCCTAATCAAGTGGAAAGGATACTCCAATGCACACAATAGCTGGGAACCAGAAAAGAACCTCAACGCCCCAGAACTTATTCAGGAACACTTTGAAAGCAACCCCAGAAGTGAAGGAGCAAAGCAATGGTTAAAACAAAAGGAAGTAACAATACGAACAGCAACCACCTTCCCCACTAGCTTCCTCACCATGCCCTCTCGCTCCTCCTCTGTAGAACGCCTCGTTGCTCGTGCCATGGAAAGAGGTTCCTTTGACGAAACACCCTCTGTCACACCCTCCTCTGGCTATTCTCCCTTCCCAGCGCGACCCCCTTCCTTGCCTTCACTCATCCAGGAACCACAGCCCATCGATCCCACCATGCCTAGCGTCATAGAAACAGAAGGAGGAGGAATAGCCCTTTGCGTTCCCCCTCCTGGACACACAGCTCCCCCTACTCCTGAAATACACCGACCTACCACCTCCCCCCCTGATCCTAGAGTAACCATGGCTCGCCTCAGCGAAATAGCTAACGACCCAATCATGGACGCACTCCCCATTGACTACGAAAGGATGCACATCACTGCTGAAGAAGATGACAACCCTGGCTACCCCTTCTTCTTGAATGACCCCTGGAGCAGCCGCTATGTCCACTTCCTCATCCCTGACGACGCTGACCCAACCTCGTACATCCGAAAGGATGCTAAATGGATCAAGATCAGCAAGAACAAAGAAGATGTCATCGGTACCATGGGCAAGAACCTCCCCCACTATGGCCTCCCCCTCTTCCTCCTTCCCAGAGACAACGACCCCCACAATCCAGCTCCCCCTATCACCCCAGCTCAGATGCAGAACTTGGACGAAGCTTCCCCCACAGCCAGACAAGTCGATGAAGTCCTAGAAGACCTGAAAGATGACCGCCTCACAGCAGAAATCTCCAGGACTCGCCGACTCTTGCGAAACCAGAAGGCCCTCTGAAAGGAGATTGAAGGCCTGTACAAGACGATGGAGCCCCTCAAAAGGCACCTCCTCAACATGGACATGCAACTAACCAGCACCCAAAGGAGGCTGCAAGAGCACAAGGCCTATGTCCGGATTGCAGACCGATGGCTCACACTACACCCCCCTCCTCCGGAAGAAGAAACTCACCCCTTTGAAGTCCACCACATTCCTGCCCCTGCCCCACCTCGTTACCACTCCATGCCAGAACTCCACGACGAACCAGAAGGACCTAGTCCCTCTGCAGAAAGGAAGAAGAGGCGCAAGCGCAGATCCAACAAGAAGGGGACTGGCACCATCCGACTTTGCTACAGGTGTCAGTCTGAAGACCACCTCTCCTTCGCTTGCCCTCAAAAACAGAAGTTTTGCTGGAGGTGTTCTAGCACTGACCACTTCCCTTACCAGTGCCTTTGGCCAGCCCCAGAAGAACGCACTCAGTGGTGTGGCAAGTGTTTTACCAGCAACAGCCACGAAGAAATCAAGTGCCCCAAGTACGAAAATTGTCGCAAGTGTGGGGCCCATGGCCCCTTCAACTTCCTTCACCAACATCGCTGCCCCCTCCCTTGTGAAAGCACCCCCTCCAACGATGTAGACAACGATGTCTATGACCTGATGGATTTCGAAGCACTCTAGGGAGAGTTGACTTAGAGAGGGGCTCATGTTATGATCCGACGCTTCGGACCTAAGTCACAGTATGTCTCCACCCTGCCTTTCCCCTTCTGTACTATACCTTGTTACCAAAGGAGCTACTGTTACTAGTGGCACTGTTTCCTTGATCCGAACTCCTGCTTGCTCCGTTTAGTCTCTTTGACATTGTGTGGACTTGTGTTCATGTTGTTTGGAACCCTGTCCTATATAAACCTGTACTATAGACCGTAGGAAGCCAGACTTGGCTTCGTTTGCAATCTAGCAACCTTGCCTCCGTACTTTGGTGTGACCTCGCCTTATCCCTCTCTTCTTGTGCATCCCCTACCTCGGTCCCTAACCAGGACACTTCGAAGTCTTTGCAGTTGAACTATATCAACGCATTACACCTGTTATACTCTGTGCACTAGCAAGATCAAGTGTAGAGAAGTGTTAGACACTTCGGACGAGGAGTCCTACATTACAGAGTAGTGCTGCACCTGGTGCCACACTTTATCACTTGTATTTCATAGCAATAAGACAACAGAGGTCTTCGCTTGATACTTGTGTGATTCAGAACCTCTAGAGCCCACGCCCCTGCTAGGGCGTAACACTCTGTGAGTATGTCCTCTTAGTGTGCTGTTCATCAGGCTGTGGTAGAGTTGAGAGGAAAGTACTGAGGAACTAGACAGTATATTGACAAAGCCAAAGCTAAGGAAATATAGAATATACTAGAGGGTTTATATAGCTGGTACTTAGGGGGGTGCTAGCAAGGCAGCCAAATGCCAGCAGATGAAAATGCCAGCAGGGCAGCGCCAACAAGGCAATGCCAGCATTACAGAGGAGAGATAGGAGAGAATGGGGAAAAGTGGAGGAAAAGGTAGGGGTGTTCATGACAAGAGAGAGAGAAGTGACGATTCAAGAAGACCAAGATGGTGTATCTTGGTCTTCACCACATATCCTAAATACAAGTAGAGACAGGCTTTGAAGCACTTCCTGTAAGGGATCCAACAAGTCACCTAAGTATTGCAAACCCTAGTACAACTACTACTAGGATCAAGTCATATTATCATACACATGTTACTTATCAATTATAACCCACTTGAAGTCCATGACAGATTACTACTCACAATTGCAGCCACAATTGATATGTGAGAGTCCACAGCCCAAACCATAACACCAAGTCCATTCTGTAACACTTTTCCTACTCTGCCACTGGTAGTGGTTCAAACCAGTCATCACCTTCAAGGCCTGAATCTGCAAAGCTACTTTTAATCTAGCATCCAGTCAGCCATCACTCAATTACATAGATTAGATAAACTTACCCAATCTGACAAAATTCCAGCAATCAAATCTGGCCATGGTTTATGAATCACCAGCTGGTCATCAAGATCCCTTGTGGTTTGTAACTGGATCATAGCAGACTCCTGATATGAGGCTCCATCATAATCATCATTGAGCTTGACAAGGAGAAAGATCCAGTCATGCCCATTGGTTAGTGCACCATGGAGGACCTTTTTCCTGAGATACATTAGAAATGTAGATCCATCAGTAGTAGAGCAAGCCAGCAGGATCTGCTTACTGGAGAAGCTTTCCACATGCACACAACCCACATACTGCTTGAGATACATGAACTGAAGGATTAGAAAGCTTGGCCTCTATAACAAAGAAGCTAGATGACATAAATGACTTGAGGTTATCAAGGATTGGGGATTTCAGAAAGATAGCTAGAGAAAATAATTAGCTAGGCAGTTGAGGTAAGTTGAGGCAGATTTACTAGCAGCATGTTGATTTGCCACTACAACAAAATAGTCTACAAATCTAGAAAGAGTCAAGAAACTCAATGGGTTGGTGGTAGTCATGGCTGGAACAACCTGTTCCATGTTGAGAACCATGTGTTGATCTGGTGGTAGCATTGCAGATGCATGGAAGAAGAATGCCTCAATCCATGCATGAGAACTTGCTTCAGTCTAATGGGGTACATATAAGAAGCACAAACTTGAAGGCCAACAGATCACTGGCATACCTTCCAAGGAATAACATTTCCCAACAAATGTAAGTGGTGATATAGATTGGCAGAAGACCAGAGTTCATTCTGCCCAAGGGAAATAGTTGCTGCAATATGTTCCTCAGAATTGGGTTTTAGGTCAATAAAGCCAGTGAATGTGATTTTCAGCTTGGTCCAGATATTGTCTGTTATACCAGAGTAAGTAAGAGGCTATGGGGAGTGAGCTAATTAAAAGCCATTTCATGACTCAAGTTATACTGTACCTGAGACCCTTCTACTTGAAGCCCCAGCTTTAACCCCAACAGTGAGAGTGTTGTGTTGATCTGCTGCTCAAGGCCATCTGTGTCTGTCACATTCTCAGACTTCAGGCCTTCATATGCAATTGCTCTCTTTAGCCTGAGAAGAGAGTTGAAAGCAAGTTGCAATTCCAACCCACTGAGACCAGAGAATTCAGGAGACATTGTGATGAAGAAGGTGGGGACTAGTGTACTGTTTTTGTAAAGTAAAGCAATTCAAGGCAACTCTGAATCCCCCTATAACTAAATTACTACAAGTCGGCAAAACCCACTTGGGTTGCTTCATCAACCCCAATCCCACTTTGAAAACCTCACTCCCAAGTGGCCAATGCACCAAGTGCTGACTTATAAATTTGCCTATGAACACTAAACCTGAAGTGAGAACATGGCACCCCGGCAAAGGTCAAGAGCAGTCAAGAAATTGGTAGAGCTAATTTCATACGTGTCTAACTAACATTTGTAAGATGAAAAAAACAGTGTATGACCACATGCCCTCCTGTTGTATTTGCATGCCAGTGACTGTTTGCAGTCAGGAGACCTTGTCACTGCAGTCTGCTGTCCTAGAAATATGTGAGAACAAGGTCAAATTGAATCAATGCATAGCCAGCGACTATCAATCCAAGAAGACCTACACAAGCGATGCCACTGCTCTTCCCAATCATAGAGAAAAATAGGAGAGCAGGGCCAGACATGATATGAAACTTAAGGGACTGAATGAGCACATGAGCGAGGAACTCCCGCTGGGTGATGTATTCCTTACAGGTTAAGATAACTACCCAAACCTGTGCAGATGTCATGAGCATTCATCACCCACCAACAACTGACCAATCAGGCTCACTGATCATATGCCCAGTGCATGTTGGGTTTCATCAAGGCTTCATATCCCTTGCGCACAGCGACAAATAATTTGGCACCCTGGGAACCAACACAATCTGGGCGATATTTCCACACAAACACACAAAATGCAGCTTTGATTTTAATCTTGTCAGCAGCAGGAGATATCTCAAGTAACTCATAAGTTGAGTGGCATTGAGAGTGATGCTTTGGAGGAGTTGTAGGTAAGGTACAAGAACATGACAAGGGCAAAGGTAATGCGATAGTGCAAAGGCATCACTTGTGTGCGAAGGTAGGGGTGCACCCAGTGCAACAGCGTACTAGTAATAAATTCTGGAATATAGGACCAACCAAGAAGGCTGAATATTGCGGAAGGTATCGTCTACCTAATCACAAAAGGTAAAAACTGGTCAGCATGGGGAACGCAAATCTAAGAGAAAAGGGTGACACGGGTCAGATTGAGAAAGGAACCTGACATGTGTGATCTCCTTGACCTTGGCCCCAACCTCTATAGCCTTGCACTTGGTACATTAACCTCATGCCTCCACTTATACACACGTAACCACGTGTCGCCCACATGTATCTCGAGAAGGTACGCTTGCATACGTGCACCCATCTTCCTCTGTGAAAATGTCAATGAATGATTTGCCATAGAGCAACCACACCTGCGACCACCCACGTGAAGTCATTCGCATAGTCAAGATGACATGCATCACGTGGGCTCGGCTGGAAGCATTTGGCACGTTCTGTGCATGCACAGCCAGAATAGTCATGGACTCGGCCTTTGCCCATGCTCTGGTGATGTTAAAGAGTGCGAGCCTATGTGCAAGCTGGCGTGTAGTACCAAGCCAATGTCTGTCCGGCCTTACAATGTGTCACAAAAAACTCGTGAAATAACACATTGAGTATCAAATGTGAAGGAGGGCTTGAGGTATGGCAGTAAGCACAGCTAAGGAAGGGGGGTAGAGACCTGACCCTTTTACTAGACCATCACGGCAAGAGAGAATGGGATGGCACACTCACAAATCACTACTTCCTATGGGTGGTGTTTGAGTTGTGATCCTGGGGGCAGTGATTAAAGTTTCAACATTGGAGCTGGAGGGTAATGGGTGGCGCAAATTTGAGCAGTATACAAGAGTGGCACAGCTATAAGAGCAACGTTGTTGGTTTGAACAAGGAGAGGAGAAACAACAGGGTTTCAAGAACAGGTTTCGGAGATTTGGGATGCCTTTTAGGATGAACAAAGAGAGACCACACGAGGTGGATCGCTGCCATGAATGCAAACTCTTACACATTCAAAAATAGTTCACATGTTCACAAGACGTTATACAAATCTATAGTTATGTACTTAATGGTTCAAACCAGTCACTATTGTCAAGCTCTGCAAAACTATTTTGAACCTGCCAGGCTTCTAGTCAGCTACTGGCAACAATTTAATCAGACAAATTAGGACTCACCCAATGTAATAGAATTGCGGCAATAAGATCAGATGATGTCTTATTGATTGTAAGCTCGCCATCAAAGCTCCTGGAGACTTCTAGTTGAATCTCTGTGGACCACTGGTATAGTGATGTCAAAGTTTGGTTCAGTCTGGTTCTTTACCCTTTGTGGCTGAACTCCGGACCGGACCGAGGGTCTGGTTTTGGATATTGCCGAACCCCAAGCCAGACCCCAGTTCAGGGTTCACAATGGTCCAGTTCCAGTTCGGGGAGGCTGTGAACCCCGAACTGGACCTGAAGGGGATTTTGCAGTCTGGTTCTGGTTCAGGAGGTCGAACCAAATGCTAAATCAAGGTTTGGGACAACGACGCTGCTTCCCTTTCCTGATTCGCACTTCTTGCAAATTCTCGTACCAATGTTTTTTTTTTAAAAAAAAATCAATTTGTAGTCCAGAGCCCATACTCTTACCCATGTCTGCCGGGTTTAGGGACACAGTATTCTAGGATTGTCAAGGCCGTGAACAGATGTGCCACACTAGGTAATGCACAAGGTGGACCGCATGGCTCAATAGTGATAGGTGTTGCAAGGGGTCACACATACCCCAGCTTGCAGTGCTTCAATCGGCCCTGGAACTTGAAGAGAAATAAGGCAAGTTGGCAACTTGGCGCCGATATATTCAGAGGAGACAAGTGGTGGAATGCAAAACGAACGACATGCTGCACGCTAGTATGCTATGGACTAAATACTGTATTTCTTCTATAGTCGTATTTTCTAATCTCACTGTAATGACTCCAAGATTGAGTCAACATCGATTGGTTCAATCTCAGTGTCTCCAACATAGTCAACGTCTAATGACTGTACACAGGTGTTGAAGTGTTCTGCTGCCTGTGTGATGGCAGAGATATGCCTGTTCCTGTAAGCGCTTTTGAGAATTTGAAGCCCCTTGAAGATTTCTGGGGTCAGCAAATTTCTTTGTGAGCAGCCGGTTATTTCCCCACTGCTAAATGCACGTTCCAATGGTGTAGCTGATCCCTGGATTGCAAGGTAATCCCAGGCGATCCTCTTCAGTGTGGGGTATTTCACATCGCTTTGGGTCTTTGTTTCCATATGCATTCATTAAAAGTATGCTGGACACAAATAAAAGAACTCACCCCCCACCACGAAACGACATCAGCCACACTCTCAACCCCAGAATGTAGGTATTGCTTGAGTTCATTGCAAGGATTGCCATCCGCCTTCTCTTTTTGTTGGAACAGCTTGACAGCCTCCAGAAGGTACGAACCACCATAGTGGGCCGATGGCTTAGGCACAGGTGGCACAATGGTGTCTTCAGTACGTGTTGTAGTTTCTGGAGTAATATAATATTTGTCGAACTAATGAGTTGATATCGGTATAAGAACAATTGAATATTAAAAAAGATCACGTACCACTTCCTCAAGCTCCCTCATAGCAATGGCATATTGTTCATGATCCCATCGGACTCGGAAATAAAGATCCTTGAGATTTGGATCAAGAACTGGTGTAGTCAGCTCAAAGTTAAGAACGAGTACAAGTGTGAGAACTCACCAACACATATGAAATAAGTAATGCGTGAGCCTTCGACATGAGTATACCACTTGCAAAGATTCTTGAGTCCTTCGTTCAGCGCGTCCTTCAGCTCACAGTATTGAATGTGATCAGCCATAGTCTCCCAGTTTTTGATGAGGAACTCGAAAGTTGAGAGAACATGCCAGACAGTCAGGGTGTGCTCTTTCAAGAACGTCTGCTGAGCATTGGACAGCTCCTGGTAGAGTATGAACAATAGAGAGAAGGTGGGAATTGGAAGAAAAAAAAACACACCCTTATTGAAGATTTGATATTTACAAGCCATTCCCAGTCTTTCTGTGTCAGCTGAAAGTCAGTGTAGCTCCACTGCCCAGTCAAGTTTGGGACTTGGTCGTTTGCATCTGCGAGCAGAACAAATTGTTCAATTCCCTGTAGGAGATAAGTGTCAGTGATTGAGATGATGAAAATGCGACATGCACCAATCGTAACTTGAGGAACCGGTCGAGGAAGCTGTAGAGGGACCCCCAGCAAGTTCGGATCCACATGATAAGCTCCAACAGTGCAGCCCCAACTTGAATGCAGGCCTCCCTGAAGTAGGCTCTGGCCTGTGGCGATTTACAAATCTGCAGTGCAACACACACACATTAGTGCAAATGCAAGTCCAGTGTGGAAGGAACTTACCTGTTTGACCAAGGCGACTGCTTTTCTGAGTGAACTACCTGAGTCGAAGACCTCCTCGTCCGAGTTGTTATCAGGGTCCTCCAGGCCCGGCCTGGTAAAAGCGTTCCTACGATTCGTGTCAGAGCCTAAACCCGGCGCGACCTTCTGTATAAAGTGCTTCACTGTGAGGTGGAGTGAGTGTTCCATGCACCTGAGAGTTCAATTAGAATGTGTTTGGGAATACCTGGATGTAGCAGGACTTACAACATATTGTGTTCTACGGCGCTCCACTCATCTTCTGTAGCGGCAAGCTTGTTCTGGAGCACGCGAATAGTTGTCTGATTGACAGCTGCCCCATCACTGGTAAACCAGCCGATCTATGTGGGTTCTGAGTGAGTTACAAGAAGAGAGAGACAACAAAAGTGTTACCTTTCCATGAAGCCCATAGCTGTCTAGCGTACGAGCCAGGATGTTGGCAATATTCTTACCCGTGTGCCTACCCTTAATTTCCTCAAATATGAGCTGTTCACACTTGAGGCGCCATATGTGCGGTTGATCTGCTAATGCATCTATATAGTGGGCCGTGACAGATAGATAGGGGTCTCCAGGTTCCGAGGTCCATGCGTTGAAAGTGAACGATATCTTGCCAGGGGCTCTCTTCATGTTCTCATGCATTCTTCCCTGTGCAATGTGAACACGTCTAAGTACCTCAGTGTGAATTGTGTTGCAGGAGGGTATGTCCTTCTCCAAAAGAGAAGGCTGACAGAACTTGAGGAGGCAGCAAAAAGCCCCACACTCAACCAACAAGAATGCCTGATGGCGGAAGAAGATCAAATTATAAAGTATTATAATGTGCGTATTCACTCACCTCGTCTTCACAGACAATAAGCTCAATGATGTGGTCGAGTAAGCCTGCGGTTGTAAATGGAGGGACCTTCGGTTCGCGAGTGACCATGCCATCTAAACTTGTCTGGGTGAGACTACACGAAATGTGAACTGATTGTCAAGTGAATATGGGATAGCGGTGATGTACCTGCTGCTGCGTGAACCGGCAGGAAGGCGAGAGAGGGCACGGGGATGTGGCTCGATGCCAAGTACTTTACAGCGTTTGTGATACAAGTTTACATGATGCCTAGAAAGGATCAGAAGATCGCACAAATAGAGAGTAGTAGATTACCTTGCAATATGCATCTGCAAAGAGCTTGTGCTTGTTGATAAGTGACCCTTACGCACTTAGCGGCTCATACGGACTGGACTTGCAGCATGGACTGCTTTAGATTAGATATACAGGACTTGTAGATTAGATACTGTTTGATCTGTACAATCTGGACTTACCACTGTGTCATCTATGACATCACTGTACTTCTATGACATCATACATCCAGACTCTGCGTTGTATAACGCCTTTGTACTTTCCTTTGTTCCATACTTAGCTTTATCTTTATTATGATGTCACTATGATATCATTTGCTTCTGGACTCTCCTTATTCTTTCCTCCCTTGTTCTCAGAACGTCCACTCCTTTGTCCGTTTGTAGAACAATACTTCCTTGTACTGCGTGACCTAGTGTTACATCCCTTGTACAGTGTCACTACCAGAAAGTGTATAAGTAGAGTACCATGTACGCTCCTGGTCCACATCAGTTCTCACTGCTTGTGTGCCAGACAATCTCTTGCTTTACTTGCCTGACAACTCCCTGTTGCTGCTTCAAGCACTCTCTGCATATCTCACCACAGTCACCTTTGCCACTGTGAGTATGCTCTCTATTTGTGCTGTTCATCAGTGCTTCCTGTCAATATGCACAAGTTCTGGTTGATCAAGAGATCCTTCCTTCAAATAACTTCAGTGAATGAAGGGAAAACAGGAAAATAAAATATACTCACTCGCAGATCATGCACAAGTGTGCATCGGAGATCTTGCCTGAAACTGGGTGCTTATACTCCTTTTTCCGTTTAAAGATAAGGAGGATATCTGCCATAGGGTTTTGTCTCAGTTTGAAGTTCAGGGCCTGAATAATCGATGAGATTATTTACAGAGATGTGAGTAGGCGACATACCTCATGGTCCACATCTGCCATCACCCTGATAGACCCATAGCCACTGGTAGATGTAAGATTACCCACATCTTGTGACTCCATGGAAGCGTCATTGTCAGGCACATTGGACACAAGGTCATTCACATCATGTGTTGGCACCACGGAACTGTCATCGTCGTCGCCGTCGTCACCATCGTATGATGAGGCATTGTCGATATTGACACTGATCTTGCATGCGATGCGCTGATCTCCAGTAGATGTACTTGAGGCCTTGCGTTTGGCAGCCGGTTTAACACCTCTTGTCACTGCAGAACCCGAAGACACCTCAGCTGCCTCAAGAGCTCGCCGGGATGGGCAATGAGCACGTCCTGATCACCTAGCAACTCTAGCAGAACCACCCAAGCTCTGAGAAGGAAATGGGATCGACTCATCTCCATTGAATGTCCAAGTCATCTCCAAGGCGTCCTTCAACGATCCATCGGGTTGGATGGCGTGCCCCAGATCTTCCATGTTCGAGGACATTGTCTAAAAGATGAGCTGGTTGTCATAGGGACATACCTTGCCTTTATCCTTTTTTTGCCCCCTCTGTACGTTAACGTCGCAGAGGTGAAGAAGTGCATTTGAGGTGTTTTGAATTGACCTAGAGGACCGTGGAGGTGGTGAGGTAGCAAGAAAATAACTCGTGATGAGAGGACAACCTGTTGGCACAACACGTGACTGGGCTTCCCAGATCTGCGTTGACTCATGTTTCATCTTTTTTCCCATCACTTGCTTCAATTTTTAACAAGCTTTCTTTCCTTCCCCCACCATCATCTCACGTCTAGTCGCCTCTTCGCCTTGCCAGATGCCCAACTACTCCGATGTCAATGGCTGTCCTTGACTACCTACACCATAGCCGACAATGCCAAGGTCGAAACATTGTTAAGGGTCGTGCATCAAAACACTCCCTGTCTTGCGGGCTGTCGTCAAGGGTCTTGCCTTCAGGCTTTCATCAAGGATCTCACCTCAACATTTCCTCCATCCCCTGTCCTGCGGGGCCTTGTCATTGTATATACTTTTGGTGGCCAATGACCAGCCTGTTTGTCGGGAAAAGGTGCACTGCATTAAATCATTCCTCGTCTCGTGGGCTGTCGTCAAGGGGTCCTACCTTTAGGCTGTCGTCAAGGATCTTGCCCCAGAACATTCCCTCCATCCCCTGTCCTGCAGGCCCTTGTCGTTGTATATACCTTCAGCGGCTGATGACCAGCCTGTTTGTCTGAAAAAGGTGCACCACAATCTTAGTTTCTCTCTTGTACTATCTATGCACAGGGTTGGCCATTACCACTCCTGTTGTTCCCTTCGTTTACATGTGTAGGCACTTCCATCCCCCCTCCAGCAGCGGGGTGTTACTCATCATGGCGGCAACCCTCTTTTTGGTGTTGGCACGTTCTTGGGCTTCATCACTGTCAGGCTCATTTTTATGTAAGTCCCCTGAGATGATACAAGTGTTGGTACTGTCATCAGTGTCAGCTTGGCTTGAAGCTTGTAAGTTCACTTTCCAATTGGCCTGGATGTTGGACCCCCCGATACTAGTAGGGTGGCATTGCATCGCTTGAGGCCTTTAGTGGCATTCCTGGATACGGCAGTAAGTGAGAAGTCCAAGTATTCAGTCTCATCAGCCGAGCATTCAGTCTCATCATCACCGCCCAGAGACTCGCCCAGACAGCTTGCAACTCTGCTATCCCCGAGGTTGCCCATCATGTCCGTGGCAGGCCTAGCTTCACAGGTCACTATATGCTACTAGGTCAATTGATCGCACTTACTCTGTGTCAGGTTTGGTTTCGGCAGTATCCAAGACCGAGTATTTGGTCTCATCGTCTGGGTATTCAGTCTCATCAGCCGAGAATTTGGTCTCATCATCACTGCCCAGAGACCCGCCCGGACAGCTTGCAACTCTGCTGTCCCCAAAGTTGCCCATCATGTCCACAGCAGGCCTAGCTTCACAGGTTATTATATGTTACTGGGTCAATTGATCGCACTTACTCTGTGTCAGGTTCCGTTTCGCCAGTATCCAAGACCCTGAAAGACTTCATGTACATTGAAACACTACTTAGGCTGGGGAGTTGAATTTCCACCACTGATCTTGTTGCTGGCTTGGGACCCCCCTCAGTCATTGTGATCTGCGCGATGGCCACCTGACGCCTTGCATTGGCATGTGATAGATGTATCCCAACAGGCATGTTGGAGACTCGGGTGTAAGTTATGGATAGTTTCGGGAGCTCGGAAGCAGCGCGCGAGGCAAACTAGAAAGAACGGATAATCTCAGTATCGCGCGTGTACGAGCAATGTCTATATTGTATTTACCTAGAAAGAACGGATAATCTTTCTAGGCGTAAGTGTGCTGAAAGTAAACAAGTGGTAAAGTAAGCTCACCTCAGTATCGCGTGTGTATGAGCGATGTCTGAGGTGCTAGGTACGAGGGAACGAAAGTACTTGTACTACGGAGTCAAAAGATGTAATACGTATGGCTGTCATGCTAACGGATATTCAGGGGGACAGGCGATGGACAGATGTATTGTGCTAGAGTAAGGTTTTAAAGTACGCGTGACGGAAGCTAATGTTCATCACGCATTATCTGCGCTCGATCTCAACACTCCCCCTCACTTCGCGCGGAGGCCAAGTCCTGCGGCGAAGTGCTTCACCTTGGGAGATGGGAGCGCCTTCGTGAGCACATCGGCCACCATGTCTTCAGTCAGGCAGTAGATGAGCCGGACAACGCCCTGTTTGACTACCCAACGAATAAAATGGTACCGCACGTCGATGTGCTTCGTGCGGGCGTGGTACTGGTGGTCGTGGGCGAGCGCGATGGCCGACTGATTGTCGCACAGCATCGTCGTCGCATCCTTGAAGGGACCGAACACGTCGGAGAGGAGGCTGCGCATCCAGAGCGCCTCCTTCAATCTGTGCATCGCCACGACGTACTCACTCTCGGTGGTGGACAGGGAGACAATCTCCTGTCGCTTTGAGGACCATGAGACGGTGCCGCCATCAATGAGAAATGCGTAACTGGAGATGGCACATCGGTCTTCTGCCATGCTGCCATCTGCATCGGTATAGCCCGTGAGGGCGCGTTGCGTCTTGCCGTACGAGAGCCACAGGTTGCGGGTGCCAGCCAGATAGTGAAAGATTCACTTTACGGCTTCCCAATGCGCAGGCCCTGGGTTTGTCGAGAAGCGTGCCACGGTGGACACGGCGAATGAGATGTCGGGGCGCATGGCGAGTGCAGCCCAGTTGAGGGCGCCGACGGCCTCGCAATAGGGGACGTCGCGCATGACCGCGAATTCCGCCACGTTCGCAGGGGCCTGCTCGGATGTGAGTTGGGCTTGCACGTCCATTGGCGTAGAGAGGGGCTTGAGGTTGGTGAGGTGGAAACAGTTGAGAATGGCGTCAATGTACGCGTGCTGGGAGAGGTGGATGGTGCTGGCCGCGCGGTTGCGCTTCACCTTGATGCCAAGCATCCAGTGAAGCTCACCCAAGTCAGTGACTTCAACGTGCTTGGCGAGGCTGCGCTTGAAGTCCTCGACGAGGGGTTGACCGCTCGCGGCGATGGTGCAGTCGTCGACGTGCACGGCGATGACTATGGCCTTGTGCGTCTTCGCGTTGGTTTTGTGGTAGACGGCCTGGTCGACGGAACATTGGGTGAAGCCGAGGGTGGTGAGGATGTGGGTGAAAGTCTGGTACCAGCGGCGCCTGGCCTGCTTCAAGCCGTACAAGGCCTTCTGCAGTCGCAGGACTTGTGTCCCTGAGGCCAGTGCCGTGTACCCAGGTGGTTGTCGCATATACAGCACCTCGTTGTCGCGTAGTACACCATTGAGGTATGCACCCTTGATGTCAACTTGGTGCAGGACTAGGGTGAGGCGATTGGCCATCGCAATGATCGCGCGTGAGGACGCGAGCTTCGCGACTGGCGCGAATGTGTTGTCATAGTCCACGCTGTCGATTTGCAAAAAACCTTGGGCAACGAGCCGGGCTTTGTAGCGGGCGATGTTCCCTGCGGCGTCCTTCTTTGCCTTGAAGACCCACTTCGAGCCGATAACGTTGGCTCCAGGTGGGGGCTCCTCCAGGTGCCAGGTGCCAGCGGCGTTGAGCGTGGCGAGCTCCTTGTCAATGGCCTTCTCCCAGAGAAGCCAGTCTGGACGACGCTTCGCCTTGGCCAGCGTTCTTGGCTCTAGGGCCTCCGCCTCTGCAGTCTCGGCGGCGAGGACATGCTCGAGCCAGCCTGAGTCCTCGAGGCGTCGAGAGCTGTGTCAACTGCCCACACTCCCCCTGTCTCCTCAGTGTCTCCATCGAATCTGCCCGGGAGCTGAAGTCCGGCAGGGATGATAGGGTCTGAGCGGTGCGCTGACGACATGCCTACGCCCTTGAGTAGGTGGCGTAGCGTGCGTGAGGGCTGTTGAGTCCTGGTTGGCTGTGGCATTCTCCACGGGTCGGTCTTGCTGTCGCCTTCTGTGCTCTCGGATGTTGAGGTCTCGGATAGTGGTGTGAGGGGTGATAGGGGTGATGATGGGCTCGGCGCGTGCTGTGCGAGGGTCTTGATGGGTGGTAGTGAAGGTTGGGAGGAAGGGATGGAAGAAGTTGAGGGGGTCGATGGCGCGGCATGCTGCTCGCCCTCCATACCTGGGATCAATATTCCCTCCCCCTCGAGCTGCTGTGCCATGCTAAAGTGCACGTTGCGCTCCGTCGTAACGCCCCGCATGGCCGGGAAATACACACAATGCGCGTGTGACTCGGTTTCAAAGCTGAGCCAACGGCCTTCGCGTGCACGTGCGTCAAACTTGGTGCCTGTGGGGTTATGCACCCACATGTGTGCGCCCCACTGCTGCAAGCCCGAGAGGTCGGGTGCACGTCCAAACAGCGCCTGGAAAGGCGTCAGGCCATTGAGGGCCTGCGTCGCCGTGCGGTTTTTCAGCCAGGTGGCATGCCGCAGCACTTCGCCCCATAAGAACTTGGGGAGGCCGCTTGAATGGGTGAACGTGCAGAGGCGTTCCGTGATGGTGCGGTTCAGCCGTTTGGCGACGCCGTTGAGCTGGGGGGTGTCGTGGACAGTGAGACAGCGGGCGGTGCCAGCCTCCTTGAGGTGCTGGTCGAACGCCTCGCTTAGGTATTCGCCGCCGCAGTCCGAGCGAAGGACTTTGATGCCGGTGCAGTGCTGCTGCGTCATGGCCCACTTCTCGAATGCCTTGTATGCGCCGAGAGCCTCTGCTTTCGTGCGCAGGAGGTACGTGACAGTGTACCTGGTGGTGTCGTCTGTGAAGGTGATGAAGTACCGGCACCCGCACTTGCTAGCGACGGGCGACGGTCCCCACACGTCCATGTGGACTTCCTCGCCGAAGCGTTGGGCCTGTGGGCCGACGCACATCTTTGGGACGGGCTTGCGGGTCGCGTGCGCAAATATGCAGGCGTCGCACTCCACCTCTTGCGAGTTGGGATTGAGCTTGATCCCAGTGACGAGGTTTTTCTCGACAAGAGCTCGGGCGCTTGCTGGCACGATGTGGCCCATCCGTCGATGCAACTCCATGACCGTGATGGTCTTGACGGAGTGCGCAGATTCAGCGGCATGTGCGACGCGGTACAGGCTGCGGGAGGACTGGGGTATGCGGGCGACGCGTCCACTTTCTGGGGCGAACAGGTCGAGGTGGCCGCCGCCAATCGAGACGCGGTAGCCGATCTTGTCCAACGCGCTGAGTGATACCAGAGTGTATCCCACAGCCGGCGTGTGGAGAACGTTGGTGAGGGTGAGGGTGGATGGGGTGCTGCCGTTCGGTACATGCAGTGTGAGGGTGCCGGTTCCGATGGCGGGGAACTGCTGCTGGTTCACGGCATTGAGGGTGATGGGTGGGTCGAGGACTGTGTAAGTGGTGAAGTCGGATTTGTAGGGGGTGATATGTTGTGTCGTGCCCGAGTCATATAACTCAATGCGCTCGCCCTGGTCATTGCTGGCTGGCATGGTAGCTGCTGCCATGGTGTCCCCATGCGTTCCCACTGGCTCCTCAAGAGCGAGGTCCACGGCCCAGCACTCGTCGACATCTTCGTTGTTGGCCGCGACAGCATTCGCCAACCCGACAGGCTTCGTCTCCACCTTGTGCTCTTTGCCTGCCTTTTCCTCCTTCTTGGGAGATCGGCACTCCCGCACCCAATGGCCTGCCTTGCCGCAGTTGTGACAGTTGCCCTTGCGGCGATGTCGTCTATTCTCGGAGCCCATGGCTGCGAGAGCTTCGTCTCCGGCGGCCTGAGACCTGGCCCCAGACTTGGTGGGTTGAGACTTGGCCCGGTAGTTCTTTATTCGGTCCGCCTCCTCGCATATGTGAGTGATGAGATCGTCAGTGTCTATGGTGGTGAGATGGTTGTAGAGGGCGGCGCCGGAGAGAAGGCCCGATGCGAAGCGTGCGAGCTCTTCTGGGATTCCCCGAAGGACCGTGCGCTGGTAATCCCTGTGCGAGATTATCACCCCGGCGGCCAAAAGCTCTTCGCGTTTGAAATGCAGGCCTGTGAGGAAAGCGCGAACATCGCCTCCCTTGGGACAGCGCATTTTGTAGAATGCCGTTTCGAGGTCATTCTGCACGTAGATGCTCTTGGCCGTGAACTCTTGGGCGATTCGCTTCCATCGCAGGTGAGCGGTGGGGGAAGGGCCCATGCGTACAGCCGTCGTGTCGTGGAGCCGTTGTGAGAGGAGGTATCGCGCGACCTTGTCGTCGTGCTCCCACTTCACTTTTTCTGCTTTCTCTTCCTCTGTAGGGGCCATGGGGTCTTTGGGCAGCGGGCAAGGGTTGGTGCCGTCGAAGAAGCCCCATTGGTTGGTTATGTCCATCGCCTCGCTGAAGCGCATAAGAAATACAGCCCAGTTTGAGCCATCAGTTTCCAGGTGAGGGATGTTTGCAGGGAGCAGTTCTACAGTGGAAGGAGGTTGGGAAGGGGGCGGCATGGCCGACGAAGACGCAGACGCAGATCCAGATGCAAGGGTTCCAGTCATACTGATTTCAGACAATAGCGAGGTGGAGATGGTGTGTGGTATTAGCGACGCTCGGCAGGGCCCATAATTTGTAAGTTATGGATAGTTTCGGGAGCTCAGAAGCAGCATGCGAGGCGAACTAGAAAGAACGGATAATCTCAGTATCGTGCGTGTACGAGCGATGTCTATATTGTATTTACCTAGAAAGAACGGATAATCTTTCTAGGCGTAAGCATGCTGAAAGTAAACGAGTGGTAAAGTAAGCTCACCTCAGTATCGCGCGTGTACAAGCGATGTCTGAGGTGCTAGGTACGAGGGAACGAAAGTACTTGTACTACGGAGTCAAAAGATGTAATACGTATGGCTGTTATGCTAACGGATATTCAGGGGGACAGGCGACGGACAGATGTATTGTGCTAGAGTAAGGTTTTAAAGTACGCGTGATGGAAGCTAATGTTCATCGCACATTATCTGCGCTCGATCTCAACATCGGGGAGGATGGAAGAGGCGTGGCGTAGGGTAATAAATAAATAAAGGTGTGTGTCTCTATCTTTGATTGTTCGATTTTCTTATGACACCACTTGCAATCCTGTGTGTTGCACAATGAAGTCGGAAGCACTGATGAACATGAATTGGTGGGGTGGTGCTAATGCCCGAGAAAGGCGGATGTTGGACAGGCGACTGAAACAACTGAGTGGTTTCAAGGCTACTACAGTACATAAGAGTCTAATGTATGTCACACGGACAGTGCGACACTTGGACAGGATTGTAAGTGACAACATAACAAACCAAATATATAGTGTTGTAATAAACCGAGTGTATGGCGTCTGTGTATCCCTGGGGTCCAAAAATCATGTAAAAGCTGTTTCGTCGATGGGTAGAAACAGACTGACCTTTGTTTTTTTACCCCCACACCACACCTCTTCCATTCTCTTTGAGACAGGGTCAATCTTGTCTGGGAGATGAACCGGATACAGGCCCATATGTGCTCATGCATGCCTCCACGGTGACTGCACCTGAGCCTGGGTGCGCGTAGACTAGCGACTCGAGCACTCTGACCATTACCTCAGGAATGGGATTGTGTTGGGCAGGAGCATGGCAGAGTGGATCCATGTAGTGCTACCCATCCTCAGGCTCTTCCATGTGGTGTCGATCTTCCTCGACCGCCGGAATCCCACAGTAGAGTAATGATGTCGATGAGATTACTAAGTCCCGTAGTTGAGAGCGTGCGTAAGAAGCCTTGAGGGGGATGGTGCGTTGCCCAGTAAAGGGCTGCAGGCAGGCACGCATGAGTGAAAACACATACCTAGGGCCCTAGGGCTGCAGCAGCAGACAGCCCCCCTGTCGTGACTCCTATTCTGATTATTAGTTAGGGTCGTGCTTTCGAGCTCAAATGTATTTTATTAAACACAAGTTCGACCCTCATATACCTCAAGCAACAGTAAGTAGGGGTGGTGTAGTCGAAAATGCCAAGTCGAGATTGGGCTGGTAGATATCACAAGTAGGGGAAAGTAAGTAAGTAAGGAGGGGCTTTAGCGACAGAGTCCATGAGTCGGAAAGGTGAGGATAACACGCGTAAGTGGGTCCCAAGGTTGGTGGTCTTGAATGAAGCCGGAACCAGGAAGGCCAGTGAAATGGGGTAAGTAGACGAGACATGTTGGTCTGAAACGAACGTGAGAAAGAACGATATTGGCCAAAGAGGCAGTACAAGTTGGTTTTGACAAGGCATGCAGCGCACTGGAGGAAGTGAAAAGTAAGAGATTTGAAGGGTTGAAGGGAGGTTTGAGGCATACCTTTGCTTGAGACAAAGAGCGTGACACAAGGCCTGTCAGCCAAGGGTATACGCGTTGACAATGTTGCACGGTTGTGTGAAAGTTAGGTAAAGAAAGGCTCGCAACACAGGGAACAGAAGGGAGTATGTTTTGAAGTGAGACCCTTGGCAATGTTTTGAGCGAGTTGCCTTTGGGTATGGTGTGGGTGGATGAGGGCCGTCGGAGTCGGAGTGGTTGAACATTGGGAAAGGGCAAAGGAGCGACTGGGGTTGAGACAAGATGGTGGGGGAAAGAAAGAAAGAAAGTTGGAGAACGAAGCGAGTGATGGGCTTTTGATAAAAGGCGAAGACCATTGATCTTCCTTCCAAGGATGGAGAGCCAAGTCACGTGTCAGGCTGATGACTCTGAAACGACCGAAAGCACTTACAAGGGCCACAGCACCCTCACACTGCACAGGCTGCCAACGTCTGCAGTTGTTGGTGCTGTCGCCCAGGAGGCAAAATTAAAACAAAAGAATGAATCTATGATTAAAGAGAATGAGGACATACCGAGTGGAAGCTGTTCCGTGTGAAAACTGCTCTATGCAAAGCCCGAGGGCTAACTGGTTGGCCGTCGATCTTGCCGTCGATGATGATGTCTTGATCATTTGGCCGAAGGCCTGCAGTGTTGGCGAACTGCGTGAAAGGTGCCTTGAATCAGTCTTCAGGTAGCAGGAGCAATTGCATTGAACGGCCCGTTGTAGGGCAAGACAAAGGGCTTATGGTGGTGACTGTGGTTGTAACGTTACAGTAGGAACATTCAGCTCGGCGTGAGCAAGTCTGGTCTTTCTATGTCAATGAGCGAGAGTTCAGCCGGCAATGGCAAGGTTTAAGTGGTTAACAAGAATCTCAGAGTATGACACAATACTCAAGATGTGAGTGGAGTTCAAGGGGTTCAAGAGGTTCGACGGTTCAGCAGAGAGTTACCCCAAGGGAATGGGAAAACAATGTATACTGTGATGGTAAAGAAGTCGAGTCTAAGGATACAAGCTACTTAGGGCCACGACTTATATAGAAAAAGGTTTGTTTGTGTGGAACAAACAAATGGCGCAATCCGCAGCAAGTGCGGGAAGCAACACAGCAATCCGCAGCAAGCGTGTGAAGAAAGTACAGCAATCCGCAGCAGGCACAGGAAAAGGAAGAAGATGTGCACAGCTATCCACAGTAAGTGTGAGAAGAAGTAAGGATATAAAAGGCAAGTGAGACACGTCTCAAAGTTAAAAATAGAAATGAGACACCTGCCATAAAAGGGTGCATTTAGCCCAAGTATAGTAGTAATAAAGACTTATAAGGACAATGAGTGTCTCATTGTCTCACTTTGCACTAGGAGAGAATCTTAAGGCTCCTAGTGCACAGCAAGTCCGAAAAAGGGAAAGCCAAGAAAGGAAAGACTTTCCCGCGAACGCAAGTGTAAGTAAGAAATTAAAGTAAAGTTGAAAACAAGTCCAGTCCGTAACAGTGGTGGGGTGCCAGGTATCTGTGAGAGTGCACCGTTAAATGGCAAGTTATGTGAGGTGACATTTGCATCAAGTTTGTAATTGCTCACCTAAACTTGCTGCCTAGACCAAGTTCCAGCATGTACATCTCAGCTAGATGCGAGAGTTAAGAATACCTGAGTCCAAACGCGTTCAGAAGCGTTCACCTACGGTTCAGCAGAATCTGAGTCTTGCTGAACCGCGAACGAAACCGTGGTCCAGTCCAGGACAGTCGGCCGAACCCGAACCTAAGATTGGGGTCTGGTTCAGTTAGGTTCAGGTCCAAACCAAAGTTCAGAACCAAACTTTGACAACACTACACTGGTATGAGGCCTCATTGTAGTCGTCACTGAGCTTGACGATGATGAAAATCCAGTTGTGGCCATTGGTTAGAGCACCACGAATAACCTTTTTCCTGAGACAAAGTAGCACATCAAAAATACAAACCTTGAAGCCAGAATGATTTTACTTACTGGAGCAGTTTTCCACAGGCAAAAATCTCACCGACAGCTTGGTAAGTATGGGCTTCAAGGCGAACCGGGAGAGAAGAAGCCTTGGCCTCAATCACAAAGAAACTTGATGCCAAGCGTATCTTGATGGCCGCGGCACTAAATTCAGGAAAGAGCGAGGATTTCAGAAAAACAGCTAGAGGAAATAATGAGCTAACAATTTAGCTGAGTCAAGGCAGACTTACCAGACCGCGTCGATCTGCTAAAATGGCAGTATAATCTGCAACCCCCGAAAGAGCTAATGAACTTGATGGGCCGACAGGTGTGGCTGGAATAGCTTGTTCCATGTTGAGAACCAAGTGTTGATCTTGCGGTAGCATGGCAGACACTCGGAAGAAGAAGGCATTGATCCGAGCACGGGAGTCTGCTTCAGTCTGATGTTGTATTAAAAGCGTGAAGGACAACAGCCATGGGTGACAGGTTTACATACCACACGAGGAACAATACTCTCTAACAAGTGTAAGTGGCGATATAGGGTGTCGGAAGACCAAAGTTGATCTGCTCCAAGGGAAGTGGTTTCTGCAATTCGTCCCTTAGAGTTGGGCCTCAGATCCATTAGGCAAGTAGGCGTGATGGCCAAGTCGATTAAATTCCCTCTGGACATCCTGGAGGAACCGAGAGACTGTGGGAAGTGAGTTAGTGGAAAGGGTGTAACTTAAGTTCGAGTCATACCTGAGGCACTTTGCGCTTCTTGGGGACAACACCCTCCATTTCCTCTCCAGCAGGTTCGGACTTGGTCTTGCTGAAGAGCGAAGCAAATGAAGGGAGCTTTGATTTACCCTTATTGGATGGCATGATGGGGAATGGTGCTAGTGGCGGTGATGGTAGTGGCGGGCACAATGGTGGATGAGTCTGAATGTTGATAGCGTTGTTCAAGGCATTGTTGGTTGGATTTTATTGCTTGGAATGTATATTACGTGGACCAAGCAACTGATATGGGGATTGTCGGTTGGCGAAGTGCTAGAGGGGGGCATAGCGAGATAACTAGAAGGTGGGGCTGGCTTAGCGGCACGCACAGATCAGCGACACAGACAGGGGCCAGCTCGAGTAGCTTCATGTTAAGGGCACCTCTGGGATGCCAAGTCGGATTGCGTGTATCGCCCAAATATTTCGAGCTTGTTGGCTTGGGTGGTGTCGCAACTAGCACCGGGGAAGTCGTGCGAGCACCGCGCTCAAGGGGGTGGGTGCACGGGGGGTGCAATCGACGCGACCATTGGCACAAAACACTAGCGCGAAGTTAGCAGGGTCCACTGAAGTATCTGCGGGACCCTCCAACATCAAGATCGCGGGCAAGCCGCAATATGTACCTGAAAACGAAGTACTGCTAGTCCCTCCTCCAATACCCAAAAGCCTGTACGACGAACTCACCTTCCACGGCTTGGATATGTCTCTCACGGGACCCGGGGGCTCCGGAGACGGACGCGGAAAACGGAAAGAGGAATCTCTATTTAGCAGGGGGACCTTGAACCGTAACCACGAATGTTCACGATGTGATGGAGAATTGAATCCATGTGTTTCCGCTCCTCGGTCATCTCGGATCCGCGTATGGGTTTTCCCTGCTCAACTTTCGGTCCACAACCACCACGTGTCTGTACCTCTCAACATAACAATCTCTCAGTCTCAGTGACCACCGCGTCTCCATCATCAATTACATGGTGCGGTATATACAAATGTGGACCTGAAAAAACAAGATACATAGCAGTGGGGTCATTGTAGCCGTCAGATCGTAAATGAAGCGAACGAATATTATCCCTTCAACGTCGCATTTCGTCAGTCAGCCGCCTCATCGCCTTGCTCACGTCTTCGTAGAACGCGCCTGCGCCCAAGAGTTTCACTATCCCTCCACGTTCGAACATGGTGCGGGGTTCCGTGCGCAGATGGGTAATGAACACGCCAACCCCACGACCCTGTAAGCAAACGCAACCAACTCGCTGAGAATTTTGGGGCAGAGGGGAAAAATAGACCAGAAAACGCACCCTGTAAGACTCGAAAAGCTCATAGAAGATCTGCACGGCCGACGCATCGCACGTTTCGACATCTGCCATATGGAATATGAACACGCTCGCCTGTTGGCGTCGTGGCACATCCGACGGGTGGCTTGGATGCACGCCGTAAAGCTCGAGACGACGTAGGCGCTCTAAGTGCCATCATTCCATTGATCAGCCCGGCAAACCTTGACCAACGAGAATAGAGTTGTCACCTTTGAGCTGCGCTGTATTGGCTGAAGAGACCACGATTTAGGGTTAGGGTCCGAAAGACACTGAGACAGACCCTAGACACACCGAAATCCAAGTTTTCGCGAATTCGTACTATAAGCACACCGGGTGCGTCCTCCTCTGCGCCGGGACTCTCATCAATTGGTTCCCAGTTATCCGTTCCTGGTATACGACCCTAACCCGCCGACACACATCAGTTTAGAATAAGTTGTTTGTTCTTGGGAAAGCATCGCACCAAAATTGTCATGCGTGTCCTCGACGAACGGCGCACGACTAGCAGGAGCGAGATGATGAGGCTGACCGTGACGCCAACCTGGACGCTCCAAACGATCGTTAGTATGAAAGTAAGACTCATGAGCGTCATGTCGACCCATGCGCGCATCCTGTCATCGCCTTCACGTTAGCGCAGTCATTCGTTTACGAGGCCCCGTGCTTACTTCCAGTAGAAAACCACATCTTCGGGGGTTTCTGCCAGTAGGCTGTATACCACCAAGCATACGCTAAATTGACTCGTCAGTTGGGGATCACCAGAGTGACGACGGAGGTACTTACATCGACCCGAGCACGCACTTGGGGAGATAATAGAGCCAGGGAAGGAAGAAGAATGTTGCGATCAAAATAATGGCCGAGCAGACGAGTGAAGCCATTTGCGTGCGGGCGCCAGCCTCACCGTTGATGCGGGAACGAGTGATTGAGCCATATGCGGGAAGTGTACCCGGTACAAAGGCGCCGGCGAGGTTCGCTGCGCCAAGAGCGACGAGCTCCCGATTGGGACTAATAGAGTATGAATACCGCGCGGCATTTTGTTTTGCAGCGACGATACTGTCAAGAAACCCGATGATCGAGATTAACCTAAACAAGATTCAATATTGGCAACCATCAGTACCGAGAAAGAAAAATAAGACTGACACTGCGGTGGACGTGGTTTGTCTAAGATATGGAAGGTGGTGATGGTGAAAAGGGAATCTGATGAAATGTCCGCCAGTACGGATCGGAACATCGCCAAGAATGGCGATGCCGTCTTTGTCCCAGCGGAACTCATCCGATAGAACTATTGACGCTCAATCGAAGGACGGGCAAAGCCAAAAACACAAAACGTACCCGTGGAGACGATGACGACAATCAGTACTTCCGGAATACGTGTGACCCATTTGTACCGGCGCAAGGTTGCCTTGAGCATGCGCAGCACCACAAGGGAGACCAAAGCGCAAGTGCTGACGAACGCGGTGGGTCTGTGCGCCTGTGTAAATCCGTGCTCTACCAAAAAAAAGATCTTCTCTAGCGTTGTCTCTGGTTTCAACGTGTGCTCGAGAGTGACGAGACCAAGCATTGGTATTAGTTGTTCGCTAGGAGGGACATGAGCTGCGATGGTGCGTGACGCACAACCGTATGTACTGACATGAGTATAATGCAGGCGACTGCGGCGACAAATCCTCGAAGGAGAGCACGAGACAAGACGACATCGATGAAGCCAAGTCGGAAAAAGCCCAGGGCGAAGGAAATCAATCCGACCTGGGTTAACATGAGCAAGCAATGGGAGGTTATCAGAGAGTATATACGTGCCTGCACAGTTATTGCAGTGGCCACTGCCAACGCGACTGCTTCAGGGTTAGATGGCGATGTATGCGGGTCGGATCGTAAAGTAGCCGTGATGGTCTGACCGACAAGCAGACTGAGAGCAGCCTCGGGCGCAACATTCAACTGTCTCGAGGAACCTAGAAGGGCATAGGCGATCGGTGGAATCGATGCCGAAAACTGTGTGGCGGGATCAGTGGCGCTTGGTCCAGAGAGACTCCGGACGATTGCGGATATGCGTGAAGTGAACCAATGACTTACTAAACCAGTCACAGGGCTCATCTTTGCGAGCGAGGTTGCATAACTGACAGACTGTGGGATAAGCATGGCAGCGACTGTGAGACCAGCTGTCAAGTCTCCGCCGAATCTTTTCGCACCAACGTATTAGATACCCGAGCAGAGTGGCCTGGGGTTACTTACAGAGAAAGAGTATAGTTGGGGACCCAATGTAACGAGGGAACGTAGTATTGTGCTTTAGCCCAAGCTGAGGATGTTTGGGATGGCTTCATAATGTCGGACTCAAGGTCAAGGCCTGGGTCACCTAGAAAGGGGTGGACAGTAAGAGGAGTACATGGCAATCCGATTTACAGGACTCACGCGCAGAGCTGTATGTAGCTCGTTCAATATCGTCGGGGCGAAGTAGTGGCGCATTTTCGTCCTCTTCTCGCCAGGGTGTACCTGGATGCGAGTCGAGGAGAGACGGCGTTGAAGGAACATTCAAGGGTTGGCGGCGCAAGGGATGAGGGTCGATGCCCGAGGACATTGTGAGGATGTCGGAAGGAGAAGGTGAGGGTGTGGGTGTGAGGAGAGGAGAGGGAGAGGAAGGATGTGACTCGCTCACGGGTATGAAAGTTGCGGACGGCTCATCGGGGCGGACTGCGACCATAAGCCCGAGGCTTGACTGCGCCCTTCCCTTGGCTCAATCCATCATGTCCGTCGCCCATGGAATCAAATCTCTAGGCGTCATTGGCGCAGGTCAGATGGGTACGTTCGATGGCCATACCGCACTTGTCTGCATTGTAATACCTTTTTCCAAGGACTGGGCATCGCATATGTCGCCGCGTTGAGAGCCAAAGTTAATGTGCAACTATACGACCGCTCTCCTGACCAAGTCGCGAAGGGGTTGAGTCTCATGGACAAGTTACTTGCTAAGGATGTCGCAAAAGGGAAGATTCAAGAAGCAGACGCACGGCAAGCACGAGAACGCGTGTCCGTCGTCGATCGTGTCGTGGGAGTACGGGCGTTACGAGACACGGATATGGTGATCGAGGTGCGCAGGCAATGGGGGCTAGCCCTTACTGCTCTTTGCTGACGGAGTGTATTCCCCAAGGCTGTTTCTGAGAACCTCGAGATCAAGCAACGGATATTCTCCGAGTTGGCAGCGGAGACGAGCCCCGACACTATTTTAGCTACAAATACATCGTCTATTTCTATCACGAAGATTGCCTCCTCCGCTATACCACAGGGGGAATCTGCTGCATCTGCGTTGGGAAAGAGCAGCGCTGGGCGCGTTGTTGGTAAGTCCGACGGAGATCTGACTCGTCGAAGCTACAATCTGGACAGGACTTCATTTTTTCAACCCCGTTCCGGTGATGGTGAGTGAACACTTTCCATGGTCGACGGACACTGCATTGAATGCAAGAACAGAAATTGGTTGAGCTGATCTCGGCTTTACAAACGTCGGACGAAACCTTGTCACGAGCTCGTGAATTCGCTATTGCGTGTGACAAGGAAGTGACGATGTCCAAGGACGTTCCCGGCTTCGTTTCCAACGCATTGTTAATGCCCTTCATCAATGAGGTCCTCCCATTTCCTTTTCAATTCACTTGGACTCATTTAAATTCGCTCGCTTAGGCTATCATGTGGCTCGAAAAGGTAAACTTCTTGCCGCATTCAGTCCCATTTAACCGAGATGAGATCTTAAGGGTGTTGCCACTCGAGATGACATCGACAAAACACTCCGTTTGGGAATGAACCATCCAATGGGCCCCTTGCAACTCGGCAAGCCATCTTATTTTCATTTTCTGTCACTATTTCTCACTCGTCTCTTTGTCTTTTAGCTGATTTGTAAGTCGGCCTTTTTTGGCACTTCTCGATGCTCATCGTCTTCACAGCATCGGCCTGGACACCTGCCTCGCCATTCAACAAACACTCTATGCTGGAACTGGTGACTCGAAGTACCGTCCAAGTGTCCTTCTCGAACGAATGGTCGACGCGCAGTGGCTTGGACGCAAGAACGGCAAAGGCTTCTACGAGTATGACAACTGACTTTGTACGTGTCATCATGTCGAAACCAGTGCTCAAATCGATAAGCTTGGGTTCGGATACAATATCAACTCGTTAAACACCCTCTGCCCAAATTTCACCCCTCCCCAGATCCAATGAATTAAGAGTGCATTTACAAATACATTTGGGTATCCCGTCGTGCCGTGCCCTACACGATCCCTCGAACCAAGCGCCCCCCACTCTTCCTATTCACGATGACAGGTAAACGCATTGCGAGCTGCCGACGAGATCTTGCGCCCAAAGGCACGAAACCCGCAAGGCCTCTCCGGGATGGTGTGATGATGGATCACGATCGGTTCCGTCTCTGACCCCTGCTCGTCCACGAGCATGCTTGAGCGCGCCCCGCCGATGACCACCCCTGTAGCTGACGGCAAAGGAATGCCCTTCTCGTCAAAGATGGCCGCATACCGACGCGTCTTGCCACGGCGTTCCGGGATACGGGGGCGTCCGTGAATGATCTATATCGGCAAGTCAGCTCACTGAGAGCCCTGAGAAAAGGAAGAGAAGCACCCCCGTGGCACCAGGGTTACTTACCGACTCGAGGATCTCCCTGTCTTCGAACGACAAGTCTTCTATCGCCACCGGCCTCGGGTGGGGATAGTTGTGGCATAAACTCTCCGTCATGATAGATTCTTCCCCGTCCAATTGCGGGTACGACGTGTAGGTGGACTGTTCGGTGTGCATCTCTAGAGCTCTTGGTTGGGTTGGGTAGGGTTGTGTAGCGTGTGCGTAACGTCACAAGTGGCGATTTCGCGTGTTGAGACAGGAGGGGAGGGGACGATTAGGGCGGCTAGCTTTGACTGCTGATTCCCCGACATCTCGGGTTCTTATAAGGGGTTCGCTGTGTGGTTCGTCGTTCCGTCCACAGTGCGTACGCCTGCGGACGCAGCCCTAATCAAACTGTGGTCGACCAAGTTGGACACGCGGTGGGGAGGCGCCCCAGGGGCATACAAGGTCCCTGGGTTTTCCTTTATTGTGGCAAGGGCGCTTAGACGGAGAACAATATTCCGGACGGGCGTGACGCCTCTATCCACGCCACATCTCCGTCAGGTCGGAGGAAGTTCGGAGGACCCATCGAAAGCCCAGTACAGTAAATCAACGAAAAGAAAAGAAAAAATCTACAAAAGGGGGACCTAAGCCCCTAAAGTGTAATCTGAATAGCCCAGTCACTAGCAACGCCAAGGCGTGGATCCTTGATCGTCAGCACACTCGCCACACCGTCCTTTTTAGCCCCCGCCGCCACTCCCGGTGCGTATTCCCACTCAAGATCGTGTCCACCTTCGACCGCGATGCGCTTAGGCCTGTCCGGCAGCCCGAGCACGACGACTCTCTCGACGCGCACCGACTCGATGCCCTTCTGGAATGCATTCTGTCGGTCGAACGTCGCGATGGCGCCGCCCTCGACCGCAGAGCGCGGTGTGGCAGCCGCGAGGTCCACATTCGAAAGGCGCAACTGCGCGCCGCTATTGTCCACGGATAGACCGCGCCACGCGAGGTGGCCCTCTTTGTGCGCGTACGTCACGCCATCGTCGAGGTAGACCTCGCCGTGTGCAGTCAGCGATTCGTCGAGCGCGACGCGCAGGGTGAAGGGGTCGCGGTGCATGAGCGAGGAGGCGCGGCGTGGGCGATCCCGCG
Source organism: Lactarius indigo (assembly GCA_025766275.1). Taxonomy (NCBI): domain Eukaryota; kingdom Fungi; phylum Basidiomycota; class Agaricomycetes; order Russulales; family Russulaceae; genus Lactarius; species Lactarius indigo. Next base: position 1,020,632 of record JAFKAC010000007.1, read on the forward strand.
TTGGGACGATGGAGCCACCGCGCATGAGCAGAGGGAGTTGATGCAGCTCCGCCGGAACGGTCACGTGCTTGCCCTTCGGAGAGCCGCGGTACGTCTGATACGTGAAGTAGTCATAGTAGACCTTTTTATAGAGATGAGAACCCAACCAAATCGAGTTTGAAAAGTACGTGCCTTGTCCTCAGGGATGTAGACGATCTCTTCCGTTACCCCTGGACGCGTCACTGGCTTCACGAGCAGGCCAGAGCTGCCGACGTAGAACTGATCATCTAAGGAAAAGCCGGCTTCGTCTTGGGGGAACATCACAAAGTGGGGGCTATAGGCCCGTCAGCCGTGAACGGAAGAGCTTCTGGACGACAGGCACACGCACCGCAAGACGGGAAGTCCCGTGACACTGGTCTCGTGGAACGCGGTGTACCAGACAGGCAGGAGGGAGTAGCGCAGCCGCAGAATGTTGCGCACGGTGCCTTTGTGGGGTTCGTCGAGGAGATAAGGTTCGCGGCGCTTGCTGTCCAGATGCGCGTGCGCGCGGAAGAACGGTGAGAATGCGCCGACCCAGTACCAGCGCACGAGCATATCCGGTTCCGGATTACCGAAGAAGCCACCGACGTCGGCTACGTGACCCGTGTCAGCACGAATGACAAAACACAAATAAAAGAACACTGACACCCCGCAAAGGTCATGCCCGCGATGTTGTTCGATAGAACCATCTTGATCCCGACGGCCATGTGCTCCCAGGTGCCAAGATTGTCACCAGTCCACATCGCGCTGTAGCGCTGCGAACCAGCGAAGAACGAACGTGTGAGTACGAAAGGTCGCTTGGGCGTCGCGCCCCGAGCGATCAGGCCTTCAGAGGTAACCTTTGGAAGGAACATTCCGTTGATATTATGGATGTCGCGGTGCTCCCAGCCACCGTAGTGGACCAAGTCCTTAGGCATGGTAATTTCAGGACCGTTAAAGACAGAAGGCTGGATGGAGGGCGAGGTGGTCAGCGCTTGAGCAACATCCAGTAATCGCAATGCACACCTCGTTCATGTCATTCCAGATGTGGATATCTTCCGTGCTCTCTATCCATGACCAACTGGACCCCTTGGTGGTCTTGAAGAGAGATTTCCAGAACTCCCAACTGGCGGGGTTGAAGAAGTCGACCCAAGCGCTGCTACCTGGCCAGCACCATCCCTCATAGTCGTCCTGTCCGTTCTTCTGTTTCACGAGGATTCCAAGTTCCCGAGCCTGCTTGTAGACAGGGTAATCATCTACACGCTTCAAGTGCGGGTCCACGATCACGACCATCTGAAGAAAGTCATTATTAAGAAAACTCGGCTTAATCGGATGCCGCGACAACTGACCTTGCGGCCCAACGCAGCGACTTCGTTGGTCATCTCTACCGGGTCCGGGAAATTCTTCTTGTCCCAGATCATGTACTGGTGATCTGTCGAGTACTCGATATCCAGCCAAAAGACATCAACGGGCATATCCTCCTCATCGAAGTGCTTCTGTACACCGCGCACGTCATCCGAACTGACATAATTCCAGCGGCACTGGTGGTACCCTAATGCCCAGTGTGCCGGTAGCGGTGCTGTACCAGTGAGGCCACCATATTGGCGGAACACATCTGTGGGAGTGGGTCCAGGAAGGATGAAGAGATCGAGTATTCCCGATTCGGAAATCCAGTGCGTGCTGGTCGATTGGGCACTTGGATGCGCGATATCGATCCATGCTTCAGAACCAATAGCATTAAAGATGGCAACGGTAGAGTCTGCTGAGTGCGCGTGCATCAACGGAATCGAACCATAAAGGGACGTCGTGGCAGACGCAATGTACTCGAAAACGTCGGCATTATAAAGGCGATAGGGATCCTCAAAAAAGGGTTCTTCGCCAGTAGTGGTAGGGAGGTCGAGAGATGTGGCATGCTGAGGGATACCGTAAACACGGCCGTGGTGAGGGAAGTCGATGTCGAGGGACAAGGATTCAGGACCTGATGGCTCATGTTGGATGCGAATAAGGAAGAAAGTGCTCGAGCTCACCTTTGGGCTTAGTGTCTGTCCATGAGCCAAAAGACTCTTCCCAAAAAGCGTCGTCAGAGTCGCCTTCAAACCAGGCATTCGGGTTAACCTTGAGCACTTCTTGCGTTTCGGAGCCCTCCTCCTCAGTCTCCGCCTTGGGTTCCTCAACGGCCTTGTTCCTGAAATGTTCCATGTGCAGCAGTCCACGCCCGTTCACCACCACCTGTTCTCTCCCGTTCTTGTTGAGGACGACGCGCAAGGGGTTGAAGTCCACGACGACTTCGTGTTCTCGTTGCTGTCCGAAAGTGGCACGCGCCGCCGACGCATCGACCTTCCATTGGATGTCGGTGCTGATGGACGGCTCTGCGACCAAGGCCCATTTGGCAGCTTCGTCATAACGCTTCCTGAGGCCATCGACCTCGTCCATGCGCACGCGGATGACGCCATCTTCGTGTACGTGGACTTCGAGGCTAAATTTGATGTCCGGGTATAGCTCGGATTTCACGCGAGCCGTCAGGGAAGCCCGTTCAGAAACGAGAGATAGAGACTGCGGGTCCACGGAGTAGGGTGAGTGCCAACTGTCAACATTCTCTCGAGCACGGGAGGCGAGAGCACGTCCACGTCGGCAAAAACCGGATTGAGAGCAGGTCTTAAAATCGCCTGCCTTGAAAGATGTAGCAGGATGGATGAAAGCGAGTAAGAGAAAGGAAGCTGAGAGTGCTGGGACAAGCACCTTCATTGCCGCCCTTGCCAAAAGTTGGGAACGACAAGAGCGAGGCGACGAGGCAGGACCAAGAAACGTGTCAAATTCGCGGCAAACCCGGGCCGTCAGCGCTTTAACGCCAGCGTCTAGTGTCTACTATCATTTTTGGTAAAGGTTACACACCCTCCCACTACAGTCCTCACAATTCGTCCTCAACTCGTTTCTTATCAGATTGTTCCCGTAAATTCAACTGAAGTAATGGTTATTCAGAGACACTCACCCCCAACTACCCGCTCCATGCGATAGCCCGAATTGGCGAACCGTCGCAACCCGCCAAGTTCAGCGGGAGGAGACTGACGGTGTAAGCGCCGCCATCGAGTAGTACTTCGACATTGGTCAGGTTCTCTGCAATAAGCACCCCGCTCCCGAGTAGCAAGCGGTGGATTGGGTGTGTCTCTACGCCGAGGCCGTCTGGGACGTCTCCATCTATGTCAAATACGTCGATCCCAACGGTGCGCACCCCTCGCTCAATAATTTTCCGCGCGGCGTCTTCGGTGAGGTGCGGGCACTTCGTGTAGTCTTCTCTACCCCAGTGCCGCGACCAACCCGTGCAGAACAGTAAGATGGTTTCTGAACCGAGCTCTTCTGACTGGGATCCAATATCATCCCATGTGATTGCTCCATTCGGATCCTTGCCGCGTACGTCGATCACGACGGCTGGTCCGACCAGCGACGATAAGTCCACATCGGAGATTGTCGGGGCGCCTTCAAGGAAATGTATGGGCGCGTCAAGGTGCGTGCCGGTATGAGATCCAAGGATGAGTCGCGAAACATTCGTTCCATCTTTGCGGAGAGAAAGCACCTGCGAGGAATTGAACTTCGGGTGACCGGCGCAGTAGCTGAGACCACTCTCTGCGAGTAGGTGGCTCAGGTCGATGACTCTTTTGCGAGCGGGGGCCAACATGTCCGTTGGAATAGACAAACCACTTTGGATACGGTGCTTTTGAACACGGCGGATAGCGCCATCCGAAAATAGAAGCAATGTCCTTTCTTTTACGTGTGACCTGGGCCCGATCCAGAACAACCCGCACAAAAAGGAGGGATAGACGGAGGAAAATGGGAAAGTTTTCGCTGGGGTTCATCGGGATGATTACCGGTACGGTACATGCCGCGGCCAAAACCATGTCAGGAGATAACGGTCCGTCGGCAAGCCTGCAATGTCGCCATCGTTCGAACGCGCGAAAAGGATCTGCAATATTTTCTGTAAGGGACATCAGTATCAGCTTGAACAACACAAGGTTACGTAGATTTATGAGGAAATATCAGAGAGAAGATATTAGGCCTCTGAGTTAGAGGCGATGTCACACATGGACGTGGACATCGTGGGACATCAACTCCATGTCAGATACATCTCAATCTCGATACATCTTTGCTCATCCCAAATTGTGGTATCAGGTACGTAGGCCCAAGAACGTGCTCACCAGAGTTATTTTGGAGATGGCTTGTGGGAATGGCCTTCGCCCCGGCATTCGCATTGAACCTAGAGGGGCTACGGCCAGTGATCTTGATGCAAGCCACATGGGCTTCCTTGACGAATCGTTTAACCAATGTTAGCGTGTATAAATAGGTACTGGGGGGCTGTGATAGGATTCGGAAAGCAGTGGGGGCCAACAATGGAAATTATCAATCGGTCGGAAGGTTCAGGGCACAGTCCAATTCCAACAGAATGCGAAACCATCGACGTGGGGAAAGAGTAAAGTACCCCGAAATCTTGTCTTACACATATTGTACGTTGACGTAGATCTGGAAACGCAGAGCTAGGGAAACCAGTATCCTCTTGTCTCTGAGTTCTAGGATCGCGTAAAAGTTCTGAAAACATTTAGTGAAAGGATCACACAGAAGTAGAAAGGGCCCACAGGTCAGGAAAAGACCCCTCGGGACTGCAGCCACGCAACCGCCCGAACTGGGGACCCATCGCACCCGGTGATTCTCAGGGGGAGCACGCTGACAATTACCTCCGTTCCAGGTTCTGCAGTGTTTTTCTGCTCGGCCAGGAGCCCGTCCAAGTTGGTCAGGTTCTCGACGATAAGCCCACCCGCGCCCAAAATCGTCCTATGGACGCCAAAGTCAGGCGCGCCGTCGCCGTCGCCGGCGCTGGGACCGACCATCGGGGATTGGTCGGGGCTCATCGTGTCCGTTCCGATGAGGCGCACGCCAAGAGCGATGAGGCGTTCCGCAACATCGGCCGCGAGCCACGGGTGGTCGAAGTAGCGGGTAGCATCGTCCCAGTAATGGCTCCAGCCCGTGTAGAAGAGCACCGCTGTGCCGGGACGAATTTGGTCGGCCAGTGGCTCGACGGAGTCCCAGGAGATGCACTCGCGGTCTTTTTTGTGGGAGACGTCTAGGACAAGCGCGGGAAGTATGAACGCGCTTGGCAGGAGTTGATCGATGGTCGCGCCACCCGCGATAAAGTGCGAGGGAGCATCGATATGCGTACCAACGTGCGATGAGCATGAGAGAGCATGGACGGAGTAGCCATCTCTGTCGACGGTGCAGGACTGTTGGCTTGAGAAGGGTGGATCGCCCGGATAGACAGGGACGTTCCGGTCGAGGGGTTGAGTGAGGTCGATCAATGTGGCTCCCATCAAGGTTTCCGCCGTCAGGCTAACCTTTCTCATTTAAGTTAGCGCTACTGCTACTTCTGCTACGCCCTTCCTGTGACCCACTCGACCCTCCAGCCATCGTTCCCTTTACATACATCTCTGCGTGCATTTTGGCGAACTTTTCCGCTGTACGACATTCTATGGCACGTGACTGCATCTGTGCTCTCTACAATGTCGCTCTTTAGCCATCGTCTCTGCTGATGCCGAATTAGACGCACTAGAGCAAACTCGGTTCCGCGATATATGAAACCCCATATTTCCTTGAATTCCGCATCGGCCTTGTGAATCCCGTGCCTCGCGAGGCAATCACTCGCAGCGCGCTTAACCACCTGAAAGTATTTGTGTTCAATTAATAAGAAACGAAAACAAAGTAGGAACAACTAACTGCCTTGTTCGCCTTTTCGAGCTCCTTCGCTATATCGAGTGCCTTTCCCTTACCCTTCGGATCTGGGAGTGACGGAACCTTGAATACATCATCTTGTACAGTCTTCGCACGCGATAGCAGCTTAGGTCTGTTGACATTCCCAATCACGCCTGCTGAAGGAATACGAGTTAGACCATCACGCGCGTTCTGCTGCATCACGTCTTCTTTTCGTCGTTTCAGGCGCGCAGAGGGAGAGCCCTCGGCGTGACGCTTCCTGGCATACATCTGTGTAGGGGGAAAGCGAGGAGAGGGGTCATCGGGACGGGGCGGTCTTGGTTGTTGCGTAGGAGGGACGGTGAGAATGCGGGCGGCACGGAGCTGTAGTATGGGGAGTTTATGGGGAGAAGTCGAAGAAGACGGTGCAAAAACGTCCGCTTCCAAAAGTTGGCCGTATATAAGAACGTCGGACGCGCCCTGACTATCTGTGTGGAGGTTGTTTGCCTCCATGAAAGCCTAGGAGAACAACGGGTGCGCACCAGTGTCACCGAGCGCTACGCGGATGCCAATGTCAGTGTGGCCAAGAGGGGACGTAATTGGGGCCGAGCAGAGCTGGTTCTCGAAGTAGAGGCGGCTGATGAATGCAGAAGGGTGGATATCTCTGTCATATGTCAGAGATGACGCTCTCTCCTTCCAATACGAGTAACCCACACGTCAACTTCACCCATCTTGTCCAGTCGGACAGCATCTACCCTAGTGGTACCAGACAGCACCAGCGAGCGTCCGCGCATGCTCTCCAGTGACAGTGCTAGAGGATTCTGGAGCAAACGTACGCTGGGGCTACGCGTGTTGTCGATGGGTACGGTGAAGGAGAAACCCTCGAGAAGCAGTCGTGAATCTGAGACTGAGAGAGAACCCCGAAAGAGAAGACGATGGCTTGGGGGAGTGAAGACATAGCTGGTGAGCTTGGCGGGTTCGTCGTGCTGTGGTATTGGGACTGACGCTGTGGCCATAGCAATCGATACACGCCCTTCGCACGCGGCGACCAACGCGTTATTTGTCCTTGTTGGGGAAACAACACCACAACACGCCTTTACCACGTCTTGTTGTGGTCTTCTTCGGGTCAACCTCATGGCCAATCCGTTGTTAATCTCTTTAAAAAGATGGTCGCGATTGGGAAATTGGCACACCACCCTCACAACAAATCATGTCCCCCTACAACTCGCTGCGCTCTGGTCCTGACCCCAACTTCCAGGACCAACAATCGGATATCACCCGCCGACCTTACGTCCGCCCGGAGTTGAAGCTCAGCATCACTCCCACCCCGAAGCATTGGGTTCTTACGTCCAAGGAAGAAGATCTTGACATCAACGAAGAAGACGGCTATGTCCTATCCGCAAACGGTGACGGCTCTGAATCAGGGGTCTTTATCCCGTGCGACGCCCTGTCCGGAATCAGCAATGCGCGTCCGGGACGCCTACGCACCAAACCCCAAATACTGCATCGCCGACGTGTGTCTGGCATCGCAGTATCACCCACACTGAGCGACACGAACAGCCCTACAACAGTAAGCCTCTTTACACCATCCACGTCCCATCAAACGCTAACCCCCCGACCCTAGCCCTTCTCCGGTTCTCGCATCCGCCATCTGCTTCCTTCCACTCCCTCTACTCCCGACACGGACTTCAGGAAACTTTGCAATAGCGTGCGACTGGTCGATGCCCCACCCATCGCCACTCGTAGCAAGCTTAAGGACGCACCCGGGATGTCTCTGGTCTCGCCTCCAACCGCGCCAGCGCTGTCCCGTACGCCTTCTACTCCACGTCAGTTACGGCCCGTACTTTACGTGAAGACAAGCTCCCCTGTTGGCACCAGTCCGCCGCCCCCTACACCCGCGCTACCCTCCCCACAGTTCCGGCCCTCTGGGCGGCTACCGAAGCGCCCGCCGATCCCAGTCTGGGCCCCCGAGCACTATCCCCGTGCTGTTGCCGTTTGATCCCGGATCACTGGCCTCTTCTCGTTGTTTTATCTTACGGCGCTCGAGCCATATATATTTCTATGTTGTACTACCTCTGTACTCACATTGTATCGATATTGCACCCGCGGCTCGCAGATCAGCACGTCGTGGGTCATCCTTCAATTTAGCCGTTGTTGTTGCAGACCCCTCGAATTGTATAGTGCGAGACTCTACTTTGATGGCTGCGACCTCGGGATCATGACCATTCGGATATATCGGAGTCACTGCAAAGCTAACTTGATACGGTTATAAGTATTTACGGGCCAATCGCAGGCTGCCACAAAAGCAAAGAGACACGAAGCTAAACCAAGTTTTTGCATATGGGGGACGACCAAGCTCAAGAATTGCCGAAAAGTAAAACATGAGAAGTTGTGGGGACCAGAAAATTGGCGACGGCATACGACAGGAACCAAGACATCAACATCATACGGGTACAAAGTAATAAGTAAGAAAACGTGAGGTCCATGCAGGGTTGTGAACGATGAGCGATTTAGACATGATGTGGAGACGAAATAACAAGATGCTTCGAGAAAGTGAGGAATTTTTCACCATTGCGCATGGCGGATGCCCGTCGAACCTGTGATGACGGGCACATTCGCGAATGCGGCGCGGTGTGGTTGATGCAAATAAAGATGCTGGTGTTGATGTTGATATTGATGATGATGTTGCTGCTGCTGGTGAGGGAGCGCACCCGCGAACGGAAGTGACGCTTGGGGATACCCCGCGCGGGGAGGGTACCCGCGATACGGTGGCTGTCCAAACGACATCACAGGCGCAGGTGCATATGGCGGTAGGGGGTGCCCGGGGAACGGATAAAACGCAGGCGGCGGGAACGTGAACGTGCCAACGGTCGCCGGCACAGCGAGCTGCACGCCCTGGGCGGGGCGATGGCCGTGGCCACGGCGTAGGGGTACCACGGAGGCCGCCGTATGCGCGATCGCCGTTGTTGGGGGGGACGCCTCGGCCCGACCGGATGCGCGCCGAGCGTGCTTGCTTTGCGCCGCCGGCTTTCTCTTCGAGTCGCGCGGCGGCCTCGGCACGAGCGCGGCGAAGGTCACCTCTTCGCTGTCGGATAGCTCCGACTCGTCTGTGGGGTTGCGTGGACCGTCGACGTAGCCCGGGTGATCCTTCGCCTTCGCTGTGGGGTACTCGGCGTCATCGGCTAGACGGATCCAGCCATCGCTGCCCTTCTGGAAGAGCTGCTTGACGGTTGCGTTGTTCAGACCGCCTTGCCGGTTCTTCGTCGCGGGTGGGCTCGGATTGCCGTTTCCGTGTGCACTGGAGGCCCTCGTGCGCCCTCGCGGAACGGCGGCGGAACGCAATCTGTCAACGATCTCCCGGGTGCGTGAGTGCTGCCTCACCAGACGGTCAGAAGACGTGACGAGGAAATGCGGGATCTCTGCATCCTCCGACGGGGTCGACTCGGACACAAACTCGAGGTCGTAATCTTCCTTGTGGATGTCTCCACCGGGTGGCAGAGAGCTGCATCGCGTATGGGAAGACTCCGTGAGCAGTTCGTCAGAGGTGGGAGGCGATCCGGACGAGTACGATATTGAAGGCGACGACGGAATGCGAGGAATGTGGAATTTGGGTGCGGTGCCTGTCAGCGAGTCGGACTTGTTGCAATTCAGATATGGCGCCAGTAACGTACCAGTGGCCCTGCCGTCATCTTCGGCGTTACCTGTGAATATGGGCGGGGGCTTGGGGGTGGCAGGGAGCGCCTCTGATGCCACCGATTGCTCCGAGTCGGTGAGGTCGATGACCTCCCGCGAAAAGCGAGAGGACTTCTTTCGCGGCGGATCGAGTTCGAGGTCGAGTATGGAGGTGATACTTTCTGCTGGCGGCGGATCCGCGCTTATATCTGGGCGGAAGATCATTGCATCGCGAGGTGCGATTCTGTGACCGTCCAAGACAGAGGCGGTGTATTCGTTCCAAAGACCTTCTGGGTTTTCGATGGGGGGCGAGTCGGAGAGCAGGAGTGAGACGCGTCGTGCTAGAAGCGCAATATCACCCGCTTCTGCCGCGTGGTGACCCGGCGTGGTAATCCCCACAGCGCGTTCGAGTTCGTCCACCATGTCCATGACCATCTTTGCACCGACCAGTCCCATGTTCAATTCCTGGTCTCCTCGAACTCCGAATTCTTCCGTCACATTGCAACAAAGTAGCCCTCCGTCGCCCTGACAGCTCCCGCAACACACCTTTGCTCCCCGTACGTTTTTGACAAGGCGGAGCAAAAATTCGTGCCAGTAGTGGGAGTTCCGCGCCGCTATTTCATGTCGACGTGGCAGCCTGGACCGGTGGGGTTCTCGGTCGATCCAGGATAAAGGGCATGGGGCTAGGCTGAGCGGTGTGTGCCACCAATCATCCGCAATCACCTCCCAGTCTGCATCGTCGAAAGAAATAGAATCGTCCGGCATCAGATGAGATGGGGGGCTGCAGGATGACGGAGAAAGAGAAAGAGTGTCACCCAGTGAGCCCCAAAAGGAAAGGAGGTGCAGGTGGTGCTCACAAGGTTGGGTCATGCAGCCGAACAGCCGCCACCGGGAAAGGAGACAGTCAGGGCAGACGATGACAACGATGGCGGCGATTATTGTCGGATGTTTAGGCGTGCATGTGTACGAGGGCAGGTGCCCACGAAGCGGTTACCCACGCTGAGCTGGCCCCGGCTTGACTAGCTTGACTACTTACAGACCACGCCGCGCGCTCATTCATCTTAACCGGCCCACGCCGGGCTCACTCTTCACACACTCCAATCAACAGCTTGTGGGTGGGACATTCTCCGATTGGGACCAACGTAAACAATAAACAAAATTAAATGAGAAGTAATGAAACAACGAGCTTTTAGATGATTTCCTCGACACAGATGCTGATCTCTTTCGTGACAAAGATTTCGATGACATCGATGCCTTCAGTGGGGTCCCTCTCCGGAATCCAATTGTCGACCGAGAACGCCTGCAAGATGGGAGATGTTGGGCGCGAGATGGGGCTCGTGGAGCGCGAAGGAACAGGTGACGTGGGGTTTAGAGCACGAAGTTGACGACTGACGTTTGAGAACATCGCATGACACGTAGGCGGACTCGTGGGAGGCGGAAAGGCGTTCGATGACCGAAGAAGAGGGCTTGTGGGGCAGGACATCGGATATAAATGATCAGAAGTTGAACAGCCATCGAAGTGGTCATAGAGTGGCCCTGACGCCTGAGAACGTGCTTGCTGTTCTTCAGTGTTAGGGGAAGCCATTTGCCAAAAGTGACGGTCTCCAGGACCCGACAGAGGGCTGAGAGCCGGCGAGATCGGCGACGGGCTGCTGGGCCGTGAAAAAACTTTCGCAGGGCCATCATTTTGTTGGAGAAGTGACTGCATTGATAGCATGAACGTATTGGGGACTCTGGGTATTGGAGCAACGGGGGATGGCAGGGCATTTTCTGAGGTTTGAAGCGATTTTGAGTCGTACTCGGACGAAACCAACGAATCCTTATCGAGCGCGTCAGGAAGAGTAAATCTATCTTCCATAGGCCGATTGTACGGCTGGGTTCTCGGGGGAAAGACGGGGGAGAGTGGTAGTGGGACGTTTGAAGCAGTGCATGGTGAGGAGTTGAAAAGAGGGATAAACTTAAGAGCTGAACGCGCCGCGGTGAGAAGAGGGGACTGGGGTCTTTCTATCGAAGAAGCCTCTTGAACGGCTGACGGGATATCACTTTGGGCGCTGCCCGTGTCAGAGGTGTCATTCTCTTCGTAAGCGGGCTATAAAAATGATGAGTACATGGACGTAAAACGAGAACGCTATGAACTGACGGAGAGGCGTTTGGAAGGATCATAGCGTTGGGCGTCCATGGCATTCATTCCGGAGTTACTGTATACTTAAGAGCAGGGGTGTGTAGGGACATAGCATAGAAGGTGGGGCTTATATGAAGCCTGGATTCGTGTTGTGGTTGCTGAACGGAGCTCCAACCATGCCATAGCCAGCCACAGACACGGTCGAGGAAAAGCACGCTGCGGTTGCTTTGTGTCGTGAGGGCCGGATGTGATCTATGAAGAAAAGGCCATACAGAGTAGTTCGAATGCCGCTAATAGAGTGGCATCCGGCTGTGATATAAGGCGAAGAGATGTAGGGATAGCCAGCAGCCCGAGATCAACGCCACGCGACGATCGAGACATGCCAAAAGAGGTGAGTAAACACGGTGTGGTATGACCATCTGAGCTGACACAGCGTGCGGACATCTCGCATACAGTGCACAAATAGCGATAGGGACGATGATAGAATCTCTGTCATGAGCGATAGTCCACAAAGCGGCCCCGGAGATAGTGAAGATGCGGTCATCCTGACTGCGCGTCGTGTGAGGATTATTCGCTGTTGCCAGGGGAAACAAACCACACTCCCTTCGGTGCGTCTGAAGTTCACAGTTATGCATCACGCGCAGCTGACGATAGGTATTAGCGCACGATGTGGAAAGTTCAAACGGACGAACGTTGAACCCTTTTTGAACTGGCCGAAGCTAGCGACCGTACCGAGCGTTACTAGTTTCTTTTTTTTGCACACTTTTGCCTGGCTGTAGGTCTCTGGTAAAATTATGGCTTCTTGTTCGTTCCCTGAATAGAAGGTGTCCATTGGGTTTACCAAGGGCGGTTCCCGAGTCCGACTCTGGAGACTGTCTGGAGGATATAGGGTGTCGACGGTTCATCGGCCCGATATCCGAATAGGCTTATACGGCGCTTATGGTTACTGTAGTACTGAACTCATCACATTCAATGGGTCTTGCGACCCCTCGTCACAGGCTGCCTCCTTCTTTTACAAGCCTCTACCGTCTATTGTTGCGTACATCTTCTGTGGCTGTTCTACACCACAAGGCAGCGACTCGCTATGTCAGAACCCTCTGGAAACCCACTTTCCGCGAAGCTGGAACGGTCATTCTCAGACTTCAAAATCCAACACTGGCAACTGCGGAGAAGGCTCAACTCGAAAAGTGGTTGTGCCTATGGGAGTCAAGCGGTGTGTACCCAAGAAGTTCGCGCATTGAGTTGATCGTCAGACTCGTTTAGTGGACAGGACGCTTTCGTTGCTTTCCACATCTGCCCAATCCCGGGGTCTGGCACATAAACTCACACGTAATCTCGCTTTTCTAAATTTTGGCTTTCATCAATATCAAGAAAGCGTCCGTTTCGGCTCCAAACTACCATGGAACCCGCAGCAGCAAGAATACAAACCTGCTCGCCAGGCGCGTCCCTCCCAGATAGAAGTCGAAAAATTCGATAGTCAATGTTGGGGGGCGTTGGAAGAGACCGCGAGGATGGCCGAAGGAAAAAGTAGACTCTCGCTTGGCAAAATAGCGTTCCGTCGGCGAGGGGCCTAGTGCTTGTGGTTTGTGGTCAATCGCTTAAACGCTTTTCAAATATGATACCCATCAGCTTTGTTGAAGGATAGGAATCAATTGAAACTGCGCTTTTCTCTCGTGCCCTTCTCTTCCACGACCGCTCGCAGTCTATTTGGTGTACCACACCAACAAGCCGTCCACAAATACTGGGGTTATCACGATGCGACATGCTAGTCAATTGTGGTTTTGGAGCTCTTATATATATCTTTTGTTGCAGCTCACCTCGTTCTGTATTCGAAAACGATCCAGATACTCTATTTGCATCCGCTTCTCGGCGCATTCTACTATGTCTCTGGCTGTCCCAGATTCCCTTCTTGTCCCACCCGCCGTCAATGCGCGTCGCCGCCTCCACCGCCGTTCCAGCTGTTCGTCGATACCGCGCTCAGTAAGCGCTTGCAGCTCTGTCTGGGCCTTTGACTTGAGCAGCGAAGATTTACGTGTTCCAGCGGACCCCGGAGAGGTGGAAATGTACATGGCTCCTCTGTTCCGCGGACTCGAGGGACTCCGAGAGGCGCATGACGAACCTTCAGAGCCGGCGTCTGTGGCCCATCGCGACGGTGTCAATTATGGAGCAAAGTCATCTCACTACGACGACAGTCGCTCAGAAAACCTTTCGAACTATCAATTTGACATCGCTGGCCAGGACCATGAGAGCTCAGAGCAACCAAGCACTTCCGAGGCCGCCCCCTCCCGGGAGCGGTCTCCAGCACCCTTTCAACGAGACCCGCCAGTCATACCAAAGCAACCACGGTCGGATCATCTAGCCCGAGAGCAACCTCTTCCCGTGCAGACCCCACCTGTACCTGCATTTCCTCGACCTCTTCTGCTCGTGGAAGCGGTCAGACAAGACCCTCCGATCACTGGGACCCGACCACTCCGGATCGACCGTTCGAAGAAGCGTCAAGAGCTAGGCGCCGGCGGCCCTCAACGGGCGCCACGAGCGGATGCCCCTTATGTGCGTCCACCTGCGCGGTCCATCCACAGAGCCGCTACACAAGTCAACCTACGCGAAGCCTATAGGCGAGCTAGCCCGCATTCAGCAGACAGAGTAGGTCAAGCTAGGCTTATTCCTGTCGCTCGGCCTCCTCCCCTCGGACCGCTTCCCGAGATCCCTGATTCAAGTATGAACAAGGTATTATCAGACATCCGCTGCTTGTCATGTCCGCTTACTGAATACCCTGCGTACCACAGGTAGTCCCCGTTGCCACTCTATTTCCAACTGGCCTCATTCCACTGGAACATGCAAAAGATAAATTCAGGCATGCTCATTGTCTGGATCGACTGCCGCCTCCGACACAGAACCAATCGGACGTTACCAACCCCCCAACGCCATCTTCTGGCAATCGCAGCCCGCGCACACTTGGCTGGTCATTCAGTCGTGCATTTAGGAAACAGAAAGCCTGAGAGTGAAACAATCCAAGAATTTAGCGCGCTATTTCACAATAACAATATGTCCAGTATGTATACCACCCAAGCAGATTGACTTTTGGCCAAATGTAGCTCCATTCATGTATTCACAATGTTTACATCTCGCTGTATGTGTATTACTATGTCGTTCACCTCATGGAATAGTTTCAAGGTCTATGCAAAATGTGGATGAAAGCAACAGTGACCCTTCGCTTCTGGCAAACATCTTGGTGAATATGAATGTAGATTTTGTTTGTTTAAAAAACGGAATGTGAATTTTTTTTTAATTATATGATAACGTTGGGCGGATAACCGCGATGTAGTGTTGCCGCAAGCCAATGCAGGCCAATCCAAGTTGGTAACTTGGTTTCAACTTGCACCGTCAAGCTGACACCAGTGTAACTTGCAAGTTCGGGGCTTCTGGGCTGCTGTTTCTGCAGCCAATGAAAACGATGGAAACAATGCAAATTTTGAGGTAAAACTTCTCACGGCAAATACCAAGGCAAATACCAAGGCAAATACCAAGGCAAACACAATAAACATCATCACGTGCATCGATAGTTATCGGGCGAGTACTTAATTATTATTAAGGATAGATATGTCCCAATACGGGTTTAAGCGTGCGGGAAAGTTTCTTCCGATGACTTGCAAGTCGCACCGGTGTGTAACTTGGCGGTGCAAGTTACTACAAGTTCCATAATTTCCAAGTCAAATTCAAGTCACACTAGTGTCAACTTGAACTTACGACAACACTACCGCGATGTGGGCTCCCAACGTCATCTGTTGATGTATCTATCAATCTATTATCTCAGTACGGGCTCGTGGTGTTGTCCAACCTGGGCCTGGCCGCACACTGAGACTATCTGGTTATCCACTTATTATTCTTGCTCCCACATTGGGGCTATGTGGGCCAAATATGACAATCCATTGATTGGAACTACATGGCAGCCATGAGACCCTGCGGTTGCAGAGTAGTGGGGGCGGGTGCAATATGGTTCGATAGTACAATCGTGACAGTGAGTTTTTTCCCAGGTCTTGTCATGAATGCGCATCAGACACACCAATGCTGTTCCGCGTCCCTGAGGACGTACAACGCCCAAAGCTCAAGGCAGTGTACCAAAATTCTCCATGGAGTATCCATCGACTTTGAAAAAGACAAACTGGGCACTAGAGTACCCAGGTAAATATCATATAAGCACTTTGACGTGCTGCTGGCCTGTCTATCCTACTTCTCCCACTCCTATGTCGGCTCCCAACTGTACGGTACAGCCTGAGTTGCCGTTTGGCAACCGCGTTGGGCTTCTCGTTCTCTCTGAGATCTCTGTCGTTTCAGCTTGTGCAGTCACTACCCTTTTGGCTTATATCACGGTACCTTCCCCACGCGTCTGGTTTCACAACAAATCTTGACTTGACTCCTGGCCAACAGTACAGCACAATCAGCATCCGCTCGGGCTCGACGCGTAGATGGAGAATAGAATCCCCGGTCCACCTTTTTCTTCTCAACCAGTTATTCTGTGACCTAATTCAGGCTCTTGGTGAGCAATGCTCTGTTTTAGGAGAAATTGTCTCTAATGGGTCACAGGCGGGCTGATGAACACGAAGTGGGCGTTTGATGGTGTGAGTGACTATACCCCACACACACGCACGTATACACTGACGTCCCAAACCCAGGCAGTGTACGGGGGATCATTCTGTGCAGTACAAGGTAAGTAATCCAACGCTGGCATCTCGGCGCACAAACACCTACAAAAATAGGCCTCATCAAACAAGTCGGTGATGTGGGAACTGCTCTCTCGTGAGTGACTGCGCAGTAGAAAATTCTTCTGAACTGATATTCAGCGTTACATCAGGGCCGGGGTAAGCACACTTGACCTGAGTCCATTCTTTTGGAATGTCAACATGCGAACATATAGAACGTTGCCATATACACGTTCAGCACCCTCATATTTCGGTTGAAACCCGATGCCAATGTATTTCGCGCTTCACTTATAGTGGCTGGCATATGGATCACAATCATCCTTGATGTATCCATCAATGTTGGTATTAATGGAGCTTCACGCTTTTACCAGCCAACTGGACTTTGTGAGTTCCTTCTCCAAATCCGCAGAGGCGGGGAATGACGGTTTTTAAGGGTGCTTTATAGCGGATGAGTTTCGAGTCCAGAGGACAGTTGCCGATTTCATGTGGATGTGGATCTCAGCCTTCTCGAGCTTGCTGGCCTATCTAGCCGTCTTTCTCGTACTGAAGGGCTTTGTTACGGTGGAGGGTTGGCGGGTTCGGTGGACATATGGACAAGAATCTCCGGTCATTCCCCGATCTCACACCCTGGCCTACAAAATGCTAGCGTGAGGATCACACGTAGAACTCTGGCTATTGCAATTGCTGATACCCTCCCTCTCAGTTATCCAATTATTTACATCATCACGGTAAGATTTCCGGTTTATCTTTTCGAGTTACTCACTTCGGCCTTTCAGATCCTCCCTTTGGCTGCCGCACGCTACAGCCAGTTTGCCGGGCATAAACCACGTACCGGTGTCACTATATTCGCAGATGGACTCTATCTGGCATCCGGCTTTCTCAACGTCCTTTTGTACGCGTATACGCGCCCCTTTCTACTGCCCCACAACAGCGACAGTTCAGACAATCGGACAGTCTCAATTCATTCCGAATTCGCGCAGAGCCGAAGCGATCTCCCTGGATCCGCAATCATTGGCAATACCCACGTTGTCGACAGAAATCCTTCACCTATTGAGCTCAAGTTGGCTGATCCAGCATACGACAATGACACTCCAGAAATGGCACACCACCAGCCCGGAACTCTTCCGATAACAACACGCGCTGGCCATCCGGGGGAGACAATGGTTCGAAGGGGACTCCCCACTATATTCGACGACATATAACCCGGACTCATGTTTTGTTACTGGTGCTACTGTGTGTTGTGTGTGTTTACCTTCAAATCTACTATACCTTTTCTTTTTTTCTTTTTTTTTGTTGGAAAGCGCTTTTATTTTCAATAGGTGGTCATTTGTCTGGACTAATTACTAGGAAATAAAGGGTAAATCTGGGGTCCGGGGTATCTACTACTATTCTGTGGTCACTTGAGTCTCTTCGCTTTGAGAAACATGGGCGGAAGTCAGTCAACACACAAGATTACAGCACAAGATCATCAGCATTTTTTCTGAGGCCCTGGGAGGTACTGGGGGTACTGGAGCCAGCATGACAGTCTGCCAGAATCATGTCTGGATGCAGAATGATCCTGACTGAGCCAGACCAGCCAACTGGCAACTGACACATCCCAGTTGTATCCAGATGTAGATACAGATGTGAATACAGATCTTGCATGTCCGTTCAGTTGTCTGTCCAGGATCGAAGAGTATACATACAGAAACACTGCCAGTCATAAGTACAGTCTCAAGAACAGTCTCAAGGATTCACGCAGATGGCCGCCAGTCACGTTTGTTCCATACAGTCTCAAGGATTCATGTACAGATACTGGCAGTCATATTTCCAGACCGATGCTCGTGTATTTATGTACTACTGGTATCCGTGGTTCTATATACATAACACCCTCTGGCATACATGTGAGGACGCGCCGTCACCGTCACCCTTTCGCGCCCGATGGTCCCACCCTTCCATTCCCGTGCCACTCCCCTACCTGGGTTGCGCCATGCCTCGGCATTCAATAATCACCTACTCCCTGAATGTCCGCCTCTTCATCCGTCCCATCGTCTGACACCACAATCTTGCTACGACCATCCGGTATGACTGAAGAACGTTGAGTTTCCATATTCGAGTTCCCGACACGATCTGCGAGGTACACCGAAGCCGCGCGCATGATTTGCACCCATTTACGTTCACGTAGGTCACTTGTCGACTGCGAGTATTGGCACGCGACCCCACCCCAGGGATTGTTATCGAACGCACGGCTGGTGTTGTTGGTGGCTTTCTCGTCTTGAATATTGACCCCAGTTTTGAAGAGAGTGAGGCCGTGTTCCAACTGCGTGGACAATTAGTCTTGTATATGCATATGAGTGAAAACTTACTGCAGCGGTGCTAAGTGCTAGGGCACCAGTAGGGTAACCAAAATTCGTTGGTGCCTTCGCTACTCACCGGAGGTGCACGGCGAACACTTGGAGGAGCATGGGGGCAAGCCACGAACCTTTGGACGCCTTTGGGGCTCAAAAGCATCAGCACCTTGTGAGATGAATGAGTATGGATGCACGCACCTCCGGATCAGCGTATATGAGTGGAAATATAATGGGTTGTTCGTGTGGACGGGGTAGCAATCCACGAACAAATGTTGCAACTTCGCCTGAATCCCTCCTCAGTGTGGCGTCGTGCTTGATAAAGTCACTGAGGATCGTGACCGCCTTCTTGCCAATGGTGCTTCGCCATTCATTGAGACGATCGATGACCTCAGAGAAAACAGAACATCAGTCGTGATTACAGATGGAGTAGAATGTAAGGTGCACGACATGCGGGGGACTTACCACTTTCTTGATGGCAGGATTAGTATGCACGTCTTCCGTTCTCTCTGGCAGGCATTTATCCCACAAGCCCTGTATCGTCACTAAGAGATCTGGGTGCTCGTTAGTCCCAAATGTATCCAATAACGTCCCTGCCCAGTCAAGCACTCTGCGAACGATGAGATCCCACTGTGCGAGTTCATGTTCTCCCGCGATTGGGATATCTGAGACCTTGAGGTTCCGGTAGGGCTTTGACAACTCATTGCCCTCAGACTTGATGATGGGTCCTCGCATGGGGCCTGCACTGGTATTGACGTCCTTCTTCTTCACCACCAGGCCCACCTGCGAAGAGAGTCATTCAGTGGCAGCATTGCTAGAAAAAAAAACATACCGCAGACGTGGTGCGATTGCTGTTATAATTTGCAGATGGCTGTGACCCAGTTGGATGGAGAGGCGTGTGCTTTGCCTTCTTCGCAGTATGGGCAGCCTGCAGTGAGCTTGGAATTTCATCGTCATCAAAAATTCCTGACGGCCAGAGATCTCGTGCACTATCCAACCCTTCACTGGTGCTTCGCGTGCGTGACCATGCCGACGTCCGAGAGGATGGTCTTGATTGTGATAGCTCACTTGCCACTGTAACGCAATCGTCGTCAGCATCAACAATGGTTGGGGCTCGCCGGGGTTGGGTGGGAATCAAAGTGGGGTCTTTCAGTGAGGGATTGAACATGGTAGCGGACTTCTTATACTTGCTACTGGAGCCTGAATCGTTGAGGAGCTTCCGCCAGTCCTTTCGCAAGCCGCTAGCGGTGGCAGTCTCACCCTTTCGCTTCTTGATTTTTTTCTGCGGCCTGTTTGCTCACATCATCAAGTGCATGATCGATGAGTCAGGTATTACAGTATGACTTGGTCATTGGTCACGCCGACTCACCGCTTGGTACGCTGATCCTCTTCGTCTTCTCTCTCATCGCTACTGTCCTCAATAGGCTCCTCAGGCTTTCTCTTATGGCCTGACACAGCAGATGTCTTGCGCGCTCGAGTGACCTCTTCACGGAGGCTATGATTTGCAGCCGGAGTTGGCGCCTCGTGGGGTTAAAACGTGTGAGTTTGCCATCATGATAACGGGAATGTGTCACTTACCTTTGTTTTCTTTTTTCCTTTATCAACGCTCCCACCTTTGGGTTTTTTCTTTCCCGTCTTTTTCTTCCTCCTCGCCACGATTTCATCCTCGAGTTCTTCAAGTCTGCTGTCTGAGTGTTCACTCTCATCTTCGTCTGTATCTGGGCCTTCGTCTATGGAGTCAGAGTCACTTTCATACTCGTCGTCACTGTCGTCATCATCACTATCTCGAACCACAACTTTACGGCCTTCAGGACCTTCTGGTTCAGACATATGCACATCGCTGTCAAGGTTGCTTTCACTGGTAGTACATTAACGGTCAGCGATCAGCTTGGATGTCGTCAATGTGGACATTATCTACCTCTGGACTTGGTTGGATGCTGTGTCTTCGGGCTCCTTGGCTTCTGAGTGATCCACCTCAGATTCACCGTCGCTGTGGCTACCCCTGAACCTGTGAGTATCCGAGTCGCTGTCGCCTTCGTTGATGATGTTGGGATAGGCTTTATCCTCTCGGCGAAGAGCGTCTTCTACCTCAGCGACTTGGGCAACTATCGCTCGCCGATTTTTCTTGGCCACCGCAGCTTCTTTCTTTTCTTTGGACGCTTTGGCTTGGTCATCAGCGGCTTTTTTGGATGTAGTGCGGCGTTTCTGTTTCAAGTCATTTATGATTTTCCCAGGGTGAGTATTCGCGTTTGCACAACGAGTCCGTGGCCTAGAGGCATTGTCTGACATGGTTGGAATAAAAAAAACAGACACGTATACAGGGTGGTTGGGTGGTAAGGACCAGGAGGTTGACTTTGACGCTAACCGACCACAGCTGCGTTCTTACCTCCTTTGATGCTAACCGACCACAACTGCGTTCTTACCTCCTTTGATGGCCCGTGCGTCAATCAACAATTTCACGGTGTCAGGGTTTTTGTTTATGTTCGAAATTCTACTCACTGTATTGTCATATGCAGATTCATATCCCTTGTCCTTACCTGGGCTGTTGCAAGAAATTTATTGGACATCGTGGGTGAACGAAGCACATTCGCAAAGTCCATCATCTACGTAGGATTCCTACCGCACGCCAACCAACTCATGCAAGCACAACACCGACCCCATCACCTCCTGGAAGTCCTCAGCGATCACCAAGCCCTTCCACCACTGGCCACCAGCAGTCTCCCAGCCCCCCAATCGCCAGTCCGCAGCCGCCATCAAGTCCTTCCTCCTCCGCTGCTGCCGACAACAACCATCCCCAAGTGAACCATTGTCATCAGAGATTCCACAAGCGCAAACACCCTCGACTCTACGGTATGAGATTTCGCCTTTGTTCACCTACCGGCATAGTCTGACTGCAATGCTTATCACCTTATCACTCAGGATGTCCTACTGACATCAATGGAATTCCATTGCCAGAGGCGACACCTCCCCCTGCACGCTCTGATTTACCACCAGACGACTGGAGTCCTTTCAAAGATGCTGCGCATTTCCTCCTAGCAGACTTTTTGTTCCGTAAGGCCCAGATGTCGGCATCAAATATTACCGAACTTTTTGATTTCTGGGCACTATCTGTGGAGAAGTACGACATCGTGGCCCCGTATGATTCACATCGTACTCTCTATGCGACAATTGACGCCATACAGGACGGCGACGCGCCATGGCAGTGCTTATCTGTTAATGCAGCATCCGATGATGATCCACAGCATGCACCGGAATGGAGAAGGGAAGAGTACGAGGTCTGGTATCGGGATCCAGACGTAGTCATCCGCAACCTACTCGATAATCCGGACTTCGCTTCTCAGTTCGACACCGCTCCATATATCATGACCGACACCCAAGGTGAACATAGATGGACAGATTTTATGAGTGGGCAGTTTGCGTGGCGACGGAGCGTGAGTACTTCGTATCCAAGTATATTGGTGTTCTAACTACATGTCCATCATTGGTAGGAGATGATATACAGTGGTGATCCGACAATGGAGGGCGCCATGTACTGCGCCGTGATACTAGGGAGTGACAAAACGACAGTCAGTGTCGCAACAGGGCACGTCGAGTACCACCCACTATACTTGTCTGTGGGCAACCTCCACAATGAGGCTCGGCGTGGACACAGGAATGGAGTCATACCAATCGCATTTCTTGCGATCCCCAAGGGTTCGTCGTCATTTTCAGATCGGGGCGAGGTTTACTCATTAACACCCTCAATCTAGCTGGTAGGGGGTTCGATGACGACGACAAGTTCCGCAAATTCAAACGACAGTTGTACCACTCTTCCATCAGTGCTATTTTGGAGTCATTGCGACCAGGAATGACGACACCCGTAGTGCGTCGCTGTCCAGATGGACACTACCGTCGAGTGGTATACAATATCGGGCCGTTTATTGCTGACTACCCTGAACAAGTTATGCTTGCGGGGGTGGTACAGGGCTGGTGTCTGAGGTACAGAACCTCACCGCTCTATACTTCACACTGGCTCACTTAGCGGCGCTCCTAATCCACTGTCTGTGTAGGTGCACCTCTCAGGCAAGAGATCTGGATGGGGCTGGAGGATGCCGAGTGCGTGTGCTCACTGACCTTCTCGTGTCCAGCCCTGAAATCAGCTCTGCCGAGCTGTGGGATACGTATGGGATTGACAACGACGTCATTGTACGTGTGTCGCTCTTATTTGTGCATAGGTGACTCAAACCCGTTTCTTAGCCGTTCACTAATGACTTTCCACGTGCCAATATCCATGAAAGTCTCTCGCCAGATTTACTGCATCAAATCATCAAGGGATCGTTCAAGGATCACCTCGTCAAGTGGACATGCAAGTATATTGCGGCAATATACACTAAGTCTCGCGCTGCCGAGATCCTGGATGACATTGATAGAAGGTGGGTAGGTATGTACTACAATATCATAATATGACCCTACAACTTTCACATAGGATCGCAATGACCCCACCATTTCCTGGACTACGTAGATTCAAGCATGGTTGATGGTTTAAACAATGGACGGGAGACGATTCGAAGGCGTTGATGAAGGTGAGTATGCCGATTGGGTCGACGTTTGGGCATCCGAGTCTTTGATTTCGCTAATGCAATGCAAGGTCTACATACCCGCTATTGCAGAATATGTGCCTCCCGTCCGGTGTCCGCCCCAAGGGATTCAATCTCCCACACCAGCACTCCATGGTGCATTACGTGCACCTGATTCAAGAATTCGGCGCACCGAATGGGTTATGCTCTTCGATCACTGAGTCTCGGCACATCACTGCAGTGAAGAAACCGTGGCGACGCTCAAATCGTTACAAGCCACTTGGGCAGATGTTGCTGACGAACCAGCGACTTGACAAGCTCTTGTCTGCTCATGTCAATTTCATAGCACGCGGGATGTTATCTGAAGAGCGAATGCCAAGCCCAGTCACAAGGCCTGCCAGTAACAATGACGAAGATGCCGATGGTGCTATCGATGGCGATATCGAAGGGGAGGTGGTTCTTGCCGTTCGCCCACGTAAGTCCTCTCTTTTCAATTCTCGTGACAGGTAACTCATGTCGCAGAGTCCGGGTATCCCACTGATCTTGCATCCCTGGCCGAACACATTCACACGCCCAACCTGCCACTACTCGCGCAGCAATTCCTCTTTGACCAGCTCAACCCCAATGAACCACCTGCAGTACAGCAGCCTTGGGCAGTCCTTCCCAACATCCAATCGAAGGTGTTGGTGTTCCATTCTGCACGTGCCATATTCTATGCGCCAAGCGACGTTTCGGGTTCACATGGCATGCACCGCCAAATAATTCAGTCCACACCTTCTTGGCGTCAGAAGGAAGCACAATACGATTGTGTCCTGATTGTAGAAGATCAGGGCCAGCCAGGAATGCAGGGAATGATCGTTGGGCGCGTTCGTACATTTTTCTCTTTTACGTACAATGAAACTGTTTACCCTTGCGCCCTCATTGATCGCTTTAAACGTGTAGGCCGGGGTCCCGATCCTGTTACAGGGATGTGGAGAGTTCAGCCAGAGTTTATTGGCTCGCGGCATGCTCAGTGTGTGGTACACATCAAGACGATCTTGCATAATGTTCACCTGATACCGGTTTTTGGTTCAGGGTCCATTCCCCATCAGCTTCATTATTCCAACTCACTAGACTTGTTCTCAATGTACTACGTTAATAAATATGCAGACCATCACTCGTTTGAGGTGGTGGTCTAGAATCAGACTCTAGCGTGATGGCGTGCTTCGCCTATTGTTCGCCAATTGATAGTTTCTGCTCCGGTCCGCCGGTTGCCATCCTTCCGATGTAACAGCAGCACGGCCCTTGGGCCCGAAACTGGCTGTTTCCGAGTATCTCAGCCACTCCGAAACTGTCAGCCGTCACGCCTTATCTTGTCCATCACCATCAACTTGTTTTTCGCTCACTTTGCCTTGCCTCACTTTTTCTTCTCTCTCTTCCAACATCTTATCCTCGAAACTGTCATTTCTCGCCTCGCACCCCTGTCCCTTCCGCCATCGCCGGACACCCCTCGATCGCCCGCACCATACCGGCGTCGGGGCTAACGTTGCCTTCAAGCCTCCCAACTGCGACGCCAACGGCCTCAAGTCAACCATGCTTCCACCACTCACCATTCCTTTGCTTTCCCCGACATCTTCATCGCCTCCTTCATGTCTTCACCCTCGGCCGATCGACTTCGCATCATCGCCTCTCAAGCCACGACTCTTCGTCGGATTATTCTAGTTCGCGCTCTCTGTCTCGGGCACAGGCGCGCCCAATATCTTTTAAATTTTCCTTTCTTCTGACGCTTTCTTTGTACTCGTAGTGCGCGTCATTGATACCTCCGGCGCTGTCGTTCGGCCACGCTCCCTTGTTCTCCGACTCTCCTACTTCCATGATGATTCGTACCCTTTTCCCCGTGCTCGCCTCATGTTTCCACCTGTTGATTCCCTCTCCGCCTTCGACTTTTAGTTTACTTTTCCCCACCTTACCTTTCCCTCCTCACACTTCTCGACTTAGTCGCGTTTTTGTTTTGTTGACCTTAGGTACAGTCCGCATGTATAAAGGTCTTGGGTTTGCATTCGGAATGTATCAGTTGATCTGCCCATGACTACTCACGCACGCGCTTTCGAGCACGTTCACCAAAGGCCTGTTCCAACATATACGGCCTTTTACCACCTGACTACCACCTAGGCACATCGTACATGTCCACGTTACTAGTGCATGACGTTTGCTCACTTCCCCTCTACATAACCCGGCACGCTCTGAGATTGGTAAAGAGGCCTGGATTATTGCCTGGAAAGAAAGCAAAAGACAGGCCTTGCCTGGCTGGACATCTGGCAGAAAATTAAGGATCTGGAAACGACGCTGACTCCTGGCATTCTGGAACCTGTCTGGGAACAGACTGGAAAATATCTTCCAGTTCTCCCAGTACATACAGGTCATCCAGTCCCCAAACAAAATGCTGATGATCGTGCACTTCTTGAGTAAACTCTCCACTCACTTTCATTTCACGCCGTCTGTTCATTTAATTCAAGCTTGAAGCTTCAACGCGACGAACTTACGCCCATCGGGGAACTTCTTCCCGATTTCCCAGATTCATATCACTCTGGATGGTGAACATGAAATTGCCAAGCAGCAGCTGGCTGCGCGTCACAAAGACCGAGCTCTCATCGCTCCTAGGAGGTGTAAGTACTGCTTTCGAAAACAGATGACCAGCTAGAAATCTTGGAGCAACTGGTTTGCACTTCGACTCTAGGCATCCAACCCGCTTACTTTTTTTTTTTTTTTTGAATCCATTTTTGTGCGCCTTTGGGAGTTGTACCCCACGTAGCACTACACATTCTATTCTATGTGTGTCCAAATTCCAGCTCTTTCCAGTTGTCTCACTGCACATCTTATGTCTCCCCTGGCCCCCACGGGGCCGGCGTGGCTTCTCATCAAGCATTGAGATTGGAAGGGCGGATAAACCGCCAGGGCGTAAGGTGCGGGCTTGGTGTTCTTGAGTTTAGGTTTTTTGGTGTGGCCGCTACCTTCGTCATCCGCCTCTCTCTTTGTGTCTTGAATGAACCCTTAGTGATAGGTTCGGCAAGTTGGGGAGATGTGTTGTTGCTCTTGGTGTGCCGTGTGTTTGTCGTGTGGGTTTAGTGCTGCTGGTTTCCTCCATCGTTTCCATTCTGTGCTCCTCCTACTCCATCTGTGATCTCTCTTCGCTTCCCATCCTCTGCAAATCTCCCTGTCTCCTGGATGAATCTAATGACTTGTACCGCTGTTTTGGGATTCAAGATTAGCTTCGCGAAGTCTTTTTCTCTTGTGCTGCGCTTTTTGGTGAGGCCCCATCTCTCATGGGCATATGCTGGGCAATCTAGAATGAAATGTTGTGCATTTTCGGTGTGGTAACCACAGGCTGGGCAGCTCGCGCTGGCCGCTCTTTTAAATCTGTAGAGGTATGCATTCAGAGGGAAGTGCCCCACTCTGATTTGGTACAACCAACTGGCGTGTTATGCTCCACCTGTCACGAACTCCCCTGCTACCCTCCCTTTTCTGTCCTTACCTGATCCATTTCCCTTCTCGACCATTACCTTTCTTGAACCCATGCTTTCTCCTTATCTGATTGTTCTAGCACCTTCTGTGCTATTCTTGTTCAACCTTCTCCTGCTTTGCTGGCACGACACCATCTTGTACGATAATGGCATCATCTTTCCAGCACATCTTGCCAGCACACCACTCTATCTATAGCAACCAGTAGCACTATGTGCTCAGGCACAATCCTGTACTATATAAGGAACCTTGTAGTGCGCCTTAGCTCCTTAGCTTTGGCTTAATCAACTATCTGCGTTGTATCTCCCATTGACTCCTTGAGTGCCTCAGTTCCTTCAGCACTCAAGCCCTTAACCCAGGACCCCAGACCCTTGACCCTTATCCCCTTTGGGTCATTCCCCTCTCAGCCTCTGTGCAGGCTTCCCCTTGACTTCACTCTTATCCTCTTCCTGTCTTACTGGTCAGCCCAGTGACACGTGACCCTTGGACTTAGGCCATCGAGCTTGTCCATTACTACAGACTCAGTCACCTTAGCACAAGGGGCTGTTACAGAAGGACCTTCCCACCTCAGCATAGGGGGATTGCCACAGACTCAGCTACCTTAGCGTAGGAGCTGTTACAGAGGACCTTAGGAGTCGTTGCACACAGTGCCGATCCGACTTGGCTGTTGACTGCCACGTGACAGGAAGCCATTACAGAAGACCACCACGCCCCCGCAGAGGCGTGACACCACCGGCGTCAGTCCGACCTGGACTTAGGTAGGCGTAATCAACTTAGCGAAGATAAGGCGAATGGGGACCACTTTGTTGAGATGCGACTATTAAAGTCACATGTCTCGTGGGATCTGATTGAGTCAGCCCACATACTATATACGGTATCTGTCCCTTATGGACTTATGGACACTCCGGACTCATATGGACCGCTTTTGTTTATCTTTATTGTTAGATCCATATATGGTTCTTATTGTTCTTTCTATTGTTAAGATACCGGTATTGTCTGCTTTAGGCAGCTATTGTTCTCTGCCATCCAATGGTGTTTCTCCCTCTGGCGCACAGACCACCTGTATTGTGTTTGGGTCACCAGTGCGCACAGACCATTATTATCTAAGCATCCTGTATATAAGGACTGCTGTTTTCGCCTCTACACTTCAGAGTTCCCTTCACCTCTGAAGTGTAAGTTCCCTTCTCTTTACTTCTCTTACTACCTTTACTCATAGGCGTTGCTTCTTTAGTAACTTGTCTTACTAGGTATGCAGTTGTAATAGAGTTCCCTTCACCTCTGAAGTTAACTTGTCTTACTAGCTGTTTAAGCTTATCCCTTGCTTGTTAGTTCTGCGCTTCAACACACTTGTCAACCCAACGCAGGCTGAACAGGGGCACGATGGCACACGCTGCAGCAAAGAATGAAAGAAGGCTATCCCTTGGCGGATAGAAGTGGAAGTACACTTAGTCCAAGACTAAGGCAGACAAGGAGTGAGTCAAGAGGTGGATTGAAGAAGACCAAGATGAGGCCTCTTGGTCTTCCTGGACAACTATTTATACAGGTATACACGGGCTTTAAAGTGCCGCTAGAATAATAGGAAACCAATAGTGTAACTAGCTCGAACCCTAGTACAGCTATCCTAGGAATGAGTCATGCATGAGTCACAATCACATGCGAACTACTATGCTGACTGATGTGATGTAAGAGTCCATGACTAATATCAATACCGGACTGTAGTCATAACTGGTCATGAGTCGTATGTGGAGTCTGTACCATAACATGGTGCCCTTTCTAGATATTTTCGGGTTGCTAATCAGCTTTAAGAATTTAGCAGAGGGACTAGATGGGTCAAATCTGTTTAGACTAATTGCCCGTGGAAAAGATTCCCAGTCTTTCTTCCAAGCAGCTTTCAATAAACTTTTGCAGTTTTGTTTTGCTGCCGATTTGTTGTGTCATAGTGGTCTTTTGAGAATACATGGGAGTTCCATAGCTGTTGATGTCTTCCCCTCTGCCGCTGCCTTCACTTCTTTGTCTGCCTGCTTGTTACCCTCTATGCCTACGTGTCCTGCAGTCCAATGTACTTCGAGTTTGTAATTTGCCCTCCCTTTGCTTTTGTGTAGACTTGTCGCCATGGTTAGACAGATATCTGCCAAATAGTGACCTGATCTGTTCTTGGGCATGGCAAGTGCCACTATCGCGGCTAGGTTGTCAGCTCCTAGGGCATAGCTCGTTCTGCCCGAACTTTCGGTCTTGATCAGATGGAGGCCTAACATTAGTCCTACCAATTCGGCTTCAAAGATGGTGTGGTGCTTTGTTGCTCCCAGGTGGTAGTGTAACGTGTGGGTTTCTCTGCCCAGTCTGACTAGTATTGCGGCCGCCCCGACTTTCCCATCCTGAGCTGATCCGTCTGAGTACACTTTGATTTCTTCGTCACCGTCCGCATCTGCTTTCATAGATGCTTCTTTGTTGCTAGCAATGGATACTTTGAAAGGCCTTTTGTGTGCCTTTGCTGGGTTTCTGCCTACAGAGGGGATGGTTTCAAAGTTGTTCGGCTTGATGTCGAATGACTGCAGAAGATCATGAAGTGGGGCTTTGTGCCTTTTAGTTCTATTATTGGCGACCTTCCTCGCTGGGTTATGGAGCGAGTGCATTGGAGGAAGTGTTGCAATGTGCGTTGCTGCTCTATGTAGGTGCTTTTCGATCTCCAGGCCCATTGGGAGGGTGTAAGCAAGCACGTTAAGTGAGTCAGTAGGCGACGTGCACAGCCCGCCTGTGATTGCTAGGGTGCCCGCTCTCTGTACTGAGCTCAGTTTGTTCCTCCGTCTTGTGATCTTCCCTATTTCTGCTGGTTGGTCTTGTTTCCCATAGTGGCTGCCCCAAACATCTACTGCATAGAGTATCCTCGGAATGGCTACACTTCTGTAAAGCTGATGGGTGCTTTTTGGGGTGATGCCCCAGCTTGGTGCGGCGGCACGTCTGATTTGGGAGGTCCATTTTGTACCTTTTTCTATGGCGTAGTTACGTTGCATTCCCCAGTCCAGGTGTTGGTCAAAATAGACTCCTAGATACTTAGCGCTTTTGACCGGCTCCAGGGAGGTGTTAAGAAGGTTCAGCGGTCTCCTCTCCTTTCTATTGTTTCTGTGCGCAAAGTCTATTAGCGCGAGTTTGCTAAACCAACCCGCTTACTACCTGCCAGTTGCACAAGTCTCCACAATCGAGTTCTCGCTCGTGGAAGTCTCAGTATTACATAGCCTCAAACAGGGTAACGCGGTTCTCAAAGAAACCCACAAGGAGCTAAACGTGGAGAGTGTCGAGAGATTGCTTGAGGGAACCGCGGAAGCGAGAAAATACCAAAGGGTGAGTCGTTCTCGTCCCGCTTTTAGTTTCGTTATTTTGAAGGCGTTGGTCATCACTGCTCATGAACAGCCTATCCTTAGACGAGGACGCGGTCAAGCAAAGTTGAAGGGACTACAGCAGGGAATTGTGAGCTCACTTTCTCATAGAAGAATCGCTTGCATCGCTCATCACAACCTCGCGATTGGTTGCATACTCAGCGCAACGAAGAAACACCGCTCTCGCTCCTGTCTTACCTTGCCACTCGCATCGCTGACTCAGCTATAAGAAGAAATCCAACAGCCTCAAGAAGAGACGCGAACCGAGCGAGTCATGGTCCCTGCTTGACAACCGGGTGAGGATTGATCCCAGGTATCTTCAACGCATACAGAACATATCATAGATGAGTGACTGTACCTAGAGCTGGAATCGACGTGGAGCAAAGAAATATATACCCGCTAGATTCTCCAAAACGTAATTTCCTCTCTTTAACAGGCACCGCAGCGGTAGCCCGTGTTGGCCTCTTCAAATTGAGGTAATTTCCAACTCTACCTGTTTCGAATCCTCCCGTGGTTATGTCAAGGGCACTCTCCGCACAAAGGTTGACTCTAAACCAGTTCGCTTCATCGCCGCTTTTCTTCTCTACAGTGTGTTTGCTGCGTGGACAATGCTCAGACAAGCCAAGGACGCAACTTCAGATACTTTGACCGGTTTGATCG
The DNA here is from genome assembly GCA_025766275.1 of Lactarius indigo. Taxonomy (NCBI): domain Eukaryota; kingdom Fungi; phylum Basidiomycota; class Agaricomycetes; order Russulales; family Russulaceae; genus Lactarius; species Lactarius indigo. The sequence goes on from JAFKAC010000007.1 coordinate 1,051,268, forward strand.
GGCGATCTGTCCCATCTTTGCGCGGAAGTTTTTCAAGTGTATCAAGAACACTTTCACCTCCTACCAATTTGCCGAAAACCGTGTCTCTTGTCGAGGTGTGGCGCCGGCTCGAAAGTTATATAGAACTATGATCCGTGGAGAATTAGTATGGCGGGACCTTCGCATGAAAAAGCCGACACAAACTAGTTTGTATTTGGACCTCGATTAGCCATCGCGACAATATCGGCACTGTCGAGTCGCGCCGCCCCCTTCAGATCATACTTATCATGGAACGGTGTGCCCCAATAAGGTTGACTACCTGAGCCTGTATCAGAAGGACCACCTAAATAACATCCATCAGTGGATAAATGGTGAGTGAGGTCTGAGACGGGAAGTATAAGATCACGTACCATGAAACCCGGGACTAGGCGATGGAATGGACAGTCGTTATATTTTTCTTTACGGGCGAGCATCAGGGAGTCATAGAAGGTCCTCGGTGCCTATGCGTATAGTTAGTTCAAAAAACTCAGGAAGACGTTTGTACCACGTACTTTTTTAACAGAAAAGCTCCAAGTTTAAACTACCCCCCAAACTAGTCAAAAGTCGAACATATGCTCGCCGTTTAACAACGTCCGTCCTTTCCTTGCCATTCCCTTTGACAGGGTTCTGAATACTTTCAAACATTACTTCCTCCTGAGCTGATAATGAGCCAAGCGAGGACGAACGCGCAGGCAGCTCACATACCTCCCAGACTGATTTTGACGTCACGGTTTGCGGACCAACGGACGTGGACGTCAGTGACGCACAGGAAAAATGTGGAGATATGTTCCCTAAGCCATAGAGCTTAGCTCGCGTAAAGGGAAAGGAGGACGAAACGAACGTGGATACGGGCCCTTCCACCGCCGGTTTATCCGGAACTATCACTTTGCCCTTCTGGGTTTCCTGAACTTTGTTACAGAAACGGAGAGAGATGAAAAATCCATGAGGGTTTTGGAGTGTGATGCCGTCTCTTCTCTGTGGCCAATAAGACAAAGAGTACAAACATATTTCCAACCGAAGACGCACTTTTTGAAAGGTACGTCTACAAAATCAACACCACCTTCTTTGATGCTCTCCTAGTTGCTATTGCGACGATATGAGAGTGCTTGCATGTCCCATCGACAAGGGAAGGAACTTGACTTATAAGGTAGTCGATGTACCTAAATGGGAAACACGATAAACTTCAGTTCCGGGGTTCAGGAACACCGGAGAGCGATTTGCTCTAAATAGTCACGGCGAGACCTATCGAGGCAATGCTCTTTGGAAATCGATATGGGCACATACAGTACGGTTGGAAAGCGCTTTTTACTGTATTCTACCCGAGTGAGCACGTGTCGTCTCTTCCCGCGTGCACGGCCAGCGCATAGGTCCAAACAGCCTCGTTTTCTCTCGATATTTCTCCTCTGTCATCTATTTCTAGCAGTACCACCAAAAACACACATGCCTCGCATACTCGACGACCCAACTAAGACGGTTTGTCCGGTTTTTGAAGGCCCCGAGTGGGAGTTCCTACGGCAATGCATTATCAACGCTCACCCTGGGGCAAATCCCCTCACCGCAGAGGAGGCCGCTCGTCAGTTGAGAGGGGCATGGACCAAGGACAATGACGCCAGGGTCGCTGCTTGGAATGCCCAACTCGAGCAAGACCGGGCAGCGAAGGACAAGCGGGACAGGCAGGCCTGGGAAGTGAAAGAGGCCCGACGCGCGCAACTCGAAAAGGAAGCAGAGGAACAGCGCAGAGAGGTCGAGGACAAAAAACCAAAGCTCAACTCGTTCGACCCTACCCGTCGCGTCAGTGATTGGATCGTACCGCGGCTGGCCTCTTATGCGCTGGATAAAATAAATAATCTCGAGTACGTCGAGCTCGACTACTTCACAGATCTGAGGCCATCAAAGGATATCCGAAACGACGAAGACTTGAGCTGGGAGGAAATGCTGGAGGCCAAGAATACGATGCTTCGTTTCATGGCGCAATCTGGACTCTGGCCCACGGCTCACTCCGAGTCCTTGAAAGCTTTCTTTGTTGCGCTCGAGGGGCACCCCAGGAGGTTTCGGTTGAACGGGAAAAGGACCCTACTGGTTTACCAAAGTCGGGTCAGACGCGAATGGTTCGACGCCCTCGCGCGTAATGAGGGCTTCAACATTGGGCTCATCGGGGACAACCTCGTTCGGAATATAGCCGACGAGGTCAACGACAGGGTTTGGGAAACAAAAATGAACCAGGTGCGCACCTACGTGGACCGGATCGCGTGCTCACGTTAACTTTATTTCCATTTCCCCTGTTACTGTTGCCTCACAATGCCGCTTCACCCTTTGCATGCTCTTCGCCGTCACGCGACCCAACTCTTGCTATTTCCGCTTCATTCACGCGTACTTATCCGTCGGTGCATCAGATTCGCGAAATGTCTCAAGCGGCCTTCGAGATCTCTTCGAGTCAACCCTCGTCCAAGCATCACCGCGAGTGGGACTATGAACCTCATGACCGCACCCACGAGCACTCACCACCCCGGGCCGAGCCCTCGAGAAAACGCTTCCGATCGCGTTAGCCTCGACCTAGTCACGGCGCGCAGCCTGGTCAAATGTTACAACACGAAACTTGATCGCGCTTAACACGAAACTCCGGCCATGGTCAGTCAGTGTGCAAGAGGCCCGCGAATGTTGCTAGCTGTGTTGCTTACAGTAGTTGCTGCACCGATCTTTGATCCACCAAATAGAGTTTGGAGTTCAACCGAACTCTTATCATGGAGTGTCATCGATCACCTGGCTTTCTCGCTGATTTTCGCTGTGCTAGGTGTCGACTACGTCGATTGTAAGCTTGCTTGTCCGGTTTTTTTTTTTTTTGGTTTTTTGGTTTTTTTTGGAACTTACGAAGGAAATGTAATAAGGTTGTTGCTTGTGGCCCGCACATGTCAATAACTACGCTTTCGAGATGAGATCATGACAGAAAAGTTCGTAATTCCACAAATCTTTAAAGTCGTTACTTAGGGCATAATGTACATAATGAATTTGACTAGTTCTGCGACAGTGTCGCATGAGAGTCATATCAACTGCAATTAGAGTAGCCTGGAGATAGCAAAGTTTCAGTTGCAGATACATCGTTCGAAGGACAAATTCATCGAGTTCTGACAAAAGTTCGGGGTCAAATGACCACGGCCCATCGCAACTTGATTGTCGTTCAGGGTCTGAACAGAAAGTTGCAATTTGGAGAGAACATTTGTCCAGCAAACGGTTCATTTGAAACGGTTCGGGGACGCGGACGATGCTCTGACTTCACCTTGTAGCCTAAGAAACTGATGTCGACGCAGGAGAAGTTGAAGACGATGAGACAGATAATTGGCCAGTGTCGGTACATATGTGCCCAGGCCCAGACCTAGACAGGGTCAAGTTTGAATATTACGCAGTACTACTCAGTGTCTTCTGAATGAACAAGTTTATGAAAGTGACAGAGGCTATCAAAGGTGTTCTCATTGAGTTGCATTTCGAACTGCGTCGTTGAACCAAGGGTTACGTTTCATTCAATGGCACAATCGAACACATCATCGTGCTCCGGCTGAGTGAAGCATGACCCACTTCCCCCTACAAGAGAAAGAATGTCGAAGAAAGACGGATATCTCTTGTTCTGCAACCGGGAGGCAATGCAGCCTTCCAGGGACATGTCGGTGGAGGTGAAGTTCAAATGCAATTTGGTGAGAGCACCGCTGATGGCCTTGGTCGCTTTTTCCGGAACACTGATTTGTCATTTCGAAAGACACTGAAGGGGGCTGTGCAGTAATTGAACTTGATCCTGTCAAGGTCTACGCAAAGATCTTTTGACACGGGCCGGTTCTCGTTCAGATCGTCGATGACTTCTCCTGTGTCGACATCGATTTGCTGAGGCCGCCAGGTCAAGTCAAAATGTGGACCGTCGTCCTAGTCTCCTGAGCACGCAACCACATAGACGCTCGTCAAATTGTCGACTAAAAATTACCCAGAATCATATGACTGCCAGCCAAGACGCTACAAAATGATAGGGTTTGCAGCGTGCAACTTTGACGAAAGTAATCAGGACCGATATCCACCGTGACCAGTGGCAGGGTTGTATTCCATGGCAACATGACAACTGAGAGGAAGAACGGGGGACAGAAAAAAAAGAAAGTCTCCTATCTAATTATACCGTTGAAACAATAAACAAGGGAAAACAACCACGAGCTAGGAGTCGCACTGAGTCAGTCGCACGACTTGGAGTCGCGCGAAGGTGGTGTCGATCTCGAAATGTACTTCGGCGCTAGCATGATGACGTAATTCCACATATTCTAGCTCCGATTCCTGAAAAAAGGACAGCGTGGATCCGGCGGTGGGACACATCGGTTTTCTGTTCGAGAGCACGCAACGTCCGCACCTCAAGCGAGGTTGATCAATGCCCAAGGTTCGTGCTCTGTTTCATATCCCAATTGAAAACCCAAAAATATATAGGGACCAGAGCCTCCCTGTCAAGCTGAAGGCGAGTTGTAGTGCCACTGTCGTAGTTTCCGGATTACTGATCTCGCTTCACACACTTTTCCAGCATGCGCTCTCCAGACATGCTTGTCCAAAAATACATACGCTCCGGAAAAATGCGCGGAGAAGATGCGTAATCTATACAAATGCTGTCAGGCTCTATATGACGCGACGAAGGACAGAGGCGAGTCATCTGCCTGTCCTATGCCGAGCGTGGTGCGCCGGTGGCTAAATGCGCACCCCCGGTCCGAGTAGTGAGATACATGATACCATTGTCGCGACGTTAACACTGTACATTCTCGTTATCTGTGCGTTATCACGCATGCTACTACGACCACATCGCCTTGAACTTGACTTCAAACTCGTTGGTAATTTTGTTGACAATCTCGTATACCCTCCAGTCCTTGTCGGGTACGCCTCGCGGTCTCGTGAAAGCAGCCGGATCGTGATCTCCCTCTCCTCCGTCGCCATCGCCACCACCCGCCTCCTCTTCCTCGCCCCGCTCGGCTGGGTCGAGAGAATGATACCCGCTGTCCCCTGCATCCACCGTGTCATCATCCAGTTCTGCAGCCCGGGCTGGTGTCACAGAGTCCCTCGACGTCTTCAGCAGCAGATTTTCAAGATCTCCTCGGATGGTGACCAAGACGAGGTGGAACGCCTCAAGGGCGTACCATACATCGCCGCGACGGATTCCGTTCATGTTCACGAGCGCGTCGACCTGGCCATGCACGAAGAAGTCGTACAAGTAAGCGTTGAGGGGCAGCTCAGGATCGAGGATGTTCTCGACGGTCGGGATCGAATGCTCGTTAAGGTGGACCCCGCGCCGCACGGTGCGCACGAGCTCTCCAACACCACCAAAGGTGTCGCCGTGGCCCGACGTAGCGACGAACAGCGACCGCGCTTTGGGTCGTACCGCCGTCTGGGAGAGGTGAGCGAACAGAGCCGTCTGCGGGTGCATCGACATGTCAGAGGATCCAAAGGTTATTCCGCTAAGCGGTAGCCGATCGTCGGGCCCCAGTTCTTTTGCGTGCTGCGACGAGAATGCTAGCGCGTATGCGCTAAAAATTCCCAGAGTTTCCTTTTGATGTCCGATTAGGAATGCTCGGGCTTCTGGGTGGAGAGGCGGCAACACTACGCGGGAAGGACCCTTTTGTATGAGGTCGCGGACGTTGCTGGCGCTCGCATAAACCTGCGGCAGATACTTGCGACCAAAGATGTGGCACAGGAGGACCACGAGATCCCGCTCTGCCTGAATGGAGTCGGGTTGGGAGCAAATGCCGTGAACAACGCCACTCTGAAGAAGTGCGGTGGTGGCGAGGTTGCCTGGCTCCGTGTAATAGAGATGTGCGGCTATCCCAAATAGATTGATAGGTTTTCCCGCTTGATCCAGAAGATGAGCGCGACGCAGATAATCAATGCTAAATCGTAGGTGATGCAAAAGCTGACTTTTCCCAACGTCGGAGCCAAAACTGATGTGAGGAAGCCGAAGGATGCTGCGGATCGCATCGACAGCGTAGGGAGCATAGTTCGAACCTTCCAAGAGGTTGAACAAACGCAATACCATGGTCGACGAAAGTGGGAAAGTTCCAGTTAGACGCGGTAGCCTTGAGAGAAGGATTCGGTAGATGCGGTCCAACGGAATTCCATAGAAGATCACTCGACCCAACAGGTCAAACCCACGACGACCAGCTCGTCCAGCGCATTGACGGAACTGCACATTGGGTAAGATTTTGCACTGCAACGCGAGCAGAGGACTAACCGTGAGTGCCGTTAAAAATGGAGAATCCCCGCAAAAAACGGATGCCTTTGTCGGCGCGTTGATCCCCAGTGCAAGTGTACCTACGGTGCATGAATAGATCATCGCTTCAGCGTCTTACTTAATATACAAACATACCTGTCGCGATAACTACTCGGAGGAAGCCAACACGAAAAAGTCTGATGTACGGTTTGTCAAAGTCTTAGTCGACGAGCAAGGATGCGCACCTCTCTACAAGAACACGATAGGCCTTGTTCATACCACTATGATGAACTGCAACCCCTCGCCTTAGGGCCCTGAGGACATACTCGGGAGTTGAAGTCCAACGGCTCAGTGAGGCAATGTCCTCGAGAAGCTCCTTCTTCGGGTATGCGGACGTGCCAGCGAAGGAGAACTGTGGGGAAGGGTCCCGTGGATCGAAATAGCTTTCCCACGAAAGTTCTTCGCTCTGTTGACGGCCATCGTCATCTTGGTTCTTCTTTCTGGCGGAAACCTTTTGCGCGAGCCGTTCCTTATCCTCCTGGCGCGCATGCCAGGCCTTCCACTGGCCTACCTTACGCTTCCACTCAGGGCTCTGATCCCTCCAGGCTTCTTCGGCCTTTTCGAGAGTGTTCAAAACATGTTTAACCATCATCAGACATTCGTGGCGATCGAAATTGAACAGAAGCGCGGGCTACGCTGTGTGTCATTGCTAGCCACAAAGTGAGTAGTATTTCGTAAAGCGTACCAGGGAGTTTTCTGCCTTCAGGTCAGAAAGCAGATGGATAAGACCAGACATGAATTCTGAAAGATTAGGTGGTGCGTTGAGTCGTGCTTTAGACGTTTGCGTCATCACAGGATCCTGGATATGTCGAACTACTCGCTGCAGGGGAGAGGAAGGGTCCAGGGCATCGGGTTCTACAACCAAACGCGCTAGGATATTCTTAATCTCAGTCTCATAACGCAGCACGTCCTTTTGTCTGATGAAAGCGTTTCTTGAAAAGAAGGCAGTAGGATCAAGTTTCTCCGCGTAGGCATCACTTTGACCCTTCAAGACCTCGTGTAGGCGGAGTAAATCTAGGGCCTCCAGAGAGAGATCCGGTGGCATCGATCCTCCAAAAGATAACGTGGAAACGGGGTGAATAAAGCGCGTCATTTCGGTAGGCGGGCTGACACCGTCCAGTCCGAGGAACGGCTCATCTCTCCGGAGCAACTGCGGGAAATACGCGAACTTCCTAAGGTGCGAATAGCGATGAGGATGATGGATGAATTTGTGCTCGAAACCTTTGGATCTCTGGACGCTCTCTAGCCACGCATTGAATTTCTCTGGTTCACCGATTGTCGCAGAGAGCCCGCTGAAGGTCAAGTAATATCAGAAATCGCGCGTCGTGTGAGTTCGGCAAATTACGTACATGATGGGACAGGGCGCCAGCAGAATGATTTGCTCCCAAACCGTTCCACCCTCGTGCTGACCGATGGTGTGTATCTCGTCCAGTATGATCCTTTGATCTCTTATGGTAAGCACAAGTAGAGACTACAGGCAACGAAAGTTTTACCGTCTAATTCGAGGGGTCCACGTTCTCGCCAGGGGTGGGGAAAGGAGCATAATCCCCAACATCTCTGGCACCGTAACGAGGATTTGGCATTTTTGAGAGTCATGCACACGATAGTCTCTGGTGTGTATAGCCCAACATGTGCCTGCGACCGACTGTGAGGCCTTCTTCAAGTACATTAAGGCTTACTCACGTCCATCAATTTCCTTGCGGAACCGTGCGTATACTTCTGCAGCAACTTGATTCACAAGGGCCTTCGTAGGGGCCACGTACACAATAATCCCATCATCGGATTCACGAAGGATCCTCTCCATCGCATAGAAAGAAATGAAGGTCTTTCCAGCACTCGTTGGCGCTGTGATTCGTGTCAATTAAAGTGAAATAATAATAATAATTAAATACGTCGATCATGCCGGATCTCTCACCTACGACCAATAATGAACTCTTTGGCTGATCCAGGCAGTCAAGAACTTCGCGCTGCCACGCATCTGGCTGGAACCCGACCCTAGGATCAGGCGCGCTGTCCATGCTGCGATCCATGTACTCCCCGAAAACCCTCAGTTGCCAGATCACCGGATCTTCTTTAATCGACATAAACTTGTAGACGGGCTTGTGGCTCTTGGATTTCAACAGCTTGATGAAGCTGAATGCTAGATCACGATCGGGCTGCAACCGGTGAGACGCGTCGTCTTCCAACGGGGCAATGTAGTCCGTGAACCCTAAAGCAGCCATGATACTAGCTAGCACGCCCAGCGTCGTTTCTGTCAGGAAGTTGTGGGTGTATAGCTCCTTGACCGTACGCATGACAGACACCGTGTAACGATCGTGAACAGCCGGGGCATCCGGTTCGGTTTCAGCTATCCACTGTTGGATAGTGAGGTGAAGGTTGTAGAGCCGGACCTCGACATTTAGCCATCCTGTATCCGTCCTGGGATTTCGAAGTAGGCCATGAAGGGCGGATATCTTGAGATCAAGTGACGCCATCCTTTCCACCTGGCGAAGCTGTTCAACCCACCATTCCTGAGACGAACTGTCTTCCTTGACTTTCTTGTCGCGAGCGTGCTCTTGCCGTATGCGATCCCGTGCAGAGAGTGCATTGGGCTTCCCCTTGATTTGGTGCGTTGCGAGTCCTTTTTTGTCCTCCTGGGATGTGCGTCAGTTACTGGAGTGTACTTACATAATTGGTCGCACCTTTTTGCCTCGCTTGGGTCCGCCAAGCGAGGGATCATCAACGATTTCTGAAACTTTACGCCCAGTGGAAGGAATCAAGATTTGTTGCAACGCCCTACCCGAGGCGCCGGTCAGGGTCGTAGCAAGACGTTGCATCTGCGACATGAAACGCTGATCGCGCTGCAGTTGTTTTTTGCGCGCGCGTTCGCCAATATTCTTCGCGGCTTCCCCTCCCTGGTGTTTAGGTAGAATAGTGCGTTGGTGCGCGTGCCAGTGTTTTGTATCGGAAAACGGAATGTTCTGACTGAATTCTAATCGTGGAGAAGATAAAGCCTGGCCCTGGTCCGCAACGGTAACGTGCACGGCCGCAAGTTCGTCATCAAAGACCTCGTTGTGAAATGGAAAGAGTGTGAACGATGTAGCCCCTTCATCTGAGGCTGCGGACGATGACTCGGACTCGGAATCCTCATGGGTTGGACGATACGCCAAGAGTTTCGGAAGATCAGGTGATGGTGCATTCGCAGATTTCCATACTGTCTCGAGCCGAGAGGAAATATCTGACCCTACAAGTGCCTCGAGTGCGTGTGTTGGAGGGTGGTCACTACTTGTGGCACAGTGAAGAATGGCAATGAATATCCTGCCGTCAATATCCACGAAATGGTTGGACTTTAGAACAAAGGCGGTGATGATGGAATAAAGGTCCGGCAGGAAGGTCTGAATAAGCACAGTTGTGAAATCATCGTTTATGGTCTCCAGCTGCCGAGCCCTCTCAGAAACCGGAAGGGTCTGGAGGACCATGATGTGCAAGAAAAAGAGCGATGTAAGTTCCCAAAACAAGTGAGTGCGACCACTATCGTGTAGGACGAGATGGTCGAGGACCTTTTTGAGGAAAATATCTAGGTCATTCGGGGCAGGTGGTGAGATACGTAGAGACGCAAGAGGGGCCCGCGGAAATTGATGTTTCCATTTTTCCTCGAGTTTAGTAGCGCCAAATTGCACTGCGCTCCATAGAGCGGGTAGAAAGGATCTGCGAGTCTCCAGTCCAAACCGCCCCTCAAACACAAAAGAAAATATCTGTGCCCGTCCCTATATATCAGACAGTTACGAGACATAAACAGGAACGCACCTTGGAGTCACGGAACTCTGCACCATGTAGCAGGGTGACAGCTATGCCTGAAGTAAGAAGACAAAAAATGAAATTGCGCTGGATAAGAACGTGAGTAGCCATGTCGTGATCATCTTCAGCAGGAGTTCCGCCGTCGTTCAGCATGACAAACATTGGCTTGTAGTTTCATCGTGAGCCTCTCGGATTCGCGTACGAGTCTTATAACGTACCTTTGTCCGTTGCTGGTAAGTTATCCAAGCCGGGTCTGCCAGACTCGAGAAGGCGTATATATTCAGGCCCATCCCAGGGGCGTGCTCGGCGAGATGGCTGAATAGAAGTGCTCGGGCAAGTGAGCGAGACGACACCAGAAAGTCGGTGTCTCCTTTTAGAGTGAGGTGCCGGGTATCTGAAATGAGACAGGGTCAGCAAAAAAGCCTCCAAGAGACAACTGCAAGCTCGCCTTCCCAGAAGACTATATCAAATACCGCGGATCTTTTGAGCATCTCGCTCAAGAGTCGCTCCAATGAATTGATCGCGTGCAGAGTTTGAAAGCTAGGATCTATGAACCATCAACACTGGGACTGGCACACGCCACCCACAAGTCGCACGCACCGCCAGGGCACGCCAGCGCCAGTAGAGGGTCATCGAGAACCTGTTGGAGCAACGACTCGCCTTGGTGCAAAAGGACGTGTCAGCAAACCACTGTCCACGGCGAGAAAAGTGCCCATTACCATCAAGAATAAATCTTTCGTTGCCAGCATAGTCACCAATCAAGTCCATCCAACGGGCCTTCTTTCCTGTGATCTTCTTGTACCATTTGTCGTCTATGTATTTCAGTGCCTCGACGGCGTTCATCCCGACAGGTGCATCGCCACTGCCTAAAGCGGCTAGCGCGCTTACGTCATTCGAGTCATCGAGTATAAGGTCATTTAAATCCAAGTCCATGTTCTGCCGCATGACAGCGATTTTCTCTTGAGCAGCCTATACAAAAGTCGTCGATCACAAGTGCCTCATGGTCTTTGTGGAGACATACATGTTCATGAGCTTGGACAATCATTGTAGGAGCAGCAATGGGATTGCGAGGAATCCATTTACGTTCACGGAGCTCGATAACGTCCTGGGTGGGCATATCAACCAATGTGTGTCGCGGCACAAGGGAGAGGCACACAAACCTGGAGCACAAACACCATACGCGCGTTGACGCTTTTGTTCTCCGTCAACCCCCGGATGCGCGAGAAGTATACGTCGAGGTGCGCTCGTGCTTTGGGTGTATCAAGCAGGCTACCAACTGTGGTCAGGAGCTTGCACACGCTCTCTATATCCGCTTCCTCGGGGTTTTCTACGTTTTGAAGGAGTTTCTTGATGCACTCGTGCATGATGCGCTCTGTCAGCATCTGCAACTTGAAGAGCTCGCCGATGAAACGGACGAGGCCCAATCCGCGACGTCTTGCCTTGGCCGCGGCCTGAGCAGAATACTCGTCCGGGTACACTTCAGACTCCTCGCCTCCCTTGATTTTCCCGCCATCTTTCTTGACGCCCTGGACCTGCGCCGCGGCGACCCAACCACGCTCGAAGTCTTCCTGACAGCGATTGAGCAAGTACTTTCTGAACAAATTACCGCCTGCGAATGGCTTTCCTTGTGTATTCTTGATACCATCGTCCTGGACCTTTGGGCTGATTTGTTCCATCATTTTGCGGCATAGACGTGCATATATCTCGGAAAACACCTCTTCATCCGTCGCCTTCTCGAAAACAAGCCTGATGACTTGGATTAGCGTGCGACCGTCCTTTTCCTTCTCCGACTTGTTTGCCCATGCGACAATCTCATCTGAGATAGTGTCGAAGCGCTCTATGGTGAGTTCATTCAGCAGTGCTTTGACATTGCGCTCAACGACCATGGGTGATTCGCCGCTGAGGCCAGAGCCGCCACGATGCGTTCTCATACTCTGGGGCGTCGAGGACATGTTCTGGCTTGACGCTGTTCGTGACATGGGTTCCTGGGTGTCGCGTCGCTGCGCAGTACTGAGGGTAATCAAACGCCCAATCTAAACGGGAACACGTGATCGGTTACTGGATTAGGAATTACTGTAACTTATAAAGTATTTGATGTACCTAAATGGGAAACATGATAAACGTTACAGGACTCAGTTGAAACACTAGCGAAGACTGGTGCACGTGCCATCTCTTCCTGTGCCATCACTCCGTCACTCTTGCCACAATATGGCCAGCGCATCGGTCCAAAGAGCTTCGCTATCTCTCGATAGTACTAGTTCTCCCTCGTCTATTCACATCACTCATACATGCTTCACATACTCGACGACCCAACTTGGACCGTTTGTCCGAATTTTGAGGGACCGAACGGCAACGCGTTTTCGCTCATCACGGAAACATTCCCCTCATGGCAGAGAAGGCCTCCCGTCAGTTAAGAGTGCTATGGACCCGGGGCTATGACGCTAGCGTCACTGTTCGGAATGCCCAACTCGAGCAAGACCGGGTGAAGCAGGACAAGCGGGGTCAGCAGGCCCGGGAAGTGAACGAGGCCTGACGCGCGCAACTCGAAAAGGGGGCAGAGGAACAGCGCAGAAAGGCCGAAAAGAAAAAATCAAAGCTCCACTCATTCGACCCTACCCGGAGCATCGGTAACTGGATCGTACCGCGGACAGCCTCTTGTGCCCTGGATAAAATAGATAATCTCGAGTACGTCAAGCTTGACTATTTCACAGACTTGAGGCCATCAGAAAATATTCGAAACGACGAAGACTTGAGCTGGGGAGAAATGCTAGGAGCCAAGACTACGATGCTATACTTCATGGTAAAGTCCAGACTCTGGCCCACAGCTCACACTGAATCCCTGGAAGTTTTCTTTGTCGCACTCAAGGGGAACCCCGGGAGGTATTAGGTGAACGGAAAAGCCCTAGTGGTTTATCAAAGTCGGGCCAGACGCAAATAGTTCGACACCCTCGCGCGTAACGAGAGCTTCAACATCGGGCTCGTCGAGGACGACCTCGTTCGGGCTATAATTGGCGAGGTCGACAACAGGATCTTGGAAAAAAAAAATAGACCAGGTACGCACCCACATAGCCCAGATCGCAAGCTCGCATTAACTTGGCTTCTCTTCTCGCCCTCTCACGCGGCCCAACCTCTTGTTATTTTCGCTTCATTCGCAGGCACCTATCCATCAATGCTCCAGATTCGAATAGCTCAAGCGGCCTTTGAGGTCTCCTTGACTCGGCGCTCGTCCAAACGTCTCCACGGGTGGGACTACGACGAGCCTCTCAACCGCTCCCGCTCACCTCCACGCCGGGTCGGGCCCTCGAGAAAATGCCTCCGATCGCGTTAGTTTCGGCCTAGTCACGGTGCGCGGCCCTGCTATATTCTGTAACACGAGACTTAGTCGTGCATAGTCGTGCATAACACTCCACTTCGGCCATGGGTAGGAGGGGTGTAAAAGGGTTGCTAGTGTTGCTACAGTAGTGGTTGCAGCCGATCTTTGATCCGTTTCACCAAATAGATTTGAAGCTCAGTTCAATCAAGCTCTTGGAGAGCGTCATCGATCACCTAGTTTCTCGCTGATCATTGCCTTGCCGGACTGACACTTTGGCACGGCTTTGACTCCTAAATCAATCTGGTTTGCGTCATAAGCAGACACACTCTGTGTGTGGAGACCGTACCTGTTTTCAACGAAAACCCTCTCAGGTTGGCAGGGGGTGTCGTGGTGGTATTACTTTTGGGCCCCAGGACGGTCATGGTAGGATTATATGGACCTGTCGGCCTCTTACATGAGTTGCGATTGCGAAGGCAGCGATCGGCCCGAGTTGGTTACCAGTGGCGTCATGTGACATACGTCCGAAGCCTGTCTGAGATATCCGAGTCGAGCAGATGGTGACCAGCGGTGTATGATAGTCATGCCCTCTTCTTCTCTTTACCCTTTCTCTTTACACTCACCTCCGGCATGTCAGAAAAATATCAAGACATTCTCTCCACTCTCGGCCGTTCTTCGTCCTTCTCAGAAAGCAACGAAAGGGTAATTTTTCCTATACTCGTCTGACTGCGGAATCCCTAACCGTCGTCGAAGGCATTACTGGAGCCATTCACATACATTACTTCAACTCCGGGAAAGGATTTCAGGGGAGGAATGATGCAAGCTTTCAACGCCTGGCTTCGAGTTCCCGAAGCCAAATTGCGAGTCATAGGCAATGTGATCTCAATGTTGCACAATGCTAGTCTCCTGCATGTGTTTGGTTTTCCTTTGACTTTGGTTTTTCTCCTGACTGTCCGATCGCAGGATCGATGATATCGAGGACAACTCGCAGCTCCGTCGCGGACGGCCTGGTACGTCGGGGACAGCGGGGACATCCTACGATTCGACGCTGACGTCGTGCAACCTTTTTTGGAACAGTCGCGCACAAGATCTATGGCGTTCCGCAGACCATTAACTCTGCTAATTACGTATACTTCCTGGCATTTCAAGAAATTCTCGCTCTGAAAGCGCAAGGAGCGCCCGAGACCAGCGACGCTCAAGGCAGATTATACTCCGAGTGTGACGTGGATCGGATCGTGACTGGTCAATACAAATGTTTGGATTCTTGCGCTTGGCGTTGACCTCGAGGAATTCGTATTCACAGACGAACTGCTCAATCTCCACCGTGGACAAGGTCTGGACCTACTCTGGCGGGACTCATTACGATGTCCGACAGAGGAAGAATACATCGCAATGGTCAATGATAGTTGAGCATCGAATCAACGTATCTGTTTGTAGGTCCTGACAAGTTTTGACAGAGACCGGTGGCTTGCTTCGCGTAGCCGTCAAGCTTATGATGGCATGTTCGAGCCAGAACACGAATGTGTCCGTCGCCTCACATCCTATTACGTGATAAGACTCTGAATCGACTCCAGGGATTATGTTCCTCTGGTCAATTTAATTGGGATTTACTTTCAGATCAGGGACGACTATATGAACCTTCAGAATAACGAGGTTCGTTCTATTCTACCGGCGACCAGCAACCAGTCTTGCTTACCCAGCTTTAGTACACTACGAACAAAGGTTTCGCGGAAGATCTTTCAGAGGGGAAGTTTTCCTTTCCCATAGTACATGGTATCCACGCAGACACCACGAACAGGCGACTACTCAGTGCGGTGCATTTCCTTGCTTATGCACTTGTGTGACTGAGGTGATGTTATGTAGATGTTCTTCAAAAGAGACCGGGATCGCCGACATTGAAACACCACGCTATATCTTACCTACGCGATCATTCGAAGTCGTTTGAGTACACTCGCGGGGTCTTACAAATCCTGGAAAAACAGGTTCTAGATGAGATAGAACGGCTCGGTGGAAATCCCATGCTACTAAACGTTTTACAAACACTCCAGATCTAGCTACCTTTCTACTCGTAGCCCCAGTCAAACGGACTTTTTTTAATATATTCTCTCACAGCTACACGGTGCTAGGATAGTGGGGGGAAGCCTCCTTGATACGTTATGAACCGAATAAATTCTCGTCCAGTTTTCGCAGGAGTTCCTTTGCTTCGCGCGCTGGGCGTGCTATGTTGGGTTTTTCAGTCCCAATACTCTCCTGGATTTTCTGAGCGATGCTAGAGAGGACGGTGCGGAAAGGTTTCGGAACGACAGCCGCCGGGGCGTCGTCGTCGGTGCTCAGGAACGCTATGATAGAATACGAAGAAAGCACGCTCGGGGGAGTCCCGGCAGTAAGGTGTGCCCTTGTATGCACTATCAGCTAGTGGACAAAGCGCTAAAATGGAAACGATACATGCCTGACGAGGGGATCGACGAGATTGTCGTATATGGAAAGAGTTGCGAACACGGCCGCAGTGGACTGCAAGTAGTATTCTGGAATACGGAATCAGCATGGGAGTTTTCGTGCAAATATTAAACAAAGTAATCGACCGTCATGGGACTCTTTGAACGCGTCCGACACGAGCTCCAATGAAGCCTCCCGCGTCTTGTCACCGACGTTAGCCGAGGCATTTTTGATAACATAAGACAGTGCGAGGACTAGACTGCCAGCGACAGCGTCGCCATTCGACCTCGCACCAGCTATAAGTTCCGTCACAACAGGATCGACCCGCGGTTGATGTTTCATGAGCTCTCCGAGCGCTTGAGCCGCCTTTGTGCGAACTACCACACTAGCAGGGTCACTCGCACTCTTGATGAACGTACGCTGGAGCTGCGGGAAGAACGGCTTCACGAATGCGGGAATGCGCACGAGCATCGTTTGCATCGCGCTGAGAAGCGCCGTCTTGACCGCAGGGGGAAACGTCCCGGCCTGCGTCGCGACGCGGATGAGCGGCCCGGTGAAAGGCACGACGAAAGGCTTGATTGCAGCTTCCGCCGTGCGTTCGACGAGGTCACTGATGGCGTACGCCGCATTCTCGCGTTGCTCGTTGCTGCCTGCTGTGAGGCCAGAGATGATGATAGGCACGAACGCGGAGACGCCCCTTTGCAACCCAAAACCAGGTACTGGGACCCCTGGGACCCCTGTACTCTCGATCGTTCGGCGTAGCGGAACGACCAGAGCGTCGAGGTCATCCTTTGGAATCGACTTTACGAAGGTATCAAAGGCCTCCGATGCTGCTGAATGAACGGTGACGACAGAGTCGTCCAAGGAAGAAACCAGCTGTCGTGTCCAGTCGACACGGTATATCGACGCGTCGAGTTCCGACACTTCACAGAAAGTCTTGAATAGGTTGCAACCGCTCACACGTCGACTGGGAGCTTCGTTCTTGACCCTGCCAAGGTCCATGATTAGAATATATATTTCGAGTACAGAAGAGGGATTACCATCCGAGAAGCAGTAGCATGAGCGAGTTCAAACCCTCCGAGTCGGTGATAGAACTTAGCAGGGCCACAATAGCTTCATCGACAGCAATCTGGAGCTCTTCGTCCAGAGAATCGTTCGTTGACGTTTCCGTGACTTTGACAAGGGCGGTGAGGACGACAGTCAATCGTTTGCTCAGGGCGTTGCCAGCTACGGTCACCAAGGATGCCAAAGCCCTTGCGTTAAAGGCTGTCATCGGAGTAGCAACAAGTGTCGGTATCAAAACAGGGAAAACGGTGTTCGCTCGGACCTGTGTGACTTAGATATATGTCACGCCTGAGCAGAGGGGTAACTCACGTGCATCACCTCCCTCAACGCTTGTAATGCCGTGCCAGAAGTTTCACCAGGCTGTCGTAAAGCCTCCAGTAAGGTGGGGATAACTTGGTCGATGGCTTTAGCACCCAAGCGCTCTTGCAAGACGTCAAATGCCTGTGCGGCAGCAGCGCGAACGTTCTCTTCGTCATCCACGAGCGAGGCTCTTATCACAATGATAATACCGTCTTCATGGCCTTCTCGCTGGGTGTCGGTAGAGTTCGTCCTAAATTTTGGCGCAGTTAGTTGGTGTAAAAGTTGGGAGAGCAGATGAGTTTACATCAGTTCACTCAAAAGCAGACAGGCAGCTTCTCGAGTTTGTGAATCTGGGGACGATGACTTGGTTCGAATAATATTGACCATCTCGCCCAGAAGGCGCTCGCCAAACTTCTTGCACAGTTCTGCCGTAGTACGGACCCCGGTCTTAGAGTATCATCAGTTAGCACGAACAGTAATAAAGTATATGGTAAGACCTCTTGTTGCTCGGCTTCATCCGCGGACAGCAGAGACATGAGCTGAGAGACAAGTTCCGGCAAAATCTCCCTGACTGTATATCATCAACTACCATAGGGAGCCAGCGAAAACTGTAAGATTCACGTACCCGTCTTTGGCGTGTTATGCACCAACACTTTCCAAATCTGAATCGAGGACTGCCGGACAGTATGTACAGGGTCCTGTCGAGCGAGGTAAAGGGCCGATAGTATACGATCCCGACGATCGGCGCCAAGGACCTCTGTGAGGACCTTCCGGGAAGATTCCGCGACAGCCGCCTCGGCACCCTCAACATCGTCGTCCATTTCCGGCTTGCTTGTGATGCCAGAAACCTTGAAAAGGAGTTCTCCGACAAGGGTGATAGACGATTGCTAATAAAATGTGAGAGATGAGAGTATAAAGAAACTAGTAAACACACTCTAATGCGCCATGCGGGATCAAACATGCCACGCTCAAGCTCGGGAAGGAGGAGGTCGATGGCCTTGCTCGAGTAGTTCGTAATGACCATCCTTCCGGCACGCATTGCTGCCTCACGAACATAGTCTTCCGTGTCGGAAAGTCCTTTGAGAATCGGTACGATGATCTTGGGCAGGTGGGGCTGGAACCGGGTTCCAAACGTGGCGGGCAGGAACACTAATAAGGACATGAAGCCTTCCCTGATGGTGCTCCGCGGGGATTGTGCATTCGAGATGATGTCAGGAAGCAGGCCCTCGAGTCTCTCCATCCCAAGGCCAGAAAGTACCTCGCTAAGACCCTGCGCCGCTCCTTGGCGGTCAACACCTGATGTATCTGTCTTCAGAGTCCTAATGAGACTGGGCACAAGATCTGGGAAGTTAACTTCCCCCAAACGCTCCACCAAAGTGCCGAGCGTTTTGGCCGCCGTGGCACGGGCCTCTGGAACTGGATCAACCAGGACGACATGTACCATGGGCAGAAGCGTCGAAAGATACGGGACGAAATCCTTGGAGTCTGTCAAGGATGCAAGATTACCCACGATCTGCGCAGCCTTCTTCTTGGTGTCGGCACTGCGTTCCTTCAGGCCGCGTTCCAAAATGGGGATGACCTGAAGAGTAGGATGAGCAGATGCCGGATATCAACGCTCCATACTCACTAAGGCAAGAGATGAGTGATCGATATAATGGACAAACGACGTCTTGAGGAGGGCGGATAGTGCATTGGGAGTTTTGGCAGGGTCAACCATAGCTTTCAAGAAGACGGGTACAAGCGCCTGGACCTCGGGGTTACTGATTACCTCGCCGAACTGCTTGAGACCCTTGTTGGCGCCGGCCCGTACTTGGGCATGCGAGTCCGTCAGGACGTCAGTCAAACGGGGGATAATGACAGGGAGGGATTGGGATAGCTGACGAGGGGCGCAGTACGCCATCATTCCCATCAGCTCTATGGAGCCCTTCTTTGTACGCCATTGTCTTTCATCTAGGCCAGACAAGAGGGATGGTAGGATAAGCTTGACTCCATAGCCCGACATGTTTCTCATAATGACACGGGCGGCATCTGTGGCAGCTTCCCGAACGTCGGGGGTAGAATCGCCGAAGGCCGACAGGAGTAACGGGAGTGCATGAATAGCATAAGGTTCGAACAGCCGCCCAAGGGAGCTTGAGAGTGTTTCTAAAGCGAACATTGCTCCTTGTCGGGATTCATATTGCTTTTTGTCCTCGGTGGCGTTTTTAAGTCGGCCAAATATATCGAACTCCTTCATCGCGGAGATCCCGATGCCTTTGACGACACCGGTCAGACCATAGCCTGCTCCTCGCCTAGCAGCATACTTTGGAGCGGTGAAGAGTTCTTCGAGAAGTTGATTCGCCAATTGTGGGGCAGAAGACCGCGTTACCTTGACAAGAGGCGCTAGGCAATCTGCTACGGCGTACTGCACCTGCTCCGATGGTGTTTTAAGGGCTTCTACCAGCCGTGCAAGGATTATGGGCAAACGAGGATCGGATGAATCGAGATGACGGGCGACGCGGCCAAACAAGATCACCACCGCTTCCTGTATAAAGTCGGCAGCTTCTGTCGTCGGCGGCGGGCCTGCTAAGTGTTGTTCGAACATCGTGATAAGTTGTGCCAGGTGCCTTGATCCATGAAACTCGATAACGGCAGAACCTGCGTCAAGCATGCCGCGTCGCACTTCAGCACTACGATCACTGAGACCCCCCTCCTTAACGAGGAAGTCGAAGAACGGGATAGTCGCCTCCTCGCTAAAAGCAGGTGCCAGTTGTTGCAGCGTCTGCGCTACTGCGAGCCTTGCCTGCCAAGGGTCTGTACGCCCGAGGGAGCGCTCGTCGACAATACCCTGAATGGCAGGTTTGCACCTATGACCTTGTCAAAGTAAACTGAAAGCGTACAAATTGATCAAATTCTGGGGCAAGGATCTTTGCCTGTACGACTATCAGTATTTATTGGGCATAGGGGGATTGGTGTACGTTACCCTCTCGTGATAAAGGTGTAAGAGGCCACTGATTGTTTCGGTGATCGATGCGGGCCAGCGCTCAACGGCTTCCACAAACGAAGCAGCAGCGCTGGAACGACCATAGTCGCTATCGTGCTCTACCAGATTTCATGTCGGATCAGAGAACGCAGAAGGTATTTAGAGCAGACTTGCCAAGAAATTTTAGTAAAATCGGCGCATACGCTTCCGGGACGTCGAGACCATTATCTTCCCAGATATGTCGTGCGAGGCGAGCGTTCTGCGCATCATTATCATGACAGGCGACAAGTAGTTCGGGTGTCCAGTCAAATTCCGTCAGGTCAAGAGGCTGTCCGAACCGAATTAGAATGACAGCGAAAATCACGTCGACAGAAGGGATTACCTGAAGTGCTTGCAAGCTAGCATTTCGAGCATACGCCTCCTGCACGAGAGTGCTATCGAGCAAGAGCGAAATTTCTTCGCTTGTAGCATTGAGGGAAATGGCCTGGCCAAGATCTATAAGCCCTGAAGAACCCTCCTTGCTTAATTTTGGTTGGGTGCGTATGGCGTGCAGCAATCCGTGCAGGATTTGAGGTCGGGGGAAAGCCGTATCCGCACCTTGATGCAAGGGTTGGGGGAATCAAGAACGACGAGCGAGAGCAAACAAAGGGACATACATTCCCCAGAGTGGAATTTGATGATATCCAGAGACAGGGCGACCTGTTCTAATGGATCATCTTCCTCACCTGGCAGAATCCCACCTTTTTGAATCACTTGCTCGACCAATGGGAACGCATAGGAAAATGTAGCAGAATCTAGAGGCGTCTGTTCCGATAAGGAGCGCAGACGATACAGTACGCGAAGCACGAGTTCTTAGGATAATTTTAGGCGCATTAATCAATGGATATAAAGAACTGCGTACGGTTCACCGGCTCTGCCTGCAATTCCTCGGGTACAACACCTACGTCCAAGCTACGAAGCGTGGCGATACCAACCCATTTTCCAAAGGTCTCAAGCCGACTAGAACAACACCTTGACAAATCCTAAAGGAATGTTAATACGGGAATCCGGAATGTTGGCAACCCCATACCAAATACGTATTGAATGCCGATGATCCGACCAATAATGCACCTTTATCTAGAGCGCCACTATTCAGAATGAGGGTGACTACTTGTGAGATATACGCTTGAAAATCTTCAATATTTCCGTGTATAAGGTAGGAGATTATTTGCAAACTGCGGTCCAAGTTTGCCTTGATCCTGTTGACGCGACTTCGGATCTTCGCCTCCTTCTCGATCTGAGCCTGCACCAAGCTGTGCTCTTGCTTAGATAACGTAGGAGCGGCGGCGCTTTTCTTCTTTGCAAGCGACTGACGCACTTCCGCATCCCATTTAGCAAGGTCTGCGTCCTTTCCCTTGACCTGTGACCAATTGCTTTTGTTGGAAAGAACTGGTCCCACATGGTAAGCAAGTTGTCTTGGAGAGGCTACTTGGGAACTCACCATCAACAAATGTTTGATCCTCCGGTGTCTTCCATACACCAAAGTCCAAGTCGGTCAGTGAGCTAATTTCTGCGCTAAGATCAGCGCGAAGCTGCTCCATGATGCGTGGAAGGACCGTATTCGGGGAGACGAAGGCAAGCGTCGTAATGGCGGAATAGCAAGCTTCAGCGTGGTCAGCAGAGTCTGTCTGGTTAAGAAATGAGTTCTGCGTAGAGGTAATAATATCTGTCAATCACCCCAATTTCTTGTGATAAAGTAATAACGGTGTCCAGGAGGTTGTCAAGTTGGCTTTCTATGACATTGTGTGGGT
Source organism: Lactarius indigo (assembly GCA_025766275.1). Taxonomy (NCBI): domain Eukaryota; kingdom Fungi; phylum Basidiomycota; class Agaricomycetes; order Russulales; family Russulaceae; genus Lactarius; species Lactarius indigo. The sequence continues at coordinate 1,073,197 of JAFKAC010000007.1, forward strand.
CTAAATGTGCCTTCTGGCACAGCTCGATCCAGACGTGCCGCGAGTTCCCGCCTAGAAGGGCCACCATAACTTCGGATCGCTTAGAGTCTGCAAACATGATCACACTCACAAATTTCGGGATGATGGGCAAGTACAATAATTTCCGACAATAATTTTTCGCGAAGAGTGTGATCCTCTTCCTTCCCAAATGTTGCAGATGCTGAGAGAAACGCGAGAAGTCGCGGTTGCTTCCTTATGGCTGGCTTCTCGTTCTCTGTGGGAATATTTTGGCTCTTTGGTATAGATGTTCGTCTGCGTGTTAAGTATGCCGTGAGGCCCGATCGCACAAGCTCATTCGCAATCTTCGGCGCAACAGCACCGAGATTTTCTACTGATGCGATGACGCGTCTACGGAACTCAGGCACTTGGCTCTCGATCGCTAGGTGCAGGTACGCAGAGCCTAACTGCGTTCTAAAAAGATGGTCGTGGGGCTCAATTAGTACCAGGACACACGGAAATGATGGCAAATGTATCGAAACACGAACCGTAGTTGTTCGGCTTTCTCGACTTCCGAACTGAAAAATATGGCAGTGCTCTCCACTGCTCGAAGTAGCCAGGTTTCCTCTTCAACACCTGTCAACTTTTGGTATACCTTGTCCCACACAAGAAATGAGGGCCGCGAAGACGAAACAATAGCCTGAACTGTAGCCTTTTGCGGGATGGTATCTTCTAAGACAGCGTTCGACCAATGGAATCAGAATAGGGAGAAGGGACGGGCAAATGTGAGATACCGAATACTCCCGATCGGGAAAATGGACCAAGCAAAACTGCAGCGGCAATATATCCTTCCACCGGGCCACTAGCGGCATTCAGTGGGTTCGCTGCCACGGACTTTAGGCTCGATTCGAAAGCAGGAAATACGGCACGAGCGAATGCGACCGCATTGGTGGTACTCAGGTTTCCAAGAGCCCAGAACGTATCGCCCGCAAGCGTAATAAAAGCACGCCGAGTTGACGGCTTATTGTTCTGCATCTCTGTCGTTAAGAGCTTTAAAACCCCATCTGGAAACGGGAGATCTTCCCGAAGGTAAAGGACGAGATGATTCGTCAGAGAGGAGGCGAGAATTGGTAGAGCGGTCTCGTTGGTTTCTTTGGAGAGCAAGGAGGGAACGGATTTTACCATGAGGGAAGAGACTTGCGCCGATGGACTGAGAAAACTGAACATGGTGTACAAGACTTTGCGATCTGGGCCGATCGCCTTGCCTGCTTGAGCGAGTTTGAGCAGTTCCTCCACGGCGGTTTCTTTACTTTCATCGGTAGACCTTTCGATGGCAATCTTAAAAAGAGTGACCGAGTTTGTACGTATCTCTGGGTTTGCGGACTTGGCACAGCTAAGGATTAGCACCAATAGACGACGGAAGGTATCGAGATCGAGTAGGCGGGGATACGCAAGAAAAAATTCACTCGCAACTAGTGCTCGGTAAGAAGATTGTTCGAAACACGTGATCAAATACTCACCTGGCAAGGCGTACTCAGGAGAGCGGAGTAAAGCCTTCTCCATCGCGGGTAAAATTGTATCTTGGAGATCAGTGTCACTAAAAATTTTGACGAATCCCGTGAAGGAAGTCTAGACAAGCGTTTAATAAAGTCGGATATTACACCAGTGAATTGCTACCATAGTGTGTGAAGGTACTGGCGTCCGAGCCATCAGCACTGAACTCGTGTAGAGAACCATGGTCGCTGTCTAGAAGGCTGTTAAACAAAACTCGATGGATTCCAACGACATTTACCTTAATTTCTTCGGAGATGATTGTTAGGTTTGTATTTCCAACACCCTTCAGATGTGTGACGACGTCTGCTGCTGTGCCGAGAAGAGGGATAGCAACGAGAGGAGACGAGAAAGTCTTAGATTGAGCTAAGAGGGTATTCATGAACAGGGCGAGATGAGAAGGGGACTAAAAGAGAATTTAATGCTCTGTCCCAAAATTACAGGCCCCATATTTACCGACCGCAAGGCACGGCGTGTGCGAACAATTGCGCTTTTCCGCACTGACGACTTTGCGCGTGTTGAGGGTTGCAGGAGGATATCCAAGAGTGGCGCCATAAAAGTGACAAGAGAGATCCACGATACGGATGATGGGAAGTCGGGCGAGTGACGAACCACAACGGCGTACAGACCACAGCACCAACATAGTAACGAGAAGGCTTCTGTCGGTGGATGCGAGCTGAATAGGTGGTAAATATCAGTGACAGTGGCCGTGAACAGGATATAAGATCACTTTGGGCGTCCCACGATACGATCGACTTCATTCCCTATTCGAGCCAAAATTCGTTCTGTTACTCCTTGCTTCTCCTCCTTCGTCTCCTCGCGCCGCACGAGTTCCTTCCCGACTTCCTCAGCTGCTTCACGCGAAGCGAGATCAACGTATCTAGGATAGATCTCGATTAAAAGCCCAAACACATCGAGAACTTGAGAGAGACTCAGATCTGGACAGCATAAGTGTGTTTATATAAAAAAGATATACTCTCTCTACGTCGTCGGCTACGCACCCTCATTTTTCACGAGAGGTAACAGCTCTTCACGCAAGAAGGGGATCCGAACGCTGGTATGGCTCGTAAGGAGCTGCATGGACGCATACCGGAGAGCCTCTCTCCACTCTGCTGTAGCACGCTCTCTGCGCCAGACAAAGTCGGTTTCATTTTCCTCGGGCATGATATCGTCAAGCACTTCAGCGGTTGATCGGATCCAAGATGCTATATCTGGCTGTCCAGGCGACACTCCGAGACGAAGCTCTTTCCTTTTAAGCTTTGCAAGTGTCTTGATTTGAGGCACTTTGGATCAAGAGGGTGAAAGACAGGTCTTGCTTGGCCAACAGTAGACTCGAGACTTGACTAGCTTGACTCGAGAGGCGCCGGCGGCCAATGACTCCACCTTCTTTGGTGCTGGTCCTTGTGACAAAGGTGACGCGTGACGTGTCACGTGACTCTTTCCGATCCCCATCTAAGCTTGATTCTTTGCTTTCCTACCTTGATCTTGCCATTGTAAAATTTGTTTTAAAAGTATTGACGGCCATAAGAGCCAAGTTATCGAAAGAACTTGAGCGAGATGAGCATCCGAGTCGTCACAGTCACCAATCAGTCACCAAGATTGTCACTGTCGACGCCGGCCATTCCGGCCCGAGGACCATATTTTCTTCTTATGTGGCGGCGTTTGGGTCATTCGAAATCTGCTAACCCTACCAGCCCGAGAGTGTGCATCTCATACTTGCACTAAGGGTCGCGCTCTTGATGGAAGGAGAAGATGGATGGAAGCGCGAGAAGCGCTTTAAAGTGTGTTCTTCCATCCCTCCTTTGGAATACTCGTTCACCAATTGCACCTTGAATTGCACATAGCATCGGTCATATCAAGCGACGCTGAAGGACGTTCGTCTCCCATCTGCACTCACTCAGTCAACTTTCGATAATGAAATTGGGGTAAAAACCCAGTCGATTTCTCTCGAAAGCCTCTGACTAAAATCTCGAAAATTTCTTTAGGATGATGGATCCCATTTCTTCGAGGCCATTGAACATTGGAGACAGCTGAATCTCTCTCCTGCATTTGTTCGGTTTGCAGCAGACGCCGCTGATATCTCTGCCTCTATGCCTCTGCTCCTTCATCATTGGAAGGACATCATCCAACTATGGTTCTCTGCGCTGGACAAGGCAGATGATGAGGCGTTGGTCGCTCTTTTGGAGTAAGTCGCGTATACAGTTCCTCCTTAGTATCTAATCTCCCGCAGCCTCATGCAGAAATTTGTCCACGACCTTCGCTCCGTGATCCTCCCTTCGTACAACGATTTACTCGATCGCCTCCTTCAACTTCTTTCTGCTTCCGTTTCCGCAGCAGCGCTCACTATGCTCCTGGCTACCTTCACGTCGCTCTTCAAACATTTGTTAGTCCCAGACACTGGAACAGACGCCCTTGAACGGACTTGGAAATCTCTGCGTGTGAGATTGCCCAAATGCGCCTCAGATGTGCAGCGTGCTATGGCAGAAGTCTGGGGATCACTACTACGCAGGTTGAGGGCTCCACAAAGAGAAGCATTAGTAGAACTGATGGCTGAGGAGTTGACTGAAGTAGAAGATGCGTGCGCCTGGGCATATATCTACTCATGCAAGGTATGTGAGACTGCATATGGGCTGGTGAACCGCTGACAAGATATCCGAGTTAGTCCGTGTCGCAGACACTTCACACGACCACTCCATCCATAATTGCACCACTCATCAAGGTTCATCTCAGGAGCCAACAACGTGCACTAACACATAACTGCATTCGTCGTCTGTTCACTGCACTTATCCACCATTGCAAAAGCGCCGAACAATTTTTCCCTGTTTCGGAACTACTGACCGAACAATTTACCAGCGCAGCACGGTCTGTTGAATTTGAAAGAGACGCCGATGGCCTCGACCGCATTATTGAGATCATCGCAGTCGTGACGTCCGTACGTCAAGGATCGCGTGTGACTGGTGCGCACCTATCTACTCGTATGCGAACTGCTCTAATACTCCTCAAAGCTGACCAGTTGTCTACAATCGCTAGAACTCTTTCTCCCCTTGTGGGGTTTTCTTCGCTAGGAAACTCCTTACTTCACGCTAGCGTCTCGGTTCTCACAGCAGGCGACGTGTCACTCTGGATGGGTGCGGGACGCGTCCTTATAGAGCAGTCTTGGACGAGGGTCACCTTTGGTGCGGAACTCTGCGGCATTCTTTCGGACCTTTCTTGGGGAGGTTGGCAGCTATTGGAGCTCCCGCACGTTGTCAAGCATATGCAAAGCCTTTTTGAATTAGATGCGCTCCGTGGACTGGCACTATCGGCGGCCTTAAACAACGCCCAGAGACTCAAAGATGCCCCGATAGCTTGGCTGAAGCAACTTGAAGTTTGGATTTTGAAGCGATTCGAAGGTTGGGCAATGACACGTGAGAAAGTGCGACTCCGTCTTGACAATCGGCCTTACTTTTGCTGACATCCGGTAACTTAGGTTGAAGAGCTTAGTCATGTTCTCCAGATCACCCACCTTCTCCCTGGTAGTCTGACTCTCCTGTGCAACATAATTGGGAACGTACTTAATACGCCCAACCCGGAGACTAGTTATCAAAGTGACGCCGCGAATGCATCCTGGGTCCTTGGGAGTTGCCTGAAAACACTGGGGACGCACCCATATACTGAATGGGTACACCACGCAGACCTGATTTCCTGGGTGGGGAAGGTACTCCAACGATGGTCCTGGTCTGAATTTGTTCTACACGGGCTTGCCGAAGTAATTCAAAGAAGGTAGGTTGCTTATTGCGAGTCAATCACAGTATCTGATGGAGATTTAGTCCGCCAGATAATGTGTCCTTCGAAGAGATGTTCCGCTACCTCGCCTCCTCGGTGCTCTCCCATTCACGCCGCTCTCGCCTCAGCGCGCTACACCTCCTTTCCAGCTCACTTGTGCACAAGACCTCCTCTCAGGAGCTTATTCTCTCGAAGCTACTACAGGCCGAGGAAGTCCCCATCAATGCATCGAGTTCGCGTGAGCGCGTGCTACGTCTTGCGCAGCTCGAGCACGCCATCACTCTTGAAGACACACTCGTATCAGAATTAGCGGTGCGTTGGGTGGTTGCGCAACTCAAGATCGGTTTGCGTCCTGTATGGCTCCCCGCAGCTCGCGTTCTTGAGAAGCTGTCCGAGAAAAGTGGAGAAGTCGTATGGCGGATTATGTTCGAGGAATTGAAGAAAGTAGTTGGCACCTCAAGTGCTGATGGCGTACCCGAATGGATGGAAGACATCAGAGACGAGGATGACTTGGATAAGGTGCGCGAGAGTGAGCGGTCATGGAGAGACCCAAGTGCGCATAAGGTCCGTAATGCATTGGCAAAGTGGGATGCGAGCAATATGTTCAAGGTGCAACTCATACGGGTATGTGTCATGGACTTTCATGGGAATTATATGTGACAGTTGGCGCAGGATCAGCAGCCTCAGGACCGGTTTGACCGCGGAACCTTTGAGGCACAACTACTTGTCGCCTTCAAGTACTGTGCCCCTTTGGCAGAGAAGCACAATCGCGATCTAGTTCCATTATTCCTCAATCAAGCCGGTCCCTCTGGCCCTGCCAAACTTCCACGAACCAAACTCACCTCGTGGCTCACCCTCTTTTCGAATTTCACCAACCCTCGTGTCCTACATTCGACACAAGCATTACACGATCTTTATACCTCCCTTCTTTCTCACCCCGACCGCTCACTACAAGGGATTGCACTTTCCTGTTTACTCACATATAAACCGCCTCACCTACTTCCGCACACGGAGCGGCTCCGAAGACTATTAGACGACAGCCGGTGGCGTGATGAACTCGCTCAACTTGACATCGCTAATTTCACTGAAGAGGAACGCCCCGCTCTCGTCGATGCCGTGATACGGATACTTTTCGGCTTTGTCCGCGAGCGACATACCCGGGACCGCCGTGCGACGGTCTTGGCCACCCTCGGCGGATGCACGAATTCAGAACTTGGCCTGTTGGTCACGCTCATGCTTCAGGATATCCTTCCCGCGACCTTAGAGAATGCAGACTCGAGTACGGTGATGGCCGCCCCAAGTGGCATTCCACTGAAGCCGCAAGTTGGATTCTTGCATTTGCTGGGTGACGTCCTGAAGCAATTGGGGCCACGATTGATTGCCCATTGGGACACTCTCATAGTTGCCACGATCAGCTTCGTAGCCCAGGCCCAGGCCTCCTTAGAGGTACTCAGGCAGGAGGACCGAGATCCAGGAGACGAAACAGAACCACCAACTGACGCAGCAGAGGAGGATGGTGATACGCAAGCCAGTTCATCAAAATTGCTTCGGGTGATTCGGCAGCTAGGCATTCGACGTCTTGTAGACTTCTTCCGCAACTCTACTTCCTTTGATTTCACCCCGTACATGAGTGAAATCTTTCGTACTCTCTTCTCGCCGCGTCTAGCATCCTTTCCCAATGAAAACACACAAGCTCCATCTGCCCTCTTAGACATATTCTACACCTGGTCTTCTGACGAAAGATACGCTACTTTTTTGGTGGATTACGACAACCGTGTACTACCGCAGGTATTCGCCTGTTTGACAGCTCCTAGCGTCAAGCCTATGGTCGTCGCTCGCATCCTCGATCTCGTTGATCGTCTGTTGGAGTTATCCGCAGGTCATGAGGATATCTCGCGGCGTGTTGTCCTCCAGCATGTCCCTTTACTTCTATCGAACCTTGCCGCCCTCGTTCAAGCAGTGAAAGGCGATGCAGTGGCAAGCGACCAGCTGGTCCAGCGCCAGATTAGGATTCTATCAGGCCTTGCTCACTATATCTCAGATGGGACGCAAGCATCCACATTACTTGGACTTTTCTCCCCATTGCTGCGCAAGCCGACCAAGCAAGTTGGAGAACGTACCAAAGCCGACATCCTCAATATCGTGGCCAACCTCCTCCCACTCATACCGGGTCTGACAGAACTAAATGGCTCAATATATAGGGTGACCTATGAACTCATATCCTCGTTATTCCAATCGGCCCGATCAAGGCAATGCAGAGTAGCACTCATCGCGGTGTTCCGGGCGCTATCAGCCATCGACGCTTCTCTACAAGAGTTGGCGGAATTATTGGAGCAGCTCAACGCGTTTTCTTCGAAGCGTATTGAGGAGCCCGATTTTGATCAACGATTGAAGGCTTTCGCGAAACTGAATGAGGTCTTGCATCCCTCTCTGACACCTAACCAGTGGTTACCAGTCCTATTCAATTTGTTGTACTGCATACAGGACCCCGACGAGCTGGCGATTCGTAGCAACTCGTGCCAAGGCTTCAAGCATCTTATCGATGCCGTTGCCGCGGGATCAGACCCGGAATATCAGACCATCTTTCTGCGCAAGCTATTCCCTGGCCTGAAGAACGGGCTTCGATCGAAGAACGAGATGGTGCGCTCTGACATACTTAGTGTCATTGCTTACGCGGTGGCACGGTGTGACGGCATCACAGCGCTGCAGGACATGAAGGTCCTTTTGGAGGGTGGGGACGATGAAGCAAACTTCTTCAACAACATTCACCACGTCCAGCTCCATCGTCGGATTCGCGCTCTGAACCGACTCGCGGAGCACTGCGACGAACGCCAACTACGCAGCTCTACCCTGGCGGATATCTTTATACCTCTTGTGGGACACTTCGTAGCGTCTTCATCAAATTTAGATCATCATCTCGTAACTGCTGCAATAACTGCGACCGGTCGTATGGCAAGACAACTTTCGTGGGGCCCTTATTATAATCTAGTCCAACGTTACCTTAAACTGTCGAAAGCCAAGGACGCACCGGAGCGTCTATGCATTAGGACTATAGTCGCTATTCTGGATGGCTTTCACTTTCCTATGGACGAGATCGCAGCACCTGAGCTAAGCGGACTAGTGGAGGCAGACGCGTTCGAGCCGGACGGAGTTGAGGAGGATAACCTTCCTGAATCCAAGCAAGTTAGCGACCGTATTTCAGATGCAGTCAACAACAAGCTCCTTCCCACCCTTCTGAAACACCTTGAAAACCGCAAGGAGACCGAAGACACCCTTCGTATCCCAATATCCATTGGTATCACAAAGATCGCATTACACCTCCCTTTGACCACCCGGGAAGCGCAGATCACAAAGCTCATCACGACCCTCAGCCAGGTACTGCGCAGCAAGTCTTCCGAGACAAGAGACCTTACTCGTGAGACGCTGTGCAAAATTTCTACCATGATCGGTCCTTCATATCTTCCAATTGTCTTGGGGGAAATGCGTGGAGCGTTAATCCGTGGTCCCCAGTTGCACGTTCTCGCTTACGTAACACATGCGCTACTCGTTCACGTGACGAAGCAAGACGACATGGAATCGTTCAGAAACCTCGATAACTGCGTGGAAGATGTCGCACACATATCTGCTGAAGTCATCTTCGGTGAACCGGGAAGGGATGTGCAAAGTGATGGCTTTAAAACCAAGATGCGGGAGGTCCGTTCTTCAGGGTCGAAAGGCCTCGACTCCCTTGGTGTCATCTCAAAATTCATCTCCCCTGCAAAGATCAGCAGTCTCTTGAGGCCGCTACGTGCTATAATGCAGGAGACGGAGGCTTTGAAAGTTATGCAGAAAGTTGACGACGCCCTGCGGAGAATCGCTGGCGGTCTAAACTCAAATGAACATCTCGTCCCCAAAGAGTTGATTACCTTGTGTCATACGCTAATCACCCAGGACTCCAAACTCCAGAAGCACGTGGTAAAGGTTGAACGGAAGAGAAAGAGAGCGAAAGAACATGTCATCGTCGAGTCCAAGGGTCACACAGGGACCGCTGATGGCCACTTCACTGTCAACTCATTCCGGTGCGTCACGGCTACACCTTTTTTTTTGTCTGTACTAATAGAATTCGACGCAGTTTCGTTGCCTTTGGACTCGACCTGTTCAATACTGCGTTTCGTCGCAATCGCTTCGATTTCGGCGATCCTGACATTCTAGCCCGTTTGGAGTCCATGGTCGCGGTTATTGGCAACACGCTCTACTCGAGTAACTCTACCGTTCTAATCCATGGTCTCAAGGCCTCTGCAGCTATTATCAAGTGCCCACTGAAGAACCTGGACAAGTCTCTTCCCATTTTCGTCAGACAAACTATCGACATCTTGAAGCAGACAGGCAGCACGGAGTCCGAGGTTTCCCAAACTGCGCTCAAGACCCTTGCAACAATCGTGCGCGATAAATCGAGTACGGAAGTCAAGGAGAAAGACCTGGTTTATCTCCTCGAGCTGTTGGGCCCGGACCTCGAGGAACCGGACCGCCAGGCCTCCGTCTTTGCCATGCTACGGGCAATCGTCGCCCGCAAGTTCATTGTTCCAGATATCTACGATCTCATGGAGCGAGTCTCTGAGATCATGGTAACGAATCAGTCTCCACAGGTCCAAGAGCTCTGTCGTGGTGTATTTTTACAGTTCTTGCTGGACTACCCACAGGGCAAAGGCCGCCTACGCACCACAATGTCGTTTCTTGCAAAGAACACCGCATACACATACGAGAGTGGGCGACTTTCCGTATTGGAGCTACTTGGCGCTATCGTCTCGAAATTCGAAGAGGGACTGATAGGTGATTATGCCGACCTTTTATTTGTCGCTCTTGTGATGGTCGTCGCAAACGACGACTCTGCAAAGTGCCGTGAAATGGCCGCAGAGATTATCAAGAGCTTGTTTTTACGCCTTGACGCCGACCATCGTCGCCTTCTCATGTCGCATCTGCGTTCCTGGGCTAGCCAGCAGGCCAATACTCAACTGACACGAGTTGCCGCCCAAGTGTACGGCGTTATACTTGAAGCACTCCAGGCCGATGCCGCAGCATACCTTCCTGCTATTCTAGAAGACCTCAACGCAAATCTCCTGCGAGGCACGGAACAGCTTGCGAACGAAGAAGGCGAGGGACTGGACGTTGACCAGCAATGGCAAGTTGCGTACCATATCCTCACCGTTCTAGGGAAAATCGTCCGAGTATTTCCCGATGTCGCCTCGCGCCCGCAAAAGCTTCCTTGGCCTGCGGTAGTTGCACATCTACTATTCCCTCATGCGTGGGTACGGATGGCTGCTTCGCGCTTAATCGGACAGTTGTTTGCCGCGACCCCAGTGGCCGAGCTACCCCAAGAAGGGTATCCCGCCTCATCGCCGTTGGTCGGGCTAGACTTGAGGGAAATCGCCGGGAAACACTCTACGCAACTCAAGAGCCCATACCTCAACTCTGCGTTAGGGATGCAGGTCGTCAAGAACCTTTTATATATTGGGAAGTGTTTCTATGCCACCAAAATTCTGAACCCTCAGCATGCCGAAGACGAGGACTCGGAGAGCGAAGATGGCGATGAGGAAGGGGACGTGGAGCAGGAGGGAGAGCATATCAACGGAGCAAATCAAGAGAACCCCCTTGCATGGCTCTTCTCCAAGCTGTCATACCAGATACGTGCTGCACTTATTGTTGGAAGAAATCGCTCGGTCAGCAGTGTGAGCCAGCCTCTTCTCGAATAGGAGTTATCACTCACTGGCACTATTATGCAGGAGCACTGGGACGAGCAACCGGCGGCTATCCTACGTTTCTTTGCAGCAATGGCGAATTACATGGAGGCCCGCCAGCTGGAAGGTTTTTTAATGCACATTCTGTCACCAATATACCGTATCACCGAGGATGACACTATCCGGGACCAGTGGATGGGTAAGCAACGCTAACGGCTGCCCCGAATAGTCTCATTCACGCTTTACAGTCGAACTCAAGGCGACAGCCGTGGAACTTCAGGAGCTTGTTCAACAAAAAGTTGGCACAACAAAGTTCGCTGTCACGTATAACAAGATCCGGCAGACAGTTTTGGGGGTACAGCGTGAGCGGAGAACCGCCCGTGCCGTAAAGGTATGTATTAAAGTTGTAATTGGTTCATACGGTAGTTGACGGCGACCCTGCAGTCTGCCACTAATCCCGAGGCTGCGGCGAGACGAAAACAACAGCGTTCTGCTACGAAGAAGGAAAGTCGTAAACGAAAAGGCGCTATGTTCGCGTAGGTGCCCAGCCTTCAGGCCCCCACTGACTTACTGATAGTCCATTCCAGAGATAATAGAGGGAGGCTGAAACGACGCAAGGAGGATTGACGAGTTGGTATTGGTACCACGTTTTAGAAAAATCTGTTCGGGTAGTTGCGTACGAGTAAAAGTAAAATACTACACAGCGAATGATGTACAACATTACGGACATCAGGATATATCCATCGGGGCAGCGTCCCGGTGATTGTTTTTCGGATAGCACAAGTCGTTCTCCTCTGCCACGGCCTCGTCATCATCTTCGTTCCAGTCACTGGTCGTCTCCCACTCGTTCTCGAACTCGATATCGATCGTGAGTTCCTCGACGCCGTCGGTATCGTCTGTGAGAGGCATGAACGAAGCCAATGGGGCAGAATGTGCGGGGGCATGCGTCGTGGGCTGCACCCATCGACGCTCACGTAACCGCTTATGCCGCTCCCGGTCAGCCTCGATGCGCTTGAAGACTTCATCGCGTGGGAGGGCCTCTGGTTTTGAGGGGGCATGGGCTAATGGAGACGGCGGTGGTGTAGTTTCGCTTCCTATGTTCCGGGTGGTCAGGACAGAAAGGGCATCGTCGACCTTTTGCGGATCAAGAACCCGCTTGCTTCTCCAATCTTCAAGTATCTGGTCTCGTTGAGTGAGTGGAAAAAAAAAACAAAGCAAAAAGTGGGGGGGAGGAGAACAAAGCAAGGCTCACCTGTTTTGTACTCATGAGATTTGGGAGCCCTACACGGCCTTCTGGAACGACCGACAGAACGATCCTACTGAGGTCTCGACCCACGTAGTCGACATAGAAAGAACTGTCGGGCTGAACACCCTGTCCCAGCGCACTTGGGTGAGACTTTGCCAGGAGTGAGGCCTCACATAACGAATCGAGGAAGTAGAGGATGTTTATTCGATTGTTGATGGAGCCCTATGAAAGGTGAGCTTCGGTTTCAACGACAACGAATGCAGGTGTTAACTTGTGGTCACCTTCTGACATTCCTCTACGATGCAATCCCACAGATCTTCACCACACTGAGAGAAGAACTTCAGAGCAAAACCGACGACCTTCTGTATAGACTGTTGGGAACTGGTGAGCGTATAGTTGAGTAATATTTCAGGTGAGATGTGTGCGGGACTGACGCATTAAGTTTTCGTATGAGCGAAAGAAATTGCATCCTCACTTCGAAAGGATCCATTGGCACCGGCTCAGGCGAGCTCGCACTCCGTTCCACGTTCCTCGACGCCACCAGTCTGGGCGGTTCCCGGATGTCGGACAAACATTAAACTCCGCCCGGCGCCCACCACGTGCTCAATCCTCATCAACATCAGACCGGACAAGCGGTTCATTTCACAGCCCTTGCTTTAGTGCCTCAATATATATATTTCTAGATCTGTATCCCCGGAACCTCGGCATTTGTGGGCCGTAAAAGCTTGCTCACACAGCCGTAGTCGCAAGCATGGTCCCGCCTTCCAATCAACGTGGAAAAAAGCAATCGGACAAATCAGCAACGGTGCAGGTGCTACATAGAGTTCGCTCCAAGTACTCTGCCGAGTGGATCATTTTTTGTTGATAACAAAATAGGGAAAAGGAAACTACCGTAGGCAGTATTGTGGAGAGAGATCAAGATATTGATTACGTGTTGACGTGATTCTAACGCTGCCATCCCAAATACAAATGAAAATGAAATCGAGCACACGCTCTAATTTGGTGAGTAATACAGTACGCTGAATAAATAAGTATAGAGTGTAGATCCATGACATCAATATACCTCTAAGCTATAATACTAAAATATCGCCAAATGAAGGTAGTCCAAACCAGTTGAACATGTGGACAGAGTGTCTGACACCACCTCGTGGTTCTGCATGAGGAGCCCCAACTCACAACCGATATGGTTCGCAGGAAGCGCGCACTGCGGAGATATTACACGCGGGTGCACACTAGACGCGGAACTTACCATTGGCGATGGGACAAGGGCTGCACTGACCCGCTACTACGTCGTCACTTATGTTCGGGACGACAAAAGTAACCCACCGCCTCAGATCGATCTGGTCATCGAGCGACCTACGAACCGGCTAGAGCCAAGGAGGTCCTGCCCAGACTGCTGCGCAGCTACCCGATGTTCAGCTTGAACCGAGCAAGCTCATTGAGAAGGCAAATAGAGATCTCGACTTGCTTGACCGACCTCCGCCTCCGAGAGAGATCCCACGAGTCAGTAATTGCATTCACGGGAGGGCGATCGAGAGAAAAGCTGCGACGACCTCGTACAGCAGATCGGACACAGCAGTGTGAGTTCGGCACCACCATTCATGGGACGAGTACGTCATGCTTTGTAGCGCGGTATGGAGGCCTCACGGGCTGTGCTTCGCCAGTATTCGCTAGGCGGGAGGTGGTCCCGCCTCCGGGGTTCCTAGTCGGTAAATAAAATTTCAGACAGAATTCTGTCGGGATTACTGTAATGGCGACAAAAAATATCTTCACAGACACCTCGGAGATTGCGGGACAGCACGTAACGAACGCTGCGTAACATCGGACGTCGTGTCCCGCTTGTTCGTGAACAGCAGACTTTTTTTTATTCAGGGCGGTCGGCGGCCGGTGGGAGGGGATGTCAACCTGTCAACCTTTCATCGCCCAGCGACAGCGGCACAACACCGACTTTGTAGGTCATTGAGACAACCGCACACAAAATTTAACCCCTGTGCCGAGAAATCAAAGGAATTCACTCACACGTATTTCGACTACGGCATGATGATCTGAAACGAGTGTTGTGAGTCGCGCCATTTTTACGAGAAGATGCATACCCCAAGCATTGCAATGAGGAGGCTTCAGGCGAATCAAGCCTATTCAGGGAGTTGAAGGGGGGGATATTCACACACCCTACTATCAAGTTTTCAAGGGGCAACACCACAGTGACTTCAACGACGATATCATATGTGGTTTTCAGAACCGCTCGTCAGATTACCCTCTGGGTTTGTGATCGAGGCTGCTCGACTTTATAGCGTTTCAACCATCAAGCACTCAAACGACACTAAAGACCATGGCTGATGTGAGTTCGTGCTTCGAAGGCGTATGAGCAGATTTTCTTACTCTCCTTTCTGACAAGTTGACCACGCTACGTTCGAATGTATCAGCGATGGTCTATGAACACGTTGTGTACCAATGACAGTTGATAGGGCTCGGCTTTGGGAGTTATTAGGAGTCAGCAAGACACCCTTGTCGGTCGAGCTCGGCCTGGCATACCGAACACGTACGCGAACTGGTCTTCTGAGGCTCCACTTACCGCAGAAAGACCGAAGACGCTGGTTGCGGACCAGAAGTGGCTCTCGTTAGCCTTGGGAGAACTTAATTGGACTAGCAGGTGATGAGGTTTGTTGGTTCAGATAACGTACCATATTCTATTATTTTCTTCTTCTTCCGCCGGGTAAGCAGCCGTGAGTCGGAGAGCGAAATCCACGTAGATTGACCGTGTCGAGTCGAAAAAATGACGTGTACCAAATGTCGAAATACGCCAGAAGCTCAAGTGACTCGGTGCCCAGATGAACGACGTGGATGTGATACGTCTTAATTAAAAGAAGTAGACTAGAAGCACGCGACACGGGATCTCGGCGAACCATGGTCAAGGGCGGTGCACGGTCATGCGATGGGATTGGGCGGCCATCAGAGATAGTCAGAGATATCTGTAAAGGGGGCCACCGCAGATCAAAATTCGCCGTATACAAAAGGAGCGGAACTGAGGGGCGATCCCAGAAGTCGCGGTGCGGTCGGATCCAGCACACGTACACAGCAACAGAAATGGGTGAGGACGTTAACTGTCACATCATTTGAGTAAACGGGCAAAATAGGACTAGGCGTAGGTGATGTTTTGACAAGACTCATTTAAACGGACAGACAGGGGGCACGTTTCAGATTATTTAGGCGAGAGAACGAACAGTGTGACCTAGTGGAAGCGTTTGGGTCCTTTGGGGTGGCCCATGGAGAGGGCTGTGGAGAGACTTCAGTAATCTGTGCTTCCTGTACTGTGGAGACTCGGATGACAAGATAGTGACGAAGCTACAGCAGTAAACCCTGAGCCAGGCCGTGACGGTGAGTGTAGAAGTCGAAGAGGTGTCAATGATAACGCTGGTGACAAGTTAAGACTAGCTGTGGGAACCGAGTCAACAATTTCCGCAGATAGAAACATTGTTTTTCCTAAAGGAGCCGTGTCTCGTGGTAAGCCTCGTGATGCGACGAGGACAGGCGGGACAACGAGGCCGCGTCCGTCGTGTTCTGACGGTCACTTGTACGCAGAGAGAAGGGACTCGGACTCTGATAGATCGTGAACAACGTGTGTGCGGATAAGCCAAACTATCTGATAATCTGCGGCCCAGCGCTCAGAAATGAACCACATGCCTTTGGTGTGCCCCTGACAGCACTCTGACAGCGCTGACCAAATGAAAGTCTCACCAATGGGTGTCCTCACGCTGAGCATCCTCACAGGTGTCTCCTCCTCCCTTGGCGCCTTCCCCCATTCCCCTCGTCCCCTCTCAAGCTATGGCCGAGGACCGCCCAGTTTCGACGGTCAACTCGGACTACGCCACTCCGCTACATTCCCCACTATCCCTCGACAGCGCCACACTCGAACCTCCCCGCGCTTCCTTCTTCAACCCAGGCCCTTCTCCTGACCTTGGCACCCCGCGGGATTCAATCGCACCCAGTGCCAGTGGTCCCGAACAAGACCGAGATGGCCTTACCCCGGCTCAGTCCACCACCTTCCTACCCGCGGGCAAGGAATCGGGAACCATCACCCCGCAGCGCACCATTGGCGCCAAGCCACTCTACCGCCGTCCCGTGTTCTGGGCCATCGCCCTCGCAGCCCTTGTAGCAATTATCCTCGCCGTTATCCTCCCTGTGTATTTTGTCGTCATTCGCAAGAACAACAGCTCTAGCAATCTTAGTACTAATAATAACAACGGAACTACCCCTGGCCCTGGCAGTGGCAATGGCAACAACCCTCCGACGAGCTCCTCCAATGCGACCTCGGGTGGCGATGGTTCGACGATTGTAACTGGAAACACGTCCTTCACGTACTCAAATTCGTTCGGAGGTTTCTGTGAGTGTTCTCTCTTGCTTTACAGTATCTCCCCTATTTTTTTGGTGCCTTGCTGGGCACATGATGTTATTCCCATGCATAAGAACTGTTCATCTCTCGCACTTCCTTCATACCTTCTCGGTTTCTCCGTGTAATTGCAATTATTGGTTTTAGACAGGCGTTCCTGTGGAGGCGGGACAGTATATTCTTCCCCGCATTATTAGCTTTCTAGCCTATCTAGCGTCATCACTGGTATCGTTGACTACGATCATGACCTGCTCCTTACAGGGGTTTATGACCCTCAAGACCCCTTCAATGACGGCGCTAGACCTAATTCTTGGACACCGCCCTTGAATACAAGTTGGAACTGGGCAACCGACCGTGTGTATGGCGTAAACCTCGGCGGTCTATTCGTTCTCGAACCGTTCATTTCCCCTGCGCTTTTTCAAAAATACCCCGGAGCAGTTGATGAGTGGACCCTCAGCGAGGCTATGGCGGCCGATACGGGCCCTAGGGGTGGGCTACAAGCGCAATTGGAGGCACATTATGACACTTTCGTCGTACGACTCATCTCCTCCTTCACGTTACCTGGTGCTGACCCTGCCCTTGTTCCCAACGCTCTACCACCGCGGCGCTTATTCGGTTATATTCGTTCACAGACCGAACAAGACCTCGCCGAGATGGCAGGGGCAGGTTTGAACTGGATTCGCCTGCCAATTCCATTCTGGGCGATTGAAACCTGGCCGGGGGAGCCGTTCTTAGCGCAGGTGTGCTGGAAGTGAGTGTTGGACATGATCCGAGAAGCGATACCATGCTGTTTCTTAATTTTTAAACTTGCATCAGTATTCGGTGGAAGGGAGACGGCGCTGATCTTCCTTACGCAGGTACATCCTTCGCCTCATCGGCTGGGCGCGCAAATACGGTCTGCGCATCTATCTCGACCTTCACACCGTTCCTGGCTCTCAAAACGGTACGTGTCGACTATAGTACATTCTACTCGGCTCATCTATTTGACGTATCTTACGCCACCGCTTACTCTTCTTTTCCCACGTGCACCCACACTACGATCTGTTTGCCGTATTCTGCATATCCAAAAGGCTACAATCACTCGGGAAAGGGTGGGCAAATCAACTTCCTGAATGGGATCATGGGTATAGCGAATGCCCAACGCACTCTGGACTACATACGGATAATCACAGAGTTCATTTCTCAACCAGAATATCGAAACGTCGTCCCAATGTTTGGAATCATCAACGAAGCACTCGTCGGGACCATTGGGAAGGATCAGATGACTGCGTTGTGAGCCTTTTTCTTTCTCCACGGCCATCGTATCTTCTCCTTCTCTTCTCCTCCGTCTTGTTTCAAACCCCAATTGCACCCACTTATCACGCAATTATGTTATCGGCCCCTATTCAAACGCTTGATGAGATTGCATTTCTTGATCCTGAATAAGCGCCCGCTGACAACCGCTGACATGCCTTGTTCTCGTCATCCGAACTGTAGTTACCTTCAAGCTCACGACATGATACGAAACATTACCGGTTATGGAGAGGGCAATGGGCCGTACATTGCCATTCATGATGGCTTCGAAGGCGTTGCCCAATGGGCAGACTTCCTCCCAGGCTCAGATCGGATCGTTCTCGATACCCACCCTTACTTCGCATTCGACGGGCAGTCGAACACTTCCCCAATTGATACAGATGACGGACTTGGAGAACCTGGCGGTATTTGGCCGAAGCAAGCTTGTAACTCCTGGGGGCCAAACATTAACAGGAGGTCCGTATTTCTACCCTTGTTACGCGAATCAAACCCTTATTGTGAATTAGTCAAAGTGCCTTCGGAGTCACCGTCGCAGGCGAATTCAGCAATGGGTATAACGACTGTGGTTTGTTCCTTTTGGGCGTCACAAACACGGCTACAGATGTGGGCGATTGCACGCCTTTTATCGATTGGCAAAATTGGAGCCAAACATTCAAGGCCGGGCTCCGTGATTTCTCGCTTGCCAGTATGGACGCCACTCAGAACTGGTGGTTCTGGACTTGGAAGGTGTGTGAGGCTTTACCGCGGGCGCAACATTGCTTAACGTCAGGGCAATATCTCGTGTTTTTGCAGATCGGAAACTCCTCTACCTCAGGGACGGTTGAGGCCCCCCTGTGGTCGTATCAGCTCGGACTGCAAAATGGCTGGGTGCCAACTGACCCACGCGCAAGCATCGGAAAATGTCAGGCGTTGGGCGGCAGCCAGGTACCTTTCCCAGGCACCTATTCTGCATGGCAGACTGGTTGGCCCGGTGCAGGCACCATTGCTCCCAGCGTATCGTCGTCCTTCCAATGGCCTCCATCAACCATATCCAACGTCGAAGGCGTCCTCTACGCCGCTCTCCCCACGTACACTCCGACCGGAACCATCTCGACCCTGCCGCCCCCTGAGCTCACCCCAAAGGTGTCGCAGGGTGATGGCTGGTATGATTCGAAGGACACAGCTGGTGCGATGGTCACGGTTTCCGGGTGTAGTTACCCCAACGCTTGGGACTCAGACGGCGTCATTACCCCGACCGCGCCTTGCCCCTCACGAAGTCTACCTGTCGCAATCGTCACAACATCGCCATCACCGGTTTCTATCCGAGCTGGGTGACAGTGGTGATAGCATGGGAATGTGCATTTGGGGTGTCGCGTTTTTCGGTTTTTCGTGCATGGCAACCCGGCATGCCGTAGACGAAGGGGTGTTATGTTATGTGATTCTGGTGCTACGTACGGACGTTGCGATGCCGGTATGCACCTACATATATGGACCCGGTATTGGTATTCCTTGGACTGCGAATGTGGACAGTTTGACGCAGCAGCTCGGCTGCGAGCACGTTTCACGTTTCCGGTGGTGCTTGTCACACTATCTTCTCTGTTACTTCCCATACGTATGTATGCATGGACTGCTGACGCTCGGAATCGCTGTACTCGGAAGCGTTGTACATCATACGAACGTTCTGATGTTTGCTCACAGAAGACTACCCTGATTCTCAGATAACCTTTTTTTTCGGGTCCACTATTATTTTTAACTTCGCTATCTTTACCCGATTCTGAGGCGCTATGGGGCGGACGGTATGTATGAGCGGTGTTCTGTTCTTCATCGGCCGCCTAGAAGAGCAACGTGGAGCGAGCGCGAAGTGCCGCCGGGCGCGCGTCGGTAGGAAAGTCCCACATCGCGGGAACTAGGCGCATGAGCCTGGGCATGTGTAAAGCCAAGTCTTGATCAGCGAGTGGATCTGGCCCTCGATGAACATAAACTCTCTCAGAGTTGTACGTACGGCGTAAATTTACCACGACCGGGGGACCCGAAGACAGGGGATAAATGGGGATAGTGCTTTTAGTCGCCTTGCTGGTCCCGACGATGACGATGACACACAAGCAACGTACAACCCGACGAGCCCAAGCAATATATGGATAGTTGGCAGTTGATTATTGACGTCGCTTTTCCTCGTGTTTCTTCGTTGTCGCACTCGGGCAAAGCTTTGACCTTGCCCGTGGTTGGCGGGCCCATTTGCGCCTCAGACAAAAAAGGCTCCGGGCGCTGGGCGTTGGGCGTTGGCATCACGCACCCTGCCGGATTCCGAGAGCTGCGCGAGGAGCGGCCCGCGGCCGGCTCGCGGAGATCGATCCGATCACAAAACTTTAGATCACTGTGGGTGGGGTCACAATGAAGGAAGCAAAAGAGGAGAAAGGAGGCGAACGGAAGCCCAGATTGCGTCCGTCCCCCTCGCGACTGAGCGTTCTCCCCTCAAGTGGCAACCGCGCGTTGAGGGGAAGCCCGTCAGGAAGGTACAAACCCCTCGGGCCACGTTAGTCGCGAGACGAGCGACCACGGGCGGGCGATGCCGGTCCTTCGGTGGGGGACTGCTTTGTTGGGGCGGATACGCAATCAGGACATATTAACTTGACTGCTAGGCGCGATAACGTTATTGTGGTGTGGTGTTCGACTTGAGACGTCGGGTTGGGGAAGTAGATTGGGCTTCTGGCGGGGCGGCGGTAGAACGTTCACGAGCGTCATCGCCGTGGGGCCTCTTTTTTTTTTTCTTGCGCCGGCTATGAGCGATCCAATCGTCTTTCGGTCCAGATCGTTCTATCTGACTGGACTGGTGATTGCTTGTGAAAGCTGGTAGGTACGTGAAACGACTCATGGCACGGTTGGTTCCGAGGAAGGCTGGAAGCTCGTGTTTTTTACACAGCAGACAGACCGACAAGTCAGTCGGTTTGCTAATGAATGAATCACTTTCCGGGTATCTGAGAATCGCGCTGTGTTTGTGACGCCTCGTAATGACATATCAGTGTGATCATTTGGGCAGGGGATTGATAATGAGATGCGCTAGCCTCCAGCCAATTGTACGGCTCTCGTCGAGATTGGGGGATTTTGCGGCAAGTCAACTCTATTCGAAATGGAATCTGGCCAAATTTGGAAGGTAGCCAGATTGCGTTCCATATCTCACGATGGCACCCTCACTATTTGGCATGATGCAGGATTCGACTCAGGCAAATTCCGCGCATGCTAGCTCGTGTTTTCCTCCCTTCTTATTCGTGAGCGATGTCTCCTCAATACGCACGACGGCAAGAATTGAGAAGGGAACGAGTCACGCTGATTCGCCGACCCACCTTCTAAGCGCCACTGTGCTATTGGCCGAGTACCAAAAGTACTGATTATCTAATCCCATCCGGGACGGGGTCTCTCTCCCCCGTCTCACCTAACCACACTGAAGTTTACCCGAAAATCGGGTCGCACAATGGTCGCACGGGGCCGTACTCGGTCGCGCGGAGGAGGACCCAAGTGTTTTCTTATTTTATTTTGTAGGGTTCCTTTTGTTCCCTTTGACTGTCGCCATTCGCAACACGGGAAGACGTGCGGAGCACCAAAAAAAAAGAGTGGAGTGTGGATCCATTCCACGTTGCCGACAAGTGGGAAAATTGGGTTTTGGTAGGTTTTTAACATTTACGTTAACTATTAAAGAACTGTATATTACTATTTATGGACGGCCGGGACTTTTCCCACTCCGTCGCAGAGCCACCAGAGGCGGTTGCGGTCAACAAGCGAAAATCTCGTGCTACCCCAGGAATGGCAACGAGCGGGGGAAGAGTGGCCGGAATTACTAAGGGGTCCGGGAAGAAAAGAGAACATGAATGCTGTCCTGGACAGAGGATTTTTTCTTCGGAACGGGAAAGCAAGCGGGGATGGAGAAGAAGCCTGGGATTAAACTGAAAAGGAAAAGTGATTTAATTATGTCGCGGGGGGGCTGGTGACGGTAAGGTGGGTTCGAATAACTGGCAAGTGAGCGGCTAACGGAAATGCTTAAGCTGCCATAGATCTGCGATGAGTGTGAGACCGAACGAAGATGGTTTGAATTGACTTTTTGCTTTCGGTAACTTGATTCCGACGCGAGGGATGCGCCAATTTTTGGTTTTACGAAGGCAGCGTTGAGTTCCCATCTCACATCAACTTAGTGAGCCAATGCTCACCAAGATATAATCCACCACGTTTTTAGTTAGCCGTGCACTAGTACCCCCGCTAGCCTCCTTGCGTTCTTATACTGCGCTAGCGCGTACCTCTCTCTCGTCCTCGACCTGTCATTCTCTTTTTAGCCCATTCCCTTAGTCTATCCAGGATGGCCAACTCTTCTTCCCTCTCTGACTTTGTCCGCATGTCAGCCGTCGATGATCTTTCCTATCCCCTTGCCTGCGATGATAGGACTCGTGATGCGGTCAATACCATCGTCAGCGGGAGGAAGAGCTGGAAGACTCTCAAGGGAAAGGGTGAGGCCGTCTGGCCTCCTTACCTCGAGGCTGCCTTGATAGAAGGTCCGCCTCACCCACACCCCGCCTTTCTTGCCCACGCACTCACCTCATCCTCTGCCAGCCCTCGACAAGTACCGTCCGGAGACGTCGCGCTCAACCCGATCTCTCAGCAGGTTCCCTAACCGAAATCGCTTCATCTCGGACTATATTTACCACGTCACCGGGAAGCGAAGGACCGCCAAACAAGTAGGCAGTCGCCTTCAGCAGCTTCGCGATACCTGCGGCGGGAAGAGGAGTTAGTGCTCCTCCTGTCTCACCGTCTCTTCATTCTCACAGATCAATGTCTCTGCGCAGTTCTCAAGCTACTCTCTAATCGTCACTACTCACCCCCCTCGGATGCCCATGAGGTCTCACCCTCTCTCGAGGATGCTCACGCTTCGGATGACGCCTCTCCTAGCCCGTCCGCATCGGAACATGCGTTGGAACGCACTCATGCGCCGGCCCGCACCGCCCGTGCACTCGTGCATATCGATGTGCTCGCTGCGAATGCGCCTTGGTCTCCCTCAGACGACGCCGGTATTGTCATGGGAAATCCCCTCATGACTCCTCCCCACTCTCCAGAGTCGCACACGTTCTCCCAGACTTCGCAGGTGAACATCTTTCACTCTCCCAAGCCTCGTCCTTTGCGGGCCATCGACCCTGTCGTCACCTTCACCTCTCCCTCGTTTGTGGTGGCCAAATCCTCGTGCTCTGTCTACTTCGATGGCAATTGCGTCCACACCGACGTTACGGAGGTGAACTGCACTCCCGCCAAGGATGATTCCGGAATGTTCCTCTACCGAACGACTCTGATCCCCCAATACTGGGACCGCCTCTGTCAATCCCATGGTACGTCCCCATATCCAGAACAAGGGTCTCGATCGATGTGCTAAGGCTGGTTGTAGAGCCAGGACGGTATTCTATCGTTCAGGAGATCGTCCAGACCGTTCAAGGACGTTCTCCTGATGGTGATGTCCCACTCCAGACCACGCTCCTCACTGTCGTGTATCAGTTGAACGAGCAAAGGACGACATCGTCTCCAGCGCCTTCGTCTTCCACGGCTTCTCCGGTTAGCATGCACCAGCGTTATGCGTTGACCTCCTGTAATGTGCGTTTCATGGTCCTTCGGGCTCCGTACTGGAAAGGCTGACATCCGAATAGCCAGGATACATGCAGGACCTACCGATTTCCCCCGTCAGCGCAACATTCAGCGAAACCGGTGATCATGTGGGGTCATACCTCCCGTCGGACTGCATAGGCCACATGTCGGAGCCTGCCTACACCCAAATGTCCTCTCTGCCTGTGGAAGAACCATTCAATACTCGCTGGAGTGGCTATGCCCCATCGGCTGCCGAACCACTACTGTAAAACCAGCATGGTCTTCTCACTTGCAAGTTGATTCTCTCCCATCGCATTTATTGTATATCATTAAGGTGGGCCACGAGTACTTGTGATATGCGTCGCTGTGTGACTAAATGTCTCCCAACAGTGGTTTTATCTCTTGAGCGCATCATTGCCGACATTGTAGCACTACACAATTCCCAACTGCCTTGCTTGCTTGCATATTTTCAACTTCTATGGGGCTCCGCCGATACCCCAGAAACTCTCTCAAAAGCGGCGCTTTCTCATTCTTCTCACTCGTCTCATTCTTCTCGTTGTTTCGTCAAACTCGTGCCTTTCATTTTATCCTCAGTTGCCTCTGCACCTCGCTTTTACCATCTGCGCATTATAGTCCCATATTTTCCCCATGCAATTGTCTCTGCCCTATGTTCTGCCTATTCTTGTTTTCCTTGTGCTCTGCATAATTTGGGCCGTGTTACTGTTACCCTCCACTTGTCATACCTGTTACTTGGGGAGGAAAGAAGTAATGTACTTAGTCCAAGTTGTTTGCATGATAGACCGAGATGCCTTTACTCTCAGAGTGCGAGTGCGCCCGCGGAGGCGTTCGCCAACGCCGCGGTCTGCCTGAAGTGGGCACGTAAATTGATCGGAACCACAGACTCGGAATCTATCGCCGTTCGTGAGAACGATCGGCGGGGCCTTGCATTATTTGTCGATGGTCGAGAAACACGCGCGACGTGACTACGTTCTCGTGGGAAGGTATTATAATATAACTTTCTCCTCCAAGCCCCGGCACACATGTTCAGCCGCAAGTGAGAGTACGGAGCATGCTAGTACTACCCACAACTCCGGGGGGAGAGGCCTCCTGCTGCGGCTGGAGTACAGCACAGATTGGCGAGAGCGAAGGGCCGGCCAAGCAGCGCGCATGGGATTAGACCGACCAAATTCACGGCGTAGGGTGACCGGTGACCCGTCATCGCTTGCCGAGTCAGTGAGAAGCGCCAGTTCCGGAAATGGCCATAATGAAAAAGAAGAGAGACCAAAGAAAGACAGAATTTCAATTCCGAGTGTCCTTGTTTATTTTTAAAATTATCACCCCGCCGCCATTCCCGGATTCCTAATCTAGTTCCGATAGTTAGTCCTCTCTCTGCCCGCTGCCCCGCCACTGGCATACCGCTCCCGACGAGAGTAAAGTCGATCTTCTCCCCCTTTGGGTTAATCCCCCACCTGCCGCGCTCGACAGAGCCCATTGCGGAGTCGAGCCGACTCCTGGGTGGATTGCCGGCTAGACTTTTCGTCAGGAGAGTCAGTGACGGAGTGGGCGTTGGGCTGCGGCGCTCCGGGTACCGCATAAACAAAAATTCATCTTGAATCTGATCCCGAGGGATCCGCGCTCGGCTGTGCTGCCGACAGCGCGACATGTCGGCCAGCCTCCTTGTTCCTCACTGTAGGGCTGTTCATCGGGTTTAATTTTTCTTTAGAACAAAGGAAAAAAAACAAACAAACAAAAAACAAAGCAATGAGCGCACAGTCTTAGGGGGAAATGAGATGGCCTATCAGCGGGCCGAAAGAACGGGACTCACACTTCAAATCGGGGATTATCACCTCACTGCAAGAGGGGAGCAGTAAGGGTCACAGAAGGCGGCGGGCCAGACCTACAGTAACTGAAGGCCATCAGTTTCGGATCGAGAAATTTGGCAGGCGACGCACACGGGTAAAAATCTCCTCATGAGGGATCGCTCCTGGGACTGCAAAGGTGCCGAACTTCTACACGGCCAGCGCCCGTTCCAGTGACGTGAATTGGGGTTTATGAGAGTCATCGACGTGGAATCGAATGCGTGGCCAAGGTGGAGAGAAGAGTGCGCCGTTCCCGCTTTTGTTGGGATCGTTGATGCCTCGCGACATGTGAATACCACAAAGGGAGTCAGGAGTTGCCCAGAACTCAATAGCCACGAGGCGCTAGATGATATTGGGATGGGGGCCAGCCCTGCATAGGGTGTGTGTAGGATCCGAGACAGGGTTGACAGGACTCGTGTCACATTGTTTACCCCGACAAGAGGGTGTGCCGAGACACTGTGGGATCGTATCCCGGTCAGCTGTCCGGACCCCTGTCTTTGTGCTTGTGCGTTCCCCTTCTATGCGAGAAGTTTACGACGTCATGCCACTCGCACGCTAGTATTTCCTAGGCAAGGGCATCAGGGGGAGATAGATGGCGAGAGAGAGGCGGCGGCGATGCGCCAAGCTGCGCCCTTCACAGCGTTTCACGACCCTTCTTGACCAAGACGGAAGATGCTAGAAGCGTGGCAAGAATACACCAGCGCCGGGGACTCCATCGCCGCATCACAGAAAGATGTGATATCCGTGTTGTCGGTTACGAGAACAGGCTCTGGCCGATTGCGCAAGCAGTTATCGCGAATCTGACGGCCCATCAGGCGCGCCATTGAGTTTGCTTTAAAATGGCAGATGTCATGATGGGGAAAGTGAATAACCTCACCGCGCGCGCACAGATAACGTGCGGGGAATAACAAAATACCCTTTGATAAAAGATAAAATTATCACGGTCTAGATACAGGAGTGACCTACGAACAAGAGACAGGATGAATACGTTGCAAAAAAAAAACGTGTAGCACGCAATAAAATAAAGGAGCATGAGATAGCAAGAAGAAGTGAGGAAAATCACTACCTTGACAGATTTTTTTCAATACTCCACGGCATCGTCATCATCCGCTTGCATCGTCGTAGGATCATCCTTCCTTTCGGACTCGTCTGACCGCGAGCTGTCCTGCTTGGTGACTGATCCCTGTCTCTCCTCGACAGGCGAGTCGTCCAAGTCCATTTTAGCCTCGGACGGAGAAGGTTCAGGTTTGGAGCTTCCAGTCTGTTCGCTAGTGGGGGCGGGATCGGGCTGGATGATCTCGTCTACTTTGGCAGCCTCGCGCTCTGCTTGCTTGCGAGCCTCCTCCTCGATTACTCGCTGCCTAATCTCCTTAATCTCGTTGATGGCCGCGTCGCGCTCGCTGAGAAATGTGTTCCACTCCTTCTTGGCGGTTTCGGCTGCCTAGGTGAACGTATTCGTGATCAAAATCACAGCAGTAAGGATAGTCAAGAAGATAAGTTACCTCTACTTTCCGTTTAGCGATGAAAACTTCCTGAGAAGACGTCAGGACCATCGGAAGGTAGTACAACGGCGGGGGGTGTGACCGCGTCGGTTCGAGAGTAGATTTGTGCGAGGGTGGAGGACTCGAGTCGTCAGAAGGAATTATATCTGATGTGAGAAGGAAATTGGCGAGGATGGGAAGTCTCGCACGACGGAGCCTATGCTGGTAGCATCCCGGGTCCTGTTACTCTCACTGACACCAAGAGAAACACAAAAGGGACCTACGATTGAGTTCTTCAATTGGGTCTCTTCCTCCTTGCGGTTCGCAATATGTTTGTCTTTCTTCGCCTCTTCGGCTCTCCTGACAGTGTCAGTTTCTTTTCGGAGTTTATCCTGTAGCCTTTTATCAATCAACTGTCGCTTTTTGGCCTGGGTACGACGTCAGATACGAGAAGGTAGAGAACACGGGCACGGATACGCACCGCTTCGCTGGCGTTCCGGGCCTCGTCTTCGGTCTTTGCCTTGTTCAGAGTCCCAACAAGAAGTCCAAACATACTCTTTCCGCGCTTGCGCTCCCTAGGTTCGACAGTCAGATCCAATCGCGGTCGTTTCTTTGGTGCGGCTGCGGTAGCCACGGTTGCCTGGGTAGGCTGGGAGTCTTGCATTATCGCGTCGGTGTCGGCTGGTTCATCTTTGCTAGGGGCCTGGTTTTGCCTGTATAGGGCGGTTAGTTTAGAATTGCAAGAAATGATGTATCAACTGACTCGTCTGCTAACATGATTGGAGAGGTCAAGCTGAAAGAGATGAGGTGTTGTCGGACTTTGAATTTGACGACTTGGACGATGGCACCCAGATCCACCACCGCAACGAGAGCACAACCACGGGCAGGCCAACCTGCGAAAAGAAAGCCATTGCTCAAGAAGGAGATTTCACTCGGCGACCGGGTTCAACGTCTCTTCACGTCATTATGTGCCCAGATTGATGGAAACCATTTCACAAATGCGATCAAGACATGCGACAAAGGTATGTGTCTCTCTTCCCAACACTGACCCCGTGTTCGATAATAGTACTTCTTTTGGATCAGTTCTCCGTCTCGTTCCAGATGACAAGGATGCCAAGCAGACAAAACTTTTCCTGCTTCTGCAGACGGAGCGTTACAGCGATGCTCTCGTGTTACTCGAGTCCTCCGACGAGTCCTCCGCATTTGAGCGTACCTACTCGCTTTACCGGCTCCAACAACTAGACGAAGCTGCACAACTACTTGGTAAAGTTAAGCAGGGACGCGAACAAAACCGAGGAGCTTTGCATCTGGAGGCGCAACTTGTGCGTGCTCTCTCATCATTAATACGCAGTCCGACTTGATCCGTTTCTAGAACTACAGACAGGGTAACTACCAGGTCGCCTTGGACTTGTACAACCAGCTTCTCGACTCCTCAGACCCGGTACTATCATTCATTTGAATGAATAGTTTGCATCTAACCGTCGCAAAAAAGAGTAGCGAAGAGTACTCCGATATCTTGACCAATCTCCGAGCGTCACAGAAACACCTTGATTTCATCAATACCGACTACCTTCGTGCACTTGATGGTCTCAACTCTGATGTGACTGGATCGCTCGAACATGCGCCGCCTCCGGTGCTACCTAGCTTGTCGAACGTCACAGGCCTAGGGGTCACTGCGTCCGCAAGCAGAACTGAGGATGTGGGCAGGGAACAAGCTGCTGTCCGAGGAGTTCGCTCAAGGCGTGTGCCAAAGGGGGTCATACCCGGTGTAACACCTCCCCCGGATCCGGAGCGGTGGCTAAAGAAAAGTGAGAGGTCGACATTCCAACAAGCACGGGGCAAGAGAAAAGGTGGCGGGGGTGCTACACAGGGTGTGGTAGAGAGTGCTGGTAGTTCAGCCACGGGTGGTCATAATCGCAGCGGGGGTCATGGGAGAGGGGGAAAAAAGAAAAAGTAAGGTAAGGTTTGTATCTTCGGTGGTTGTAACCCACCCTCGAGCCTTGAGGCGTCAGGGGTGATCTAAATTGGCACATGCAGGTGATCACGGCTTTTGTGGGGGGTTCTTTTAGTTGGTTCGCCAAAACGACATGCGTGGTACATGTGTCCTTTTTACTCTCGTCATTTTCTTCCGCTTTTGCCGAGTTCACGTTCTACTTTCGACACTTACCCCTCCTACCTCCAAGTCACGTGAACACATCTCGTCCTACGAATCGAGCTCGTCACCTCCCCAATCTTGTTCGCGCGAACTTTCTGAAACCATTAAAGGTCGTGACACCACAGCGTTATCTCCTGTCTGCGATCCCTGAAGGAATTTCGTCATCAACCTCATGTTTATGGCGCCCCTTTTGTGTTCATTTCCCGGCACGTTTTATCGGCAATTACTCGTTGCGGGGGCGAGCCAGACTCTAAGCCTCGACCAAGTTTCAACTTTATAGCGAATTGCCCGTGCTTGGTTCTATGATTCGAAGGGTTGCTATGCGCAGCCCGGTTATGACTTGCATCTTAGGACATTCTTGAACACTTTGAGCACCTTCTTTTCCCTATCGGCCCCAGCATACCTCCCAGAAAGCTCTTGTTTCCAGCGAGTTCGTATCTCTGAAAGGATCGGTCACATGGATTTCGCGTGGTGCGACATGCGCGACATGGCCAGATCAATGTTCAGTGAGTGAAATGCAAGGCGTGGCCAATGTCACGTTGCGCAACCGCTTCCCACTCACCTGCAGACAACCCCAGTTATGAAAAGTCATGGAGCGCGCAAGGTAGCCGGGGAGGGCATATAAACCCCACTCACAGCGTTGAAAGTACCCAGACTTGCACGGTCTTCCCTCTCTGGTCATCGTCCTCTCTAGTCAGCAGAAAACATGTCGCATCCCACTGTCCGCGGTGTTGTTGTGATCACGCGTAACGGTGACCGCTATGACTACTCCCAGGACCCCGTCACGTACAAGAGCTCTCATACTGACTCAACCCCCTTGGGCGAGGTGCGCCACCCGGCGTCCAGTCATTTCAGCTCTCTAACGGTCACGTGCAGGTCCAAGCATTCCAGCTCGGCTCACAGCTGCGCAAGGAGTATTTCGATCAATCCTCGGCTAACTACATCCACAACGTTCGCACCGACCTTGTCGACCTTGATCAGGTCCACGCTCGTATCAAGAATGGCGGTGAAGGTCGTGTTGTGTTCGACTCCACCATCGCATTGCTACAAGGCCTTTTCCCGCCAACTACAAAGAACACCATTGAGCTCGCGAACGAGACCAAGGTCACCGCTCCCCTCGGAGGATATCAATATGTTCCTGGTAAGCCCTATTCCATTTTTGTGTTGTCATTTCTTTGATTCCGCCTATAGCTGAAACTGTCGAGCCTGCCAACGACCGCTCCCTTGAAAGTTGGACGGACTGCCCGGTAATCACGTTAGCTCTCGCACAGTATGAGATTTAACAAAAACGTTTAGGCATTCCAAGACCACGTGAAGAAGTTCTACTCTTCTCCCGAGTTCAAGGCTGCAGAGAAGGCCGCAGAGCCCTTCTTCAAACTTGCCAATGACTTCGTCTTTGGCCGCCCTATCACTCTTGAGAACGCTGTAAGTGCCTCTAGGTGTATGTAGCGGAATTAGTTCACTTATTTTAAAATACAGGTTAACGTACGCTTAACGTGCAGCACCATAGAGTTACAGCCCCACTGAGAATACTCATTTGTAGATCTATGACTTCATGAACCATCAACTGACCCACAACAAGTCCTATGCTCACCGCCTCCCACCCACGCTGATTGAGCAGGCGCGTCACTGGGCCAACTTCCACGAGGAGGGTGTCTTCTCGGATCCTTCCATCAATGGCATTGGGAACAGTGCGCCTTCGACTCTTTTCTTCTTCTTTCAAACATTTCTGACTACTTTGTGTAGTCGCTGGGCGTACCCTACTTCAATCGGTTATCAGCTCTTTGGAGCGGATCACTTTCGATGGCGACCCTCTGCAGTTCCTCATCGAGTCGACCACTTATCAGCCTTTCATCTCTCTCTTCGCGCAGACAGAGATGACAAACAGTGACCCTACTCTCAAAGGCATTCGTGCGTGTGACTACAAATGCATTTATTATTCTGGCTCTTACTAGTGCAATTATAGCCAACTTTGCCTCTGCTCTCGCCATCGAGCTGCGCCGCGGCTCTCTCCCTGACAACCGCGACTTCTTGCGCTTCAAGTTCAAGAACGGGACCGACGACGACTTCAACACTATCCGCGTCTTTGGTCACAATGGCGACATTCCTCTGACTGAATTCATCTACCGCGTTGAGGTACTTGTTTTATCGGTGTTTCAGCATGGACAAACTCCTCAGACTACCTTCTTTCTCAGAATTCTGCAATCAGCTCTAACCGCCAGTGGATGAAGGTCTGCGGAGCTTCTTCGACCTCCAACCCGGCACCCTGGGGGATGCCGTCGTTGCCTCTCTTCCAAGAGACTCGTGAGCAATCCCCGTTCGCGACCGCGATGTGCGGAGCGCTCGTCGCTGCTCTTTTCATGGCCACCGTTCTCGTCGCTGCTAAGTTCTTCAAGCGTTCGCGCCGAGGACGTATCGCACTTCGTACAAGCGGCGTGAGTACACTTTTTCGCCGCGCCGCGGCCGAGTTGTTGACTAATTCCGAATTGAAAAAGGATGAGGGCTCGCTCGTTCTTCCGACGACCGAGAAGCAACGCCCTGTACCCTACTGAGCGCGTTGCTCGCACTCGACCCGATTTCCCAACGAACGTTTGCCAGTGTTCTGTATGCTCCGATGGACATTTGTGTCTAACTTATAGGGGGTGTTGAGACGACGAGAGTGACGGTGGCGGGATGGCTCGGGTCCCAGTCCCGATTCTTACCGGGTTAGGTTTCGTAAGTTCTTGCAGCCGAATAGTCGTCGCACCCCTAGGGCTTGTATCGTGCGAAAAGGTGCAATTTGCACTTAGCTGTGTTTGTACTTACGTTTTGGGTGTCGTATCATCTGTGTTGTATTCTTCTATTCATCCGGGAGTGTGGGCAGTGTGACGACAACGTGAGTAAGCGCGCACCAGTTGCGATCACGAGGCTTTGCCTTTTCGCTTGCGCCTCCGCGGAAAAAACCACTAATTAGGTTTGTATTCCGACCCGAACAAGGGGATTTAGAAGGAGTCTATGAAAGAGGGTGATGGGATCTGAAGGGAAACATCCTTGACGTTTGGAACGGATCGATTCGTGAGAGGAGCAGATGGGGGAGGAGATCTGGTAAGTTACACTACGCCAGCCTCCTCCGAGGATCCGTGGACGTGTCGTACTATGCCTCATACGGCAGATAGGGTTTTTGGCTCGCCGACTATAATCACATTGATGACAAAAGGGTCGATCAAACCGTGGTCCAGTCGTCCAGTCCAAAGAGGATTCCTCACGGGTCTTCGGACCCCGGTTCTCGAGGCGCAGAACAGAACCACCACACGGGTGTACCCGGGGTGCCCGAGGTTCCCCCCATCGCTGGCTCAACAACATCACAGCCTTCAGTTTTTTTTTTGGCCGTATTCGTCTTCTATTCCTTCTTTCTCGGCCGGATATTCCGCACAAGATTCCGCACAAGACAAATGAGCTGCCAGCTATGTTCGTGCTTGGATGTAACAACATGTCTCTCGCCGCAAGCGCCACTACACAGGTACAGGGAATCTATTGGGCCTTGACGGGTCATGTCCGCAGTTTACGATCGCAAGGTTTGTGATTCCTGAGGTACCTGCAATGACACCAGGTATAGATGAACCCCCTTCATGGATACTCTCCATCTACTGGGACGGGCCCTATCTTGGCCATTCTTGGCACTTTGATGCGGATTCGTGGTGAGACCCACATGGCGGTCCATCTTTTTTTCTCAACTCCACACCCTCTTGTTTTGCGTCGCCTTCATTCACCATCTGTCCCACACGATCTCCGACGTTCGGTGTGCATATCGTTATTTGGTTAGGATGGGTATGCTGTCACTCCTTCGTATTTTCATGCGGGGGGACGGCGGATCCGATTCATCACAGAGACAATGTTCTAACCATTTAGTGGGCAACTGTTGGAGTTTCTACTCGATCATCATCAGACACCAGCCTTCTTCGCTTCTGCATCCGCGGCAAACAAGAACCCCGATTTTAGATTTTTTGGTTAGGCGCATCTTGAAAGGATGTTTGACGGTTTACAGATCTCCAGGTTAGTCTATTTCAAATAGACTCGGCTATATGCGTCAGTGAGATATGCGTTTATCGTCGGCGAACCGATTCGTTTGGATTTAGTCATGGGTCAGACTCGGCGAAGCGAATTACTGTGATCCCCACTTCACCCACGTACTGTCAACGCGACATATTTCCACTCAGACATCACTTTCGGAGGCACCGACATCCGACATTTCCATCATTTCTGAACCCGCGCACGTCCCCGATATCTACGATGAAAAGGAAACATTGCTACGTATCATTAGCACCACCAGCACGCAGGTGTCGGTGAATACGCCGAAAAGATCATCACACAGCTCGCGTCGCTTGACTGTATTTCGGGTATGTACCCGAAACGGCGACCGTTATTGTAGAAGGTACCGGGCTTACTGTACAGCAAGGCGAACGAAGTTCACGCAAATCTATCGTCCGGCTCCCACGCACTAGGTTATATTAGCATTGCCGGTGTGAATCGCAATGGGACCCCTAGCGCTTACCTCGCGAACCTGCAGAGAAACGCGCGTAATATGATGGTGACCACCACACAGCTCTGACCCTACTAAGGGTTCGGGGATGCCTGGGGGGGTAAGGAGAGGGTTTTCTCGCGGTGCATGGAGCTAGCCTCGCACGAGGTAATCTCCGAGTCCTTCTCTACTCCACTATGATATGGTGTTGAAGTGACGCTTTCGTAAGAACAGCTCTTTAGTTGGCAATGAGAACAAAGGGCGTCACCGCCTACTTATACGAGTGTACGTGTCCAAGGGCAAACGGTCGCACCTTAAGGGATTGAACGCATCCGTTGAGTCAAATGCCATACCATGTAACGACTTTCGTTGTTCAATTTGCTAATGTAAGTCTGGTTGCTACGTAGGACCCGGGCCCCGCGGGCTGATATTTTCTTTAGCTGGCATTGGAGATGCTACTCCAAACACGCATGTTCTATCTGATCTGTTGTAGTCTTGATGCCTTCTGCGAGGCGCATCAGCAATTGAGCTCCAAGGTCGTTTTATTCGTCCACCCTCTTTAACAGCACAACAGTACAAAACCTGCCCTGCCGTACTTGATACAGCCAATCACCATTCGTTTACCCATCGTTGTGACGTTATTTTGCTATTCGCCAAGGTCACTCGAACTTTGTAATAGCGACGGTCCTGGGGCGATTGACTTTGCGCAGGGCAATAATCTCAGCAACAGTAATTTCCGCCATTTCTCCCACAGTATCACCGCTCTCATGTATGCTAGTTATTCAGGGACCCCTCCTATGAACTCGTCAGATGTGAGGTAAGTCATGTTTTATCGTTTGAGGCTGATTGGACGCCATTGAGCCATTCCTTCGTCCTCCGGCTGTTATTGGTCTCGTCTCCTAAGTTCTCATGAATACGTTTTTCGACTTAAAAATATGCCGTTATGTCTCTCACTGACGCATGGGTCGCATGTCAGTGCCCAAAGCCGATTCTTTGGATACTGTTCGTTGCGCCACTTCCCCCTATGTAAGCACTCTCGGTGCTTTTATACCCATTTCAGGTTATACACGTACACCGTACGAGTGGTCGCCAAGCGCCGTGGTCGCCTAGATGTCCCTTGCTGGAAGACTCGTCACATTGGTTGTTCTGGAAGAGATGACGATGATAACAGGTAGACGGATACGGTATGTCTGACGACCCGTTCAATTTGCTATGGTGCGATGCCGTTATTGATTCGGTTTTTCGAAGTGCCCGCATGGCCCACATGTGTGGTTTCATTTGTCCAGAAACGTCGCTCGGGGAGAGCTCACCGCCGATGGGGGTGATCGGACAAGACATGTAAGTGGTTATTGCGGGGGCCGCCAACACCTACGGCCCCTACATTACGACACCTGAAGAACATGCCATGCAGCGTTATGAAGGCGCTTCCGCAGTTTTCTGATGTTGTTCGTCTTCTATACACGTACGGCGTATTACTAACACTGACAATTTGAACATACCGTTGGCTTGGTGTCCAACTGTGCGACCACCAGAGCTGTACGGCAGTTGTACGACCACCAGACCCTGCACCCCCCTGATCTGACATCAAAAGCGATATCGTTGCGGGCACCCACTTTTTTTTTCGTTATCTGGCTCGGCCGACGCCTTTCGTTCTCATTCAGACCGCAGTCGATTTCGGTGGCTCAGACATCAGTTACAGCTTCGGGGATATGTTCTACTTGACTCGCTCGTCAGATCGGTCGACGTCCGGCGCCACCATCTGGGGCCGATGACTGATTTGTGATGAACAACAACAAACTTGAGGTTGGCGGTCACTTTCTTGTCCGTACAGCGACTCATTAGGACAAGTTGGAACGTTATGAGGTGGGACTCACATCGGTCGGCGAACAGGACGAACGGCATAAGCCAGTTATATCTTTGTCTTTTCGTCGCCATTCTCCGTCTCGATCGTTTGGGGGTTTGTAGGGGTCACCACAGTCTGTTTGATATGACGAGTGGGGAACGGTTGATGCTGTAAATCCCCTCTACCGGGTATTTGTCAAGGACGATTAAATCTAGGGCACCGAGTGCGTTAACTTAACCCCATCGGCATCTGGAGCCCCGAGTGTAATAAATGACCAACTTCCTCAAGGTGGGGACTTATTAGCTGACATATTTTCGGCGACTCAAACCTCTTCAAGTTATTGCGTCCATCTCGTCGTTCTCTGGGGTTGTTCGTAAAACTTCTAGATTTCTTGACAGTGTTATGCGAATGCTATCGGTATATAGTTGCAAATACAAGGATTGTTTCTAGGACATCTCTGGGTTCGCTCGTCACCCCGGAATGGATATACATGTGACCACGTGAGGTAGCACTCATGGACCCCAGAAGTTCCGGAGTTCTTCCTCTGCCCGTGCCAAGCGGCGCAGCTTTTGCTCTAGGAATTCGCGGTCTCTCTTAACATCAGGTGGTTCCTGCAGATATTCGCGGCAAC
This sequence comes from Lactarius indigo, assembly GCA_025766275.1. Taxonomy (NCBI): domain Eukaryota; kingdom Fungi; phylum Basidiomycota; class Agaricomycetes; order Russulales; family Russulaceae; genus Lactarius; species Lactarius indigo. The sequence goes on from JAFKAC010000007.1 coordinate 1,109,188, forward strand.
GTTCGACAAGGTTCGGCTCGTTGAACTTGAAACTGTGTCGGAGTACCCGTCCAAGATCTTGACAAACACCGCGGACAAGTTCTGTATCGACTACGAGCGGGACGTAGTCGACAAATCTGTGCAGAGCAACTATTACAATCAGGCGCGCACAATAAGATTCTATATCATGACCGCGAAGAGGTGATGTGATGAGACCCACCTTCAAAACCTGCACTTGCTTTAGCCATGTCTTCAAGTGCGGCGTCGGTAGGATGAGGGGGTAGGAGTCTGGCAAAGGCGAGATCATCGACCGCCGGAAATCCGGCCTTACTGAGAGCTGCCTTTGCCGAGGTGATAGCAGATGCAAACGCTATAGTTGGTTGGTCGCCATTTGGTGAGGCTAGTCGGTCCAGATCCCGGAGTACAGTATTATTTGCAGCAAGTGAGCGCTGCATCTTGAGGTGAGACAAGAACTTGTCTTTGTACTCTCTGTAATATCGCTCGTTTCGTGTATGCCCGGTGTGCTCTAATTTGAGGAGTAACTCCGTAGCTGATCTTGTCTTGTTCGAGCACTCCTGCAAATGACTTCGGATCGTATCTCTGCGAAGGGCGTCATCGTATATAAGCAGGACAGAAACACGAGCATACTGTAGGTGTAGGGGCAATCCGTTGTGCGAAAACTTCCCACATCGCGCGTCAATAGCCTCTTTAATGAAAACTTGAAGGTGCCTCTCTGATTCCCTGACGAACTTATTCGTTGGCGTGTCCCACTTGGCCGTAAACGAACGCAGATACCCCTCCGCCACATCGTTCTGCCCGCTGTCTGGGAGTCCACGAACAGACGAACTACGAAGATAGATGAAGGTGAATTAGATCTACATTAGACGTCACTGAGAAGTCTTACCGGGCCTTCTTTTCGAGAACGTCATCCAGGAATATGACCTCGCGATTCACGAAGGTATCAGGAGGGGGATCACCATCAAGTAAGAGCTCGGGGAGAGGTTTAACAATAGGTGGCTTCTGGAGGTTCTTATTCCACGCACGGAACTCTGGACATGTTGCCCTGACCTCATTCTTGAATTTCGCTGCTTCGTCTTCGATGCGATATAGTATGTCGCCATCTTCTCGTGACTTTCGCTCCACCGCAGCTTCAATGTCACGAACCAATTGGTCGACTAGGGAACTGATCTCCCCAACGCTGTCGTCGGATGGTCGCTTTCCTAGCTGTGCCAGCTCTTGATTGGTGCTCTCAATCAGATCCCGGATTTGGTCCCCAAGCTCGGGAACACTGAAGGATGTCAGTCACATCAACTCTTGCGAGTATAAAAGGTGTTGCATACTTGTCTGACATCAAATCCGAGAGAATTTCCTCAAGGCGTTGGACGAGTTTTTTGGTTCCAAGGCGACTCTGGAAAGACCTCGGGAGCTCTCGCCAGATAGATGTCTTTGTGAACCACTGATCTTCCTGTTCACGGGCCTCGACCAGGGATGGCACAGGGTGTGGGCTCTGCGTATCGGGTTGTTTGACACAAAACCACCCATGATGTAATGGCTCAGCCTCGCCGCGGATGTATCGCACCCATTTCTCGTGCGCAGCCTCCGGACTTCTGTCCGGTTTCGTTAAGACCCCTGAAGCGTCGATAAGGAAGAGCTTCTTAGGTGGAGAAATGCGAGTGCTTTACCGACTGTGCGCTGTCCATAAGGGTCATAAGTGCGCGCGAGATCATATGCACCCTGGTTGGCAAAGTCGGCTAGTGCCACGTGTCAGCAGGTTGGCCTTGGAATACAAGGTACAAGGGCGTACTCTCGCAAGTTATGGTCATGAGGATAATGCAGTTCTTCTTCGAAACGTAACTCGAAGCCAAGTCCTTGATAAGTCCGATATTCTCTCGATTTCCACTTGTGCCAACGTTGTGAATCAAGCCTTTGAGAGCCATCAGCTTACAGACGCGCTATAACCTGGACTTTAGGACGCACCGGGTAGATCTACAAAGGATATTTCGCTGTACTCTGGGCCCGTGATCTCCAGACATACGATGTTCGAAGAGAACGTCAACTCATTGCTACCTGGGTCGACATCGCCTTCCAAGAATGTGCCTGCGGGTGTGCTGGGATTGAGAATGGCGAACTGGGCTCGTGAGATGCGATGTTCCAGTAGGTCCTTGTCCGTGATGGGGTCACCAAAAGGCTCTTTCGGCAGATCTGAGACACTTGTTCCATTGGATGCAGTGAAGCGACGCAAAAATACTTGGCACGACCACGGCCCATCACCACGCGTGAGACGGCACTCGATGGGGCACCTGCACGAAAGGGTATCAGCTCCGAAACAAGGGAATCGCGAAAGCAGAGAGTATCCTCACCGCGTACATGCGTCCCCTGGCGCTTTCAAAAAAGGAATTCCTGAGATAGCTTGGATCAAGGATGATTTACCAGAACTCTGCGAGCCGAGTACAGCAATGATCGGAAGGTCGATGTAGCGATTGAGCCTTCCACCGTCAGTCAGATGGGCCGCTTGTAATGCAATCTAGTTGTGCCTACTCTATGTCATGCAGGCTGTTGTTCAGGCGCAAGTTGTTCCGCGCGTAACTCGTGTTGTTACTCCCCACTGTTATCTCGGGATCGACCTGAGTGGTCGTCGTCGAAGGCTCCAAGACATCAAGCGTTAACATTGGCGAAGCGGGGCGTGATGATGCAGGTGGTGGTACGGGCGCTGGGTCAGGGTCCGAGTCGGTGTTGGTGATGGTGATGGCAGGGGGAGGTTGCTACGACGGATCACAGAAAAACCGGGATAAAAAAAATCAAGAGGGGTGGGTGAGGAAAATACTCACGAGGGGTTCTGTATTATGCATATGGGGTGCCACAACCTGAAGATCCTAGGAGAATCGATGCGGGAAGCCAGGCTTGCGCCGGTGTTAAGTGTGTGTGCATTACGCAACATCCGCAGCGACGAAGGTTTTCGCGTCCCTGGTATTTTGTTGCACGCAGACGGAAGTAGAGAAGGAAACCCCACATTCGATGTCAGATGCACAACGGAGTACTGCGGATGACTGCGGATGTTGTTATCAACAGACAGGAGACAGTTCTAGACTTCCCCAAGCAGAAAAGGTCATTCGCATGCATCTTATCGATAGGAACATTCTACGACACAACTCAAATTCAGTACGCAGCACGATATACTTCTACTACGGCAGGTCATTCGAACAATTCAGTAAGTTCCTTTCGGGCCAATTGAAGGCGCAGCCGCCTCTTCTCCAACTCGCTGCGGCGTTCGACAACGTCTCCTGGCTCGCTCAGAAGCTTCCTACAGCGCTCGTATCCTCCAGGCCCGTTGATACCAAGTCCATCGAAAAGTGCATCCTCGAGGCCGACTGTCACTCCCCGCAGCAAAGTTCTGTCAATGCACATCGGGATGTTATCTACAAAGCGCTTGTATGCAACTATGACTCGACGTTAGCCATGTTCCGCGTAAGCAACAAAGAAACGAGGGGCTATCGACCTTGGAAGTAAGCACGAACATCTGCCATTATTCCGATAGCCGTTCCCATAGGGTCCGGTGGGAGTAGGGCAGCTAATGATGAGGCGTCGACCGAATGTAGCCCAAGCTTAGCAAGGGACGAAATTGCCCCGTCAAGTGCGATTTTCATGCTTGGGGTACAGCTATCTGGATCCAGGTTCCTTATGACCCTACTCGTGGACATCAAGCGATCTCTCCTGTAGTGAGCAAAGAACTTTGAGCGATACTCGGTGTAATAGTGCACGTTTAGGGCGAAGGGCTCATGTTCGTCAGCCAGCAAGAAGCCAATCTGTTGTGCTGCGGTGTCTGCACATTTCTGTATATGAGATTGCATTATATTCCTGGTAAATGATGTCAACGATGTGGAGGTATGTAGAATGAAAAGACGTACCTGACTCCTTGCTTTAGATGACCATGAGCATACTGAGCGAATTGCTCTTCCACCAACTCCTGGATGCGTCTAGTCAGTTCCTTCTTCGTGATGTCGAAGAACTGCCTTGAAGGGTCCTCCCATCGCTTTACGAAATCTACAATATACTGCTTTATGACAATATATGGATAATGACCTGGCAGCTCGCGGGTTACGGCGCTGACAAACAAAGGGTCAGGGCTCGGGCTAAATGAAATACATGCTTAACTTACGAGTTTGCCTTCTCTAAGACACGATCAATGAAAATCGGTGAGCTGGTATCACAGGGCTCTTCCTCCCACGTTTCTTCGCTTCCTAAGGAATGAGAAAGGGGGAACTGTCCCAGGGAGTTGAATCGACGCGATCGCTCTCAAGTGGCATAAAATACGGTGCCGTCTGGCGGATCGCCTCCTTGAACTCGTCTCGGGGCCCGCGAAGTGTCTGTAGAAGGCCATGTTCATCCGGAACACCATCAACAAGGCTCTGAATAGATCGAAGAGAGGCGCCTAATCAATTTCAAGATTTCGGAAACAGGCTCAGATGACGGTGGCTTTGGGAGCCGGGAGATGTCCTGTCGAGTCTGCTCGAGGAGTCTATCGAGCTCCTCCTGCAGCTCAGGAAGCCTAACGATGTGTTATAATTAACCTCAAGATCGGTGAAAAGGACTTGCCTCTTGGAGATCAAACTAGACAATACTTGTCCCAGACGTTTTGTCAGCTTGTCTGTCCCTAAGCGACGTTGGCAAAGCCATTCCAGATTCGACCAAGGTTCCCTGGTTGAGAAAAACTCTGCTTCTCTCTCTCTGGCTTGCTCGTACGTGATCCCGTTTCTGATATCTTGGGAGTCGGGGTTCTTCACAGAGAAGTATTCTATTCCCCCATCCACTCCGCCACTCCGGATTTTACCTATCCACATTGCCTCTTCGCCCGCGGGTATCCGGTCAGGTTTCGTGAGGACGCCTGCAATGACGCAGCTAGGGTTAACAATCTGAAGTCACGTCTCATAACATCGAAATACCAATAGTTCGAGCCCCACTTGGATCAAATTGGGCAGCGAGGCGGTGAGCGGTTTGGTTCTCGAAATCCGCTATGGACATCATTCGTTTAGAGAACTACCTCAGAACGGAGGTGAAGGGCAAGCATACTCTCGCAGGCGATTGTTAATAGGATGATACAACTCTCCTTACGGATGTGTTCTTCGGCAAGTTGTTGAACCAGACGGGAATCTCGTGGTTCCCCTCCAACGATCAAACCTAGATCGGATTAGTCCGTTTGCTAGATTTCGACTTTTGTATTACCCACCTGGTAGGTCGACAAATGATAAATCATCGACGTCTCTGCCACAGATCTCTAGACAAATCGTGTTCGAAGAGAACGATAACTCCCTCTCCTCGAGAGCATCGGGAGAGGCTTCTAAGAATCTGTCAGGCGAGGAGCTGGGATTCAGGATTGCACATTGTGCGCGGCGGATGCGCTCGGTAACAAGAGACTTTTCGAAAATGGGACCCCCGAAGTCAATTTTCTGTGGTTGTGAAAGCACCTTGCCTTCTGCATCTGTGACCCTGCGCAGCGAGACGACGCATCTCCAGGGTTCCGACGAGTGCGAAAGTTGGCATTCCGTCGGACACCTATGTGCACAAGGGGTTTGTGGCGAAAATTAATCAGAGGCTAGCAAAGCCTACCTCGTGCAAGTTCCAGCCGCGCGGGGTAGGGTGATGCCCGATATAGCCTCTATGAGGGATGACTTTCCCGCGCTCTGCGACCCCAAGACAGCGATGATGGGGATATCGAGATCTAATTGTGCCCTGTGGGATAAAAGAAATTTTTGAGACGAGCAGCTGACAGTGCTTGCAGTAATCCTCACCCCGTGGCACGAAGGCGATTAACTGCATCCAGCATCTTGCGTTTCTTTGCAACGTATTGCGGGTCAGAAAGACCCACTGGGGCACCAGTGTGGTCGTTCTGGCTAGAGGACATGTCTGAGGTGCTATCAAAATCCGTACCACCATCCGATGAGGACATGGTAGAGAGGAAGATGTTGTGAGGCAGAACGGGACCGCTCTCTGAAGGACAAGACCCGCAAGAAGGGTCCTTTATAGGCACAGCGAGGAGACAACCGAATTTGGACGTAGTTATACAGTGCACTAGGGCGTGGTCCTGTGGCACTCAATCGCCACAAAAGATAGCAATCGACTGGAGCTCTGGTGGACCACTTGGGGAGACATGACGCCAGTCACGATAGCATCGGAAACTCTCAGACCAAGAGAGGACGAGGGATAGGTGACGTGCCACATCCATGCAGCTAAGGACATGGAGCGATGAGGGTAATTGAACACGATTCGCCACAGGGTCGAATTCAAGTTCTTGCCTCCTTTCGGATACTTGTAACTTAATCCGCTGAATCACGACCCCGGTCAAGTCAAGTTGACATAACACAAGTAAGGTGGTACACCCTTGGATCAGTATGAGTATGTCTATGCCTGACATTACCATCGCCACTGGAAAAAACGAACGTAAGATCCAAGTGGCGTAAAACGGCCCCATTCCTCCATGGTCACAAGGTATATACCGTAATACCAATGCGAACGAACGAACTGGTCACTTTCAGAAGAATCAGCCAAGCTTCGAAACGTCATTTTACTCCTGTGAAAGCTCTGTTTTAGCGCTTGATGGGTTTCTCGACTTTGCAGCTCACCGTGACATTCAACAATATCCTCTAGTTCACTCGAATGTACTTTGCAGCTTTCATACATTCCGGATACACTGATAGATAGGTTATCGAAGGGCGCTGCCTCGAGGCCGACCTGAGTGCCACACGGTATCGTACGGTCGATGCTCGCATAACGTTATCCAAGCGCATGTAGCCACAGTGTTCGAAGTATCAGCCACGCAGGTTTGGATGTGGCGTCATGACCGCCACTACCAGTATTTTAGCAAGTTGAATAGTACTGTATGGAGCAGGTGAGTCAGCAACGATGAAGGGTCGGGACAGGAGGTCCGACGTCCGAATTATGATAGTGAGGAGCTCGCCGTACAGTCATCGGCGAATCTCGGCCTGGTGTGGGGACGCTTTGTACTGAGTTTGAAATACAAACCGAGAGCAGTGCTCAGGATATGGTGAACGGTCCCTGTTCTTCCCCCAGTGGAAGTTGAAACGCCATTCCGCCACGTTTGCAGATCGATGCTTGGCTATTTGACCTTTCTCGGAGGTTCCTAAACTCGTCAAAAAAGAACACAAGGACATGATAGGCGTACAGTAGGGGCGAATGCAGACGTAACTGCGTGAGGTGACTGTGGCTATACCAGAAATAGTGATCCTCGACTATCGCATTGGCGGCGATTTGACACGTTCGTGTAATGTCCTTTTGGTGAGATTGGGGCGATTCTTTGATGTGGTGCCTTATCGCTTCACGAAAGCACCAATGTTGTGCCTTCCGATAACAAACGGGGAGGAGCTGCCGATGCAAGAAGATGGGGGTAGTTATTTGGTAGTTCACTAGCGCTCACTGGACCAGTCCTGTTATTGACACGAAGTTGAGACCAGTTTCGACAACTGCCGCAGGGTGCGCTCTCATAGGAGCTCGCATTCTTCATAACATTGTCGATAAACATGGCTTTACCGCATCACTGGGCCGGCATTTTCCGCGACTTCTCAAGATTGAACGGGACTTGAGATCTTTAGAGGTGAAGGAATCGTCACCAAATTAATTGTTCAAGTACTATTCGGAAGTCGTGCACTGCCTGACGTATTGCCATCTTGAACTCGTCCCGGTGTACGAGAAGTGCTCACATCAAATCACGATTGTGGGGGGCGCCTTGAAGGGTGCCATCAATGATGAGCATAAAGAAATGTATGAAAGTATATGCACTACGGTCTATGCTTCATAACGATTATTATTGTCCCCTGCTATTTTGAGAACATAGTCGGCCATCCAAAACTCGAGAGCGGGATTCATAATTAAGTCGAGGGAGAAATTCTCAGGAAATCAGGTTATCTCACAGAATTAAGGTTATAGAATAGTTATCTTGTAACAATTGGGGTTATGGAGTGGTTATCTATGTTGCTCTGCTCGAGAGCTGTGCCATCTTGGTGGCGGAGTTACCCATTCAAACCTCGCCTATGTCCAAAAAATGGTCACCAGAGGAAAATCGATATGGAACCAGCTGTAAGCGACCCGCTTGGGAGTTGGGCAAGCGTGGTAGCCTGACTCGGAGTACCATCGAGCAAGGAGACAGTAACGTGACTCACAGCACTACCTTCCTTTCTGGGAACATCATGATGACGGCGCACCCTTGCGAAAAAAAATGGCAACTATGGTTCTCAGGCTCAGGCCACACTAATAGACTCGACCTTGGACTCGATAGGAAGACAGGACTGCGCCCGTGTTCAGTGTGCATGGTCCGTAGGATCCGCAGCAACGAAGGCTTTTGCGTCCCTGATCTTTCGCACCCTTGTTTGCACCATGCACATGGAAACAGAGAAGAAAATCTCCACACCCAATCCCACATCGATATCGGGTGCACAATCAAAGTACGAGTACTGTAGTACTAGTACTGCGGATAGCTGCGGTCAAGTTTTTTCCCCTGAAACCACTTGACAGTGCATCAACCGCTCTTTCTACACGACTGTATTACCACTAGGCTCTTCTCTCTATCACTACACACAGGTAAGTGTTCCAAGGCTGCGCTTGTTTCCTGCTTGATATTATCTGCATCCTATTTTGATCGTCTTTCTGAAACCTATAAAGGTCGCTCCTTGCCGTACATCTCCCTCAGGACCCCACTACCTCTTCTTCACCATGATTGTGTCTACACTTAGAAGCGGAAATGATGTTGAAAGGACCTCGGATGGGTCGCCCAGCCCAGAGAACGACCATACAGGTACTCCTGTGGGGCTTTCTAAATCGCAATACGTCGCCCAGAAGCGCAAGATGCTTGATGCCGTAAATCGCCTTCGCGAAACAGGGTGAGGTCAACAGTGAGCCTCATCGGCCGCATGTCTCAAGATTTTCTTTTCTTCTGCAGCGCGCAATTAGACCTCGACATCCCCGTTATTGCTGTCTTGGGGTCGCAGAGCGCGGGCAAGTCATCTCTTATAGAGGCTATATCAGGAATTACCCTGCCCCGTGCGTCTGGAACATGCACGAGGTAGGATTTCCCAACCTCTGTTTAATATTCGCCATAAACCCCTTGCGCACATAGGTGTCCAACAGAGTGCCAGCTCTCCCATTCGTCTGAACCCTGGTGTTGTGTCGTCTCACTGCGTATCGTCACAGACGGAGATGGCAAGGTGCTCTCACAACCGCGTCGAGTTGACTTTGGGGATCCCATTTTCGAAAAGTCTCTTGTTACTGAACGGATTCTCCGAGCACAATGCGCCATCCTAAATCCCAGCACCCCGTTTCCTCAATTCTTAGAAGCCTCGGACGACGCTCTCGAGGAGAGGGAGCTATCGTTCTCCTCAAACTCGGTTTGTTTGGAGATCCGCAGTAGGGATGTCGACGATTTATCGTTTGTCGATCTGCCAGGTGGGCAATACATGTCGAAATCATGCAACCGGACTAATCCGGTCCAGGTTTGATCGTTGGAGGAGAACCACGTGACTCTCGCCTGGTTCAACGGCTTGCCGAAGAGTATATCTGTAAGGAGAGCTGCATCATTCTATTAACAATCGCATGCGAAAGTATGCTCGCCTTTCGCCTTTGTCATAGGGTTAATTCCTAAATGAGTGTCGTTAACAGCCGATTTCGAAAATCAGAGCGCTCACCGCCTCGCTTCCCTCTTCGATCCAAGCGGGGCTCGAACTATCGGTATTTTAATGCTGTGCGGTACAACGCCATGTTTCTAATACTGCTGTCCAGGTGTCCTGACTAAACCCTGACCGAATACCCCCCGGCGAGGAGGCCACTTGGATAAGCAGGATCCAGAGGGGCGGAAAGGATGGAGGTATTGAGTACTTCTCCGTGAAGAACCCTGACTCTCAGGACATTCGGGATGGGATAACGTACGAGAAAGCCAGAGAGCAAGAAGCGGTGTTTTTTTCAACCAAGGAACCTTGGTCAAACTTGGAATGGTTATATCAACGCCGCTTAGGGACAGACAAGTTGACGACACGTCTGGGGCAATTATTATCTAGTTTGATTTCCAAGAGGCAAGTTGTTTTCACCTTTGATCTGTGGTTAATTCCAACACATTGCTAGGACTTCCTGAGCTGCAGGAGGAGCTCGACAGACTACTCGCGCAGACTCAACAGGATATATCCCAGCTCCCGACTCCACCGTCATCCGAGCCTAATTCCGAGCTCTCGAAATTGATCGGGGCATTTATCCAGTCTGTCAATACCCTTGTTGATGGTATTCCGGATGAAAATGGGTTGATACAAAAACTTCGTGGGCCTCGAGACGAGTTCAAGAAGGCAATACGGCAGACGGCACCCCATTTTCTGCCCCTTGAACGTTCTCAGGCCGCTGACACTACACTGGTTCCCCCTTCCTTCCTTTCGAGTGAAGAGGAAGAGTGGGAGGAAGAGCCTTCGGATGTCAGCTCACCGATTTACATCGAGGATGTCCTAGAGAAGGCAAATTCGTAAGAAAGATGTATTCCCTGTCCCTCAGATCCGTGACGTCTTGTTTGTCAGCGCGGTGACCCGCGAATTACCGAATCATTACCCACATACCGTCATAAGGCAGTATATTCGTACTGTCGTGGCGGGATGGGAGGACCCTTCAAGGCAGTTCTTCGACATTACGCGGAAGGAACTGATTAATGGTGTCCAGCAACTGGTGGAAAGGCACTTCGCTCAGTACACCCATGGTCACTTAAAGCAAGGTGTCAGGTACGCCTCTTGCCAGCGGTCTATACACGTTCCTCATTGCTGAGGTCAACCTACCAGGAACATAATGCAATCCCATATACAGAGATGTGCAGACGCTGCCGCCCAGCACATCGACTCCTTGCTGAAGGACGAAAACGAGCCATTCACATTGAACGCACGTTATTATACCGAGTATCGATCCAAGTTCCTGAGTCACTACAAACGAGGTCGCCTGAGGTCCAAAAGCTCGGTCATAAGGAACCTGGAAGACGGTACCAATCCAGGCATGAGGGCCGCAGTTAACGAGGCGATCGCTTCCCTTGCTAAGCTTGGGCTACGCTCGGTAGAGGTTTCGTCACTAGCCGCCCTACTCCCGCCAGACCCTATGGAACCAGCCATTGGAATAATGGCGGACGTTCGTGCCTACTTCCAAGGTTGAGAGCTCCCCATTTCTCTTTGCTTTTGCATGTCATGACTAATGTTACACCATAGTGGCCTACAAGCGCTTTGTAGATAACGTTCCGATGAGCGTCGACCGAACTTTACTGCGGGGAGTGACAGTCGGCCTCGAGGATGCGCTTTTCGACGGACTCAATATCAATGGGCCTAAAGGGTACGAGCGCTGCAGGAGGCTTTTGAGCGAGCCGGAAGATGTCGTTGAACGACGCAGCGAGCTTGAGAAAAGGCGGCAGCGCCTTCTATCCGCTCAAAAGGAGTTCGTTGAATTGTTTGAATGGTAGGACGGTATATTAGTAATCCTCATTGATATCGGCAAATTCTCGTGGAAGTCACCTATCGATCTGTACATAATGTGCCCCGCAAGGGGCCCCATGAAATCATTTATTTTGAGTTTATTTTTTCAATATAAGAATGTGCGCGTTCACTTATCCGTCATGCACTTTTATGCGTTCTCCTACAAATTCTCGGCCACGACCAACAAGACAACTAAGTCAAACTTTGGAGTGTGTGCGCTTCCATTCATAATAGTAGGCAAGGTCAGAAATATGTTCAGGATAGAGCACGGGCGATGCAGATCACACAATTGTGTGCACCGGCAGAGCAATACACGCTCATCGCCCCAAGGCACCAGAAGCGAGTGGTGCGTTGTTGATACTCGTACAAGCACGCCTATGAAGGCTGTCTCTGCGGAGAAAGATGTGCAGAGAATACGTGTTCATCGCCCCAAGGCGGAAGTGAGTGGTGCACGCTATGAAGGCGGTTCTTTTACGGTCTTAGGCTGTACTAGTTGGCATAGGTATACTGTCTCATATCACCCTCTTTTTCTGTATTAACCGCATTTTACGCAATATCCAGCTTGTACACTCTTCTCCAACAAGCAAACCTAGAGCCGCTACACGAGGCTATATGCTAGCACATAGCACTGCACAGTGGCTGTACTTGCTACCTATTTTTCCTGATGCTTACCATGTCCATTCAAATGCCTCACCACTGCGCCAGATGACATCTATACGCGTGTATCAGAAGAGGTGCCAGCGCCTGGCATGTCATCTGCTGAATGCGCGGTATTTACTGCGATCGTACCTGCAATTGAACACCCATCACTAGAGTAGGTGGCAGATCAGAAAGGAAGGGCGAACAGAAGGACAGCAATGGCGCTTCTTCACAGCCTCATAATGGAGAACTAAGGGGATACTGTAGATCTTCGGCGCACTCAGGCCTCAAGTTCTAATCGCATCTATTCGATAAACGGGGTGTGGCTTTTTTTTTTTTTTGGATCTGCGTCAATTCTGCATTTTCATTCCATAACATGGGCAAGACAGAAGGTTTGCGCGGAAATTAGTACAGAAGCTGGTATATGTGAAATGCAGCGCAAATGCACGGCCGTGTGGGCCTATGTAGGTTTCAACCGGCAAGGTGGTCGGGTTTTATGTAAACCAACAAGGGATTCCCCGCTTCAAGAACTTTGAGACTGAGCGCGCCTTGACGTGGGCTTGGGTCTCCTGTAAATTATGAAGCGCATTAGCCGTATGGCAGGATCCTTATCTCCGAAGACCCATCGGGGGAGCTAGGACGTCTGATGAGAATGTGGGTGACAAGGAAATATAAACCAAGTTAGCATTTGGAGCGCCACTAGCGATCTGTCTGATTTCTCGAGAATGAGGCATTGGCGTGTAAGTGGACGTGGGTTGGCCTCAGTTTTACAATACGGTAGCAGCCTGTGGGATGTGTGGAAGGACGTGTACAGGTTTCGGCAAGGGTTTCGATCTCCGATCCCCCACTGGCAATCGTGATGCCTTCCGCGTCGGACGATATACTTGGCACCGCACAACCATGGGTTTATAAACCTGGGCCCATCGTTCAACCTTCGTGGTTTTATCCCCTCCCCCGTGTATTCAATTCCTACTTAATGTCTGTGCCAATACAATGATTGCAACACTCCCACATTCTCCCACTCAAGGACGAGTCAGCAGTTTCTACTGAGCACTCATCCAGTGTTTTACTTTGGCAAGGACATGGGTTTCTTTGATATCTTCGGCTTCTGTATCTCCATCCTCGGGATGTATGGTGCGGTCGTATACCTTCGTTGTTTACTTCCTCGCCATATCATCCCCAATGTATCGGCCATGCTACACGACGCCCAAGACACTCTCGCCCGTGCTGTGACTGCCAGCGCGATTCCTGATATTAATGAGTATGGGGTAGACCTCGAGAGGTATGGCGTTCTCGCTCTCCCTCGGGAGTGATGTCCTCAGTCGTTTACACAGTTTCGCGAGCGAACTTGCACGTATGCGTATTCACAGCCATCGTTCCCCCGAGCTATTCCAGCAGATCCGACTTGCGGTTCTACACCGACTCACCTACAGGCTTTATTCCCTTTCTTCGCAAATCGGCGCTGCCAGGCTGAGGGTTGAGGTACGTTGGAGCGCTCAAGCATAGTGTCTCTCCCACCCCATAAGTGTTTTACAGCTAGCGATGGATGAGCAACGCCTTGCTTCACTTGCCATTCCACACAACGTCATTCTCACTGTCGTACCCCTTCCTGCTAATGATATGCAGTTGACCTAGATGTGGGTTCTGGGTCATCCTCACTGTCAGTCCCTTTCCTCAGGTTCTGCCAATCCGGCCCCTTCACCACCGGCTCTCGTAGAACTGGATAATCCGTCGCTCTCATTATATCAATTGCGCTGTTCAGCTAATGTTTACCAGATCGTGGCCAAAGGACATCATCCCGAACACTACTTACATTGTCGGAGCCCTCTCTAAGCAGCCTTACTCGTGCTCGTGCATAGGTTTTCCTTCTTCGCACTGGTCACAGCGACCGTCAGGGGTCTTCCTTTCTTCGCTCCGATAACGCCTGTTGTCGAGCATTTATCATTAGAACGACACTAGATGTATTTCAGTCGTGGCCCCATTTACACTAAGCCTCAGGGTGACTCAAGTCCCTTAGTCGCTCATCACTTCTGTCTCACTTTTCTTTCTCCTTCGTTACACCGTCAATCAAAGTGTCCTTGAACAATAATAGTCACGTCTCATTACTGTCCGAACCTTTATGTCGCCCACCTCCATTGACAAGCTCAGCACAACGTTCAGTTTTGGCCCGAGTAGTCCGGTGAATGCTGTTTCCGTTTTTGGTTTGGGTGTTGCTCGAGACGTTGTTCACTCGATGCATTCGGGTCTCCTTACTCCGAACAGCTCGTCGCATGACAATCGCTTGAGCCAATGCCCTGCCACGTCAACTGTGCCTTCGAGTCCACCCTCGTCTCATTTGACACCATACTGTCGGCCTCCCAAAGTTCCTAAGGTTCATGGTGCCACAGAAGCTAGGACTAATTCCGTGAACTCGACGGGCGAACCGAGTGCAACCCTGACTCCCCCCAGCACGTATCCAGGACTTGATGTTTCGTCCCATGATACATATTTTTTTCAAGGAACTTTTTTTTGGTGTGTTGCGATCTACAATGGCCCACATGCCCAAGTCTTCCGACCAGGATCACGTAGTTGATGGCATTCTCTATATTGCGTCCATCGATTCCTCTTTTCTCACGATTCCGTGCACCTCTCCACCCGACTCGGCACCTGTGACCACGAGGCCCATCCTGCCGTATCACTAGGAGACGTCGACCGCGAAGATTTTGAGGCTCTCCTCTCGGTAATCTACCCAAGTGAATTTCTTACGTCACCTTCCACCTTTCAGGTTGTCGAAGTGTTTCTGCCTTGTAGAGGTTTTGAGGAGCCTGAGCCCTCGTATCATCAATGGAAGTCGGTACTTCACTTGCCCATGCCCTGGGACCATTCGCAAGCTGGTCACGAAGTTCGTCAATCCTCCAATGCCACACGAACTGGCTCACGCTAGCGCGTACCAGGGCGGTCGACCAATGGGTACTCGGATTTGACTACATGGTGCGAGAAAGCGGAGCCTCTCAACCTGACAGCGGCCCGCCAGATACGTATTGGTGACGTGACTCTCGTGGCGGCTGTACGGGAGGACGCTTGTAGTCGCGTCCTTCGGATCGACGGGGCCAAAATCACGCGGGTTGTAGAAGCTGTAATGACTGGGAAACGGGCGACAGCGCCTCCCGCACCAGTCCAGAAGGCGGAGCTGCCAAACACGGAACCAGTTCTACGACGGCCGCGTCATCTATAGGTGCGAAAGGAGGGGACGCACCTAGAACAGTGGGGGCAAGCATTTCGTGAGATCAGGTTCAGTTGATCTCAAGGACGCAATGAGAATATCTCTGACTTGGGCGAAATGACACAGTCAGCAGAAAGCTGTGGCGTAGCGAAATCAGAAGAGACCCCAGGATTCGGAAACACAACTTGGACTGGTCCAAGCAGCACTAAAACATGGGGCGAGCGAGATCCAAAAAAAAACCCCATTCTTAGGGCTCTTTGAGGTTGCGACACAGGCGGCTGTCGATTCTGCATTTTTATCAATCACCGCCAAGACGACTGGACCATTGACAGGGGAGCAACCAACCAAGGGACAGAGCCTCTTCGCAAGTGCGAAGAAACCCTTTACGAGCGCCCACGAAACCCTAACACAGAGCCCGCAATAAGAATGGCGACGGCGCCTAGAGCCAACCCCGCGGATAGCAAGGCGCCAGTTGCTGTAAGTGATCTGGGCATGTTGTCATTGCATTTGGGAATGCCATAACCGGTGGTTCGGTAGGTATTTCTGTGATTGTGGGCACGACGTCTCCGAGGCTCTCCTGCGTTACTTGTGGCGTCAACACTCTGGAATCGAATTTCATGTTAGATGGTGGCCGTGTTATTTCTTCGGTAGTGAACATTCCGTTTTGAGGACGAGTTCCTGTGAATAAACTCCCAGGCCTCAGCGCCAGATGAAACCTTAAAGCAGCGCTGAGCAACACGCGGCGGGCATGAGCACGAGGGACTGCGGTAGGCTTGGTCAGGTGACGCAGTCACGGTCCTAATGTGATAAAATGATACAGCCACTGGCAAGACAACAGCTATACAGGAGGCCACGCCACAGGCTATCGACGTCCCAGATGTCTATCCGAGAGCCTTTGAGACTAACCACAGCCCGAATCGCTCTTGTACTCGTATAGATATGGGTCCCGAGCGCTGTTTTAGGAATTCCTCGTGTGTAGTCACGTAACAGTTATAGGGTGCCACATACTTCGAACTGGCATCAGATACGGTGTCTTTCTCTCGATGGCACCTCCCATCGTCTCCTGGAGCGACAACGAAATCTGGACATCACCGGTTCTCTCAAGTGCCACATCCATCATCTCATTTGACTCCACGTTCTCAGATACGTACCCGAGTCACACGCAAACGCCTCCAACCGCATCCGAACCCCCTGGGCTTCCCAATACCGAATTTGGAGCTAAGCAAACCAGCCTCCCTGGATTTTCAGAGGGAATAATACCAAGATGTGGTCAGGCGACATCTGACAATTCGTTCATACGACATGACCTGTATTTCTTCAAGGATGGAAATGTCACATTTCTGGTACGTGGCCTTCTTTGCTTTGCATACCCGACGTACTGACCAGCACCTAGGTGGATGGTACGCTATACTGCGTACATCGATACTTCTTTGCTCGCGATTCCGTCTACTTCTCCACACGATTTGCCCGGCTCGACATACGTAACCACGAGGCTCTATCCACTATCATATCAATTAACGACGTCGAACGCAAGGATTTCGAGGCCCTCCTCTCTGTCTTATATCCTGCGTGAGCTTAGTTAGATCCCCACGCCTGCCCGTTGGTCATTGAGACTTGATTATTTACAGGAATTTTGAAGCGCACGAATTGACATATGAACAATGGAAATCAGTGCTCCACCTGTCTACGCGCTGGGGCTTTGCCTCTCTTCGCGAGCTTGCCCTGAAGTCGATCAAGCCTCCCACGTCCCACGATCAATTAGTCATTGCACGCACTTATTCGGTCAACCACTGGATACTCCCTGCCCTGACCGCACTGTGCGGAAGATCATTTCCACTTAGCCTGGATGAGGCGCGGCAGATGAGCATGGAAGATGTGATATTGGTGGCGAGGGTGCGGGAGGAGATCCGTGGTGGAGCGCTTCGAGTCGATGTGGCTGATATACCTCGCCACGTCGAAGTGGCGCAGTCCGGAAAACTGAACGGTTCCACGGGTAACGACGTCTATTTGGATAGGCCAAAGAGTGGGCAAGAATCAAATTCAACAAAGAACTCAGCAGTCAATCCGAGTATAGAAGCAGAGGGCGCAATGGCTATGGGGGTGACCATAGCACCACCTCCGGGGCCGCAACAGAAAGCTACGAAGGAAGTCGACACTAATGTCGAACCCCAGGTGAGCTTACTCCGATACGTACTTAAGATGCAAGGCGAGTGACGGCTTTGTGAGACCTTCCAGTCAAAGGTTCCAGTGGAGCCACCAGGGGTAGAATATCCCCACGTCGTGAAGGGCGCATCGACAGGTAGTAGTAAGTGGAGCTCTGCGACGGGTAACAACAGTAGGCCTAACTCAATCCCACTTTGGGGCACGCCCCTGCAGAAAGTGGCGAGTCACAGTTGCTGCCACTTATGGGCGAGGCGCTACCAGCAGATACACAAGGTCCCCAAGAAGTGGCCCATACCAGGGAACACCTCATGGCCAGAACTGATGTTCCACTGGTAGCTGATGTGGCCACTGCTACGCCGACCACAGTCAGCAACTCGCGAAGCGATGATGATGCCGAGAAGGCGGCTGATGATGAGTGGGGTATCCCAGTGAAGACGAAGAAGAAGAAGGGTACGAACACGGCTACACCAGTCACCCCTAGCGCTGGGGGTTGGGACGAGTGGGCAACTGGTGGCGCTGTCAAGAAGAAAAAGAGAGTCAAGCCACTGGCATAAAGCATAACAAGGATGATATTGATGATAATTGATCAACTGTGTGTATGTACAGTATGATGTATGTTCGAGCATCTTGTACATCACCGCAGGACTGTCTGAATAGGAGTGTTGCTACGCCTGCCCAGCAAATAAGAGGGACGCGAAAGTTAGAAGATGCGTCATCCGAAGCAATATAGCATAGCCCCTAGCCGAGGCTTGCATTAGCATTAATATTGTTGAGCTCTAGTTGCCATTCTCGCTTGTCGTCTCTTCGTAAATGTGCGTGACTGCCCTGTAAACTCGAATGCGACTACTTTGAACAAACGCTGTCCTCGATTGACTGTGCGCTTGCGTCCATATTTTTCGCTGCACGCTGCGCTCGCCGTCCACGCTTTGTTTGCGTTCGCGCCAATTTCGCATTGTCGGACCGGTTTCTTCTTTTTCACGTAACCGCGTTCGATGGCACGACTTCGTCTGTTCACATAAATTTCATGTTCGCTATCCTGGTGCGCTTGTCTTCCTTTTCCGATTTCACATAGATGCGGTCGAACGAAAATTCGAGTTATTTCTTCGACGACTCGCCGAACAATGCACACACAAAACAAAGAAATGGGTAAACATGATCACCGAGGATAACATAATTTGTGCACGAAATAGGTAGTCCACACGTCTACGCGGTGCCGACCTTCACCTGCTTCACACATTTCTGTACATCATTGCGGCCTCTCCATCTGCAAGCGCTCGCGCTCGATCTCCATATCTGCGATAAAGGGAACAGTTCTAGATACTCTCGCCCGTTCTATGAGAGCCGGCGCGATTCCTGATATTGGTGAGCATGGGGGAGACCTCGAGAGGTATAGCACTCTCGCTCTCCCTCCCTCGAGGGTGGTGTTCTCACTCGTTTACAGAGCTCCGCAAGAGTGCTTGCGCATACGGGTATTCACAGCTATCGTCCTCCCGTACTCTTTTAGCGGATCAGTCTTGCTGTTCAACATCGTCTCACCTACTGGCTTTATCCCCTCTCTTCGCAAATCGGCGCCGTCAGGCCGAGGGCCACCCATCCATAATATCTCTCCCAGCTCACAAGCGTTTTACAGCCGGCGATGAATGAGCAACGCCTCGCTTTACTTGTCATTCCACACGACGTCGTTCTCACAGTCGTACCCCTTCCTGCTAGTGGCATGCAGTTGAATAGATATGGGTTTTGAGCCCTTGCTGTCGGTCTTTTTCCTCAGGTGTTACCAAACCGACACTCCCACAACCGGCTCTCGTAAGTCGTTGTCATTGTATCAATTGCTATGTTCACCTAATATTTGCCAGACCGTGACCAAAGGATGTCATCCCAAACATTGCCTACATTATTGGAGCTTCTATAAGTAGCTTTACTCGTGCATAGGTTTCCCTTTCTCGCTCCGGCCGCAGTGATCGTCAGGCGCCTTCCCTTCTTCGTCCCGACCACGCCGGTCGTCGACATACACGAGAACGGCGCCAGATGTATTTCAGTGGTGGCTCTCACATAGTTACAGTAAGCCCAAGAGTAAGCCTCAGGGTGAGCCAAGTCACAGTGTCCAAGCCCAAGTCCCTTAGTTGCTCATCACTTTTATCACACGCTTCTTTCTGCTTCATTACATCGTCAATCAGGGAGTTCTTGAATAATAGTCACGTCCCGTTAGAACCATCATGTCGCCTGGCGTGGTTTCGGCCCGAGTAGCCGGTAAATACTGTTTCCATTTTAAGCATTCGGCTCTCCTCGCTCTCGTCTGAACAGCTCGCCGCGTGGCGATCGCATGAGCCAATGCACACCACGTCACCTGTGTCTTCAGGTTCTCCATAGTCCATACTGTCGGCTTCCCGAAGTCCCTGGTGCCGCCGAAGCGAGGACTAATTCTTTGTACTCCTCGACGGGCGAACCGAGTGCAACTCTGAAACCCGAGCACGTACCCTGTTCCTACGACATGATACATATTATTTCAAGGAGTTTTTTTTAGTGTGTTTCGATCCATAGTGGCCTACATGGGCAAGTTATCTGATCAGGATCGCGCAGGATGACGGCTCCCTTTATTGCGTTCATCGGTTCCTCTTTTCTCGCGATTCCGTGCACTTCTCCGCCCGACTCGCCCGACTCGGCACCTGTGGCCATGAAACTCTTACTCCTGTCGTATCACTAGGAGTCATCGAACGCGAAGATTTCGAGGTCTTCTCCGGAATCTATCCCGAGTTAGTTTCTTACGTCGCCTTCCACCTTCCAAATTGTCAAGCGTGTCTGGGTTGTAGAGGTTTCGAAGACCACATCCTCTCATATCAATAATAGAAGTCACTTGCCCATGGGCTGCGGCTCCGCCTCTATTCGCAAGCTGGCCATGAAGTTCATCAATCCTCCAACGCCACACGACCAACTCATACTTGCGCGTACCAACGGAGTTCTGACTACACTGTGCGAAAGAGCGGAGCCTCTCGGCCTGACAGCGGCCTGCCAGATGCATATTGAGGACATTCTCGTGGCGACTGTACGAGAGGATGTTCTTAGTCGTATTCTTCAGATCAGGACCAAAGTCACGCTATTTGAAGAAACTGCACTGACTGGGAAACTTCGTCGTGATGGGGGCGACAGCGCCTTCCGCGCTAGTCCAGAAGGCGGAGCTGCCAAACACGGGACCGGTTCTACGACAGCCGCGTCATCTGTAGGTGCGAAAGGAGGTGATGGCACCCAGAACAGTGGTGCAAGCATATCGTGAGTTCAGGTCCGTTGATCTCAAAGACGCAAATAGAACATATCTGACTTGGGTGAAATGATACAGTCTGAAGGCAATGGTGTAGCGAAGTCACCAGAAAAGAATGCCGTGGCAGGATTTGAAAATACAACAGGGCTGGTGCAGCAAAACGTGGGGGCGAACGAGATTCAAAACCTCCTTCTCTGGGTTCTTTGACTTCGGGGTGGTGGCACAGGCGACTATCGATTCTGCTTTTTCATTACTCACCGCCGACTCGGAGACGACTATCTCAAAGTGGGGACCCTGGGAAGAACATCTGCTCTAGTGCCGAGAAACCTTCTACAAACACCCACAAAATCCCGACACAGCACATTGATTTGGCTTCGGGCAGGGCAGTGCAGCTACACCGCCCTCCTTATTTGGCCCGCTTCGCCCAGCAGAAATTAGTTCTCCCAACGCAGAGCCCGCGATAAGAAATGCGACGGCACTAGAGTCAACCCTGCGGATAGCAAAGCGTCAGTTAAGTGATCAGGTACGTTGGCATTACATCCCCGGTTAATATACGAAGGTGTTTCTGTGATTATGGGCACGACGCCTCTCCTGTGTTACCTGTAACTACTACATTCTAGAATCGATTTTAATGTTAGATGGCAGCCCTGTGTATATTTCCTCAGTAGTGATCGTTCTGTACTAGAGGTTCAAAGCCACTTCATTCGTGAACAAACTTCCAAGCCGTCAGATTGAACTCTGAAGTAGCGCTGAGTAACGACATGCGAACACGAGGAACTGTAGCGGTAACAGCGGGAGCTTGGGCGGTATGCCTCTATATCCACCGACCCCATTGGAGTAAACCCGACCTGACTTTCTTACCAAAAAAACAAACAGGACTTGCTACAACCCGAATCGCTCCTGGTACTCGTATAGTTATGAATCCCGAGTGCTATTTTAGGAAACCCTCGTGTATAGTAACTGTTATCGGGTGCCACATACTTCAAACTGTACGGTCATTCTCTCGATGGCACCTCGCACCGTCTCCTGGAACGACAACGAGATCTGCATATCACCAGTTCTATCAAGTTCCGCTTCTATCGTTTCATTTGACTCCACATTCTCAGATATGTCTCTAACCGCCTCCGAAGCCTCTGGGCTCCCCAGTGCCGAATTTGGAGCTAAGCACACCGGATTTTCAGAGGGAAACACACCAAGAGGCGGGCACGCAACAGCTGACGATTCGTTCATACAACATGACGTGTACTTCTTCAAGGATGGAAATGTCACATTTCTGGTACGTGGCCTTCTTTGCTTTACATACCCGACGTACTGACCAGCACCTAGGTGGATGGTACGCTATACTGCGTACATCGATACTTCTTTGCTCGCGATTCCGTCTACTTCTCCACACGATTTGCCCGGCTCGACATACGTAACCACGAGGCTCTATCCACTATCATATCAATTAACGACGTCGAACGCAAGGATTTCGAGGCCCTCCTCTCTGTCTTATATCCTGCGTGAGCTTAGTTAGATCCCCACGCCTGCCCGTTGGTCATTGAGACTTGATTATTTACAGGAATTTTGAAGCGCACGAATTGACATATGAACAATGGAAATCAGTGCTCCACCTGTCTACGCGCTGGGGCTTTGCCTCTCTTCGCGAGCTTTCCCTGAAGTCGATCAAGCCTCCCACGTCCCACGATCAATTAGTCATTGCACGCACTTATTCGGTCAACCACTGGATACTCCCTGCCCTGACCGCATTGTGCGGAAGATCATTTCCACTTAGCCTGGATGAGGCGCGGCAGATGAGCATGGAAGATGTGATATTGGTGGCGAGGGTGCGGGAGGAGATCCGTGGTGGAGCGCTTCGAGTCGATGTGGCTGATATACCTCGCCACGTCGAAGTGGCACAGGCAGGAAAACGGCACCGTTCCGTGGGTAACGACATCTATTTGGATAGGCCAAAGAGTGGAAGTATTGGGCAAGAATCAGATTCAACAAAGACATCATCATCGAGATTCAATCTGAATGTGAAAGCGGAGATCGCAAAGACGATAACGGTAGTATCACCTTCGAGTCCGCAACCGTGGGCTACGAAGAAACGTGACACTGACGGAAGTGATCTCGCTGAGGCAAAAGCTAAAGAGGAGGCGGAACGCGAAGCTGAGGAGGCCAAGTCAAGAGCGAAAGCTGAAGATGAGGCCAAGGCGAAACGCGAAGCTGCCAGTGAGGCCAAGGCAAAACATGAAGCTGAGGCTAAGGCAAAGAACGAAGCTGAGGCCATGGAAAAATGCGTGCCTGTGGCCAAGGCAAAATACGAGGCCGTGAAACGCGAGGCTCCGGCCGAGGCATACGAGTCTCCGGCGCAGGCATACGAAGCTCCAGCCAAGGCATACGAAGCTCCAGCCAAGGCATACGAGGCTCCAGCCAAAGCATACGAGTCTCCGGCGCAGGCATACGAAGCTCCGGCCAAGGCATACGAGGCTCCAGCGGAAGCATACGAGTCTCCGGCACAGGCATACGAGTCTCCGGCGCAGGCATACGAAGCTCCAGCCAAGGCATACGAAGCTCCAGCCAAAGCATACGAGTCTCCGGCACAGGCATACGAAGCTCCGGCCAAGGCATACGAGGCTCCAGCGGAAGCATACAAGTCTCCGGCACAGGCATACGAGTCTCCGGCACAGGCATACGAAGCTCCAGCCAAGGCATACGAGGCCCCAGCTAAGGCAAAATACAAGGCTCAGGCTGAGGCGAAGCGCGAAGCTTCCAGCGAGGCCAAGGTGAAATACGAAGCTGATGCCAAGGCAAAATACGAGGCCGTGAAATGCGAGGCTGAGGCCAAGGCAAAATACGAGGCCATGAAATGCAAGGCTGAGGCCAAGGCAAAATATGAGGCCATGAAATGCGAGGCTGAGGCCAAGGCAAAACACGAGGCCATGAAATGCGAGGCTGAAGCCAAGGCAAAATACGAAGCCGTGAAATGCGAGGCTGAGGCCAAGGCAAAATACGAGGCTGAGGCCGAGGGAAAGTGCGAAGCTGCCAGCTGGCGAAAGGTTGGGCTAAAGCGATGACTGTCTGTATATGTCAAAAGGTGGTAGAAGACGAGCGAAATGATGAGCAAAGACGAAGGAAGCTTGGCTTTGGAGTGGAAGGCTTAGAGGCAAATGAGAGAGATCGAAGGGAAGAAATTGGATAACATTTTGAGTATATGCGAGCGCGTTTTTTATACAATGTAGGTACGTTTTTAAGGAAAATAAAAGTAAAGAAGAGTAAAGACACACGAGTCTTCTAAGCTATGAGACAGGAGTCGTATACAAGCGGAAGCGGTGTCGAGAATGGAGCGAAAAGGGGCGCGGGACCGCTATGAAACTTGAAGCGTTTGAGACAAATTGATACGGAGATAAAGAAGTCGTCCTCTTGAACAGCCACGTATAGTCACGGCGGTGATGTTTTGTTTTGGGTTCGAGTCGGTCGAGTCGAGCGTCCCGTGTTGCAACACCAGTGAGGCCAGGGCGAAATATGAAGCTGACGGCAAGGCAAAATACGAGGCCGTGAAACGCGAGGCGGAGGCTGAGGCGAAGCGCAAAGCTGCCAGCGAGGCCAGAGCGAAATACGAAGCTGACACCAAGGCAAAATACGAGGCCATGAAACGCAAGGCTGAGGCCGAGGCAAAATACGAGGCTAAGGCCAAGGTAAAGCTGCCAGCGAGGCCATGGCGAAATACGAAGCTGAAGCCAGGGCAAAGTACGAGACTGAGGCTAAAACGAAATGCGAGACTGAGGCCAAGGCAAGAGCTGAAGAGAATGCCAAGGCGAAACACGAAGGTGAGGTCAAGGCGAGGACTGAGACCGAGTCAAAAGCGAAAGCTAAAGCAGAGGCCAAGGCAAAACGCCAGGTTGAGGCTGAGGCAAAAGCTAAAGAGGCCAAGGCGAGAACTGAGGTTACAACCAAAGCGAGGGAGAAAAGTGAGGTCGACGCCAAAGCAAAAGCGGAAGCGGAAGCTCCGGAGCAAGCTGAGGCAGCGGCCAGAGAGAAGCGGGAAGTCGAGGCCAAGGCCAAGGGAGAAACAGCCCCCGCGTCAACCACTGTCGCTGCCCCGCCGCCCGCAAGTATGATGGCCTTACCTTTTCCTAAGGAGGATCCTCCCCCCCAAAAACTATCCTGACCCCGTCCCTACCCCCGAAAGGGACGCCACTGTGGCGGAGGAGGATGTCCCTACCACCGATTCTGCAGCCTCGGCCTCTACCAAACCAAATGGCGAGCCAGAAGCATCGAATACTCCAGATGTAAAGGCGTGCGAGACTCCAGCGCAGACAGAGTCACCTCATGTGTAACACAAGGAAATGGCGAGAGGCCAGGTGATAGTAAGCCTTTCGCTACCGCTTTTAGCGATATTCCTGTTTGGGAGGGAGAAGGTGAGGGAAAAGGTGTGCTCGTAGATATTCTGAGTAGGACCGGCAAATGACATTCTGGACAGCCCCGAATATGGTCACGCGCACTGACAAACATCTCGCTTGTGGGAATTTCTCGCTATTTTACAGTGTCATACCCAAATACTAAAAGAAGACCACAATAAATTACACAAACGCTTCGACAAGTTCCTTTCTGGCTGATAGGAGGCGCTGTCGCCTCTTCTCCAATTCGCTGCGGCGTTCGACTATATCTTCTGGCTCGCTCAGAAGCTTCCTGCAGCGCTCGTACCCTCCAGGCCCGTTAATAGAGAGTCCACTGAAGAGTGCCTTCTCGAGGTCGTGTGTCAGCCCGCGCACCAAAGCTCTGTCAATGCTCATCGGAACGTTGTCGACAAAGCGCTTGTATGCAACTATAACGTGGCATTAGTCATGATGCTTACAAACGACAGAGACAAGGAACTCCCGACCTTGAAAGTAAGCGCGAACGTCTGCCATTATTCCGATGGCTGGTTCCATCGGATCTGGTGGGAGTAGGGTAGCCAATGATGACGCTTCCACCGAGTGCAGCCCCAGCTTAGCGAGGGAAGAAATGGTCTCGTTAATTGCCTGCATCATGCCTGCGTCGCTGCTATTCTCCAGGTTCGTTATAACGTTGCTTTTTGCCCTAAGGCGGGCCCCCTTGTAGTGAGCCAGGAATTTAGATCGATACTCGGCGTAATAGTGCACATTCATTGTGAAGGGCTCGTTTTCGTCCTCCAGCAATGAGACGATATGTTTGTCTGCAACGTCCGCACATTTTTGTATATGGGATAGCATTATATTCCTGGAAGCCGATGTCAACGAAGTAGAGGGTATGTAGACCAAGAGACGTACCTGACTCCTTGCTTTAGATGACCGTAGGTATACTGAGAGAAATGCTCTTCCACCAACTCCTGGACGCGTCTAGTGAGTTCCTTTCTTGTGAAGTCAAAAAGATGCCTTGAGGGATAGTCCCATCGCTTCACGAAAGTACCAATAAATTCCTTTATGATGATATATGGGAAGTTATTCGGCAACTCGCGAGTCACGGCACTGGAAACAAGGAGTAAAGACCCAGGGGGACATAGGAATCATTTGCCTGCTTACCAGTTTGCCTTCTTCATGACATCGTCGACGAAAATGGGAGAAATGATTCTACTGGGCTCTTGCTCCCACGGCGTCTCTTCACTGGAAAGGAAGGAAGGAGGAGGAACTGGTGTGTTGTCAGCGACCTGAGCTTGAGGGCGCTCCAGTGGACGGAAATCGGGTGCCGTTTGACGTACTGCCCTCTTGAACTCGTTTTGAGGCGCACGAAGTGTCTGCATCAGCCCATTTTCACCCGGAGTGCCACTAACAAGGCGCTCGATAGACCGAACGAAACCGCCAATCAACTTCAGGATCTCTGCAACGGGTTCAGATGATGGCGGACTTGGGAGCCGAGAGATGTCCATTTGAGTCTGATCGAGCAGTCTGTCGAGTTCCTCCTGCAGCTCAGGAAGTCTAGTGATGTGTTACAACTGGCCTCGAGATCGAAAGTGTAATGGAACTCACCTCTTAGAGATCAAACTATACAATACTTGTCCCAGCCGTCGTGTCAACTTGTCAGTCCCCAATCGACGCTGGTACAGCCATTCCAAACTCGACCAAGGTTCCTTGGTTGAAAAAAACTCTGCTTCTTTTTCCCTGGCCTGCTCGTATGTGATCCCGTTCCGGATGTCCTGAGAGTCGGGGTTCTTCACAGAGTAGTACTCTATTCCACCGCCCATTCCGCCACTTTGAACCCTGTTTATCCAAATAGCCTCATCGCCGGCGGGTATTCGGTCAGGTTTAGTCAAGACTCCTACACAGCTAGTGTTAGCAGTCTGATGTGTCACCGTATACGGCGTCAAAATACCGATTGTCCGAGCCCCGCTTGGGTCAAATTGGGCGGCGAGACGATGAGCACTTTGGTTCTCGAAATCCGCTGTTAACGCCATTCGTTTAGAGAATCGCTGCACAATGAAGGTGAAGGACAAACATACTTTCACATGCAATAGTCAACAGAATGATGCAGCTCTCCTTACCGATGTATTCCTCGGCAAGGTGTTGAACCAAATCAGAGTCGCGCGGTATTCCTCCGACGATCAAACCTGCACTCGATTAGTGTATTTGCCGGATTGCGACATTCGAATTGCCCACCTGGAAGATCAACGAACGATAAATCGTCCACATCCATACTGTAGATCTCCAAACAAACTGAGTTCGAGGAAAATGACAGTTGGCTCTTCTCGGGAGCGTCACCCTCCAAGAAATCATGAGCTGGGGTGCCGGGATTCAAGACTGCGTATTGTGCGCGGCGAATCCGCTCGGTAACAAGAGACTTGTCGAAAATGGGATCCCCAAAGTCAAGTCGACATGGTTGCGAAAGCGCACTGCCGTCTTCACCTGTGACGATGCGCAAGGAGACGACACACCGCCAAGGCCCAGATGAACGTGAGAGTTGGCACTCAGTCGGACACCTGTGCACATAAGACGGTTCGCATTCAAGACTAAATAGAGGCGGGTAGAACCCACCTAGTGCAAGTGCCGGAGGCACGAGGTAAAGTAATCCCCGATATGGCCTCTATAAGTGAGGACTTTCCTGCACTCTGCGACCCCAATACAGCGATGATAGGGATATCGAGGTCTAGTTGTGCGCTGCGGGAGAAAAGGAGTCTTTGAGACGGGTAGCCAACGGAGCCCACTGTTATCCTCACCCTGTTGCGCGAAGGCGATTCACATAATCGAGCATCTTGCGCTTTTGGGCAACATATTGGGGGTCTGAAAGGCCCACCGGGGCATCTGTGTGGTCGTTCCCTGGACTGAGGGACATTTCTGCGGTGCTGTCGAAGTCTGTTCCGCTTTCGGACGAGGACATATCAGAGAGGAGGGCGGTGTGTGAGGTAGCAAGGGAATTACTTTCTCTGAGGGACGGGTCCTGTAAGAAGGTTTTATAGATATCAGCAAGATAACCAAGCTAAGACGCAGTTGGACAGAAATAAGTGCTTGTCTCCGTGTCTATTCACCCAAGAGAAAGGGACGACGGTTACCGGCGCATCATCTGGTGGATCACTAGGAGACGTCGCAATAGCGACAGACGACCTCGCCACACATCGAGCGCCGGGGCGATGAAACGGACTACAATAGTATGAGAACCCGCTTGACTCAATTGGACAGAAAAGAAGTCGTGTCTATTCGTCCAAGAGAAAGGGATGACAGCTAGCGGCACTTTTGATACGTCACTTGAGACGGGACACCACAAAAGGCGATGGTAAGTTACACGACCTTGCTGTACATGAAGCGCCGGGAAACAAACGCCGCAGTCAAATAAAGTGCGACGATGTAAGAACCCTCTGGATACAACAAAGAACTAAGGATTACGTAGCGCTGCGTCGCATTGCTGTCCATGGGCTAAGGGAACAATAGGGAAACGACGGTATTTGACGACGAGTCGCCACCAGATCGACTTTTGGCTTACATTGAGATACTGGCATGTCCAGAACCTGTCTTCTGAATCACGACGACACGACGGCCAGTTAAGTTCGGATTGAAAAGTAGACGGGAGAACCAGAATGGTGACCTACTTCGTTGCTCCGTTGGGACGGTTTGACCATTATCGTGAAGTTCATCCCCGTCGGAACGTTTTCCACAAATGGACTCGGACCCACCTTGGTACAGCACCTTCGAGATTGTCCTGTGATAGGCACCCTGACATTCAGGCAACCCAGAGTCGTCTCAGGGGAAAATGCGAGTTCATGTGCCCTGCCATGCCTAGATCCGTCTCCAAGCTGACGTCCCTTGTACATCGTTAATAAACATTCACAGACGTCGTTCTAATAGCAGACTTGATAGGTGTGGCGGCAGCTGAGTCAGCAACGTAGGCCGGACGGAACGGAGGTCTGAATTGGAAAGGAGCTCACCTGGTTCACTCTACGCTGTAGTGGCTTCGAAATTTCAGGAATACGCGAAATCATGGTGAACGGCTTCTGCTTCTCCAGTAGGAAGTTGAACATTTGAAACCCTGTTCTGCCGTGTCTGCACATTTTTTACGTGGTGTTCCTGAAACCCGTCAGCAAGAACGAAACAATGATGGGATAGGTGAAGAAAACAGACATGGCTCGCTACCTGATCTGGTCTACACCCTCGACACATTTGTGTAATTCATCTCTTTTGGTGAAGCCTTTACGGGAGGTCTTCGTCGTGTCACGAGAGCGCCGGGCGCCGATGTAGTGCCGCTCGAGAACAAACTGTAAATTAGTCGGCAGCCCACTGGTCACAGCCTCATAAGCGATATAAAGTAGAGCCAGCGCGACAACTGCGGCAGGAAACGCTTGTTTATGAGGTTGCTTTCAGGAACTTGGTGGGCGGAGGAATCGTCATCACCAAGTCGATATCTTATCTTTGGGACGCTCAAGCAGCCGGACGTCAGACGCTATCCGACGTATCGCTGCGTCTCGATGTATGCGGGGAGTTGATTACCATCGTCTGGATTGCCGTCGACGACAAGCACGACGAAGTGCACGAAAACCACCCCTTTGTCGCGGTATCTCTCAGAAGATGTAGGACTCGGAAGCAGAGCGACGTCACAGAATGTCCTGCTCCGACAGGGTGGCGCGTCCCTTCCGTATATCGCAATGCCCGTGGAGAACAAATCTCTACTGGCCTCAAAACTCCTAGCGGAAAACCTGCTTCTTGATGTCAATTAAGTCAGACAAAACTTGGCCAAAACGTACCGCGAGTTCTCTCTCTCTGCCTGAGTGCTTCCACCACAGCCAATCCAGGGCGTACAAAGGCGCCTTGGTTGAGGAACTTTCTCTCGTACCTGCCCGCAGGTGGTGCCGTTTCTGATGTCTCGCAAGTGCGCAAGGTAATACTCAATCCTCCACCCATCTTTCTCATCTGACTGCCCTTTTCGCCATGGGAGGTCACCGCTACTTGAGAATATACAACGAATGTCAGCTGTCTGAAAAAGGTATAAGACCAACGTGGACATACCAATCGTTTGCGAGTCACGTTGGTCGAAGTGATTTGCACAGCAGCGTGCGCTTTGAGTTTAGAAATAGGTTTGCCACAAGTTATTCTGCTGCAATATTCAGGCCTTCGTGTGACCCACCTGAGAAGTAAACACAGAAGACAGGTAATATATTCGCCTCCCACTTGGAAAACGAAGTTCGAAGCTAACGACAACTGACGTGTCCAGAGAAACTCCCATCGATTTGAAGACTCGGCGCGTTGGGTCTCAGAGTTGCGAATCGAGCGCGGCAAATCTGCCCAGTGAAACGAGGTCTTGCAAGTACGGAATGGGGGGGGAAAAAACGCAATTCTGAAGGGCCGCGCCAGGACCTTCGATGCATATACTCGACCGGTGTTCCATCGAGACAGATGTGTCAGGTAACGCAAGTACCAGATTTTAGCTTCTATGGGGAAAAGATTGTCAGCGCTCCGAGATTCGACGAAAAACATCTCGAGGTCCACACGAGCGCTGGTGAGAAAGTGGCGATGAACGAGTGAAGTGGCGAGAGTAATTGAGACCGCATAACGTTCAGCCTCGTTGTTTTTGTGGCTGTTCGTCATTATACAATTTACATTTACCGTCAGAATGGCCTGAGAGGCCGAGATGGGTTATGTAGCGGTCATTGTAGCTGGTGGGACCGTCGTTTCTATTGGTGACTGAAAGGTGAAGCTGGTCAAGGGGGTATTTGAGCGGCGTCGTTGAGTTTTGGGCGTCATCGCGTCATCCCCTCTGTCCCAAATCTTACAGGTGATGATGAACCTGCTCCGCTCGTTCCTCCTCTTTTCCGCCCTCGCTTTCGCTGTCACTCCTTCAGCAGCGCAGTCTTCTGACCCTGGGACTCGTACCACCAGCAGTACATCGCCACGTTCGGGGAGCAGTACCAGCAGTTCTACTACCAGCAGCTTGACGTCGTCATCTACCCCCTTTGGGAACCTCACCACGACCAACTCACAAGGCTCGACCATCGTCACTTCCATCCCCATCACTATCCCCTTAACCACACCCTCAACAACAACCTCGGCGCCGTACCCAAGCCTTACGGGTTACCCTTCATGCGGTCCGTCCAAGACGTTTCCTCCACATTCTACAAGCTGACTTAGTTTTTTTGCCCACCTCTGTCGCGCAGTCACCGACTGTCTCACATTCGCGGTTGCACGTGCGAACTGCACTAGCATCACCGCCGTCAACTGCTATTGCCCTTCTCGGTATGCCCACTTCTTCGCATTTCGAACGCCCAACTGACGCGTATCGCGAACAGGATATTCCCCGATGCGTTGTACACTTGCGTCGCAGGTAACTGTAGCACCAACGTGCCCTCGGCAGAAAACCTCGCGCAGCAATTCTGCGCGCTCGATAACGTCACTGTCTCCTTTTCCTCCACCGCTGCACCATCCTCATCCTCGTCCCCATCTGCCTCATCGACGACTTCTACCTCTTCGCTCAGCTCGACGTCGTCGAACGCTGCGTCTCTGTCGTCATGGACCCCCGATATCCGCGGGTGGACTACCATGGTGGCAGGTGCGTGCGGTGCATTGTTCGGTGCTGCATTGCTATAGCCCCGTTATCGACCTCGTATGGCTTGCTGGACTTCAATCTTCTGGTGATAGTTTAATTTCCTCACAATCCCCTCCCGACGTAGGACTTTGGGATCGGGACCATCATTATTCTGGCTAATTGGACAGTAGAATGCGCATTATTACTGCTGTGGGATTCTGGCTCGGTTCGTTGGCTGTATGGACTCTTTACGAGCGAAATTTTGCAGTCGCGTTGCCATGTCGATACTCGGAATACTCCAAAACTCGACAAAGAATATAATATACCCTAGTAACAATCCACGACGACGGTTGCAACCAAGTCACTTCAGTACCGTACACTTTCACTCATCACCGTTCTCTATGTTGGACATAGTGAACCCGGTTTGAGCGCTGACCATCTAGGGCTCGAAATTTTGTGACTAACTACGGCTCGATTGATGGTCGTCAGTTGCAACCAACCCAAGATGATGTCCAGAAACCAGAGAAAAGGTTCGAAAGTCAGCGTGTAACGTCAATGAGCCAAAGTGAGAAACAGTCACTAAAACAGCACAGATGTTTTCCACAAACCAAGATACATGATTGAAACCGACGTGTGACTAAGAAAAAGGAGATGCATGCAGTACAATATGATACACAGACCGGGATCCGAAAAGGCACTTGGACACCCGATCAACGTCAAAAGGCCCAACGCTATGTGCAGTACGAAGATCGGAATTGATACAGTGGCTTACAAAGTAACAAAAGCTAGAAGGAAGGGTGACGGATGTTAGCGCACGCGTGTCAGTGACGTATGACGGGAGAACGCACATGCTTTACACTACCAAGTTCGAACATCACGTCCCCGCCAATCATGTCTCTCCGCCTACACCTACTCTCCCTGTCGCCTGTAAACACACGGGGGCCGAGCCCGCGAGTGTCGGAGAGTTACCAGCACACGACGTCATCAGTTCCCCGTCGCCATCAGCTGGCCCATCGGCGACGCGCGGACGTTTTCCCGCAGCAACGCCAGATAGCGCGGCCTCCTCGGAACCGCGCTTCGAAACCCTGGCAGCTGCGGCTTCGGCGGTGGTCAATGGAGAGTATGAACCATCCAAACGCGTGCGTTTCGGTGGAGTCCTCAAAGTGCCACTCTCCGCCTCGGCTTGCGTACGAGGATCGTGATCTCCGTGCTCGTGATCACGCTTGCGGGACGAGGGCGTAACTGCGTCTGCCGTCACTTCCACATATGCTGCCGGGTCCCCGTCAGAATAGTCCGAGTAGATGAGTTCCTCATCATCCTCGTCGTCCTCTTCTTCCTCTTCATATGTGGCCTCTTCGAGACGGATGGTGTTATTGCCTAATGTGGTCTGCTGCTGTTGCGCGCGTTGGGGGAATGTTTCGGGCTGTGAAGGCACGACATGCGTTGTGTCGGCCGGGCGTACGGTGTCACCGACGTCACGATGGAGCATAGCACGCTCGCAGATCTTGCAGCTACATGCAAACAATGGCGCATACGATTCGCGCCACACCTGACAGATGGAACAGTATTCAGTATCAACCAGTAGGAATCCTCTACAAATACGCACCTCAATAAATGCTTTAAGGGAGTACGAAGGCATCTCTTGGGTCGTGGCAGGAACATATGGAATGTCGCGGAGTAAATTAGACGGCTCAGGAGGTCCTATCTCCACGAAAAGTCTCATCCGCGGAACTTCCTCGCGGAGTGATTCTGCTTCCCCATCCTTCTCCCGCTTATCATCGCTTGGGGGAGGTGACGGGGTCGTCTGCAAGGTTGCCGTGCTCAAAACTGGGCTGGTCGTGTGTGATGCATCTGATTTGGAGCTCGAACTTGCGTCATCTGGTGGTGTGCCAGGATCTAGATCGCTCTCGTGTGCAGGAGGAGGCTGGCGCAGATTCTTGCTCCATGCCCATGCTTGTTGGAGCGCACGTAGTACATCCTCTGAGTCCATCGAAGCAACGACCTTCATCGCCTCGGCACGGCCTTGGCACATGATCCGTTTGATGATGTTTTGCATCGCCGGAAGAAGGATCTTGCGAAACTGACGTTCATAGACACGGTACAATTGATCCGCGAGATGGTACGTAGGTGCAGGAGGTACGCGGAGCGTCGTTGGAGCAGGGTGCACCTGGCCGTCAGCAACTGAAAGTGCCCATGGTGCTGGATGCTCGGCAGGGGGAGGTCGAGGTCGATAACCGTACCAATCATCGGCTGGCGAAAGCCAGAGCCCGTCAAGGATCCGTGTGCGGGCCCAGTCTGATTGTGCCATTTCGCGCACGCTGTGCAACTCCTCAGCCATGGCGAGAGTTTCGTAGTCGTCCGGGTCAACTTCACCACCGGATGCGTCTTCATCGGCACTCTCGTAGCCGTACCCGTTCGTGCGCATATCGAGTCTTTGCTGGGCAAGCGCATGCTCCATGTGCATTCCAATACGAGTGTGACGGCTCAGCCAGAGCTTTTCTCGCGCAATCTGGACGATGTCGCCGAGAGTGCCCTCACCGGAATCGATGAACGCATCGATGCTCTGGCGCACCTCCCAGTCGAGCGAGGACCAGTATGGAGTTCCGCTTGCAGAAACTTCGCGATCGGGTGCAGCGACGCCCATACGCCGCCAAAGCCATTCACTGCGACAGCTACGACATGTCGTCGCAACGGCAGGCCAGGTTTCGACGTCTTCATTTTCGACGCAACCGACTGCGGCGACTTCGGCGGTGAAAATGTCGTAACGGGGAGGAGCCTCGCGCAAACACAACCCACAATATGCGCTTTTCCGATGTTCGCGACAGGTGAGGATGGTACCCATGAACGGGACGACGACGGCGCGTTTTGCCAGGGCAAGACCAACGTTCGTTCCAGGATTGTTGATTCTGCAAACATAACAAGAGCACTGGGTGATGATACGAAACTGGTGGTATGGCGAGATGCGGTGTGGAGTGGATGTATTGTCGTTGCTCTGGGTGAAGGCATGCTGTGCGAGGGTCTCAAGGGGGTCTACCGCACAACAAGCATGGTTCCAAAAGCGATGCCATTCGACTGGAGACAAAGATCAGGGTGGGAGCACGCGCTAGGACGCGATTGTAGCTCACGCGCAGAGCCCCAAGAAGGACACACTGTCATCAACTTTTCGAGGACAAACGCGTCCCGAAAGACGGTATAGACGATACGGTGTGGCCAATTCTCACTGAGGTCCCATGTGGCCGGACAGTGGCTAGAAGTAGACACGTCTAGGATATAATGTGTGGCGATGAGCCTGAAGAGAGATATTTGGAAAACCAAGGATCGAGGAGAAGAGGAGAACAGACCTGACGATCTCGGGGGGTAGTTGTGACCAAGGCCTCACGCCAGTTGAGGATTTGCCCTTGTTTAGCGAGAGTTGCGAATTTGTTGTATCGAGCATTGGCTTGTCACGGAAGAGCGCGACGTCGGTCACGACCTTGCTCATCTCATGACATGGGGGGCGACTCGCCACTCCTTTCTCCGATTCAATCGCTGTTTAAATTTCAGCCACACCCACAACCTTATCTACTATAAAATTACTGTCACATAGATCCTGTACGGTGTACTGCGTAAAAACGCTTGCAGCCATCGGAAGTCTGCCTCTCGGTTGATCTCCAACACTCGCCCCTCCACGTTCGTGACCGGTTCGTTCCACGAAATGTAGCCTCGTTCTTGCAGTGTCGCCAGTACTTGCAATACCCATGACGGTCGCACACCGTCTTTTCTTCCGCTTAGCGCCGCATTTCCAACCTCCTCAAACTCGCTCTGGTCCAAACCACCGACATATGCTCCGACCTTGCAATATCCTAGCAACTGCGAAGTTTTCCCACGAGAGCTGGGTGGCTGGGAAGGTACTTCTCGGTGTGGCGGCGCGGTCCCATGGCGGGAGGATGGTCTCGAAGGCGCTTTAGGTATCGGTGTTGGTAGCCGGGTTATCGTACCAGCTGGGTCGATATAGATGAGTGCCCACTGGTATTTTCCTTCCTGGTGCAAAGAGTGCGTCTCGATGTAAAGAGCGTCGCAGTCGAACTTGAAGGACTGTGTGCTGAATGTATCCTGTATCTAGTGTTCAGCCCGGACTGGGCCAGAGGGTGTGTGCAAGAGCAAGGGGAAAGACAAGAGCGGTCACTCACCATGACACGAGAATAATTGGGAGGGAAGGGCGATTCAAAGTTAAAAGGTCAGGCACAGGATTGAGGAGAGAGAGGAAGAGTTGGTGAAAGACAGATGACGAGTGCTGGGATAGACCCAAATCGGTTAATTTATTCTTCGGGGGGGGGAATCACACCATGCGCCCCCAACGAACACGCCTCACTGCAGGTGGTGGAGCAGTGGTGGAGCAGATTTTGATAAGCCTACCCTTTTTTGACACACCATGTCACACCAACCGGGCATGAGGCGCCACCGGTTAGAGTGATCCGTGCACCCCCACAATCCGCTTCCCTTTGCCCGCGCCACACGTGTTCCTCCTTCCGAACTTTCCCCCTTAGTCGGTGCCTCTCAGTGACGTCAATCCTGCTTGCTCGATCTCCCTGTGTTTAATCCTAAAAAGGCGTCAAGCGTCCTCCATGGGTTCAAGTGCAACCCAACTCACTCGATTGACCTTCACGTTGTTTGGGGGTGTGCTGATGATCTTATGCTTCTTTTTTTTTTTCATCGATTAGTACCGTGCGCGTCAGCAAATAACCCTCATGATGCACTTCACACCCACATACACTTTAAAACTTGATTTTAGGCTTCTACCCACAGTTTATTTGATTTATTTTTACCCCTGAATCGTTCGTCGTGTCCTTTGTTCCAGTTCTATAGATGATAATATACTTGTGCACCGGCCGAGTGAACAGTGCAAAATCTAGAGACCCATCACGTGGGAAAAGCAAATATCGGTCATGTCTCGGATCAAAGCCGGATAACGGTCCAGGGGGCAAAGGCACATTGCAATGATACTGTTATGGCATTCAGGTAGGTTCTAACTCGACTTAGTTGTCCCCTGTCGTTCAACAATCAGAACACGGGACGTTTCCTGCCCCAGCTTCATCATTCCCAAGAGCACTTGCAGTCTGTATTGTACTTCCTTAGAAGAGCCCGCTCGAACCGGACCCTCTCGGAACAGACGGACTCATTTGACTCTTCCGCGGACATCATCATCCACGAACACATCCACCTCACTACCACCGACTCACTCGAATCGGGGAAACCTAAATGGTTTAATTTATCAATAATGACCTCCGCCCTCGCGCCTCGGCGACTGAGTTTCTATTTGGATTCACTCGTAAACGAGAACAGGGTGCTCTGAATGCAGTTCCCGAGGAATCGATACCTCCTTTAGCGCTGACGCTCCGCCACTAATGTAGGTATCCACCACTCCACGGTTTCTTGACGCGACTAAGACTGTAGTCGGGAACACCCCACAGAGGTCAAGGTTTCGTCGCCGTGCCTTCGTCCGATTCGCGCCGCTGGCCTTCCACACCTGTCTCGCCGATCCGTGGTGCCTTCCATATGCGATCTGGTGGCATGCGAATTCTCCGAGTAAGCAGTTTCGTCAGTTAAAGCCTCCGTGGGGCCAACCCACCGTTCCTTAACACTTCCTTTACCAATTACTCCCACGGACCGGCGAAACACATACTCGTTCCTCGTTCGCTGGCCCTGATACGGTCACTTTCTGCCCCTGGTGGTGGGTGTGGTGAGAAATGAACACTACACGGCCACTTCGCGTCATTCACTGTGATAGTGGGGCGACTCATCGTTCTCAAGCGAGCAGCGTCAGCCCCTCCGTTGCATTGACATCGGGTTATTGTTGGCGGCCACTTTCTGACTCCCGCCCTTCATTCCTACCTTTCCGTTCAGCAAGGCGAAGTGCGGTTCGACCCTGATCAATCTCGGCTTGACTGTTTGTCCATCAGTACCCTCAACTGCCTATTTCGGTCGTTCTCGGTGCTTGGCCTCATCCCTGACTCACATCCAGATAACACATAAATCAATATCACGGACTTGAGCCCAACAAGGGCCTGCGCAGTTTTCAGGCGGCGGCAATTGGCGCAGGCTTCCCAAGATCTGTCATGGCCCTCTCTCTTCTCCAACCATACGACTCCAATACTTTCATGTCTGCTGGTGGTCTTCCGTTGCCCTGTCCCTGGTCATTCAAACAAGACCAAGATTCGAAATAAAGCCCATGAGGTGGCTTGTTTTGGCAGCCCCCGTCATCCTACTGATTCAGGGGATTGAATGGCAACATAACAGATGTTCTCAGCTCCTCACATCGCCTTCGTTGTTTTGGTCTCGGTGGTGAATATTTTTTCTATGTCCGTATTTCATTCACGGCCTGTCTCGAGTCCACAGACACAAATATACACCAACACCAACCACCCTTTCAAGGTGTTCACCAGCGAAGACCGTCAAACTCTTCCCGTGGATACTAGTTCTGGTATTTTCCCTCTGAATATTCCGACTCTTCTTTGGACAATCACCCTACGCACTGCTCCACATTATTATAGCCTGTTCACAGCATTCAGTCTTGAGAAATATATTAAGCTGAGCGCAGCAATGACCCTCTGTGCTACCTATTCAGCCACTTATGGGCTAGTTTTTACTCGACTTTCAAAGTTTGAAAAAAAGAATTCGGCAAAGCTGCGCGCGCGTGCCAATGTGCTGCTGCCAGTACTACAGTACCCGCGTTTCAATACAAATCGACATAGTGCATCCGCGCGATAACCGGATGCATTACTTGGCTACGGTTCTTCCTTCTAATGCTGACCCATTTTCGCGGTCCTTCTTTCTTCTTTTTGCTTCAGTCCATGTTCGTGTGCGCTTGGCCAATGTGTCACACGCTCATTTACCCCATCATAAGTCGCGATATCGCGTCATCGATGTCGTTCGCAGAAAAAGTGTTGCACATCGCAATACGGACTCACTTAGATGTGTCCCCAGTTGCCGAAGTGCAGACCTTTTTTTTGGTTTGATGGTGCGCCGTGAGTTACAAAACCTACGTGGGACCTAGACTACCACGTGCTAACTATCCGGCAGACTCTCGTAGGAACACCATAATTTATTCCGGTGCTCTGATACTTATAGCTTTAAAAGAGCGGTGATGTGCGACAGATGTATTAAGTGTGCTATATAATGAACCCCCGTCCCCAGACAGGTCCTAGTCACCCGGCCCTCTATGAGCTACCTTTGACCACCGTGCCGTCTGTTTTGCCATGATCCCCTCCTAGTCCAGCATCATTTTTACCATCGCCCGGAGCAGGTGGCGGGGGAGGGCCGCCGCCGAGTGTCGCTGCAACGCTGGCCCACAGCGGTCCGCTCAGAGCATTTGCCTGGGCTTGACGGTCTGCCTCGATGAGAGCATCAAATTCGCCCTTATGCTCGCGGATGTACTTCTGCTCCTCCCGGTAGAAGTTCTGGGCCTCGCGGCGCTTGGCCTCGAGGTACGTCAAGGGAAGCGGAGATGCATGCTAGAATTTTTGGTTTCGCAGAGCAAGGAATGAGCAGGGATGGGTGGAAGGGTGGAAGGACGGTGAGGGTACTGACCTTCTCTGAGTTGCTGGAGAATAGAGAACTGACGGTAAAGCCGCCGCTGCTCAAACCCTGCCAAAACGTTATTACCCTACGCGTACACGACCAAAAGCGCCTGTGTTTACCTTTCCGCCTCCCCGAGCCTTCCACTCCTCGATGAAGGCTCTTTTGCTTTCCGCCTCCTTCTCAGCGTACTCGAGTGGGATGTGCTTGCCCTCATATGCCTTGAGGATCGCACGCACGTCCGGTGGTTTGTAGATGCCGATAGCTACCATCCCGGTGTCGTCAGTTCAGAAAGGAAGAGCAGTCAGGCAGGTCTCACATTCAAGGAAGGGTATGAATTCAATGAGCCCTTTGTCCCCAGGCTCGCCCTTCCATGGTTTCAAAATAATGGCATTTTCTGGGTTGGTTACCACGTGCTCAGGATGCGTGTCGAGCTGTATGCATACAAAGGCGTCAACCTAGTAAATATAATGCGTAGATATCTGGGTACGCACTATGATGACACGCTCGAGCGGCCGGTTGAGGTATGATAAATCCTTCACTGGACCATTCTCGGAGCTGCGCGTGGACTCGCGGAAGAGCTTGTACATGATAAAGAAGTTGTACGGATCCAGCTTTTCGATAACTGGCAGCGCGGTCTGTAACACGTTTCAGTAAGTAGAAAGCTTTCTAAATGAAAGGAGGGGGGGGGTCGTACATAATGATGCTGCGTCGTGAAAATGACAATCTCATAGAATTGGGAGAGATACGCGAGGAAGTAGTCAACACCTGGGCGTTTGGCTGTACGCCAGCCATGTTGACGCTGAAAGACGTTGTCAGTGTGATTGGAAGGGGAATTAAAAGCGAAGGTCGTGACAGCACTCACGTCCCAAGTACTTGTTACCAATAAATCATCGATAGACAGTAGCAAAGTATAAGGCTTTTGATGAGGGGCTGGAAGCATGGGCGGGAGGAGTTCCTGCCAGATTGGTTTTGAGAAGTACTAGAGAGCACGATCAGAGGCAGGTAACTCGTCATCGCGATAACAGGGAGCATACGTCAAACATTGACGAGAGGCGGCCGGATGTACGACCCCACCGTGAATCTGGGACCGCTTCCCCTCTCTATATGAAGGTGAATATTGACAAGAGCGGTATTGCGTGTCAGCATACGCACCGACTTCCTCTCCACGAGTTCTTCCTCAGTCCACTCACGCCCAAGGTAGACCCCCCCGGCGAGCAATCCGATAGCAAAGAGGCCAAAACTGACGCGACCCAACTGCTTACGGCGTCGCTCTATGCTAGACAAGCTATCTTTGGAAGATTTGGCACCCGTGCGCTCTCGTTCTGCGCCAGGTTCCGGTGGGGCGAAGTCGAGCGAAAGCATTGCTGGTGGAGTAGGAAGAGGAGTTTGGGGGGTGCTTGACTTGGACACCTTCGATCGATCAACGGTGGAAGGAGGGGGGGAGGGGGCGTGTGCATAGGTGTTGTCGGGCTGGGAAGATCCAGGAGTCGCGGCTTTCGCACCATGCGCTGTCTTTTTGGTGTGATTCGGCCCATGCTTCGCAGAGAACGAGCGAGCTATATGAGACGAAGACGAAGCGGTTGCCACGCGGTGAGCGGTGCGGGCGAGGAGAGCCGAATGCATCGAGTGAGCAATGAAGGCGAACACCCGAACCAAAAACGTCGCGCGACGGAAACAAACCCTCTATTCACCGGCTACTCGGGCCGAAATATTCCATCCCACCGTCGAGTAACTTCGTCTCGGGGGTATGAAATCTTCGTACAAGGTTGTATTTAAGGTCTCAAACGTCCAAGGAAGGAATATCCGCGGCGTCGTACACTCCTTTGACTGTAGACTTATCACAACTCCCAACTGCTTTTGGCCCATTCGGCTGGGGCTTGAACGCCTTTGCCAGCGCCTTTGCCAGTGGTTCCATTGGTAGCAATCCATAATTCTCCACGACGGCTTCCCACTTTTGACCATCTACAAACTCCTGCTTTCTTGGTTCCTCCGAATTGATCTTGGCGAAGGATTCTGGGTTCCGCTATATCTTCTGTTAGAACGCGTCAGCTAAGCTCTTCCAATCAGTCACACTCTTCTTCTGTTGAAGTGAGTTCTATTCTTACCTTATCGATTGTCCATTTTATACATCCCGTATATTCTGGTACTGAGCGGATGTTGTGCAATCGCGCGCGACGTCCTGATATTTTCACTTACTTACTGTCTCGATTCTCACCACCTACGCTGTTCCGCGGAAGTGGATAAGAAATTTATTTTCGTATACTTACAGTATAAAAGGTCTCGTATTTTCGTATCGTAGAACCTCAGTATCTGCTCTAGTGTGCGCAGATTCTGAGTGCCTTGTCCGTTCGTACAGACACAGGCGGCGCACGCGTCCGAACTTATTTATTACTCACTACCCTACTTTATATTTCCGAGCGTCCATACCTTAAAAGACCTTCTTCCTCGTCGGCTTGGCTAGAAAGCCCCACCCATCATCCGCAACCTTTGTGGTCTGTTGTTCTTTGGCTGCCTGCTCAGTGTTCTCCCCTTGTGCGGTAGTTGGCATTCCCTATTGTCACGTGTCTCATCAGTCGCACGCATCACGTCAACGACCAGAACTTACAATATTCCAACCAGGACTCCAACCACTTTCTCCCTCAACGGGTTCTGTCACCGCGATCTCTGATATGTCGCCTTCTGAAAGACAGGCGGTCGCATATATTGGCAATTGCTCAGTAACCTCAGGCGTTGGGCTTGCTGGTGCGACTTCGTTACCCGCAGCAGGAACGGGCGTCCCAACTTGCCGCATCGCCTCCACGCGGCGTGAGATTTCGGCTGCACTCACTCCGAATGGAATTGCCTTGCTGCGGATGTCTTCCCGTACGGTAGCGACGAGCACTACATCCTCAATATTCATTCCACGGGCTTCGTCCAGATTAAGGGGTGTTTTCCTTTCGCACAGCGCAGTTAATGCGGGAACAACCCAATGATCCACTGTGTATGTTCGAGCGAGGACGAGCCGATCGTATGATGTCGGTGGGTTGATCGTTCTCAATGCCAACTTGCGAAGTGAACCGAAGCCCCAGCGCGTGGATAGGTGGAGAACCGATCTCCACTGTTCGTATGAAAGGTCGCGCTCTTCAAAATTTCTAGCACATGTATATGCCTCGATAAACAGAAACAGGAGAAGATAGAGAGAACTCACTCGGGATATAAGATAGAGAGAAAGGCATCGAAGTCCTTGCGTTCGACATCCCCTAACGAAATGGTGGTCGATGAAGTCTCGTAGTCACGAACGCCGAGCCGGGCAAATCGAGTGGAGAAGTACACAGAGTCGCGAGAGAAGAAATAGCGATGAACACAGTAGAGAAAGCCGTCGACCTGGAACTTATCAGTACATTGGTGGCATATATGATGTAAGATGACGAACTAAAAATGTGACATTGCCATCCTTGAAGAAGTATTTGCTATGTTGTTGGGAGTCACCGCTTTTCAGGCGTTCGTCATCTGGTGTCTCGCTCCTACATGTCTCCACCCCTAGAAAGCTCGCAGGTCTTGCTGTGGGCTCAGCAGAACGAATCCTCGAAGCTTCAGGGTTAATTGGAGATTTCGCGTTTGGATCTGAGAGTAAAGACTCGATCGGAACAACGGAGGGAGCATCTCTACTCGATACGATAGGAGAGATATTTACTTCGTTCCACCCCCAGGAGACCATATGAGGTGCCATTAGAGCAGGGTTATCTGTCAGTGATCCTAATCCATGATCATTTTATGATATGGCATCTAGCGCCCGTACCACGTCCCTAAATGAGGGTAGGAACTTTCTAGTTGGGCATGGGTTCCCGGTCGCAGCAGCCTGTGAGCTTCCCCCGTCCCATGAGAGATTTTGTGCCCGTTCGGGCTCGTTATACTGGCTGCGGCTGCGGCCCCAGCTAGCCCATGGAGACTCCTTCCCGATTCGGTGCTCTGCTCCTTATCACGTGCGCCTTCCCACACCCTGCTTCAGAAGGAGGCGTGTGGGAAAGCACACGTGATTAAGAGCCTCGGAGCACCGAACTGGGAAGGAGTCCTGCGTTGTGGCACAGCAGCGCTAGCATTTCAAGTCGCCCTTTTTTTGTCCTCTTTGGATAGATTTCGCATTGTTTGACTCCTTCACTACTTTTATTTATCTTTTAAACAATCCCTCTTACTACTTGGGAATTGGAACACAATCTTGTGCCAGGATCTTTTCAACAACCCCGCTTTTATTGTGGGGATGTTAGCTGGAGGAGGTACGGTTGAGACGAGCAGCGTGAGTTGGAAGTAA
Organism: Lactarius indigo; assembly: GCA_025766275.1. Lineage (NCBI taxonomy): Eukaryota > Fungi > Basidiomycota > Agaricomycetes > Russulales > Russulaceae > Lactarius > Lactarius indigo. The sequence continues at coordinate 1,152,702 of JAFKAC010000007.1, forward strand.
GTCTGGGACGTTTTATTCACGCTATAACACGGACCGGGAGCAGCGATGTAAGCAAGTCAGCTCATCAACTGACCATGAGTCTTGCCTGAGGCTTCCTCCCACACCAAGCCTACATCTCCACTGCGCCTGACCTTCTTCGAGACTGTCCTCACTTATGCGTAGGACGCCCGGAGCCACGACTGGGACCTGGTGTGGTCCTCAGGTCCTTATCAAGACCGTAACTTGAAGACAACACTAAGATCACACGTGCAACGCTTTGGCGATGCACGACACTGGTCAGACCAACCGGGAACATGCACTTTCGGAGGAAGATAGAAAAAACCAAGCAGATCACATGCAGTGATTATCCAATGGGTTCTGTCTCCAAGGCGCATATATACGGTATTTTGTTTTGTAAAAAGCGATTTCGTAGTGCCCGTGTCGCTTCACTGTTTCACACTGGTAGGCAACTAGAGTAATCCTGGGTCCATACTGCTGGCACCTTAGTATGATAACACCAATGCTTCAAGCTGCCTTTCAAGCAAACTTGTGACCAGTTTCAGGACGGGGATGTCGTGTCGCATACGCGTAACTCAGTTATGTCCACCTCGAGCCTCTCCTCTTCCATGGTCTTCGCCTTCTGTTCCTCGGCCGTTTCTGCCTTGGCTATGGCTCCGGGCTCTCATCTTTTTACTATCGGCTTTCTTAGCGGCAACCTCCGTGTCGGCCTCCCGCTAGGCATGGTTCCCGTCGTGGACAGTCTTGTTGACACTTCCTCGGCATGAGCGCTGGGCGTTGCTCTCGTTTCGCATGACCCTTCTTCTAACTCTCGTGTTCCTTTTGTTCGCACGACAGACGTAACACCAACCTTCTCCAGGCACTCCTGCGGTATGTCCTCTACGGTGTGGGGCTGTTCCACTCCTTGCATGACGCCTTCTCCTAGTGATTCCGTCAGAACTTCATTTGGCTGCAAGGTTTCATAAAACCGTCATTCGCATGGCATATCAGGACAGCTCGAAGCTCACCGAACGTTCGACATCAATTCCATCAACGTCGCCCTCCTTTGCGGACCTCTGTTGCAGACTCGAAGGTCCTATCGTGTTTGCACCCTCCACTTCCACATTCGGATTGACACCTGAGGCCATCGTTGAATACGATTCTTTCCCAGTCGTCCCACTATTTGGGCTATTCCAATAGGTGTCGTTACCCATGGGACGGTTCGATTTTCCAGCCTGCGCCGCTTCGACGTGGCGGGGTATATCGGTCACGTTGACTTGAAGTGCACCACCACGGATTTCCTCCCGCACCCTCGCCACGAGTACGACATCTTCCATGCTCATCTGCCGGGCCTCATCCAGACTAAGTGGCAGTGTTCTCTCGCACAGCGCGGTCAGGGTAGGGAGTACCCAATGGTCGACCGAATAAGTGCGCGCAAGCACGAGCTGATCGTGAGGTGTGGGAGGTTTGATAGACCTCAAGGCGAGTTTGCGAAGGGAGGCAAAGCCCCAGCGCGTAGACAAGTGGAGCACGGACTTCCATTGCTCGTATGACAGCTCGTGTGCTTCGAAATTTCTGTAAATAATACCCTAAGACTTGATAGCCGAAGGGGAGGTATGGAGATCCAACAAAGCTCACGCAGGATATAAGACGGAGAGGAGGGCCTCGAAGTCCTTGCGTTCGATATCGTCTATTGAAATGATAGTGGGTAGGGCTTCGAAGTCTCGTATGTTGAACTGGGCAAATCGTGTAGAGAAGTAGACAGAATCTCGAGAAAAGAAGTATCGATGGACGCAGTACAGCGTACCACCAACCTGCGGGCTAATTAGTACGTCGGGTATGCAACCACAGAAGGCCGGCCACGGACCAAAAATGTGACATTCCCGTCCTTGAAAAAATATGTATCGTGCCTCGGGAACGAATCATCAGGTGGTGTTACGTGCCCGCCTCCTGGTGTCTTTGTTCCTTCTGAAAATCCAAAGAGACTTGAGTGCTCAGCTCCGATGTCAGTGCTATGAAGCCCTAAGGCTTCGGAGGTAGTTGTAGACATTTGCGAGTGACTCGAGTATGTATCTGAGAACGTAGAGTCGAATGAGACGATGGAGGCTGCGCTTGACAGAACTGGTGATATGGGAATTTCGTTGGAGACGATGCAAGGTGCTATCAAAAGAGAGTTATTGTATTGTGCCGGTCTATACTTATAGTGGTTACGTGACCGGGATCCATACAGCAATTGAGGTCGATGCAAGAACAGAGTAAGACAGTTACTGCCACGATCACAACTGCGTCACTCGCCCAAGCTCCTCCCACGCCCACGATTTATCGTGCCTGCCTGTCGTTGCTCGGATTCTATCTGGCGCCGAGGCCTGGGAGTTTATTCGAAGTGGCTTTGGAACAATAGCTCCTCGACCTCTACTACAGAACGATTACTACCGAAGAAATATAATACAGCTTAGAGCCACCATCTAACACTTCTAGAATGTAGTAGTCACAAGCAACACAAGAGAGGCGTTGTGACTCAGAGACACCTTTGTAGATTGACCGAGCTGTCAGTTACCTAAAATGCAATGCCAATGTGCTCGAATTACTTACGGTAACTGGCGCTTTGCTATCCGCTGGGTTGGCTCTCTTTTTTATAGCGCGCTCTGTGCTTGGAGGACCAATCTCTACTGGGCGAAGCGGTGTGCCAAACATAGGTGAAGGAGTAACGGCACTGCCCTGATCGCAGTGAAAACGAGAAAGTAGTCTATGTCGAGATGTTGTGGGTGCCCGTAAAGGATCCCAAGACGAAGAGGCCTTCTTGCCCTGCTAGCTGCTTCCGCTCCGAGATAGCTGTCTTGGTAGTGGCAGTTTGAAAACGCAGAATCGACACATACCGCTGCCGGTACTGCGAAGACCCCAAAGATAGACCTATAATGATTTTGGAACTCGCTTGCCCTCACGTTTCGGTACTGCTTGCGCTAGCCCCATTTCACCTAAGTCAGAGATTTTCTGTTAGCATCTTTGAGACCGACTGGATCCGAACTCACGAAATGTTTGCCGCCACGGTTCTGGATGCATCCTTTCGTTTCGCATCCACAGGTGACGCAGCCGTCGTGGGACTGATTCCTTGTTTGGTAGCTCTGTCTTCTGGACTAGCGCGGGAGGCATTGTCGCCCTCATTACGAGGGACTTTCCCGGCCAGTGAAGATTCTGTCTTGGGTCGCGTAAATTCAAAGGACGTGACTACGAACGTCCTCCCGTACAACCGCCATGAGAACGACGTCCTCAATACGCATCTGACAAGCCTCTGTCAGGCTGAAGGGCTCTGCTCTCTCGCACGCTAACATCAAACCCGGCGGCGCCCATCGATGGACCGCATAGATACGTGCAAGCATGAGCCAGTTGTGTGGGGTTGGAGGAGCGATGTACTCCAGGATCAGCTTGCAAAAAGAGGCGAAGCCGTGGACAAATGAAGTATTGGCTAATACGAAAGGTTGTGCTCTTGGAAATCTCTGCAAGGCAGTCATGGTGTGACAACCTTACGGACGGATGACGACATAAGAAACTTACTTGGGATAGATTACGGAGGTGGGCTTCGAAGTCTTCGCGTTCGACGTCTCCTAGTGATACGGCAGGAGCAAGAACTTCGGAGTCACGGGTGCGGCGTTGAGCAAGTCGGGTGGAGGACCGCGAGAAAAGGACTGATGGATGCAAATTAACCCGCGCGATGCTAGTCAGAGAACTCGCGTACCGGCAGGTGTCCCGTCGAGGAGTTCATGAAATTATTCCAGCCTTGGTAGCGCCATAAACCTCAAGGATTTTTGGGGGTTGAACGTTGAACGTTGGACAGCATGGAGTCAAACGAGACAATGGAGGGTGAGCTTGAAGACATAGGTGACGTGGCAAGTGCATTGGGTCAAGCGGTTGTGAGCCGCACGGCGCGAGTCGAATGTCGAACGGATCAAGTGAACAATGAAAGCGAACAAACGTCACGCGACGGAAACAAAGCTCAGTATGTACCGGCGGCTCGGGCTGACATAGCATTCTCAAGTAACATCGTCTCATACTGTATGAAATCTTCGTACAAACGTGTACTGTGCATATACAAATTTAGGGAAGGCGCCATGGAGCCGAATTACTACCAATGGGAAGTTTCCGGTCCCTTGCTCAGCTTAGCGTGTCCTCCACCTCGCCCGGTCCTTGGTATCAACAACTCCGCGCATAGCCTATACCTTCACCTCCTTAGGCGCCTGCTCGTTGGCTCTGCCTTTGGGACCTGCCGGGGTTGTGCTTCATCTGCCTGTTCAATGTTTCCTCCCTGTGATTTCATAGCGTCTGCTGCCTATAGCCACCGAGTTTCATCAATCGCACGCGTCTCACCTACTGCCTGGACTTACCATGGTCTTTATGCTATTGCTACTTCGCACATCTAAACCAGGGCTGGTCGCATTGGGCGTAAAACCGGGCACCACTGACAGTTCAGTAGCCAAAGTGGGGCTCGCTGGTGAGACTTCGTTATCCGCGTCAGGAATGAGCGCCCCAGCTTGCATCGCCTCTACGTGGCGTGAGATTTCGGCTGCGCTCACTCCGGATCGAATCGACTTGCTACGGATGTCTTCCCGCACGCTGGCCACGAGCACGACATCCTCCATACTCATTCCACGGGCTTCGTCCAGGCTAAGAGGCGCTTTCCTTTCACACAGCGCAGTCAAAGCGGGGAGGATCCAATCGTCCACTGCGTACATGCGAGCGAGGACGAGCCGATCGTATGATGTCGGTGGGTTAATCGACCTCAATGCCAACTTGCGGAGTGAACCGAAGCCCCAGCGCGTGGACAGGTGGAGAACCGATCTCCATTGTTCGTATGAAAGGTCGCGCTCTTCAAAATTTCTAGCAGATGTATATGCACCGATAAACAGAAAACAGGAGAAAGTAGTACCGAGAACTTACTCTGGATATAAGACAGAGAGAAAGGCTTCGAAATCCTTGCATTCGATATCCCCTAGCGATACGGTGGTCGACGAAGCCTCGTGGTCACGAATGCCGAGCTGGGCAAATCGAGTGGAGAAGTACACAGAGTCGCGAGAGAAGAAATAGCGATGAACACAGTAGAGAAATCCATCGACCTGGGACTTGTCAGCACATTGAGGGTATATGTGATGTAGGTCGACGAACCAAAAATGTGACATTGCCATCCTTGAAGAAGTATTTGCTATGTCGTAGGAAAGAGTCCTCGCTTTGACGACGTGAGCCATCTGGTGTCTCATTCTCAGCCGTCCCGAAGCCCACCCCTAGAAAGCTCGCTGGTCTGGCTGCGGACTCAGCAGTACGAGTCCTCGAAGTTTCAGGGATAGCTGGAGATTTCATGTATGGATCTGAGAGTAAAGATTCGAAGGGAACAACGGATAGTGTAGCCGGACTCGATGCGACAGGAGAGCTCTTCGGTTCGTTCCACCCCCAGGAGACTATATGAGGTGCCATCACAGCAAAGTTATCTGTCAGTGATCCTAATCAATGGGCATTTTATACAGCATCGTTCTGTGCCCATGTTACTACGTCTTTACACATGAGGGAGCTTCGTTTTGACCCTCGAATCTTTAGTTGGGCTTTGGGTTCCGAGTTGTTGATCTGCCCCCAACCCTAGTAAGACATTTTATGCCCTATCGGCACCTTACTTCACTACGAATTACGCGCTGCAGCCCTAGAGATTACGGCAGTACTGGGTCATGCGGTCGTGTTTTATTCGTGCAACGTAGCAGGGCCATGGGCAAGCCAGGGACAGACCCTGGAGTAGCGCTGCTGTAAGCCGGAAACGAGCGAGCGACTTCAACTCTGCTTGTCTGCTTGTCTGCCAACGATCCAGTGATCACGCGATCGCGAGTGCCACCACTGTGCACCTTCTCGCCTGGGCGGGCGTTCACCGCATGATGTGCCAGTATTGCCAAAGGATTGCTCTCCCTTATGCGTAGGACATCCGAACTCGGAGCCATGTGGACCTGGTGTGCTCTTCCAAGACTACGACGTAGGGATGGCATTCGTGCTTACTCAACTTCGTGGCCACAAGCGAGATCATTTTCCAGCAAGTAATAAAGCAAGCAATTGAAATGAACGAGGGTTGAGACAATGCAGCTACAGCTAAGTTACTGCAATCCAGAAAAACAAATGTTACGTCGAACGACCTAGAGTAACGATATCGTACACGAACACCGAACGAAGCAAAGCAAAGAAACCAAAAACCGATGCACGAGCCTAATAAATCACGCCACATCCACAAGGGCACTTCTCTCCTCGATAGGAATATGTATCGATGGGAGCAGTAGCGATGGGCTTAGGTTCCTGTACGACCGAGTTACCTATACTGTCCGAGGTTGCCCCAGATGGAGGACACGGTCCACTCTTCTCACCCTTTTGTCGCTGCTGCTTCCGGGCCCTTTCCCTCAGTCTTTTCATTTGGTTCTTGGTGAGCTTACCTCCTGGCGCATCGAAATCATTGTCCTTATCGAGGGAAGACGATCGAGCGTCATCCGTTGGCGTTCCAGGTCCGGACCCAGACATCGTTGAGGCAGTGTTGACCTCACGAATGTAGTCAAGACGTAGCGGTGGCTTCATTGGCCCTTCTAGATTGGCATCGCCACCTTTTGTGATGGCGGGTCCCCAAACACCAGCTTCGCTATGTTGACTGGGCTTGAGAATAGGTTCTGCCGCAGTCCCATCTGGTTTCACACCACTATCTTGTGCTGCTGCGAAGGATCCCGTTGTCTGCGCTGAGGTCTCCCCCGCGTTCTTCGCGTCCGGAACATTTGGGGATTCCGGCTCGCCATTTCGCTCGGCAGAGGCAGATGCCACCGATTCGGGAGAAGGGGCATGTTCCTTGGTCACGGTGACATCTGTTTCGGGCGGGGTCCTACTCAGGAATGGATGGGACGGGCATGGGGTCCTCGGGGGGAAGTTTCCTGGGACAATGCTGGGCTGGAGAGGCGTCGATGGGGGAAACCCTCCTGGGATAAGGCCGGGTTGGCATGACGTCGGTAAGGGCAGGCTTCCTGGGAGAAGGTTGGGCTGGCATGGCTTCGGTGGGGGAGCAGAAGTGAGTTCCTTGCATGGCTTTAAATCAGCTGCAACCTTTGCTGGAGCCATTTCTTGCGTCCGCATGGATCTATACGTGCATAACGTGGGAGCAGGACTAGCACACTTGTCGCCTAGAGCATTGGGAGCTGCGGTGCCCACAGCTATGTCGAAGGTCTTTCTTGCGTTTGTCGGTTGGGAGGGAACAGGTTTGTCAGTTATCGCCATTGTCGTCTCGCACTTTGCCCCATTAGGTACATTGGCAGCAGCCCCAGCGGGGAGAGCCGCGATGGCCTGATTACATTTTGTATCGCCGGCTTTGCCAAGAAAACTGTCGGTCAAAGTACGACATAGTCAAACCAAACCACTTACCATCCTGCCTGTCGTTGGTCGGTTTCTGTACTTGCCAGACGAGGGCGGACGAAGAAGACACAACGCCCGCCGATGACGGAGCTGCCGTGATAGGCGTCGTGGAACGTGTAGGCGCAGACACACGAAGAGTGCTAGGGGGTGAGGCGTTCTTGACATGACGCTTGGACCACGGATCCGAGTTCCACAGACTGGTGGATGTTGGAGAAGGGGCTGGCTCCTCCGTGGGGATCCCCCAAACCTCTTCTAGCGCAGCTTGACTGGTCTTACTGAGCCAGCCGCCCCCATTGGAACCCCGAGCTGGGGCCATTATACCGGAGGCAGCTGCTCTCGCAACCTTGTCCGCTGCCCTCTGCCTTGCGATCTGCTCTTCGGCCCGCTTTGCGTGTGACTCAGCACTCTCCGCCTCGACCCTCCTCTTTTCTTCCTCCGCCTCCGCCGCTTCTGCTTTGATTTTAGCTTCCATCTCTAGCTTCTCCTTCAGGGGGGGTATTTGCTTCGTCCCCAATTCTGCCTTCGCTACTGCAGCCTTTGCCTCCTCCATGGCTTTTACCTCGGCTTCCTCCTTGGCTTTGGCCGCAGCTTCAGCCTCAGCCCTAACATCCGCCTCACGCTTGGCCTTCTTCTCTGCATAAGCTCTTTCCTTTGCGCGAATGGCTTCCTCTTGCCGCTTGCGTGCCTGTTCTTCGGCATCGGCGCGTTCCTTTGCCGCATCGGCGGCTTCAAGACGGTACATGGTCTCCGCGTTCGCCTTTTCCTCTGCCTCCTGTCTTGCCATAGCCCCAACGGCGAAGCTTTCTGTTAACACCGTCCCGGCCACCGCCAATGGTATTGCTTCAGGTGACACATATTCTGACTTTCGCGTTCTTCTTGTTTGCATGACTGGCTTAGCCACGCTCTCCTTCAAACAGTCCTGCGGTGTGCCCTCAATGACGTGGGGTTGTTCCACCTGTGGTGATTTCACTGGAACTTCTGTTGACTGTAGGGTTTTGACAAAGCTGTCACTCGCATTGTATCTCAGGGACCACAACCCGGAGTAAGCTCACCGAACGACCGACATCACTTTCGTCGGTGTCGCCTTCCTTCGCACTCCTATGTCGCGGACCCGAAGGTAGTGCGACCCCCATCGTCTCTGAAATCTCCTCTTCCACATTCGGATCGACTCCTGAGGCGACCATTGAATCCGAATTTTGCGCAGTGTCTTCGTTCTTTGACGCATCCCAATGGATGTTGTTGCCCACGGGGTGGCTCGGTTTTCCAGCCTGCACCACTTCAATGTGGCGCCGTATGTCAGCTGCGTTGACTCGAAGTGAACCGCCACGGATCTCCTCCCGCACCCTCGCCACGAGTACGACATCTTCCATGCTCATCTGCTGGGCCTCATCCAGGCAAAGTGGCCGTGATCTCTCGCACAGCGCGGTCAACGCAGGGAGTACCCAGTGGTCGATCGAATAAATGCGCGCAAGGACGAATTGATCGTGAGGTGTGGGAGGTGTGATAGACTTGAGAGAGAGTTTTCGAAGAGAGGTAAAACCCCAGCGCGTAGAAAGGTGGAGGACTGATTTCCATTGTTCGTATGTCAGTTCATGCGCTTCAAAATTCCTGCAAATAACCAAGTCTCGATAACCGACGGGTAGGCATGGGATCAACAAAGCTTACGTAGGGTATAAGATGGAGAGGAGGGCTTCGAAGTCCTTGCATTCGATATCGCCTATTGAAATGATAGTGGGCAAAGCCTCGTGGTCCTGTATGCCGAGCTGGGCAAATCGTGTAGAGAAGTAGACAGAATCGCGAGAGAAGAAGTATCGATGGACACAGTACAGCATACCACCGACCTGCATGCTGATCAGTACGTCAGGTATACAAATCACAGCTGGCCACACACCAGAAATGTGACATTTCCGTCCTTGAAAAAATACGCATCGTGTCTTATGAACGAATCATCAGGTATCGCGTGCCCGCCTCCTGGAATCTTTCTCCCAAGGAGGGTTTTGTGCTTAGCTCCAATGTCGGCGATATGAAGCCCGGGGGTTTTGGAGGCGGTTGGAGACATCTGCGAGTGACTCGAGTATGTATCTGAGAACGTGGGGTCAAACGAAACGATAGAAGCGGCACTTGAGAGGACTGGTGATATGCAGATTTCGTTGTCACTCCAGGAGACGATGTGAGGTGTCATCAAGGAAAAAGATACAGTATCTGATGCCAGCCTGAGTTTGTACGTGGTGCGCGCCTTATCGCGGTTACGTGACCGCACACGAGGAACCCCTGAAACAGTACCCGGGACTCGTCATCATACAGCACTTTTGAAGCTGGAGAAAGAATAGTTCTGTGTTGGTAGAACCTTCTCTGTGAATTAGATCCAATGGTGTGATGCTTGGATAAATGGCACTTCGGCGGCTGAGAGCCCGTCCGGTGCAAAGTCGCTCCTCGGAAATGGCCGCTCGCGACCTCTGTCTGACGAGTGGGAGAAATCGGTCGGCTCCAGCAATTAAAAAAAAAAGTCGGACCGCCGAACGCACCTTCTCGGTCGCAACAGGCAAATAGATTTTATTTCTGTAACACGTGAGGCTCAGTAAAAAAGGTTAGTCGGCTGTTGGTCGACCGTTTACCCCAAATAGTCATCGGGTAGTCAACGCGACTAAAAAACGAATATTTGCAAGAATTGTGAGTTTTGGTGACTAAGGATCGACTACGAATAGCTAGGTTGAGGGGCTTTGCCGAAGTCGAGCAAAGTCGACGCATGGGCAATCTGAGTCGTCCGACGTCAATTTTAGTCATTGGGGGACAAATTCGTAGTCATTCTTGGTCCAATCTAGGTCAACCAACAGTCACATCAAGTCGATTATGGCTAAATACGTAGTCAATCTCAGTCACCCAAAGTCCGATTCAAGTCGTTCCCAGTTCCGAAAAGTCACATCAAGTCATTGATGTACAATCCATAGTCGGTTGCAGTCGTCATCAAGTTGTTTTTCTAGTCGTTATTGGTCAAACTTAGTCATCCCGCATACTTTTTATGCATTTCGCAGTCAAATTTTTATTCATTTAGTAGTCATGCCAGGTCGAGGGGGAGTCGTATCAAGTCGTGTATGTATGTCGGAAAGTCCAAATATTAGAAAAAAAAACCCCTCAACCGAATACGAGCGAGAGCATGCCGGGATCAAGGGCAGTCGTAGCTGCCCGTGCGCAGCAGTGTATTTGATGGGCATACGCTAGTCACGCAGCGAGTGGCTTTGGTGGCCCTTTTTTCGCCTTGCGCTGGCAACAGTAAGTCAGAGTTGAATGCTACGGACAATGAGGATCTTACCTTCTCGATGATTTCCTTGACGGTCGACTCGGAAATGTGTGCTAACTCGGGGGACTTGACGATGGCATCAACGAGATCTGCCCAGGCTATAGTTAATATTACTGGGCTTAGAACACACGACGTACCGTCCTTCCGCTTCCACTTCGGGGCGCTAAGCTTGTTGTCGCCGAACCAGGCCAGGAGCTCTGAGACTTGAAGGAGCTTGAGCGACGCGGCACTTGCTTGAGCACCCTAGAGGCGGTGGGTGGGAGAGGGTATAACTACAAACACCGACGCACCTCATCTAGCCCCACGGAAGGCTCTGTGGGTTCTGTGGTGGCGGGGGGCTGGGTGGTAGAGTCGGTTCCTGTAGGAACCTCAGGGATTTTGCTTGTGGCAACATCGGCGGGAAGAGCTGGCCGCTTGATCCTAATCACAGGCCCACGCGGTGGAGGTGACATTGCAACATCGCGATACGAAGGAGTGGTGGGAAGTGGGACACGATTTTGAGAAGAAGTGAACACCTAAGATAGGTTAAAAAAAAACAGGGAAAGTGTATTGAATACGTACCCCGCCAGCGCCAACCCAGCAACTCTCGAGACACTCGAGAATCTTCTCGAGGTACGCATCGCTGATGAACCCACTCGTCTTCGGCATTCCAGCGTTCGAGCACATCGATCTTGCTTCTTGGCACGTCTTGATGGCGGCTGCCACGAGCTTGAAGGCAGTAGCGACGCTGCCAACCTTCTCCCAACTGGTAAGCGAGGATGCCGGGCTGATACCACCCGCCGTGAACTGGTAATGCCCCCAGCCTTGGCACATGTTGTCCTCGTCAATGTCGGGTGAACACGGGTCCGCGAATTGGACATGCTCGAGGAGCGTCGCGACTTGCTCGGAAGGTTTGCCTTCCTTGAACGACGACTGCGCACTCATGGAGTAAAGAAGACGGGGGGCGTTTGTTAGGGAAGGGAATTCGGATGTGAGGGTCGCTGTGAAGACGCAGTCAGTGGGAGCGTAAGTGCAGAGCGTTTCGACTCACCAACAAGGTTGTCAACTGGGAACACAACTTCATATCAGTATGCTGTAAGTGTACACGTGAGAGACGCACCCGATGGATCAACGTGAAGAAGACGAAGACTCGTTGGCGCAGGTTCCGCACAAGTCATCTTGGTGCGGTTGAGGAATGTGGGAGTGATCTTGCGTGCAGCAGGACGTTGGTTCTCTGTGCACAAGTACCACGTCAGCGGGTTTGGACGTTGTTGAGTAGAGTACTCACGGTTTAAGGGCCCTCTAGAGCCTATAGTCTTCTGTCCGGAAACCGCTGGCACGTGGTTGTCTTTGTTGCGCTTTTGGGCGTGCGATGCCGAAGGTGATTTGGGGCCGGGGCTCAACTCAAGAGCCCGCTTCGTCAGATTCATGGGCGCCACCTCCTGAATTTGTGGGACGAACGCAGTCGGTGGCTCCGGGGACAGGTTGGACTGTGGGGATGTGGCAGGTGCGGCGTTCATCGCTGCCATGGCTTTCTCTTTACTTCGCTGCAGAAAGACCTGAGTAATAAAGGCGTCAGCTTTCCAATGAGCCGAGCACAAGCGAAGGAGCTTTTGCTCTGCTTCAAGGTCAAGCACAGCTCGATAATGTTCAGCCGTGAAGTATTTCTTGATGAAGGTCTTGGTCCGCGCCTTGGGGGCGCCAGCACAGGCTGAACGGGGGTCCGAGTTGACGAAATTGATGAGCTTCTGAACGATCATTTCCGCCGAGCGTCGCATGTTTGAGAGTTCAGCATTTGAGATCTTCGTACCATTCGGGCGGCGGATAGCAAGGCTCAATTTCGGTCGACTCTTGTTTTTGTCTGTGATGATATCTCCCTGCGACTTGTCGGTTTCACAATCTTTGAAGTCCCAAAGCACTGTTTTCGGAAGAAATTCTGGGCGCATGGGCGGCGGCTCCACGCTTTCCAGAAGATCCTCGATGGCCTTGTCTTTCATGACGTCGGTTCGTGTTTGTTGAGATGCAGAATCGCTCGGCCCCAATGATGATGCGCGAGAGTCCGTGCCACGAGAGTCCACATGGCAAGAATTTACACTGCGGGGTACCGCTGTCATGGGATTGAGTCAGCGATCATCCGGGTTTGAAAGCAGATTACCACGCACCTTGGTATATGTCAGAGCCCAAGCTTTCGCTCTTCGCGGTACGAAACTCCGCAAGCTCTCGTTCTACGTACGTGGTAAGGACGGAAGCCAAGTGGTCGTGATCTCGGCGCAGCTTGCGGTATTGAGGGTTATGAAGGAGTTCCGAGTCAGTGAGTGCCGCAATGGCATCAGGAGGGAGCCTTAACTGCCTTGCCAATGGAGCCGAACCAAGAGAGGTCTTGCGTGAAAATGAAGGGGCCGTTGAAGGATGAAGACTGGAGCGCAATGTCGAGCCTGACATGTGAGAACGTGGAGGAGGGAAAGCAGCAGCCGCAGAGAAGTCGAGGTCAGTGTCAACGGTCGAGCGTCGTGCGGAAAAGTCAATCAGGGGTCTTGACCTCAGTGGGGGTTTCGGCATGTACTGGATGCCCAACCCGTTGTCGTCCTCGTCATCACCGTTGGGTACCGAGCCTGAGTCCGGTGGGAAGAGTCCTGGAGGGGTATCGTCAATCAGATCAAAGTCGTCGTCAAAGTCGTCGTCAAGATTCTCAAAGTCAGACATCGGGAGGCGAGACAACTGTGCGAGCGTATAGAGATGGAAGAAAAAAAAGTAGACGCGAACCCGAACGTGAGCATAAGTAGAATGAACACGTGCCGTTCCCATACTCCGCACCTAAGTCCGCTTGTCCTTGTCCTTGCGTTGCCCTCACGCCCACACAAATATACCGTACTCTCACCAACTGTGAAGCTATGATGCCTCAAGCTGCTTCAAGATACACCTGCCCATGTTCTAAGTGCTATGGGAGCTCAAAAAGTGTTACCAAACGCACGATTGAGGCCCATTTGCGGCAAGATCAACTCTTTCTACAGTCCCTCCCACCTGATGCAGATTCTGCCCATCTCGTGCGATCGTGCATTGATCTGACTATCCAACTTCTTTCCCAACTCCATGGAGTCTCTGGGCTGCATTATGCAGCCCCAGATGTTAATAGATCTCGCTCAGAGGACCCAGAAGGTACGAATTATTATTATTATTATTATTATTATTTTTAACCCTAAAGCGGCACAGATCCACCTATTCAGCCGGCCAACACCTACTCCGAGGACTTCAGGCAGCCCGATCACTATCAAGGGGAAGCTGCAGAGCCTGGTAAGTGTATTGCTCTAATATAAAGTGATGTCTGTGCTTACTTCTGCTGTACTTAGATGATCTTTTTAGTCCTGATATGGATATTGATCTAGGCTCTCCTGATGCTGCGGCTCAGGCTGTTGACAATCTGGCTTATCTAGGGATGGACCTCAATATCTCTGACTCAGAGATGGACCACACTGTGTTGTCTGAGGCTGGCTCTGGTTTTATGAGCTCTGACTCTGACTCTGAGGCTGAGGCTGAGGCTGAGGTTCATCCTGCTTTGGTGGCCCCCTCCATAGGGCATCCAGATACTTCTGACCCTAGCTCCTTTTCTGGGAGGGAGCCAGCTGGGGGCAGTCCTGATGAGGGTGATGACTTTGTTGGTGCTGACATTCCAGAAGTTGTGAGAAGACTTCAGACACAGCTTTTATCTGGCTATATCCCTCCTAATCACCCACCCATTGATGACCCTCGAGGTCGTACACCTACCCCAGATGAGGTGCTGTCTTTAAAGCACTACATTGCATGGGTCAACTCTCGCGGTACTGTGAAGGCATACAAGCTCCATGCACAGGTTCTTCAAGAGGCTACAGGTACTGAGATCCTCAGCCTGTATATGGTGCGAAAGCTTGCCATAGAGCTTACAGGGCTGTCATCTCAGCTAGTTGACATGTGTCCCAAGAGCTGCATGGCTTTCACTGGAGAGTTTAAGGACCTTCATTCCTGCATCTATGTTCACAACAAACAGCTTGGGCCATGTGGCCAACAGCGCTATGACAAGAATGGTCATCCAAGGGCCCAAATGTTCTACACCCCCATTGCCCCTGTCATCCAGTCATTCTATATGAATAAAAAGATGGCAGAAGCTATGCGATACCGACATGAGCACTTACAAAGGGCTCTGGAAGAGCTGGAGCCTGATTCATCCCCCACCACATACTCAGATTTCTCTGACTCCATTAATCATATCAATCACTCCCATTTATTCCAAGATCCCAGAGATACTGCAATAACCATCTCAGGTGATGGTGCTCAGCTCACTATGAAGAAGCAGTCTGATGTATGGGTCCTTGTTGTCACAATTCTAAACCTTCCTCCCAACATGCAATCTAAGGCTGCTAACATCATTATTCCACTTGTCATTCCAGGGCCCTCTTCACCTGGAAATGTGGAGTCATTCATTTATGTCCTCTATGAGGAGCTTGCAAGGCTTAGTGTTGGTGTGTGGTCCTGGGATGCACTTTCAGAACAGTACTTCCTCTTGAAGGTCTTTCTTTGTGGTGTTCTTGGAGATATGCTTGGTTCTGCAAAACTTAGCAGAATGGCAGGGCATATGGCTATATATGGGTGTCATTTTAGTATGGTGCGGGGTGCACGTGCTAGTAAAGACAGAGGTATGAGTATATCACTTGAATATTTTTGTATCATTTTATCTTACTATTTTATATTATAGGTGCTAAATCCCAGTACTATCCCCTCTCCCCACCTCAAAAACAGGAGATCAATGGTGATCGCCCTGATTTTGACATTTTTGCCTTGCCACTGCGGACTCTAGAAGACTACTGGGAAATCATCAAGAGGCTTGAAGCTGCAAAGAGCAACAAGACACAGTATGCAGCAATTGTGAAGGAAACTGGTGTCTCTGGTCTTCCTATTTGTGCAGCCAGCCCTGCCTTCTCACATCCATTCTTTTTCCCACTTGACCCCTTCCATCTCTTCTATGAAAACTGCATGCCACATATCTGGGATATCTGGGTCTCATTTAGCTCTCAGTCAGAAAGTGTTTTTATGGGCCAAGATATGGCTTCAAAGCTTGGAGCAGAGGTGGAGAATGCTATGGCAACACTACCCCCATCCTTCTGTGGACCTATTCGGGATCCATCTAAGAAGCGACAAAGTCAATACAAGATATTTGAGTGGATGGCCCTCCTCCACTGGTACATTGTCCCTATTGCATTGGAGCTTGGATTCAATCTAGAGGTGGTCAAGAACTTTGCCATATTCTCAAATGTGGTGGAGTATGCTATGACAGCTGTCCCTCGAACACAAGATGATTTAGCCAAGCTCCATGACAAGGTTATCCTTTTTCTTCAAGGATTTGAACATCTCTATGTTGGCAATGACCCATCCAAAATTTCTCGCTGCAGGCTATGCATCTTTCAGCTCATCCATATTCCCTTCCATATTTCATATAATGGCTCTGTCAGATTTGGCTCTCAAGCTACATGTGAGCAGACCATTGGAGATATTGGACATGGTATAAAGTCAAAAAAGTCCCCCTTCAAAAACATTGTCTCATACAAGACAGACAAGCAGTCTGTTAGAATCCTACATCTCTCCTACCCAGCACTCTCCCCAGGACCTGAAGCAAAGGCTCAAAGGACTTCACTGTTCAAAGAATTTCCTGTCACCAAGAAGCAGAAAAAGGAAGACCCTAACTTGAAGGCCCACTTACAAGCAATTCTATCTTATCCTGGAATAGGGCCAGATCCCACATATACATGCTGGGGAAAGTGCCCTCTTCCTGGTGGTATTACCCTTACAAGCCAGCTCTTTGAGCTTTCAAAAAGGTCCCCTTCATGCTCCTCAAGGTACTTTGAGGCTCAGCTAGAGCTGTTACAGTCAAAAGATGAGCCTGTAGATGAAACACAGATAGAGGTGGAGAAGACCAAACCAATTTTTGGAGAGGCCTTAGCCTTCTATACTGTTTCTGGCCTCTCCCTTGTTGTCTATCATCCATTGATAGAGCGCCACCAAAAGTTTGGAAGGTGGTCTGGGAAGTGGTCATCAGCAGTATATGCCCTTGAGACATCAGCAATAGTCGGCCTTATTGGGATTTGGACTTACCAAGATCATGTCCATATTCTGAGAAGACACCCAGGACTTACCCTACTGACTCCAGCTGAATGTGGTCTTGATGGTGAAGTTGACTTGGAGATGTCGTACTAGATTCACCTGTACTTAAAATACCAATGTATTTAGTTACAGAAACAGCGACAATTGAAATACATACCAAATCGAACTTCCAAAGTACGAGCGTTGATGGTGGCGCCATCCAAATTTCGGGGAGTGGCCTGTAAGTACATGTAAGTGCTAGTGTCCTAACACCGGGAAGAATTGACGCACAGTCGGTTCCTCGGCAACCTGAACGTGACAGTGCGGTGCCCATTCCTGCGCTGGGTTTCGCGCTCATCTTCCGCGCCGGCACCGCGTGAAGCACCGTCTCACCTGCTCCGACCGTCACGTACCCAACGACAACACAGGCCCGGATGGTCTTGGAGGAAGGACGTGGACGCGTTGCGGACCACGCCGTTTGGCCGTGCTGAGTGTGATGACCGAATAGTGCCGTACAAGATCGCGCCGCACGATCCGGTACACGATAAAGACAGCCAAGGGGCTGGCGCCAAGCATGGCGAACAGTTCAAGGGAGACAACGGTCGGGCCAGCGATGCCCCAGCGTGGATCCACCGCGGCGTATTCGCACCTATCCATATTATGTGAGGATCATTGAAGCAGGAATGGGGGGGGGGATCGCGACGCACACACCTGGGCGAAGGCACCCGAAGACACGTTCACTTGAAGAGTGTAGTGAGCGTGTAGCGGGTGTGTTACGACTTTCCTGGACTCGTTTCTTTCCTTACCATTATTCCCTTCCCACACCATACGAGCCCTGTACGACTACGCAGACTTTACGATTACCCGGCTTCTATCACGCGCCTTGCTTATCGACGTTCTCTTTTGATAAGGCTTGACATGTGCCAGTTTCCGGCTTGTTACCTCTCACGCGCGACCCCGCGTAACTCCCCTTTGTTCTTGATATGTCCTTGCTTTGTTCCCTTTATGTCCATTCCTTTCTCCCTCGATTTAGCGATGGCGCCATCTGTTTGTAATGGCCATACAGTACGATTTCTATTTAACCCTAGTTGTACCTAGCTTGTACGGTAGACTAGACTTCTTGTGTAATACTACACTCGATCACGCAGAGTCTCCCCGATCTTCGCCTTCGCTAGGCCTTCGCATCTTAGCCTTCCTCTATAGTCCAAGTGACTCACGTCCTTGTGACTCTTGTGCATCATCTCTACTGAAGTCGAGCCTTTGAGCTTTGACTACCGAGCAGTTGACTGACTTAGTACAGGTCGTACTCAACGCCCCTGTAGTGGCGTTACATTAAGTCTAGTCTCCACAGTGGCTCTCACCAGCCAAAGCCGAACACAGTTCGTCAAAGAGTACCTGGAGCGGCATCCCTACGACGACCTAAGACCCTCTATCAAAGGGACCGCTCTCTGGAGGAACACTCCACACGACGAAGGGTACTACGTCTACGACCCCGATAAACTCACATACGAACCAATCGAGTATATTGAAGATCAACACATTTGGGCCTACGTCGCCTACTCCGATTCAAAGCACTCCTGGTACTCCTATAAACCTGTTCCCGCACACCTATGTCTAGGACCAGGAAAAGGACAAGTCAGCGCCATTGAGGCTGACTCCGATATCGAAGAACCATCCTCCGAACCCGACTTAGACAACCCAACACTCACGCCCACCATCCAACGACCCGTGGATTTCGCATCATATGCCAATATGTCCACCACCCAACTCTCCACCACCCTCACCTCCTCGCAACCAGCCGCAGGATCCTCGACAACGAATCCTGCAAGTAGTGGAGGATATCCTGTGGGAGGAAGTATGTCGACAAGCGGAGGAGGCGCTGCGGGAGGCGCAGGAAGCCATCATGGAAGCGGTGCGCCTGGAGGTGGAGGCGGTGCGCCTGGAGGTGGAGGCGGTGCGCCTGGAGGCGGAGGCGGCGCGCCTGGAGGTGGAGGCGGCGGAGCAGCAGCAGGTCTCGCCGCTGGAGGACCTCCCCCACCAAACGGACGACTCGGAGGAAATCCCCCGCCAGAATTCACCAGGGATCGAGAAGCCAGCAGAGCTTTCTTAAACGCCTTCGCGCTCTACCGAGGAATGAACCCAAATGTCCAACAATTGACCCTCCCTTATTCACGCGCTATGACCCTTCTCTCGTATATCCGGGGGCCATTAGTAGACGACTGGGTCGAAGAACAAATACAGTGGCTAGCCGACCAACTGGCGGGAGGAGTAGCCATGAACGCCGAGAACCTATGGAACACTATCGAAACGAGGTTCATTCAGGCGTATACCGATACTACCCAACAACAAAAAGCCCGCCACGCCATTCAAAGCCTACGAATGGACAAAGAAGACATCGACACCTATATAGCCAAGTTTTCTAACTTGGCCAACAAGGCAGGATACAACAAAAACGAGGCCACTACCTTGGAGATTTTCCAGAAAGGCCTTCCAAACGCATTGGTTATAAACGCAATAAAGTTCCACCATCCCATAGACTGGGACGATTGGAAAACGGCAGTTACGCTCCAGCAAGCGGAATACCTCCTCCTCAAAGACAGACTCACCAAAGGGAGGACAGACAAAAAGGGAGGAGCATCCCGCGACCAATGGCTGAACGCCCTCAACAAAGCCAAAGACCCAAATGCAATGGACGTTAGCCGAACCCGTGCCAGAGCAGCAATGACAGAAGACGAAAAGAAGTTACTCCAGAAGGAAGGAAGATGCTTCCGATGCCGAGGACAAGGACACATCTCCAGATTTTGTCCTCAAAAAACAACCCCTACCGTCAAATCCGCGAATACGAACGACCCTACTCCAACCACCGCCACCATCTCAATGACCGCGTCACGTCCCCTTTCCAACGAAGAACAAGCTGACGCTCAAGTAGCGGCCTTGTTCGCCCAAACCCCCGAAGTACGAGAACTAATGGTGGACAAACTCTTCGGACAAAAGAAGGATTTTCTGAACGCTTGAACCCGGCAGCCTGGGCTAGAGCATTAAAACTTAGCGTGTACAATAGCAGATTCCGATCTATGCGAATTCCAGTGCTTTTCAAATCTGCTCACGCAACGGCCGAACGAAACGTTTTGGTAGACTCAGGCGCAACAGACAACTTTATAAGCGCAAACCTTCTAAAGCGACTCAAAATAGCCTGGCTACCTACCGAACGCTCTATCAAAATATGGAATGTAGACGGAACCCACAACCAAGGGGGAGAAATCACATCTTTTACCGATCTTACCGTCAAAACTGGAGGGAAGACCCAAAACCTTCGATTCCTTATCACCGACTTAGGAAACGACGAAGTTATACTGGGATATCCCTGGTTTACGGCTTTCGAGCCAAAGTTCCACTGGCGAGATGCCACACTCGATGAAGAATTCCAACCGGTGGTCATCACCAGTCTGCATTTGTCCGACGAAGCCATGCCTCTTGAAGCAACTATCAAGGCATTGGAGACGTATCAACTGGACGAATCAGCCTGGGAACAACTACAAGAAGAAGACGAACCTAGTATCCGACTGCGAAAAACGACAACGGCATCGGAATTAGCGCAGCAAGAAGCAGCCAAGAGACCCCAGAAAACCTTCGAAGAAATGGTCCCGGAAGAATACCGAAGGCATCAGAAAGTTTTCAGTGAAGAAGCGTCCCAGCGCTTTCCCCCTTCACGCCCGTGGGATCACGCCATCGATCTAGTCCCAACTGCCCCTGAAACGATGGATTGCAAGATATACCCACTCACAATCCCAGAAAACGAAAAACTAACGGAATTCGTGACCGAACACCTGGAAAAGAAGTATATCCAGCCATCCAAGTCCCCTTACGCATCCCCCTTCTTTTTCATCAAAAAAAAGGACGGGAAACTACGTCCGGTACAGGACTATCGCCGCCTCAATGAACTAACTATAAAGAACCATTATCCACTCCCTCTAATCCCCGAACTTATCGACAAGATCCGAGAAGCAAGGCTTTACTCGAAGCTTGACATCCGATGGGGGTATAACAATGTTCGAATCAAACAAGGAGACGAATGGAAGGCGGCGTTCAAGACAAATCAGGGGTTATTCGAACCGCGAGTCATGTTCTTCGGTCTCACTAACTCCCCTGGCACCTTTCAAACCATGATGGACACTATCTTTCGGGAATTGGTGCTAACAGGAGAAGTAATCGTCTACATGGACGATATCTTGATCGCAACCGCAGACGACCACACCCACCACAGAATGGTACTACACCAAGTTCTCGATCTTTGCGATAAACACGACCTATACATCAAACCAGAAAAATGCGTGTTTGAAGTCTATGAGGTGGAGTATCTGGGATTAATCATTGGGCACGGACAACTGCGAATGGACCCAGTCAAAGTGCAAGGAGTCCGAGAATGGAAGGCGCCAACATCACTCAAAGAAGTACGGGCCTTCTTGGGATTCTGCAATTTTTACCGGCGGTTTATACAGGGGTTCTCTACAATCGCGAGGCCCCTTCACGACCTTACAAAGAAAAATGCTCCCTGGGAATGGACGGAAGTCAAACAAAAAGCCTTTGACACCATCAAAGAGCGGATCTGTTCGGAACCGGTCTTGTTATTCCCGAAACTAGACCAACCCTTTGAAATTGAAGTCGACGCTTCAAGTTACACCCTAGGGGCCGTCCTAAATCAGAAGGGAGAAGACAACAAAATGCACCCGGTCGCATTCTACTCCGAATCCCTATCAGAAGCCGAGCGCAACTACGACATTTACGACAGGGAATTGCTAGCGATCGTTAAAGCGTTACGCACCTGGCGAACATATCTTGTGGGATCTCCCCACCTAATAACGATCCATACAGACCACGCCAACCTGCAATACTGGAAGGAACCCAGAAAAATTAGTCGACGAGTAGCGCGGGAGTTCCAAGAACTGTCGGAGTACAACTTTATACTCAAACACATCCCCGGTACCAAGAATACACAAGCAGACTCTTTATCGAGAAGATCTGATTACGATGACGGCACCGGTGACAACGATCACGTCACAGTACTCCCAGACGACGTATTTCTCAAAGTCACCCAAACGTCCATGCATGACATGGACATATGGACTCAAATCACACAAAACATGGACGAAGCAGCACTCCTCCCATGGATAGAACCCCACAACCTAAAGAAACACGATGGGCTGTGGTGGAAGGGCGATGCTCTCGTTGTTGTGGGAAACAACGAACTTAAACGGGGGGTAATCACCTTTTTCCACGATACTCTGAGCGCGGGACACCCGGGAATCGCAAACACTCTAGAGCTATTACGACGTGATTTCTGGTGGCCCAACATGCGCAAAGATGTGGAAGCCTACATCAAGGGATGCGCAACGTGCCAAAGCAACAAGATCAACCATCACCGACAGAAGCCCCACTTATTCCCTATCACCACCGAGCCGTCAGCCGAACCGTTCGAAGTGGTAGCCATGGACTTCATAGTCAAACTCCCGACATCAAAGGGGTTTGATTCAATCCTCACTATCACGGACCACGACTGCTCGAAAGCGGCAATATTCATACCGTGTAACGAAGCCATAACGTCGGAAGGCGTGGCAAAGCTTTACCTCCGACATGTCTATCCCCATTACGGCCTACCCCGAAGGATCATATCCGATCGGGATCCAAGATTCGCATCCACGTTCATGCGACAACTGTGTAAAACATTGGGGATACAGCAAAACGTATCATCAGCGTACCACCCGCAAACAGACGGTCAATCAGAACGAACAAATCAATGGCTAGAACAATACTTGCGACATTGGTGTAACGTGCAACAGGATAATTGGGTGGAACTCCTACCCATGGCGCAATTCGCTCACAATTCTTGGAGAAACGCCACCACCAGACACTCCCCCTTTTCTCTTATCATGGGGTGGGAACCACGAACCGCGTGGACACCAAAACCATCACACAACCCCACGGTGGATCAAAGACTGGAAGAGTTACAAATACTCCGACAACATGCGCAAGATAGTATCAAACATGCGCAACACCTCATGGCTCAACGAGGGAAAACAGGATTCACACCTTATCAACAAGGGGATCAAGTATGGCTAGAAGGGACCAACCTCCATACCTTCTACCCCACAAGTAAACTAGCCCCGAAGCGGCACGGACCTTTCAAAATCATCAAGGTTCTATCAGACGTTTCGTACGAACTGCAGCTTCCGGCATCATGGAAAATACACCCAGTATTCCACGCGAACCTTCTAACGCCATACAAGGAAACGGAGATACACGGCGCAAACTATACCCGACCTCCACCGGACCTTATTGACGGAGAAGAGGAGTATGAAGTGGAGCAAATTGAAGACGCCCAGGAACGAGGAAGAGGGCGCAAACTCCATTACCTGGTAAAGTGGAAGGGATTCCCACCAAGCGATAACACATGGGAACCCGCAACAAACATGACCCACGCCACAGACGTCATCAAAGACTTCTACCGACGATATCCGACCGCCAAGGGGGCTGGACGAACGATATAAAGACACCCCTCTCGCATCCCCACATCCCTCAGCACCAAAGATGACCGACACACCAGTATCCGACACCACTCTCGTCAACATCCTCAGTAACCCCCAACTAGAAGCCGCCCTCGAACGAGGGATTGTTACCATCGATCTTGCCGACATCCCCCGTCTGTCACCACCACCGTCCCCCCAACATATCCCCATCGTTACCCCCATTCCCATCGAACGAGAACCTGGGGAACTCACCCCGTCAACACTGGAGGAAGGGCAATACTCTCCAACCCCACCTCCTCAGCAACAGTCGACCCCTCCACCCGAGCCACAACCTCAGTCACCACCATCCTCCCCATCGTCCACACCACCTCCACCTCTAGAACCGTTTACCCCGGTTCGCGTCCATACCCCCATTAACTACGACCGACCCGACTCCCCTCCTGACGACACAGACGACCCCAGTGCCCCGTTTTTTCCAAACACCCTCGGTACTCCCAAGTACTATCCATTACAGATCCCGCTACCGGATGGTGGATCTAACCCAGCGAAGTATATCTACTATCGCAAGGGATTCACCGAGGTAGTGGGGACAATGGGCAGGGGACAACCCCATTATGGAGAGCAGGTCTACCTCTCGTCACTTAGGCCGAATGTCTCGGCGCCACCTTTCACTGCGGAACAACTACAGTTCTTTGATCCTCACGACATCCGCGCTTGCGCTCTGGATGAGACACTCATAGAGCTCAACTCACCTCGCCTTACGGCCGAAATCACTAGGCTGAGGACAGGGCTCTTGGCGCTCAAAGAACTTGACGGGAAGTGCGAGAAGTTGGAAGAGGACGCGCGCAAACTACGAGCGGAACGACTCACGGTCGATTTGATGCTGGCTAGCACCAAAAGGCGCCTTCAATACGCAGGAGCGCTAGCTACCATTGGCAACGAATACGCGCATATGACGGCCCTACCAGCCCCACTTCGTCACTCCCGGTACGCCATCCCATTTTCCCCACGACGTGGGGGACCACTAGAATTCCCCCGCCTCGCCGACAAACCCCACCGCCGACGTTGCTATCACTGCAACAGTCCCCACCACATCGTACGTGACTGCCCCACCAGACCGCGACCGGCCTGCCGACATTGCCAAAGCCAAGAACATCAGTCCCACCGATGTATATTCCGCCGGGCAGGCATGGTCGAGGAAGTAATCACGACTCATCAGGCAGAGGAGCGTATACGACAAGCAGTGGCTACGGAGGCCACCACCTCCTTCACCGTCCCCGAACCACCGACAATCGCAGCCCACACCCAGGGGAGGTGGTGTGGGCGGTGTTTCCGCACTGACGCTAATCACGACGAGATTCGATGCCCACAGTACGAAATGTGTCGCAAATGTGGGAAACGCGGACCCTTCCTTTTTCTCAAAACGCACTACTGTCGACTCAACATCTCTCCATGGCCAGAAAATGACCTCGACGCTGACATCTACGACCTCATAGATCCGGAGTCCTGAAGTCGAGGCGTCTTCAGACCAAGACGGGGGGTAATGTTACGACTTTCCTGGACTCGTTTCTTTCCTTACCATTATTCCCTTCCCACACCATACGAGCCCTGTACGACTACGCGGACTTTACGATTACCCGGCTTCTATCACGCGCCTTGCTTATCGACGTTCTCTTTTGATAAGGCTTGACATGTGCCAGTTTCCGGCTTGTTACCTCTCACGCGCGACCCCGCGTAACTCCCCTTTGTTCTTGATATGTCCTTGCTTTGTTCCCTTTATGTCCATTCCTTTCTCCCTCGATTTAGCGATGGCGCCATCTGTTTGTAATGGCCATACAGTACGATTTCTATTTAACCCTAGTTGTACCTAGCTTGTACGGTAGACTAGACTTCTTGTGTAATACTACACTCGATCACGCAGAGTCTCCCCGATCTTCGCCTTCGCTAGGCCTTCGCGTCTTAGCCTTCCTCTATAGTCCAAGTGACTCACGTCCTTGTGACTCTTGTGCATCATCTCTACTGAAGTCGAGCCTTTGAGCTTTGACTACCGAGCAGTTGACTGACTTAGTACAGGTCGTACTCAACGCCCCTGTAGTGGCGTTACAGGGTGTGAACAGAAGGATCAACGACTCGTACGTGTTGAAGCGCAGAACTAACAAGCAAGGTAATGAGCTTGAAAAGCTAGAGACAGACAAGTTACTTCAGAGGTAGAAGGAACTCTAATACCATTACTACACACCTAGAGACAGACAAGTTCTATAGAACGTCTTATAAGTAAAGGTGAAAAGAGTAAGGTAGAAAATAGGAACTTACACTTCAGAGGTAGAAGGAACTCTGAAGTGTAGAGGCGAAAACAGCAGTCCTTATATACAGGACGCTTAGCTAATGATGGTCTGTGCGCACTGGTGACCCAAACACAATACAGGTGGTCTGTGCGCCAGAGGGAGAAATGCCATTGGACGGCAGAGAACAATAGCTGCCTAAGGCAGACAATACCGGTATCTTAACAATAGAAAGAACAATAAGAACCATATATGGATCTAACAATAAAGATAAACAAAAGCGGTCCGTATGAGTCCGGAATGTCCATAAGTCCATAAGGGACAGATACCGTATATAGTATGTGGGCTGACTCAATCAGATCCCACGAGACATGTGACTTTAACAGTCGCGTCTCAACATCCCTCCATGATAGAGACAGTCCACAAGAGTGGTGCAAGCATTGAGTGAAAGTGCCTTGGCAGGACACTTTATTGCTTTACTGTACTATGAG
Source organism: Lactarius indigo (assembly GCA_025766275.1). NCBI lineage: Eukaryota > Fungi > Basidiomycota > Agaricomycetes > Russulales > Russulaceae > Lactarius > Lactarius indigo. The sequence continues at coordinate 1,178,770 of JAFKAC010000007.1, forward strand.
AAATGTTTCGATTCTCTGGTTAGAAAGAATCTATGTACGCAGAAGTCCTGATAAAGGACAACTTTTTGGAGGTCTTCATGCACTGCTCTATGAGGATAATGTAGTTCTAAAGAACTACTTTTTTGAAGAGCCATGAGCTGGGAGATAAGATGGAACAGGTCCAATTTCTTCAGTTCTCTAAGAAGGGTTTTTCTTAGCTATTAAACTAGGAGTTCTGTTGCTAGTATACACAACAGTTCGACGTCCTAGAACCCATCTTTACACCATTCCTAGATCAGTAACCATCTTTTCAAAGGGTTCTCTGGGCAGTGACTTAGTGAGTCCATCTGCAACCATTTCCCCTGTGGGTGTACGTATCAGGTGTATAACCTTGTTTTCTACGTATTCCCTGACTACATGGTGCTTGATCAGGATGTGTTTGGAACGTCTCCCAGTGACAGGGTTGAGAGCTAAGTCCACAGCACCCTTATTGTCACAGTGCAGAGGAATGGGGGAGGATACCTCATACCCCAGTTCTCCAAGGAAGGTGGCATACCACTGAGCCTGGTTGGAGGCGTCTGAGAGGCTCATGTATTCTGCCTCAGTGGTGGACTGCGCAATTGTCTTTTGCTTTCTGGTACACCAAGAGATGGCTCCATTCGCAAGCAGGTAGACAAAACCTGAGGTGGAGTGCTTTTCTTCCTGATCTCCCCAGGAAGCGTCGCAGTAGCCATGAAGGCCTTCACCACCATTGCTATTCCCTCCAGCATAGCGTATTGAGTAGTCCTTGGTGCTATTAAGATAGGCTAGGACATACTTGGCTAGGCGTAAATGCTGAGGTGAGGGGTTGGAAGCAAATTGGCTAAGGCGCGCAACAGCGAAGGAAATATCAGGTCTGCTTCCAATCTGCGCATATAGCAGAGACCCGATAATCTGTTGATACTTCTTAATTTCAGAAGTAGAGGCCTGATCTGTGTACTTGATCAAGTGTGCCTCGGCGCCAGAGGGAAGAGGGGTATATACTGGGTTGGAATCAGACATTCCAAAGCGTTCCACCACATCGCGGATGTAGTCTGACTGATTGATTTCCATGGTGTGATTAACACGATCTCTGGTGATTTTAACACCAAGATAGGACTGGATCTCTCCCAGATCGGTCATCTCATATCGACTAGATAGAGAAGCCTTCAGATCTTTAATCTTTGATAAGGAACTTCCGAGTATTGTGATGTCATCTACATATAAGATCACGAAAAGTGTATCACCCCCCTCTTGAAGATGATACACGTATACTCCTGCATCAGAGTACGTCCGCGTAAAGCCTAGGTCAACTAGGACCCCATGGAACTGCACATTCCATGCGCGGGAAGCCTGTTTCAGGCCATAAAGGGCCTTCTGTAACCGGCACACTAGGTGCTCGGAGCCAGCTGTGACGAAACCGACTGGTTGCTCCATGTAAATTTCTTCCTCCAGTTCCCCATGAAGGAATGCCGACTTGACATCCATCTGGTGAATATGCCAGTCTTCAAGCGTAGCCAACGCAAGAAGGAGTCGTAAGGACTCAAAGCGGGCAACTGGGGAGAAAGTTTCGTCAAAATCCACCCCCTCTAGTTGGGTGAATCCTTTTGCCACTAGCCTAGCACGAAAGCGTCCATCTGCTTTCTTCTTAAATACCCATTTACACTTGACCACCTTCCTTCCTTCAGGAAGGGGTTCAAGCCTCCAGACATCAAGCTTGTCGAGAGCGTCCAGTTCATACTGGCACGCTTCAAGCCAATCGACAGCTTGGTCAGACTCCATGGCCTGCTTAAATGTCTGCGGGTCCTTGTAGCCAGGAACCTCGGCAGCGTTTAGCAAGTCCATCATACCCAGTCTGCTACTCCCAGGCACAAATTCATCGTTCTCCTCTGTGTAGTAGCGAGGATTTGTGAATCGTACCCTGGTCCCACGTCTTGGGCGAGGGGGTGAAGTAACTAGCCCATTCCTCGGAGATCTAGGTGTTTCCCTAGGAGGAGAGATGTCCCTATTGAAGTTAGGGGCAGGGATTGGGGCAGTTACTACAGGCGGTCTCCCTTGCGAGCGAGTGCGAGGGCGCCTTGGGGTGGTAGGAGCAGGTGCTTGGGATGGAGGAGTGTGATATATTGTCTGGTCTGCGGGGTTTGGAGAAGTGTTGGGGGGTGTGCTAGGCTGTTGTATTGGTACTGCGGGCACCTGGACAGGTGGTAAGACGAAGACTGGTGTCTGAGGTGCCGCAGGGGCAACAGCTGGCGTAGGCTGACTAGGCACTACAAAGAATATCTCACCGGCAACAGCAGCCCTTTTAGCAGGTTCGCCGGACACGGGAGAAGTAATAGGTTGATTAGAGTGACTAGTCAGGTCACTCAGGGATGGGAAGGTAGCTTCGTCAAATGTAACATCTCGTGAAGAGACGAAGCACCGGCTATGTCTATCCCAGAGTTTATAACCCTTTGAATTGGGTTCATAGCCCACAAACACGGCTTCCTTTGATTTAGGATCTAATTTGCGCCGGTTGTGTTCTGGTACATGATAGTAGGCTTTGCAGCCAAATACTCTAAAGTAAGAGACATCTGGGACTGTACCATCCCAGAGCTCCAGCGGAGTTTTCCACTCATTAGAACGGGTGGGAGTGCGGTTATAGATGTGCACTGCAGTTTGAACTGCTTGTTCCCAAAAGCCAAGGCTAAGACCTGCATGATGAAGCATGCTGGTGCCTTTTTCCATGATAGTGCGGTTAAACCGCTCGGCTCTCCCGTTCTGTTGTGGAGAATAAGGCATCGTAAGCATATGCTCAATCCCTTCCTCCAGAAGAATGTCTTTAAGGACATTGTTGACATACTCGCCACCACGATCTGAGTGTAGGGTTTTGATGGGCTTATTTTGTTGTTTTTCAGCCCATGCCTTGTAGTGTAGGAAGGCACCCGTAAACTCGTCTTTGGATTTCATAGGGATGACAACTGCAGCTTTTGAGAAGTCATCTATGAAGGTGGCAAAGTATTTGTTGCCCTGGATAGAGTTACTCTGTAGTGGGCCAACAAGGTCACTGTGTACAAGTTCAAGGGATTCTTGTGCACGCTTCTGGGAAGGAGGAAAAGGTTTGCGGGTGGATTTGCCAAGCTCACACCCATGACAGGGACCTTCTTCCTCAGGGGATTCATCTATGTTAAGTCCTTTTACGGACTTCGGAGCATATCTTTGGAGCGCTTCTTTGGACATATGTCCCATGCGCTGATGCCAGACATCAAGGCTAGCAGATGCAGTTGCTTGGGCATTTACTTTATGGTGCCCATCAAGCCAATATAGGCCTGAAGCCTTGTGTCCTTCCGCAATGGTTTTCCCATCATACCTTATAGCAAAGGTAGTGGCATCAAAACTTACTATGGCCCCCTTGGCTGTTAGGGCAGGGGTGGACAGTATACGCGAATGCGTATTGGGTAGGTGCAGCACATTGGAGATTTTTAGGTCATACCCAAAGTTGGTATGGATTGTTACCGTTCCAGTACCAACACTCCTTAGCAAGGAGTTATCTCCTAGAAGTACTTCAACACCTTTGTGAGGGGTGTAGGTGTCGTAGTCTTTTATGTGAGGGGTAAAGTGTGCTGACGCCCCACTGTCCATCATCCATTTTGATGCAATCTGGGTACTGTTTGTACCCATCGTGTAAAGGGAAACCTGAGGTACTTCATGTACCTCCTCTATTTTGCCAGAGCCATTGACTATAGTAAATAGTCGGCTCTTTGGTACAGGTATGCTATTTAACCTGTTTGCCAGAAGTGAGTCCGGCACCTCTACTGCGGTATTCTGGGCGGCTTTTGCCCGCTGTCCTGCCTTCCCCTTCTTCGCATTCTCCTGGTCCCGTTTAAGTTTGTAACATTCTGGCTTTTTATGGCCAGGTTTTTTGCAGTAATGGCAGATTATGTCCGAAGACACAGAGCTGCCCGATGGCCGCGCCTCATGAGCGTGAGGGGCCGAAGATTTTTTGACGGGGGCGACCTTGTTATAGGACGCCACGGGACCAGCGAGACGGGATTCCTCATTGATGAACCTGTTAATGAGGTCCTGAGGTTGGAGGTTAGAGGGGGGGCCAGAGGCCAGGATAGTTCCTGCTATGGTGCTGTATGATGGGGGAAGCGCGTCTAGAAGTATGAAAGACATTTGCATGTCTGAGACGGGCATTCCCTGCTCCACCAGGGTGTTCCTCAGGTCCAGCATTTTTTGGAGCTGAGGTAGGAAGGGGCTACCTTCCTGAAGCTTGGTGTTCGCCAAGCCCACCCAAATATTAAAGGTGGCCATAGAGCCAACCTGACCATAGAGGTTCTCCAACTCCACAAACTTGTCATGGACAGTTGGGAAGATGTGGGAGGAGTGAATACCAGATAGGACCTCCGTTGTCACTGATAAAAATAAGAGGCCAGTGATGACCTCCTCTTGTTTTGCCCAGAGGGCAAGGATGGCGAGTCCCTCATCTGTAGGACCAGTGGGCCCCACAGCACCTGCTGCAAGGGGAGGATGTTGGGGCACAGAGGCAGGAGCACCGTGTGTGAGGTGCCTGCTGCACCCGTTCATCAACATGAGGGAGGTAAAGGTGGCAGACCAAGTCTGCCAGTTGGTGCCATCCAACTTGGCGAGGGTGACGGACGGAGGGAAGACAAGGTGGAAAGACATTTGAGATGTTTGTAAATCTGGTTCCGAGGAGCAGTCAGAACCAGCTCAGATCTTGGTAGAGAAAGTAATGGTCCAGCCATAGGAGCGCTATACTCCATAACACATATGGTGTCATGCCTCAAGTATGTGCGACTTGGATATAATTATATAGTGGAATCATTGTACTGATGGCTGCCTTATACTAAGACCCACAAAGCCCAAATGTTACTATGGGTAATAGTCATGCAACAGCTTTGTTGGCTTCGACGGAATAGGAGCTTTTGGTCCGGCGAAGGACTACTAAGTCTCTGTATCCCTCAGCCTTACAGCCTTGATGCTGGGGCTACTAAGGATCTATAGTAAAGGGTAGTACCCTAGAGAGGAGCCAACAGCGAGTTCAAGAAACAGTGATAGGGATCAACTCCCATAACAACTGAATCTTCCGTCTGTGGAGTCTCTAGAACAGACCATTAAGGGTCTTGGTACTAAGTAACTAGACTAGTGATACTTGCTATGCAGCGAATCCTGCACAAAGGGAGCGAATACTTCTCCTAGCAGAGGTCTAGTCATAGCTACTGTGTATAGTACTAAGTAGCGTCTCCTAGTTGTGTCAGAGGGAAGGACTTCTGGGTTTGACTATTAACCAGGCCTTCACACCCCTTAAAGTGACCCAGGTATTAACCGAGTATCACCCAACCATTAGAGAGGCCTATAGCTGCAAGGGTCTTCCCCTATTGGCCTATGAAAGCACTTCCAGACGAAAACTGGGTAATGAAGATATAGTAGTGCGCACAGAGGAATTTGAGGTTATGTAAAACCTCTCATGAGAACCTCCTTAGGAGGCTAGCCAAAATGGCACATGACCGAAGTCATGGTGGACAGGAAGAAGAGGGTGTGTCGAAAGAGGATAGAGGATGCTCACTGAAAGTGTAGGTGACGACAAAAAAGGTGTGGTCGGCTGAGAGAGCAAGATGACACAAGTAGATCTGATAAAGCAAGTTAGTTATTAGGCGTCAGGGCCCATAACCTGTTGAAGCGCAGAACTAACAAGCAAGGTAATGAGCTTGAAAAGCTAGAGACAGACAAGTTACTTCAGAGGTAGAAGGAACTCTAATACCATTACTACACACCTAGAGACAGACAAGTTCTATAGAACGTCTTATAAGTAAAGGTGAAAAGAGTAAGGTAGAAAATAGGAACTTACACTTCAGAGGTAGAAGGAACTCTGAAGTGTAGAGGCGAAAACAGCAGTCCTTATATACAGGACGCTTAGCTAATGATGGTCTGTGCGCACTGGTGACCCAAACACAATACAGGTGGTCTGTGCGCCAGAGGGAGAAATGCCATTGGACGGCAGAGAACAATAGCTGCCTAAGGCAGACAATACCGGTATCTTAACAATAGAAAGAACAATAAGAACCATATATGGATCTAACAATAAAGATAAACAAAAGCGGTCCGTATGAGTCCGGAATGTCCATAAGTCCATAAGGGACAGATACCGTATATAGTATGTGGGCTGACTCAATCAGATCCCACGAGACATGTGACTTTAACAGTCGCGTCTCAACAGTACGTACCATCGTTTCCGGTGCCCAGAGGGATCCTCGAATCGAGACCGAGGAGCTAGACGAAAGTCGACGCGATGAAATAGAGCCTGGCATAGACTCGATAGCCGATGATAATGGTGTCATCGTTGGTAGCAAGGGTTCGACAATGACAGAATACTTGATAGAGAGGAACGTGAAGTGTGCGCGTAGTTGGGCACATCCCGACCATAGGTCGCCTAGACCTTGAACAATCTATCGGACATCAATCAGCACATGTACACCACCAAGACGACATCGCAGACTGTACCTGATTGAATAGGAGACGAGGCTAACCATTGCCGGGCCACTTGGATCGTCAGGTCAGTAAAGCGGGGGAACTGATCTTTCAGTCTGAGGGGAATGTTTTCTGTCTTCGCGATCCGTATTTGGCCCCTCAAGGACTTGAACCCGACGCAAGAAATATGAACACGGAAGCGGGAGGCATATACAAATTCGAATAGATCAGGCTGAATCCGACTAGTGTGCCAAAGATTTAGCTCTTCCAACGAGGCTAACTCCTCTGCACGTCGACGATGGTGAAAAAAAACGCCCTCAAGACCTCCCCGAAAGACATACCTTTCAACCTCAAAGCCTCAGTTCGGGTGCTGTTCTCCAGGATATGTAGCTTTTGCTGAGAGGCCTTGATAGATGCCATTGTTTCGGCCTTTTCTGTTTCAAGGTTAATGAGCTTCTAAGTTCTAACGGTTTTAGTTTCGCACTTGCCTCTGAGACTTCTGTGCGAAACTCGTTCAGAGCAGCACTGATCGCTCGCGTTAGTCGCTCGTCTGCTACTAGGAACGAGGTTACGATACCCTTGTTCTGCAAGAGTGGCCTTCAGTTCGGTCAGGTATTCCTGATCGTATTTTGCGATTTCGGTGGCGATGCTCTCCTCTTGCTCCAACTCTTTCATGACTTGTGCGTGCTCTTCTCGTAATGACAGTAAGAGGCTTCAGCTTCCTGAATCACGGACTCTAAAATACTGGCGTCCTATGCGACGGTCAGACCAAGCTGTTACTAGCGCTGGGCGTAGTCTTACTTACTGAGCTCCGCGAAGCCCTGGTTGGCAACATCGTACAGCTGTTCTACCCACTGCAGCCTACAATCGTACCGCTGAGATCTTGCGGTGGCGTGATTGTCGGTTCTGATAAGTTTGGGTCGTCGCTAAGAGCACGCCAGCTGTCATGAAATAAGTAGAATGAAAGAAGACATACCGGCAATTCTCCCTGTGTCTGTTCGTCCACCGTCGTATATTCTCGGAACAACATGGGGGTAACTTTTAGCGCTTCTGCCTCTGCTTGATGGTAAATTTCCTTGCTGTGTTCGACCCGCCTTCGTAAGTCAGCCGCGACACGGAAATACAGTTCGAGTTGACGCATGTCAACAGCCATCGTCACCATGTAGTCGGCCAGTGTTGTTCTTGCCCTTTGAGAAGAGGCCTGATGCCGCGTAGATTGGAGCTGATGTATCATGAGCATCGGGGAGCAGCAAGTCGTCCAGGAAACGGATACTGGTCTCATTGAGGGATTGCTCGATGTCAGGGTCAGGGACGAGCTCAGGACAACCGCAAAACATACTTTCGAAGCGTCTGCAGGACATGAACACCAAGGGTAGTCAATACGAGATCTGAGCCGTTCGCAACCAAACTCCTCCGCATTGCGCATCGGCCGTAGGTTTCCCTGATGTTGTGCGGCGGCTACTCGATCGTGGCGTAGACGTGGAAGCCCAGTGATACGATCGATCGACCGTACTGCACCCTTCAGCAGCCAGTGGGTATCTCGAGGTTGCCAAGATACTTGAGAAAATTCAGGATCAATATGATTATCGGCGGTTGTGAGAAAGTATCTGGAGAACTTACCCAGGGTGTCGCGACGGGCACAGGACCAGTACCTGGGTCTCCTCCGCAGCGGGTTGAGGGACATCTTCAACGACCTCCTCGGCAGATTGAGGGGGAGCGACTTGGATGGCCTCTTCTATGAGCGGTTGGGGAGCAATTGGGACAGGCTCTTCGACAGGCCTGGGGATAGCCCGAACTTCCTTGTCAACGGGCCGTATGATGATGGCACGGGTTCCTCAACTGGATGAGGAACAATGACGCAAATGGTTCCTACACAACGGAGTGAACCCTATTCAACACGCTTAATGAGAACCTACCGGTCTCGATAATGCTGTCGGAGATGATGCTTGAAGGGAAGGAAAAAGAATGGTTGGAGGAATGGTCGGGTGGCTGATGGAGAGACCAATATCGATGCTGCGACGATGCAGCCCCCAGAAATACGGACACCGACATCGATACGACATGCGTAAGACGATTCTGCCTAGAGAGATAAGAGAAATAATAGTTGAGCGAGCTAGCAGCATCGCTCCAGGGAAAGGGAAAGACTCACGCTGCCTCTGCCACTGGGCCGCCTATGTCCCCCCAGCCATCGTTTCCAACCGCCTTGCCATTTCCATTGCTGTCCTTGGTGTCATTGGGATTGGACGTATTGTAGCATTGGGTTGTGCAGATAATCAAAAATGACCCGGATTCGGATTACAGCAAGGCAATCATAACCGAGTTTCATTATGTAAGAAAAAATACAATTTCTCGATCTCGTGTCCTAACTATCGCCAGTTTTCTGTGACTATGTCCGACTTGATCTGACTACCAAATGACTCTGATCCGACTTGGCCGGACTTTGCAGAATTTTTGACTACCGGCAGTCTCAGCTCGACCTGAATTGGACCCACAGCGACCCATGGCTGACAACTCCGGACTGCCAATGACTAATTCCGGATTTTCCTTTTTTACTGAGCGTGAGGTGTGACATTTGTAAGCAACGCGCATCGTAGCAATAGCATCAAGACAGCAATCGGGAGTCGCTGATTGTGTACCCAAAATGGTAGTGTGCATACATACTCCCCTTGGATCACCCTCAGAATGACGCCTGCGGAAGGATTTGTCATTCACATGGTCAGTATCGTGGCCCTGGCTGGCTATCTGTTCATTTCTGCGGCCGCAGATTCGGTCTTCCTGTATTCAGAATAGTTCGATCGTACACCTGTCCACACTTCTCAGCTATCCGGTCAGCAGTGGCAGGATGGCACTTCGGTGGCTGAACAGGCCAAAGACAGACAGACGGTCGGGGAGGTCGACTGCTGGTGGTCACTCCGGCCCGGGAGACACCCCTCGGCGCAATGAGTGCTTCAAGTTGGCTATCCACTGCACTGCCGCGGCCGCATTGATCCATTGCTTCTGCTTCAAGTGCTTGGTTCCTCCAAACTGGTCTTGGCGAGAACAGTGAGACGGGCTTGAGCTTGTAAGCTACGACCTTGGGGGGCTCGCATTATGGTGCACCCAAATCTGCAGTCGGTATGCCTTACTGTTAGTTGCTCACTCTTTGATTTTGTTCTCATAGCCTCAGCTACCTGCAAATATTTATTATAAGCGCTGGTCATACAATCGGTCCGTTTGTTCTCGAAAGCCTTGAGTGCGCCCCGATTAAGTGCTATGCGTTTCCCACTCGCTCGGGCCATCAACAACTCCCGTACATATCTTATACCTTCACTTCCTCTTCCCCTCGTGGCATTTGTCGTGGAAGGAAGGCATCACTTGCCATTTGATACGTTTGCCTTCTTGGCGGTGGCAGCTTTCTGAGCCTCAGCATTGGCCTTTGCCTTTGCCTTTGCAGCTTTCCTTGTTTTCCTTGCCTCCTTGGCAGCTTTCTTTGCCTTTTTGGCAGCAGCAGCTTTCTGCGCCTCAGCATTGATCTTTGCCTGGGCGGCTTTCTTCGCCTTCTTGTCAGCTTTCTTCTCCTCCTCTTGTTTCTTGCGTGCCCTTTCTTCTATCCAGATGGGCGCCCGGGCCTCAGCTTCGGCTTTTGCTTTAAGATCAACCTCGCAATTTTCCTTGGCCTCCGCAGCAGCTTTCCTTGCTTCTGCATCAGCTGTTTCTATCGTACGAGCGGCCTCCTGGTGCTCCTTGCTCGCCTCTTCTTCAGCATCGGTGGAGTCTTTGGCCGCTTCGGCGTCTGGACGGCACGTGGTCACTGCATTCACCTCCACCTCTTCGTCTGGCCTCGCCGTCGCCCCCACTGCACGGTTTTCTTCTACTTCTTCTGACTGCGGGATTCCATAAGGTCATCACTCGCATTACATCTCAAGGGCAATTTGGCGCAAGCTCACTGAACGTTCAACATTACTTTCGGTGTTGCCTTCCTTTGCAGTCCCCTGTCGTGGGTCCGAATGAGATGCCACCGCCATTGTCTTTGCAATCTCCGCTTCTCCATTCGGATCGACTCCTGGGGCAGTCGTTGGATCCAGATCTTGGCCGGTGGTCCCACTCTTTGGGCCACCCCAATAGATGTCGTCACCCATTATAGGGCAGTTTCGTTCTCCAGCCTGCGCCACTTTGATGTGGCGGGGTATATCGGCCACGTCGACTCGAAGCGTACCACCACGGATCTCCTCCCGCACCGTCGCTACTAGTATCACATCTTCCATACTCATCTGCCGGGCCTCATTTAGGTTAAGTGGGAGTGTTCTCTCACACAGCGCGGTCAATGCAGGGAGCACCCAGTGGTCGATCGAATAAGTGCGCGCAAGTACGAGTTGATCGTGGGGTGTGGGAGGTTTGATAGAATTGAGAGCGAGTTTGCGAAGAGAGGTAAAGCCCCAATGTGTAGACAGATGGAGAACTGATTTCCATTGTTCATACGTCAGTTCGTGCCCTTCAAAATTCCTGTAGATGACCAAGTCTCAATATCAATAACTGACGGGTAGGAATGGGGAGACGACAAAGCTCACACAGGATATAAGACGGAGAGGAGGGCCTCGAAATCCTTGCGTTCGATGTCGCCTAATGATATGATAGTGGGAAGAGCTTCGTGGTCACGTATATCGAGTTGGGCGAGTCGTGTAGAGAAGTAGACGGAATCTCAAGAGAAGAAGTATCGATGGATGCAGTACAGCGTACCATCAATCTGCGGGCTAGTTAGCATGTCAGGAATGCAAAAGACAAACGATTACGCACTAGAAATGTGACATTTCCGTCTTTGAAAAAATATGCATGATGTTGTATGAACGAATTGTAGGTGTTGTGTGCTTGTTTCTTGGTGTCTTTCCCTCCTCTGAAACCTTAGGGAGGCTGGTGTGCTGAGCCTCAAATCCGGCACTGGGGAGCTCGAGGGCTTCGGACTCGGAGGCGGTTGGAGTCATTTGCAAGTGACTCGGGTACGTATCTGAGAACGTGGAGTCAAAGGAGGAGATGGAGGCGGCACTTGAGAGAATTGGCGACATGCAGATTTCGTCGTCGTCTGCATCCTCGCCTTCTTCATCTGACTTCTGTGAACGGTAATGATGTCAAAATGTTGCAGAACAACAGCAAATATGAGCGACTTGCCTTCTTGGACGTGCGTGCCTTCTTCGGCTTTGATGGTTCACCTTCATCAACTTTCTTTGCTGGTGCATGTTTCTTCTTTGGCTTCGCTTCCTCGTCTGCACCATCATCGCCTTGGGTCTTGCATGCCGTCCCGGGAACGTCCTCATCAGCGACATCAGCATTCGAACATGTTCCTGTATTTTACTTAATTTTACTTGGTACCCGATTAAGTAAAATCCAGGACCATTTTCGTCAAGTAAAATCCAGTAGGTCCTTGCCCTGGATTTTACTTAGATTTGTCTGGAATTTACTTGACGCGCCTGGATTTTGATTCGGTAAAATAATCTCAGGGAATTCATGTAAATTCCAGGGCACTTTCCGGGCCTTTCAAGTCGTCTTTCCAGGCGATTCCAGTTAATCCAGCTCCAAAAAACATCATCGAAGAAAACATATATCATTCACGTGTGACACAGTACCAGGCACTCTGGCCACTGCAGCCCGTAACAAAATTGAAAGAAAGTATTCGAAACGCAACCCGAGTGCTCTAATTAATTGTCCACAAGGCACGCACGTATGTCTTCGTTGTCATCGATGAGGCTTTGAAGACCATAAGAATACCCTTGACGACGGGTTTTCGATGGTGACATGAATGGCGTCGCCAGTCGCACGACTTCTTCAAGGGAGCTCGGCTTCATTTTATTGATAGATTTGAAGTAGTTGTTCGTCGCCGCCCCCCAATTCTCCGCAGAAAACTTTGACGTGACGTTGGAAACAATCCCGGTTGACAGGTTGAGCTTTGACGCTGCCTTGATGGACGGTTTGTTGGCTGATTTCTTCACGGGTTCAGCAGCGCACAGGACCTCCATATCACCGTCTGCCCAGAGCTGGAGGGTTCTCTCAACCTTCGAATAGTTAGTATATTTCATCGCAATGATCGCATCAAGAGAAAATTTACAGCAGCAGCCGCAAGGGCCAACGCTCCCTTGGGTGGGTACTTTTCAACGGCGGACGCACCCTCGTCAATGCCGGTGGCACTGAGAGCTGGTACCTCTTCAGCCCCAGCAGTACTGTTGAGGTGTGTCGCAAAAACTTGCAGTATGAAAGGGGCGCGCATCAATCCGCTCCGCTCATCCTGAGGAGTCATTGCTCGTGCGTGAAATAGAAACGATGGAGATAACTTACATTATCTACAACTGCCCAGACGAACTTGCAATCTACGAGCATATCTTCCGCCCACACTTGACGGGCATCGTAATCCTTGAACACATCGCAGTACTCCTCGCATTCGAAAAATTGTTCAACCATGATATCGGCGGCACTTTTGAAGGAGCTGCGCCATTCATAGAGGCGCTGTGTGACCTAGCGATATCGTAAGCTCATGTATTAGATCAAAATAATGGGGGAATCGTCGCCACTATTCCCCCCACTGGCAAAAAAAAAACTCACACGCTCGAATACACAATCATTTGTGCTTACAACCCAGGGCGCATTCTCATAAACTACGTCCCAGATGGATTGGAGGATCGGAATTGCGACGTCATCTGGTATAACCCAGGGGTTAGCTTGAGTCCCAACCCACCGTTCGTAGGTAGGGATGAAAACTGCGTGGAAGCGATTGTTTTCCTCGGCTCCAGGGGGCAGCGAATAGACCTTTCTGCGAGCCTTCTTAGCCACGGGTTGCACCGCAGGGAATGTCGCGTCGGTGTCGAGGCCGCGTTTCAAAAGAGCCTACCATTGCCATTGCAAGCAAGGTTGCAAGATCAACTCCGAGTAAACACAAAATATAAGCCACAACTTACCCGCGTGACTGATCCCAGACTGGGCAACGGAGATCGGTAATCAAGGACTTCAATCTCGTCGTCAAGGCCTTTCTGGTAGGTGGGGAGGGTGCTTGGGGTCGTGGAACTGCCATGGGTAAAACCTCCCAGCCCTCCAGTTGAACCATGGCTCGGAGTAGGAGTTGCGGTGAGGGCGAGAGATGAGTTGGCGTTGGCCACCTTGGCTGCCCAGTCGGCACAGATGCCGGAATTGGACTTCTCAACAGGATGGGCAACTGATTGCGCCAGTCTGAAGTGGTGGTAAAAAAGGGTGGTTTCGGAGAGGCAGAGTGACATTTTGGGGTTGAGTTGGCGATAAAACAAAGTGGCGAGTGACAAAATAAGTCAGTGGGTTGTTCCCGAAATGAAATGATGTGTGAGGAAATTGAGGTAATAACGTACTGAGCATGAGGTTTTTTACCTTTCGTGGCCGGGATGGGGGGTACCTTGTTGACTAAACTGATGTCTATCATCGATTTCCCGGCCACGAGGCGTGGCTGCTTCCAGTAAGACTTGATAAGAACCCGCATGGAGTCGTCCTTGGGGTTTTTCTTGCTCTTGCTCTTGCTTTTACCTCCTTCTCCTTCGCCATCGTTGATGTCGCCGTCGTCTTCTCCTTCTCCTTCGCCTGGGCCCATCTCTTCCCTCTCACCATCTTCAATGACTGGAGCAGCCTCTTCTTCGCTCAGGTACTTATCGCTCTCTTTGTCGGCCTCTGTGACATCTTTTTCTGCGCTGGGGTTAGTGTGACGTGGCACGAATACTAAGGTCTCGTGTCGATGGAGCGAAGGTGCCACCGTAGGCTGATCCGCTTCGATGTCTTCGAGCTCTTGCTGGTCTTGGATCCTGGCGACCTTCTTCAAGGCAGCGCGTATCTCTTGTTCAGCAACTCTTCTCTCAAGACGCTCTTGTTCTCTGACCTTAGCCATCTCCTCATTGGTTCGGCGTTTCATTTGGGCATCGAGGACAACTTGTCCAGGATGTTGGGTCGCGTTTTTGGCTCGTGTTACCGGGCGATATCGTTGGGATTGGGATGGGGTGGTTGACATGGTGGGTTTTTTTTTTCTCGAACTTGAAGGGGGCAGGTGATGATAGGACAAGCGACGCAGACCCCCAAAAAAATTGTTACTTTGGCTTTTTGATACTCGTTCAACTGTGCCTGGACTGGTCGTCAAAACACTTTCTCCTAGCGCACACAATACAATTTTTTTCCTGGCGCGCACGGCCCTTGACTACCTGACTCACCTCCATCATGGCCCAACCATATGATCGCTTCACCCGTCGCAAGGAGGTCAGTCCACCGTCCACTTTCTCTATTTGTAAAATCCCTTGTCGTTCACCAGGATGTGGTCGCTGGTTCTGCAACAACACCGGCCTCACAAAACACATGCGATCCAAGCATCGGATCCCTCCTCTGCAAGCGCATCCCATTCCCACTCCTTGGCCACTGGCAGCCGATAACTCAGACCCACAGCCAATCGACGACCCGCAATTTATTGATGACTGGCCCAATTCTCCCCCTCCAGACCCTCCCCCGGCTGATGGAGGTGTACACGAAGAAGAGGAAGGTCCCGAGTGGGAGTTTCATCCGTCTTTGTGTGGTAAGGATCCGATTGTCACTCTATTAACGCGTTCACTGAACAATTTCTGGCTATTTTTCTAGCAACTCCATGTGACGAAAACCACATGTATCTTCCACCTGGTACCACACCGTCCCCTCCTCCAGCCTGGGCTCCAGATGACTGGACACCGTATCGTAATCGCGTCGAATTCGAGCTTGCCGAGTTCTTGTATCGAAAGGTTCAGATGTCCGGAAATGACATCAATGTCCTTTCACAGCTATGGCGCGCTTCACTCATCAACCATGGCGTCCCCCCCGACGATATCAACCTCTTCGATAGCCGGGACAGCCTCTATGCGACCATCGATGCAACACCTTTCGGAGATGCAGTATGGCAGGGGTTTTCTCTGTCATACAGCGGCCGTCGTCCCGACAACACACCAGAGTGGATGACCAAGACATACAACGTTTGGCACCGAGACGCGCGCCAGTTATTACACAACATGCTCGCAAATTCGGACTTCGACAATGAATTCGATTATGTTCCATTCCGCGAGTTCGATGCCCAGAAGAGACGACGATGGCGCGATTTCATGAGTGGCGACTGGGCCTGGAGGGAAGCCAATATTATTGCTAACAATCCAGAGACACGCTGGCGCAATGCTTGTCCCAATCATCCTCGGTAGCGACAAGACTACAGTGTCCGTGGCAACGGGGCATAACGAGTACTATCCTGTCTACATGTCGATCGGCAACATACGGAACAATATCCGTCGCGCTCATCGAAATGCAATCGTCCTACTGGGTTTTTTGGCCATCCCTAAGAGTAAGTGCTTCCTTTGGACGTGGCCTAAGTACTGAATATTTTCATAGCGGACAAACGGCATACCGACGATAATGAATTCCGCAAATTCCGCCGGCAGTTATTTCACTCGTCCCTCGCACAAATCCTTAGCAGCGTTCGCCCTGCGATGAGCACTCCTGAGGTTACCCGAACCCCGGACTGGCCACTTTCGTCGAGTCATCTACAGCATAGGGCCATACATCGCGGACTACCCCGAACAGGCCCTCTTGGCCTGCATAGTTCAAGGCTGGTGCCCTCGGTAAGCCGCATCCGTTCATCCTTTTTTTTTTTTTTGACACGACATGCTCGAAGTTGCACTGCACTCCCCGGTAACCTCGACATCGGTGGGGAGCGGCGGTCACAAGAACTAACGAATGCGCTGATAAACGTACTGGATCCAGGCTCACTGTGGAGTCAATATGGTATTGTCGGATATGTGACGGTATGTATTTGTACTCCCTCGTAAAGGAGTCGAGGTAACTGACTCATTTGAAGCCATTTACTTCAGAGTTCCCCCGGGCAGATATCCACGAACTCGTTGCCCCCGACATACTTCACCAAGTTATCAAGGGCACTTTCAAGGACCACCTGGTGACCTGGGTTGAAGAATACCTCGAGTTGTCACATGGTAAGACCTACGCGAAGACGATATTAGATGACATTGACCTGCCGGTGAGTCTATTTCCCAAAGGCGGCGTCCATTAGTATCCCATTCTCTTCGATCAGGATCGCGCTGGCACCTCCATTCCCAGGGCTCCGCCGCTTTCCTCAAGGCCGTGGCTTTAAGCAATGGACGGGCGACGATTCAAAAGCGCTGATGAAGGTGGGCACACTCATTTATGGCCGTTACACGGCTGACGCTGTCTCCGTCCCATAGGTCTATCTCCCTGCGTTAGAGGGACACATGCCAGGCTGACAGTGATTCGCGCCTTCCAGCGCATTCTTGGATTTTTGCTACCTTGTTCGACGAGACATGTTCAATGATGACACGTTGGGTTTAGTACAGAATGCCCTTGACCGCTTTCAACACTTTCGTTTGATCTTTCAGGCAGTGGGAGTTCGTCCGAACGGATTCTCTCTTCCACGGCAACACTCCCTTTGTCATTACCGACATCTCATACGCTTGTTCGGCGCTCCCAACGGCCTTTGTTCTTCAATAACTGAATCCAAGCACATCAAGGCCGTCAAGGAGCCATGGCGTCGTTCGAATCGCTGCAACGCCCTTGGTCAAATGCTCATCATCAACCAGCGTCTCGACCAGCTCGCAGCCTCGCGCTCTTATTTCGAATCAAGGGGTATGCTCAAGAGCACGGTACTCGCAGATGCCTGCGAGCGTGCAAGTTCATTCGGTATGTCGTCTGATGTGTTACCAAAACGTTGACGCATAGACCTGAATACAGATGCGCCTGCTGACGCGCTGGACGCTGACACAGCCCCACACTCTGCCAATGCAGTCCAAGGCGAAGACCCTCGTGAGGTAGATGAAACGCGTCCAGTCGACGACAAAGATGCCGTCAGCCACGTATGGCTACCTGAGAATCGCCGTACGTGTATTTTTCTCTACCTTTTCACTAGTTTCTGACTTTTTCGTCCTCAATAGAGAGAGGGTATCCGTCCTCTGTCACGGAGCTGGCAACCGTCTTCCAACAACCTGATTTTCAAGATCTTCTTCGTCGTTTTTTGTTCGATCAACTCCACATGGACGACCCCAACGCCCCTGCTGGTTCAGATGTTCCCCTAGCTCAGTGCCCCCCTTTCGACGGTAAAATTTCTGTTTACCACACCGCAACAGCTGTTTTCTTTTCACCCAGCGATCCGAGTGGCCTTCAAGGAATGCGCTCGGAATGTATTCGCTGCAACCCACGCTGGCGCAAGCAGACCCCTCGATTTGACACCGCTTTCGTAGAACGTGACTCCACTCTACCCGGGGCACGAGGATTCGATGTCGTGCGCTTACGCGCGTTATTCTCTTTCGTTTGGAGGGATATTTACTACCCCTGTGCACTCATTAGATGGTTCATACACGTGGGAGATAAGCCGGACGAGGTGACGGGTTTGTGGGTCGTGCAACCAGACACCAACGCCGATGGATCACCAGCAGTTGAAGTGATCCATCTGGATTCTGTCCTCCGCGCGGCACATTTATTGCCCGTTTTTGGGAACAGCTTTATGCCCATCGAGTTATCCCCACACAACGCTCTTGATGCGTTCGAAACTTATTATATTAATAAATACATAGATTATCATGCTTTTGAATTTGCATCATAGCTTTGTTCGCCACGATGAATCCGACCACTTTCAGCCATTTTTCGGAGTTGTCGGCTGGCACCTAATTCAACTTCCTATCTCGGATGATCCCGATCCCCAACATCCACCAATCCGCCTTCTAACATCGATTTTCCATTCTTTTCTCTTCCCATCATCTCATCTCACTCTCCGTCGCTCTTTTTCACGTCAAACTACAGTACGTCGAAATGTTCGATAATTCCGACATCGGCAGCCACCATCATCAACCGGCCACCTCATTCCAGACGACTCCCTCCCCACGTCGTCGTCGTCGATGGTCTCGCCGACAAACGGCATCCCTACCATTCCCCGCCCTGCGGGCTTTCTTTCGGTTGACACTGGCGAAACCCTGGAACATTATTCATACCTATGCCCCCGGCCGATGATTGGCCCAGCTAAGGTACGCGAGTTTTTTTATTTTCTCTCAGATTCTGACTTGTCCTTCTCGTACTAGTATGCCTCGTTGACGCCGCTCGCGTCGCCTGTCGACCACTCGCTCCCCTTTGGACGGGATCTTCCAACTTGTTCCCTTTTTTTTTTACGTTTGAACTCGATACTTACTCAACCGTTACATCTCGACACTTGCTCTAATACAGTATGCGTCGTCAGCGTCACCTGTGCCAGGGATACTGGTCGTTACATATCTCTCACCCCGACTTTCCATCTTCCGTCTTCCATCGATATCCAGAGGACCCCCTTTTGTTCTACTTTCTCCCCTCCATTTCGTGTGACACGTCCAAGACATCTTACAACAGAAGAAGTCTGATCGGAACGCGAACCCCAGCAGCTCTATTCCTTCATTCTTCGACTTTCCATCTTCCGTCCTCCATCGATATCCAGAGGACCCCTTTCGTTCTACTTTCCCCCGATGTTCGCTACCTACCTCCCAGATTTCAGCTTTCGACAATGAACCTTACTTACAAATACACGCCGTAATTAAGGCTTGGTCTGAGGTCCTATAGACAATCACTTTCCCTTCATTTCGCAGTGACGTCCAAGACATCTTACAACAGAAGAAGTCTGATCGGAACGCGAACCCCAGCAGCTCTATTCCTTCATTCTTCGACTTTTCATCTTCCGTCCTCCATCGATATCCAGAGGACCCCTTTCGTTCTACTTTCTCCCCTCCATTTCGTGGGACTTTCCATCTTCCGTCCTCCATCGATATCCAGAGGACCCCTTTCGTTCTTCTCTCTCCCCTCCATTTCGTGTGACACGTTCAAGACATCTTACAACAGAAGAAGTCTGTTCGGAACGCGAACCCCAGCAGCTCTATTCCTTCATTCTTCTACAGCACATTCAAGATACGACGAAATCGGCTCATAACGCGAACCCCAGCAACTCCATTCCTTCAAGTTATTTCACCTATAACAGCCCGGGCCTTCACTCGTAAGCGCGAACCCACCCACGCGCTTTTTGTTTTTCAAACTGGGAACATGCCGGATACAAATACTAGTAGCTAAGGGTCACTACAAGTTAAGAAATATATACACTTTTGAGCATGTACAACGCGACTTTAGCCACTGGATTTGACTTGAGACGTTTCGCGTTGCTGAGACCAATGCAAATTACTTAATTGCCATGGTGCGCTTAATTCACTTGCCGGATAATTAGCCGAGACGGAAATTACAATCCTGGGAATTACTTGATCGTCCCTTTTCGCTTAAATTTACTTTATTTCCAAATTAAGTAGCCAAAGTAAAATTCAGGAGCGTGTTCAAATGCTGATGGACATGGCCATCTTCCCAAGCCTTGCGAATTTTGTCTTGATCCGCGGTGTTACGGTACGGACTTAATGACTCATTACATACGACTCATGACCAGTTATGACTACGGTCCGGTATCAGCATTAGTCAGGGACTCTTACTTCGTATCAGTCAGCATAGTAGTTCACATGTGATTGTGACTCATGTATGACTCATTCCTAGGATAGCGGCGCTAGGGTTCGAGCTAGTTACGCTACTGGTTACGTACCATTTGAGCGGCGCTTCAAAGCCCGCGTGTATCTGTATAAGTAGTCGACTCGGAAGACCAAGAGTCCCCATCTTGGTCTTCTTCAATCCACCCTTTGATTCGTCTCTTGTCTGCCTCAGCCTTCGGCTAGAGTGTGTTCCCACTTCGGTTCACCAAGGAACCGTCTTCTTTATCCTTCAGGTGCAGCGTGTGCCAGTGTGCCCCTGTTCACCTTGCGTTGGGTTGACACGTGATCCCCATTCGCCTAACTTTCGCTAAGTCGATTACGCCTTTGTTACGTCCAAGTCGGACTCACGCCAGTGGAGCGTAACACGCGGGCCGAAGTTCATCGAATCCGTCAAGCTCGTCTGCTTCGGTGAATGACCTCTTCATGTTGGTTATAATGGTTGCGGTTGCGCAACCCCAATGGCGCCAGGCACTATCATTGGCAATAAAGAGGGAAATTGGAAGGAAGGGTTGTGACGAGCATACGCCAAAGTGAATGTTTAAAAGCTAACATACAAGGAAGTGTGGCCCCTGAAATCAACAATAGAGCCTATTTTGAGTGTGCCCTTGTCGAGGACCATTCCTAGAAGAACGTAAGATTATGGACAAGCGTGTCAGGAGCGAAATAAACACCAACCATTGCAAGGCTTGGGGCCTGTTGGGACGTAAAACGCATAGAACGGTAAGCAAGATAGAGATGAAGGAAAATAATAGCGAGGAGCAAACACCAACCTTTGCACTTCGCCCGATTATTCTTAGCATATTCGAGGCGATAGCCCGATTTCTTTTCTTCCGTGTCAGGCATTATCCTCAAGGCGCGGAGGGAAGGAGACAAAAAGGGAGGGCGGGTGAGAGGAAAACGGGGATAGATTGACGACGCGACACTGGCAGGCTATATGATGTAAATGTGTATGGTTCAAGTTGGCTACCTTAGAAAGTTCGTTCTAGACACGCACACGGGGCCGCTGACACTTGCAACTACAACCACTAGTAGCTACCTCAATCTCAGCCAGGCTGGGGCCCGAGTCTGCTGACTCGGAGGCTATCTAACCAACCCCCGCTACAGTCATGTGATTTTGACTTAAAGGAGCTCTCGGTGTTTGACAGCACTTTGCGACTCAACGTCTAATACTATAGCTGCAATGGCGGGCTCCGATATGGTCTATGCACCCATCATT